>JBCNJP010000010.1:81189036-81216476 GCA_039602395.1 Deinandra increscens subsp. villosa | reverse complement strand
ATTCTGCTACATATTTTTCTGAGTCGCCGCTGCCGTTCGCCTGTTCGCTCGCCAGGCCTGTTCGGAATTTGCTGCTGGCCTGCCGGAATTTGCTGAGGCCTCTCGCCGGAATCGGAGGATTTTGGAAGCCTGCAATCGGAACTCCGATTCTCCGAACTCGGTTACTCGGTTAGCCCACTGCCCCTTGTAGTTGTATTTTGTATGTTCATCTAATTTTTTTTTTTGAGCATATGTTAGAATGTTAGCGCAGTGTTTCTTTTTAGCCAATGTTTTTTATTAGCCACTGCCCACTGTTGACAAATTGTTTATTTTAGCCACTGCCCACTGTTTGACAAATTGTGATTGTTTATTTGTTTTGAACAAAGTTTGATAAGAGTTTGAACTTTATATGTAGGGGATTATGGACCGATTTGTGGTTCGTAAAGTGCAATCTTCATCTTCAAAGACTCCCGAATATGTTGATGTTAATACACTTCCAAGGGATCCCGGTGAACGAAAACCACTGACATCATATAATCCTAATCAACGAGATGATATTAGAAGATATTACTTAACCAAGGGACCGTTTCAACCAAGACTTCAAAGTTTTAAACGAACAATTATTGGTGGCGAGGCAAGACGTTTTCAAGCTAATTGGTATGATAGTTTTAAAAATTGGTTGGAATATAGTGAAACAAATGATCGGGCATATTGTTTGTGTTGCTATTTGTTTAAGGATTACTATGGAAATCACAAGGATGCTTTTGTAGATGAGGGGTTCAATAGTTGGAATAAAAAGGAAAGGTTTGAACGTCATGTTGGTCAAGTGAATAGCATTCACAAACAAGTCATTGAAAAAGTGTGAGGATTTGATTAGAAAAAATCAATCGATACAATCTGTGTTTGTGAAACAAAGTGATAAGCAAAAACATGAATATCGACTTAGATTAAGTGCATCGATTGAGGTTGCCAAAACATTATTGAGCCAAGGTTTACCCTTTCGTGGTCATGATGAATCAAGTGATTCTTTAAATAGAGGAAATTTCTTGGAAATTTTAGATCTAATGGGAAGACAAAGTGAAGAGCTTGGCAATGTTATTTTGGGGAATGCTCCTGGGAATAGTAAGATGACGTCTCCTAAAATTCAACTAGACATTAAACATTGTTTTGGAGAAGAGGTACTTAAACAAATTTTTGAAGATCTAGGGGATGATGTGTTTTCTTTACTAGTTGATGAATCAAGTGATGTGTCAAAAAAGGAACAAATGGCGGTGGTTATTCGATATGTGGATAAATATGGGATTGTGAAAGAACGTTTTATAGGTCTTGTTCATGTAATGGACACTTCTGCATTATCTCTTAAATCTACCATTGATGATTTATTTTCCCGATATGGTTTGAGTTTGAGTAAACTAAGAGGTCAAGGTTATGATGGTGCGAGTAACATGGCCGGTGAGTTCAACGGGTTGAGAGCTTTGATCTTAAAAGAAAATCCTTCAGCCTTTTATGTACATTGTTTTGCCCACCAACTTCAACTAGTTGTGGTGGCGGTTGCAAAAAAACATGGGGGTGTTTTAAGGTTTTTTAATACTGTCGCTTGTTTGACTAATGTTATTTGTGCATCTTGTAAGCGACAAGACAAGCTTCGCGAATCGCAAAAAAATAAATTGGAAGAGAAAAAAAAGAATTTGGAAATCGAGTTTAGTACCGGTACCGGTCTGAATCAAGAACTTTCTCTCACAAGGGCAGGAGATACTCGTTGGAATTCACACTATAAAACTGTTTCTCGTTTGGCTACTTTATATGATTCGATCATTGAAGTTCTTGAATACGTTGAAGAAACGTCTTCGAATTCTACTATCATCACACAAGCGGGAGGACTTATAGAAGATTTGAGAAGGTATGATTTTGTATTTTACATGCATTTATTAACGCACCTTCTTGATTCAACAAACAATTTGTCTCAAAGTCTTCAAAGGAAGGACCAAGATTTGTTGAATGCAATGTCATTGGTTACATCAACCAAGCATGGTCTTGAGGATTTTAGATTAGAGAGTTTTCCATCATTTCTTGAGACGGTCAACTCTTTTTGTGATACACATAATGTTCAAATGGTAAACATGGATGATGTCTACATTAACCCAAGAAATCCAAGAAAAAAGACAAACATGACGTGTCGACATTATTACGAGTATGATTGTTTCAACACGGTGGTGGATATGCAAATACAAGAGTTTGGAAATCGTTTTAACGAGGTAACTTCTGAGTTATTTACTTGTATGGCTTGCTTGAGTCCATGTGATAATTTTGCATCTTTTGATATACCAAAGATAATACGGTTAGCTGAGATGTATCCATGTGATTTTGATGAAGAAGATAGAAGAAGACTTAAGATTGAACTCACGATCTACATTGATAATTTGAAAGGAGATATAAGGTTTGACAATTTGGATGGTTTATCTAGTCTTGCACGATTGATGGTTGAAACAAAAAAACACCATTCATTTATGTTGGTGTACTGTTTATTAAAGCTTACTCTTGTTTTACCCGTGGCAACATCAAGTGTTGAGAGATGCTTTTCTGGAATGAAGATTGTGAAGTCTGATTTGCGTAACCGAATTGGAGATGAAAATTTGAATGATAGTTGTATATGTTATATCGAGAAGGAGTTGCTTAAAAAGGTGACTACGGATAATATGATTGATAGGTTCCAAAAAATGAAAACCCGTAGAGAGCAAGTTTAAGTGTTTTGTAATTATTTAAGTTGGGTAATGATGAAGTTTTTTATAAGTTTTTTATATTTTTGTCTTGTTTTGTAATTTTATTCTCGAATGCCGATTGATCCGTCACCGACCCGACCCGAACCGAAACGGACTAAAAAATTATTTGTATATAGGGTGGACGATAAAAAAAATTGTATAACGATCAAAAAAAAAATTATACTCCGAAAATTTCCGAACCCCATAAGAAAATTTTTCTGGGTTCGCCACTGATTTCAATATCTATAAGAAACGAAAGACTATAAATTTCAATTATAGAAGAAGTGAGAAAACTTAAAATAGTTGACTATCTCTAAATTGTATTCAAAAGATATTAAATGTCAACTTAGGGGTATATCCTTATGTCTGCAGACAAATTTATCTAATGGATTATGAAGGAGTCGTAAGAACCTGATAACAACAACCTAAGCTATTATGACATAATTTGTCACTAGATGTTGTTGGTAAATTTATCATTAGACTCCTAAACTCCAATATAGCATATTGAAGACTTACTGTGATCAAGTCAGCTACCCTAATCTCTTAAAACAGTAACAGTTTTGAGTGAAGCTGCATTAAATTTTTGATACAAGATTATTGTTCATTTAAGAACAAATAGAGGAATCTAAGTCCTTGTATTGAAAACATTCATGATATGCTTAAAGGATCCTATAACTTAAGGTCTATCCTCATAAGTCTTTTCTAAGAGCTCATAATGAAGACGAGGTTTACTAATGACCAAGCATATCACAATATGAATGACTAATTATTAATTATTCCTCATCCATTTGATTTTGTCTCTAAATATGTTATGCATGCATTATTGACATATAGACAGTTTTATTATAAATCAACGTTAAGGGCTTATTTTTGTAATTGATTCTGAATTTATGTTGAATTTTAAATTTGGGGTTGTAATATGATTAATGGGGGTCTTGAGTTGGATAATCAACTCTATGACTGTATTTTTCTGCTGCAATTTTGGTTTAAAATTGAAATGAGTATTAAATTCTGATCAGACGTTTCTAATACCTCATTATAAATGATCATTCGGCCAAGTGGGAGAATGTTAGACTTAATTATATTACTTTATATATATATATATATAATATAATATATTATGTCCTTTAATCATTTATCTTAAATAATCAATTATCTATTTAACCCTATCTGGCATTTATTTGATGGACGTAATTGCCCTTAATAGATAGACTAGGGTTTCCCCTTGGGTGTATATATAAGGTCTTATTGGAGAGATTAGAGGCTAATCACCGCACACATATTTCGACCTCTCTCTCTCTAAATTCGTGATCCCTCACGAACTAACCCATCATTAGCATACACCCTAAAGGGGAACCAAGGCTACTCACAAGATGGAGAACATGTCTTCTGCTGATCTCAATCAGATAACTTTAGGTATTAATATTATGTTACCCTTTAGCCACATTGATTGGGAAAATTGCGTGATTAAAACAACTTTTTTGTCACGGTTTTTTAATTTGATAACGATTCATATAAAAATCTAGATAGTTTTAAGATAAAACCTTGCAATAATCTAAGCAATGCTGTCAACAGATAGAAATTGAGAAAATAAACTGGATAATGTGTGATTGAAAAATATATGTTAGATGGGAGAAACATATGTATTTATCTAAAAATCGACATACATATAAAGTGAAGCGACACGTTGGTTTGGTTGTAACTGTAACGTCGTAGTTACAATTTATGGTTGCCTCCGCCCCGTACGAATATTTACCTTATATTTATATTAAACAAATTAGAACTTCTTTGTATTAAATCCTATTAGAGTTAATTGTCATTTTCATCCCTGAAGTTTATAAGTTTTAGCCATTTTAGTACAAAAAATGTTTTTTTCTCCTCAGCTTCCCTCACGTTTGTATTTTCTGCCATTTTAGTCCATGTCACTAACTGCTGTTAAAACTAACTGGAAATCAGGGGTATTTTCGTAAAATCATATTATTTTTTTTAATAAACATTTAAAAAATTATTATAAAAACCCTAAAATATAAATCTACCCACTCTCTCTCTCTCTCTATAGCCTCCCCCCTCTCTCTCTCTCTGTTATCCCACAAATCTCATCTCTCTCTCTCCCTTCACTTCACAGGAAATGGGTACTAACCAGCTTTGTCTCCGGCAGATGGGTGGTCGCCGGCTTTAGTGTGTTCTTGATGATTTTTAAAGCGGTTAATAGAGTTCACTATTTTATTTCAAATCTGAATCCGATGTGTTCGACTGAGCAAATTGATGTGAAGCAAATGATATTTGTTGATCGAAGTTACGTTTTGATTCAATTCGATGTGGTTTTGGAAGTGATTTTGATCGGATTTGAGTAGAATTCAAAGTCACAAATCATGTTCGTTGTTCGACTCGCGTTCAAATTCGGGTTTTCAAATCTTCACTGAAACATATCAAAGATAGATCTAGATTGGATCGTTGTTTGATTTCGATGTTAACGGTGTAATCAGTTTCTTGTTTTGATGAGATTCGAAAGAGTTATGATCAAATAAAGTATATGGTTTATTATTTCTATTTAATCTACTGTGTATGATCTCGATTTGCACAAGATCTTCAACGTTGATGAAATATTCATCAATTTATATGTATTTTGATTGATATTGTGTTCCGAGGATGGTGATATACTGATACAACTAACTTTGATGATGAATCAGTGATTTTATTTTATATTCATTTTTAAATATTCTATAAAAATAATAATATGGTTTTACGAAAATACCCCTGACTTCCAGTTAGTTTTTAACAGCAGTTAGTGACATGGACTAAAATGACAGAAAATACAAACGTGAGGGAAGCTGAGGAGAAAAAAACATTTTTTGTACTAAAATGGCTAAAACTTATAAACCTCAGGGATGAAAATGGCAATTAACTCATCCTATTATTATATTCTTCCCCACTTTCACACCGACTTCTCTCCGACACTTTTACACACTGTTTCAACGGTTATTCTCGCATTTCTTCCGAACCGACGCACCGCTTCTCTGCTAACTCCGTCCCCAACCGCTATCTTTAGCCTATTTAACATTTCAATCTTCGAACCTCTCCTGGCGGCTACCATTCTGAAACCCCTCTCTGCTATGGAAATTCTATTTTATCGATGCTTTGGCACCCCGGCGACCACGATTTTCATATGAAGGAGATCGAATCAGTACAATCCTTTTCTTTTACACCCCAATACGAACCAGATTTGTATCAGGTACGTCGTCTTCTCCCCCTCTGCTTCAATTCATGATTTTTTACTGTTTATCATCGTTTTAATGTTAGGACCTTATAAATACTATGTACGCTATGGCAGATATAAAAAACACAAATTAATCCGTAGAGATTATAGTGTGCGTTTGTAAAGTCTCTTCACAGGATGTTAATATCTACCAGTAGTGATAATTCTTCTGTTTTGATATTCTTGGAGTGATTTTGATTTATTCTCATCGTTTTTTTTATTGTTTTTCTTATTAGGGCTTCAATTGTACATATATACATTTACGTGCTTAACATGGGGATTAATTCATTTGTTGCTGGCTACTTTTAGTAATCAATTTCATTTGACATAGAATTAGAATCCTTGCAGTGTCGCGGGCATCTTCAACTTGATACCGTGTAGGAATGATGAATCACTTGAGCATTTTGTCTTAGATTACCAATGTTTTGTTAAAACCGAAAGGGTAAAAAACAGAAACTTCTGATGAATATGTATTTTATGAATTATTTCCTTCACGTTTTGCAGGAACTTTTCAATCAATCACTGTTCTTCGTTCCCTCATTAGTTTTAATACTAGCGAACTGGTATTAATTATGTATTTTTATTATATAGATCTCTATATCTGTAGCAATATGCTATTTACTCTTTAATAGTTTATTCCCATACACAACTCCAATTTCAACCATTCAAAAATCACAACTAAAATGCTTCAGACATACCGCCCTGTTTGTCTATTGAGTGTCAAATATATTTCCAGCTTAAGACATGGCATTTCACACTTTGTTCCAAGTGCCTATAGATATTATATCCACAGAAAGAAGGATTAGCATGCGAAGATCACGACACAATCATCGCTTTAAAAAAACGTCACTACATTCAACCAAAATTGTTCAATATATTATATCTAAAACTACCTGTTTTTGGGCAAGTAAAAGGAAACTAACGGGAGCAACTTAGGGCAGTGGTGATGATTCAAGTGATAATTGCATGAAAACATCTAAAAGAAGAATTTTGGGATCAACTCATTTGGTACATGGACGTAAAAATAATATTCTCTGCAGGTCTACTTTGTTAATTCAAAGTCAAGGTTCCTTTCAGTTTCAGCTTGATAATACATCTAACTGTATTATGTTGTCTTCATTATAATGAATTGAGTAACAATCTTTCGGTTTAGTAACTATATTATCGTGTTTAAAGGCTGCAAATTAGGTGCTTAATGATCGGTTCGTTTTTTATATTTAGGGTGATTCTTCTCTTATCTACTTATTGCATCATACTGTTTGGACATATGCTGATGCTAATCAGTATTAGCGAGACAATGATGGAAAGATGCAAAGAATGAACACAATGTAAAAGGGTCAACCAAACCTTGCCTTGCCTGCTTCAACCTGGACTAAAAGATGACATGTTTCAACTCGAATCGAAGAAACCATTTTTATAGAATTTCAGTATGCAAGTAAACATATTTTGTATTGTCTAAAGTACTAACTGCCCACAGTAACAAAGAACATCTTTCGTAAACCATGGCTAGAGTAGTAGGAACAAGATAAATAAAAAATTCTCAACTCTCAGTCCCCAGTCTGTTTGTCATCTACAATTGCTCTGTTTAGTCTATCTGAGGCACCGGCTGACTAATGGCATAACACAAAACCATTAACGCTGTGTCTTTTATCCACTCTTACAAGTGATACTTCTCCAGAATTTGAAAAGATTTCTAGGGTCAGATAAAATGTAATTGATCATATATAACCTATATATTTGTTTTAATAAGCTGAGAACAGTTTGGAGTGTACTCTGTACATTATGTATTATATTGGTAGTAATTAGGGGATACTACATAATTAGTTGTTATGAAGTGGGCTGTTATTTATATACTTTTCTGAATACTCAAATGGTGTTATTTATATTCGTTTATGACAATGACTGCCAATCTGCCATGCATAAACCTTCCATACACAACTTTCTGCATGTCTAAATGATGTATATACTTTGTTAAAAAAACACGCAGCAACGCGCGGTCACAAAATCTAGTTATAAACATAGTTCAACAGACGATGAAGGCACCATCAACTTTTTCAATAACTTTTATCATCAGAGATATCACACTCTATGAGGGGTTATCTTCGCCATCTGGTTCTGAGCAGTAATCTTCATCTTCTGCTGAGTAGTAATGTTCGTCCTCTAATTGTTCGAGATCCCATATCATCTGTTCCGTGGTGATGTGAGTTATCTGATTGAAAAGACATAAATAACTAATTATTAAACAATAGGTGGTGGGTGATTTAATAAGATATTATTGTTGTAAGTTGATCAGTCATTTGTTTCTTAACAAGAAAAAAATGATCGGTACGCGTTACAGCGCGGTAAATCGTCTTGGAAAATGATGCATGTACAAAAATTAGTGGTATTGCTAAAGAGAAACGTAAAGAAAGTTAAAAAAATGATGCGTAAATGTGACGGTGTGAAACTACAATGAATGAAACCTATATAAAATAGAAAAAACGCGGTAAATAAAACGCAAAGAGAAAAAGACAACGCATCAATGGCATTAAACTAAAATAACAAAGAAAATAGAAAAATACTACGTAAACCCGATGATGCTAAACTACAAGAAATGAACCTAAAAGGAAAACAAAATTCTACCATGTGACTCCCAACCAAAGTGTCATGTGATAACATCTGATTGGGGTATATTATTTTAAATAGTAACCATTGTGAGTGTAGTCATGGTTTGTATTTGTTATATATATAATACATGGACGGTTGTAATCCTATTTCAGAAAGGCTCACTCGGGTATTGAAGATTTTGAAGAGGTTCCAAACGCCGTTAAAAAAAAATAAACAACACGTTATGTAACATTTTGAAGGTGAAAAGTTAAGATGCCTCATACATAGGTATATTAACAATAGTATCAACTCCTACAAGATATGAACCCCTACAAGATATGAATTACATAGACAAAATTGTATATAAAAAAAAGTTACTAAATTTTCTTGTCATAAAAGAAGACTATGATAAAAGGGTGGTGATATTTCCAAATGAGAGAATTTGATACTAGACCACCATTACATCAAATTATATCTGAACACCGTATGAAGTAGTGCTAAATGGCCGGTTAAAGGTAGGAGGACCCATATCTCACAGTCCTAAGCGGACGGTCGTCCAATCGAATTACCAAGCGGCATGATGACGGATGTTGATGTCCGACCGAGATTACGTCACAATCATCCCTGAAAAACAACACGACACCTAAGTCACACAACCGGTCGGTCGGTCTACACACTAGATGATCGGTACACTCCCCATCCACCAAGGATCTATAGACCAATACTCAACACGACACCGGTCGGGCACCAACTACCCAACCCGACACACTGATCAAGAGGATTTCCCCAAATAGTTACTGTAGCACTCTGGCCCGACTACCAGGTCAGAGGCACAACATTCCTATTAGGGAAACACCGCATTTATTACACACCAAGACAAAGGTTGAGGGATATAAATACCCCTCGACCACCAGGTAAATCTCTCATTGAATGCTCTCCACTCATTTACAAATTTAACCCTAAAAGAGCGATACTTATTCTCACGTCTGAGCTTGGTCGTAGGACTCCCTGTCCTGCCCTCCAAGAATAACGGTGTTTCTTGTTTTATAGGTACTTGAAGAAGGCTCCCTGAAGCATCACTCGGGTTTCGATTCTCCATGGTAATCATGCGGTAGACTTCCTAGCCAGACGGTCCATCCTAGGGTCTCCCTACCCGACCGTCTAAGATAGCCCGACTCTATATTGGCGCCATATGTGGGATACTTCAACAGCTTAGCATGTCCGAGAAAGGATATCAACGCAAATGATGGTACAATGTGTTAACATACAGGACCAAACGATTGCATAGGTCAGATATCTACCTGGTCGGGGGCGGGCCCACTAGGTAAAGTCCGAGTGTTTTTTTAACACATAAGTGGATTGTCTCGATGACAAAAGTGGCTCCCAGACGCTCCGCTTGCTGCCAGTTCGATATAAACTAGACTTGTTCACAAATCTGGTCATTTGCAACACATGTTCTCAGGGGCGGACATAGTAAGAGCTCAGGGGTAGCGCCCGCTGCCCCTGAACTTTTACCCCGACGTGCAATTTTTTTTATTTTTTATAGGTTTTTCAGTTTTTCGCGACCCATGAAACGAATTTTTCGCGACCCCTAGAAGAAATTTTATGGTTTTTACCTAAAAATATGATCAAAAGCCCCTTGAAAATATGATCAAAAGCCCGTTAATTACCTAAAAAAATTTTTGGGGGCGCTGCCCCCGAACCCCCATTAGTCCCCGCTACCCCTGATTTTTTTCCCTAGATCCGCCCCCCTGCATGTTCTCAAGAGGTCCCTCATTTTGTTCCATCATTGAGAGTTACTGTATTGTCCTGGAGTGTTCTAGGAGTGCTGTCTTTTAAGAATCCTTGCAAGTTATCATCATGGTAAATCTTTTAAGAATCCTTGCAAGTTATCATCATGGTAAACTTTGAAACCCATTTATTCATACATTGATGCAATGTGGTGATGTGAATCCAAATTCACTGAGTTATTTGATGGACAGAGGCTTGCATGTGTGATCTAAGCATTCCTATAGAGTTTATTGGAGCTTAGAGATCCTTAGAGATAAGGATTCTCTATATTTGGTGTTAAAAACCATTTTTGAGATGAATGGTGATGATCCATGAGTTTATTATCCTAAATTTCATACATGCAATGTTTCTTGAGGTGTTGGAGAGATTTGGAAGCTACTGATCAGAAGACAAAGCCAAGAAATCATCTTTATACAAGTTATAAAGCTTAAGGTACAAGATGTTAATGCATGCATTAGGTTTTCCTAAACTAGAAACTGTTTTTGGCTAAAGTTAAGGTTTGATCAGATTGTC
The DNA here is from genome assembly GCA_039602395.1 of Deinandra increscens subsp. villosa. Lineage (NCBI taxonomy): Eukaryota > Viridiplantae > Streptophyta > Magnoliopsida > Asterales > Asteraceae > Deinandra > Deinandra increscens. The sequence continues at coordinate 81,205,592 of JBCNJP010000010.1, read as the reverse complement.
ACACTTGGTAGTAAAAGGATTAAAAGTGGTTAGAATCTGATTGGCGTTAAAAACAAGACTTAAACTAAATATTTTTACCAAAAACATCTAAAAGACAAAATAGTCGAATCAAACCGTCCCACTTCATATACATGCAGGCGCTCTACATCGACACATGGCACACAGATGGAACGCGACCCAAGCGAACCGTCTCATTGCTAATTTGTCACCACAGACGGTCCGTTTCAACCATTAGGACAATTTGGTGATTTTTGTGATATTTGACGTTAAGCTAAAAATTTGGCCACCAAGGTACTAAGAAAATATTTTCTATTATTATGTGATCATTTTTTTGTCAGTATAGACTTAATCCCATAGAGGGAAATCAAATATTTCGCTTAAAATGTCAAACATTGGTTAAACCCGATAATTTAGGTGACATTGGTAATTTTAGCAAAATCCCCTATAGAAGTTGTTAGGATTTCCGAGACTGAGATTTAGTTTGATGAGATCGTTCGAATTACAAACAAATAAGTCATTGTATTTGCCAAATGGGAGCGCAAATAACTCAATGTGCCACTTACTAATAACTGTTTCACAACACGGTGAAGATCATGACGACTCGTGACTAACCGAAGACAAGGCACTAGTGACTTATTATTTATTATTGTTTTGTTTATATTTATCACTAGTTACTAGTTGTTGCATATTTACTAGTTTGCCATTGTTATGAGTGTATGAGTGAAAGAGAGCTCTAGTCATGTTTCTTTGAAGTTGTGAGGGTTCATGAACACTTGTTCATGAACCTAGGTATGAGTGAGGTAGGTAATATGTAATCTTTCGGTTATGTTTATTCATCTATTGATCATATCGTTTACCACATCTATCTATCATTTTCCTCATCATCATCACATCTCGCACACTATCGTTCATATCCGGGTGTGTATTTGTTCGACAAAACGAGTGCACAAAGTCTCTGATCCGCTTCCGCACCGCTACCGGGGTTAGCTAGCCCAACGACCCCAGTTTCTACAATTGGTATCAGAGCCATGGTCGAGAAAACGCAACCGAACGATTGGTTTTTTCAACTTTGTGTTCATATGCTTGTTTTTGTAACAAATAGAGATGTTTTTGTTTTTCTTGAAAGGTTTTGAAGTCTCCTCCCAAGTTTATTCAAAACCTTACTTTTCTGCTATGTTCTTGAAATTTTTATTTAGGTTATTGTGTTTGAATATGTCAACACAAATTAAATACGAGTTCATGCTGAGTACTTGAGTTTGAAGAACTCAAAACTCCTCCCAATATTTCCCAGACTTGTTTACGGATGGAAGTAGAATTTTTTTAGTCAAAAAGTTTGATCAAATATTTTTGTGTGAGTCCCAATGCTTCTTGAATAGTGGAGAGTTAGTAAAAGAAGATGTCTTCTTTATCCTTTTCAACTCTTTGACATCTTTCCTCACACACTTTTATCACCCACCTCACCTAATGTCTCACCCATCTTTTCTCTCTCTACTGTCTCACACAACCTCCCATTCCGATCCACTCTCTCTCTTGAAAAAAATTAAAAAAACATTAGAGAATTATAGTGGGGGTTGCAAGTTATAAAGAAGATGATGAAGGCGAAAGAGCTTAAAAATACGTTACGAGACTGCAGCTCGTTCAAACTTCTGTTCATTTTATTTAGGGTCGATGAGGGCGACGGTGTTTATGGGTCGATGTGTTTTGGGTTTATATTGATGGTTCGATATAAGTTATGGGTTGTAGTCTTTGTTGTTCGGAGACGGTCGCTGGTCGCGTATCTAGTCCCTGATGAAATCGATGGGTATTATTTTCTTTGTCGTGGCCTGAAGGAAATAAGATATGCATAGTTGACTTTCATTATTCTTTTGTCATGAACCTGTTGGTACTAAAGAAGAAAAAAGTAAGTAAGGAAAAAGAAAACCCTAGGGTGCATTTAGTTGTGGAAAATACCCCTTGTTTTCCAAAATGTTTCCCAAGAAAACATGGAAATAGAAAACGTGATCAAATTATAATTTTTCAGAAAAGTTTTCCAAGAATATGGAACACTATTTTCTACTTTTTAAATGGAAAATTGGATTTAAATAATTCCATGTTTTCCTAGTTTGCAACTAATAATCCCACTTTTGTCATTGGCATCCGTTAATCCCACATTTAAACATGTTTATTTCTGTTGGTCGCTCCGTTAAATTTTTTAACCATGCTAACGGAAATATGACGTGTCCGATGACGTGGAATATGTTTTTTATTTTTCTTTTCTTTTTAAAACATTCATTTGATGACATGGACATTCTTTTTAATTTTCCTTTTTCTTTTAATCCTTAATTGGAATATATATATATCATCCACCGTAACCCCCAATTTTTAAGAACCCTAAATCCCAAATTGAAATCCCTATAACTGCAATCCCTCACAGCGTTCCCTGCTCCCTCGCAGCGTTCCCGATTGAAATTAAAAATTGAAATCCATAACCAGCGTTCCCTGCTCCCTCGCTGCTACTCGTTCCCGAATGAGTTCATCATCGTCAGCAAACTCGGTTACGCGTAGAAGGACCAGATTAATAAAGGTTGGCTTGGATGTCAATGTTTATTGTACCCACGATATTCCCACTGTGGTGCGTACCGCAGGATCTGGAAAAACAAGGCCGAGTCGGCAATTTTACACGTGCTCATTGTACCCGGTAAGTAGTTGTTTCTCTTAAATTTGATGAATTTTAGTTGACAAGTTTAAGTTGAAATTGATGTCAGATGGGATCGAGATGTGGCTACTTTTTATGGAAAAGTGATGTTGAGGGTATACTAGTACAAGCACAAGAGGATGTTAGGAATGAGCTGGATATGAAGATCACCACACTTAAAGCTGAGAGATTGATTTTATTGCAGGAGGTCCAGAATTTGAAGGCTAAACTTCAAGAAAAAAAGTCCATGATGTGTTTCAAGTTGACTGTTTTTATTGTGTTTGTGTTTGTAGTTTGTGTTATGTTATGGATGTAAAGAATTAGAAGATGAAATGTTAAGTTATGGATGGTTTTGTATTAGTGTGGATTGCAATGTTATTTAATGAAAAATTCTATCACTTTTGTCAATTTTATTGTGTTAAACATTGGTTCTGTTTACAAACTTTGGTTCTGTTTACAAACTTTGGTATTTGTATGGAACCAAAGTCATTGTGTTATGGTTGGTTGTGATTACCTATATGTATTAGTGTGGAAGCAAACTTTGGTCATATGTATTAGTGTGGAACCAAACTTTTGACTTTCGGATTCAGCCTTGCAAGTTCACAGGAAGCAAACTTTGGTCATATGTATTAGTGTTTGACCCATTAACAAACCCATGTCACCAACTTAACCACCATTTGACCCATTAACCAACCCAGCTCACCAGCTCACCCATATGACCCACTTGACCCATTAACCAACCCAGCTCACCCATATGACCCACTTGACCCATTTGACCCATTAACCAACCCATGTCACCAACTATATCACCATTTGACCCATTAACCAACCCATGTCACCAACTATATCATCATTTGACCCATTAACCAACCCAGCTCACCCATATGACCCACGTGACCCACTTGACCCATTTGACCCCATAACCAACCCAGCTGACCCAATTAACCCATTAACCACCTGTTTCACCCATTAACCATCAAAATACAATCATAAACCATTAAAACACATTCATAAACCATGAAAATTCATTCATAAACCATCAAAACACATTCATAAACCATGAAAATACATACTAATTCATCAAAACACATTCACAAACCATCAAAATACATACTAATTCATCAAAACACATGCTACCAGTTTCATAGATAACATAAGATCATAACAACAGCAGCTGCAATGACAATTCACCCCTGAGTTTGTGTTGACTTTTTTGGCCTTCCCACACTTTTTTTGGGCTGTGCAGCTTCTGGTGCAGGAGCAGTCTTCCTGGGTCTGCCTCTTGGCCTTTTTGATGTTTGGCTTGACTCTGTTACATTGGTTGCTGTACACCCCCTCTTATTGTGTCCCTTTTGTTTGTAATTGCTACATGTTGTTAAACCACCATGTTTGGTCAATTTCCCAGGTTTTTAGGGTTCTCATGAGGGTCTTTCCTCCTGTTCTTCTTGGGCCTTCCAGGACCAATTTTGATTGGTGGTGGATCCAAAGGAAAATCCACTGGTGGCCAATATTTTTCACTAGGCAGAAGGGGGATAAACCTATCATAAGCTGCAATGTACATCTCTTTTTTGTAACATTTTGCCACATAATCTTCTGCTGGATAGCCTAGAAAACCCAATACTGCACAAACATGGTGGCAAGGTATGCCTGTCAAATCCCATTTCCTACATGTGCATGTGCTAGTATCCAAGTTCACAGAGACATCTTCTAAATCTTTCACCTGATATAGTGTTTTTGTTGAAGGGAATATCCTGCAGTGGTGGGCTTTTCCTTTCTCTTTATCAAGTTTCTTTTGGATCCTTGGACACACATTCACAGGTTTACTAACCATCTCTTGATGTTTGTTCAAAAGTCTTGTCATGATGGCCAACCTGATATCTTCTAGCATAGGAATAATATGTTTTGATCTAGACTGAATAATGAAACCATTGAAGGTTTCAGCCATATTATTCACCACCACATCAGCATTGCTTCCTATTTCCAAATAACACCTACAAAAACACTTAGGATTTTGATTCAAGAAGGCAGTAGCAGCATCATCAGACAATTTTTTCATCTCTTCTACTGCTGCTAAATGGTCTGCCACTGCATATACCCTCACAGCTTTCCAAAATATTATTTTTAACTCTTCACCCTTATGTTTCTTGTTCCAGTTGGCATATATGTGCCTGGCACAGTTCCTGTGTTCAGCTCTATCCCAATACATAGCAACACCATTCAATAGTCCCTGTCAGATATTGAACAAACATCAAATATAGTCTAGCAAATAATATAATGTAAACAAAGAACAAAACTGATACCTTTTGCTGGTCAGATATAAGTGTCCATCCCTTTCCATCCTCTGTCACATGCAATGCCTTCTTTAACTCATACATAAACCATTGCCAACTGTCATTGTTCTCTCCTTCTACAACAGCCCATGCTACTGGATACATCTGATCATTAGCATCTCTACCTATGGCAGCCAATAACATCCCACCTAAAAAGGTCTTTAAGAAGCAACCATCAAGGCATAATAACTTTCTACAACCAGCTAAAAAACCACTTCTAACACCATCAAAGCAGACAAATAGTCTATGAAACACTTCTATGCTTCCCTCAACCCCTAGGTAAGCTGGTGTAACAGTTTCTAGTTGGAAAACTGAAGTGGGGTTCTCTTTTCTTAAAGCTTCTAAATATGACCCAATCTTACAATAATGGTCCTTCATAGAACCATGTAATATCCTATGTGCATGCTGCTTTGCCCTGTAAGCCATCCACTTATTTATAAACAGTTTAAACTTCTCTCTAACAGCATCCTGGATCTCTTTGGCAAGCCAATGTGGCCTTTGTTTAAAAACAGGTAACAATTCATGAGCTATGTAGCTAGCATTTAGCTGTCTGTTTTTATCCATATTTCTCTGACAGGTGTGTTCATCAACTACACTTTTAACCATATAACAAATCTTTGTATCATGGAATGAACAATATACCTTGAATGGGCATCCCTGAACACAAGTTGCCCCTATCCTGCCACTCCTGTTCATGTTGCTGGTAGTTATTGACAGATTTCTACCATTAGATAATGCATAGTTTTTAATTGCCTTTTTGAAAGCAACCCTTGTAGGAAATCTTGTTCCAGGAACCCACTTCCACTTTGTCCAATCTGTTGACTCAGTAACAACTGGTACATCTAGCTTGTGCTTCCTACCTCTAATGTCATCTTCCTCACTTTCTCCAGGTGAGTTAATGTCACCTTCTGAATCTTCATAACTACTATATCCACATTCAGCTCCTGTTTCAGTAGCAATTTCAGTTGTAACTTCAGGACCAGATCTGTTGTCAGTTTTCTTTTCTTCAAATGTCAGAAACTTTGCATAGAACACTTGCTGATTCTGCTGTTCTTTGAGATTCTCTTGTGTTATGATAGCTGCAGATTCATTCCATTCTTCATCATCCGAATCTGATCCAGATCCAATTACCACATCTTGTTGTACTTCTTCAACATCCTCCACAAGTTGTTCACCTGAATCAGATTTGTTTCCACTAGATAGGTTATCACATTCATTGTCATTAGAGCTATCGGGTTGGGCTTCATTAACATTGGGTTGGGCTTCATCATCACTGGATTGGGCTTCAGAATCACTTATATGGGCTTCTGGTTCATTGTTTTGGGCCTTGTTGTTATCAGCTTCCATAGAACATAGAATTTGAGGCAATGAATTGTCACTAACACATGCATATAAATCTAGAATTCCTGTAAACTCACCTAACATTTCAAGAAGTTCAGCAACATCTTTATCATCCGTCAGCTTAAACATATAATCTTCGATCTTCATATCCGGATGTCGCCAATAAAGGGATACATCGTCTTCTTTTCTGTATGAGTATGGGTCACACTTCATAGCACAATGAACGAGCTCTAATTGTGACATCTTGGCGATTTCAACTTCTAGCAGCTTCGATCCACCTCCTTCATACCTTGTTTGTGGTTCAAGGTAGAACTTTCCTCCGTAGAATAGGTTGATGGACAAAAATCCGGCCATGGAATCGATAATGTGATGAGATTGAGATGCAATTCTAGTTCGTATTGTGTGTGTGAGATTGTCTGTGTAATACGAACTAGGGATTTACAGGGGGAGACCGATTTGGGGATTTAGGGCAAACTTAAAAATTTGGGAATTAAGGATTAAAAGAAAAAGGAAAATTAAAAAGAATGTCCATGTCATCAAATGAATGTTTTAAAAAGAAAAGAAAAATAAAAAACATATTCCACGTCATCGGACACGTCATATTTCCGTTAGCATGGTTAAAAAATTTAACGGAGGGACCAACAGAAATAAACATGTTTAAATGTGGGACTAACGGATGCCAATGACAAAAGTGGGATTATTAGTTGCAAACTAGGAAAACATGGGATTATTTAAATCCAATTTTCCTTTATTTTAATATGTGCGTAATTTTATCGTTTGCGTGATTAGTTGTAGTTTGCGTAATTCTAAGTTCGAATTGTTTTTTTATATATTACTGTTTAGTTTTTTTTTTTGGAATAATAACTTTTTATGTGTTTTTTATTTTTAATAATTTGCATAAACCAACATAAATGAAGAATAAAATAAAGAAAAACAAAAATTATTATTATATTATTTGATAACAGGGATACATTCTACTGATAGGAGAGGCAGACCTACGTCAAGATAACCCCTCTTGAAAACCTTTAGTAGTGTTCATGAATCTGAATAAACAGGCTTGTAAAAAAGACTTTTTTAACTCAAGAGAGGCACTCATAGCCTCGACTATTTTGTTTATTGTTTCCATCTGCTCCATATCCGTTTTGTCTTGGTCTATCATGAACAAACAGACAATGTCTTGAAGTGAATTCTTAGACAGACTGCTTATCTTCTACGCAATTTCTTCTCTGGCTTGCGTGTTTTCTTGGAGGCTTTCAAAATTTTGTTCGAGTACGTCTATCAGTAGTTTCTCCTCGTTGTACTCTAGCATTATTTCTCGAGTTAGTTTCTCCTTGAGAGCGTTGTTGTTGGATTCTGTGGTGTTGGTGGAAAATGAAGACATTTTTTCGTTTATCTATGTTTTTGTGATTTGATGTGTAATTTACTGAACTGTGTTTGCGTGATTTTAAAAATGCAATTGAGTGCCTAGTTTTATAGACGGTGGATGAGGAGGTTCGCCCGGTATTAAATGCGTCACTTGCATTTTTTTTATTGTCGTATTAATGGGGACGGTTGGGGGAGGTGAAATAGAAGCGATTTAAGTTTTTTTATTTTTGAGTTTATTATGTAAATTTTTTTTATCCGACGTTTCATTTTCCCTCCATTTTTCTGTTTATATATATATATATATATATATATATATATATATATATATATATATATATAGGGAAGGGTTCATTGTAGACCCCTTAAAAACCATAGACCCCGTAGACCCTATTTTAAACCGTCAGATCTTGAAACACCGATTGTTCACGTGAGGGGTACGATCGTCACAAATCCTTTCTTAAATCACGCCTTATTTACTTGAAAGTTGAAACACCAGATTGGAGATTGATAAAGCCCCAAATCAATCGACCGGAGAACCGCATGAGAGCCGATCACACACACCGGCGTAACCCCGTCTACACCAGAGAACCACCGTCGAATGGATTCAGATCAAGAAGGATGTTCAATAACACATAAAACTCAGGATCGATTGATAAGAACAGGTAATCAAACTCTTACTGCAATTTCTTAAACCCTAATTTAAATTCAAGGCTAAAAATTGTAGCTTCACTCACGAAATCCGTAGATTGTATGGTAATTTGAGGAAATTTGATCTCCTTCTCGATTTGTTTACTAAAATCAACATATATGTAGGAACGCTACCTACTCTGTGAATTTATGTTTACCCTTAAACATAATTTATGTTTTAAATGCATATATTGTATGCTTCTCGATGAATTTATGTTTCTCAAGTAGTCAACAGTGAGTTGTTAAACTCATATTTTTGGATAGTGTTTGGTTTTGAATTGAAAAACCATGAAAAAGACTGACCTTTGGAAGCTTATCTCCCTTGATTTTAAGTTCAGTAACAAAGTTATCTTCATATTTGATGGTTACATGAAAATTTAAAGGAAAGTACAGAAATCACCAGTGAAATTTTTCTAAGTTTTTAACTGAATTGGGTATTCCCAAATGCTTTCTTAAACTGTTATCATAATACACCTTTCGAGTTTTATATGATTCCGCTAATCTTGATTCATACTTATCATCTCTCACTGCTTAGGTAGCCTCTTCGATTTAGATTGCAATTAGATATGTTGTTCATAGACTTAGTGCCTTCTCACCGCACTTAACTGCAATTTATCTTCTCTCGACCCTTAATAGTTTTGCAGTGAGTTTTATTTTATTCCCCAAAAACTCAGTGAGTTTTTGTTTATTTCATGATGATTATACAACAATTAGCTGATTTTGGCAAATCAAGTTCATAATTATGTTGATGAGTCATATTGTACTATTCTACTATTTACTTTTGTATGACATATTTTCTTTTTCGAGAACGGTTGTTTAACCCCCTTTGAATTTACGTACAGCTCCTAATAAAGGGAATGGACTGGATATGGAGAACTATTCTTGGGTTCAGTCTTTGCAAGAGGTCAATGTTAACAATCCAGTTCCTCTTGGAACCAAGTCAAGATTTATAGTATGTGAGGTGAAGAAAAATCATCATCTGAAAGTTGGACTCAAGGGTCAGCCTCAAATTCTTGAAGTAAGTGTGTTAAGATGCATTTAAGATCTTAATAGAAGATTTTATTTTATTTTTTTAAATGCTAAACTTTGTATTTATGTATAGGGGGAGTTTTACAAGTCTGACAAGGTTGATGACTGTTTCTGGAGTCTAGGTAATCTCCTTTTTACTACTTTTTAGTTAGTTTTTTTTAATGATTTTTTTCGTTGCATTTTCCTTACACGGTCAAATCTTGTTTCTTTTAGAGGATAAAAAAGTTGTTGCTGTACTTTTAATAAAACAAGATCAAATGGAATGGTGAAAGTTTTTAATCAAGGCTGAACCTGAAATTGACACTCAGAAATTAGAACCCGAGAACAGTAAACTAGCTGACCTTGACCCGGAAACACGGTCTACTGTCGAAAAAATGATGGTAGGAAGATACTTCATTATAGTTTGCAGTGAGTTTTATTTGTTGTAAGGCAAAACACTTGATACTGAGTCGTGTTTGAACAGGGACTAGGGACGGTTGATAATCTTCAATTGCAACAATTAATTTGGGTTCTTAGTCTCCAACTTGTACTTGGTTCAACCATATGTAAATCAGAAATGGCCAATTGTTCTTTCAACTGTCCTCTTGCCCACCTTCGGTTGAAGTAAGTTCTTTGTTTAACGCATATACTTCTTTATATGAAAGAGTAACTTGATCCTCTATAAAATTCCTTCTAATATTCCTAGAAGTTCTTTTTTTAGCTTTTAAAAGTGTTACTTATTTCAGTAATTTTTAATGTTTCCAGTGAGTTTTTATCTTAAGTTTTAAGTTTTAAATCTTAGTGAGTTTTAAAAACAGCGAGTTTTAAATACAGCAGTGAGTTTTGAAAAAAAAAGGTTTTATATATAAAATAACTGATTATGACCTTAAAACATATTCTGAAAAAAGTCACTGATTTTGAACTTCATTAAAACTCACTGATCATGACCTTAAAGCATGATTTGGAAAAACTCACTGATTATTTACTTGATTAAAACTCACTTAGTTGTAACAAAAGTGACTTTTAACCTACTTTTTAATCTAGATTTTGTTTCATGTTCATTGATTAATTGATTAATTAGTAACTAATGTAGAACATTGTGAGTCAACTCACTGCATTAAAAAAAGTGTTTTAAGACTTAACCGTGAGTTTCAAAATTTAAAATCTCACTTATAAGTTTGAGTTTTAAATTAAAACTCACTACTAGTTTTAAAACATTTTGGTGAGTTTTATTCTGTTGTGAGTTATGATTTAAAACTCACTACACGTTTGAGTTTTAAAACTCACTTAAATAATTAATAAAAAAGAACACCGCTGAGGTTTGGCACATCTAAAACTTATATTTTGCATTAACAGAATATAATTCACTGAAATTTTAAGACTTGGTGTTTAAATAAAAATCACTGAAATTTCAAGACTCGCTATTTAAATAAAACTCACTGAAATATAAAACTCAGTGAAATTTAAAACTCACTCAAATTTCAAGACTCGCTATTTAAATAAAACTCACTGAAATATAAAACACACTGTTGAGTTCCTAAATTAAAACTCACTGTTGAAATTTAAAACTCACCACAGAAAAAACTTAAACAGATTTTTAACTGAAGGTGAAAATTCAATGAGTTATATTCTGTGAGTTTAAATATCAGTGAAGTAAATTTAAAACTCAGTATAAACAACATAAAAATCACTTAAAACTTGTAGTGAGTTTTAATTAAAACTCACAACATAATAAAACATAAAACTCACAACATAATAAAACATAAAACTCACTGATTATCATTATCCTCATTCAGATGAAACTCGGTGAGTTTTATAACTCTATTGAATTTGTAGTTTTGTATTGATTTTTCAAACTCACTGTGTTTAAAACTCACTTGTTTGTAATTAAACTCACTTAAAAGGTTTTGTTTTTTAAACTCTATTTTTTAATTGGTTACGCTGGCTTCGGCCAAACAAGGTAGGAATTTGGAAATCATACGAATTGAAATTGAGAATTTGATTTGACTGAAATTGGGAATTTGATTTGACTGAAATTGGGGATGTAATTTGGGAAGGGTGAAATTCGCCATTAAAGAACTCACTCACATCAAGATCTCCCCTCATCTCCGATTCTGGTTTATTGATCAAGTTCCCAACTTCAATTTGGGAATCGGTTACACCTTTTATTTTTTTTGGAGCCCTAATTGATTGATTAATGTTTTGGTGGCGGTGCAGGGTAAAAAAGCGAACGGACTATGGTGGTGATGGATTGGAGTGAGATTCCGGTGGAGCTTTTGGTGCGAATTGTCTGTTTGTTGGATGATCGGACGATTATAATTGCTGCTGGTGTATTTTGTTTTCATCTGTTAATTCTCCATTTCGTCTGATTCTAGGGCTTTGTTTGTGTATAAGCTTCAATTCACCAACAGTTATTGTAAGATTCGTTGTTTTGGAACTCAATAGCAGAATTTGAACATTCATTATCAGTTAATTTTATATGGATTTGATTGATTTTTATTAGATTTGTTGGTTTGGAACTCAATAGTAGAATTTTGTTAAAACTCACTGAGTTTTAAAACTCACTGATTATCATTATCATTATCTCCCTTCAGTTAAAACTCAGTGATTTGTAAAACTCACTGAGTTTTATTAGTGAGTTTTATATAAGTCACCAAGTTATGTTGTGAGTTATAAAATTTAGTTAAAACTCACTAAGTTTTAAAACTCACTGATTATCATTATCATTATCTCCCTTCAGTTAAAACTCAGTGATTTATAAAACTCACTGAGTTTTATTAGTGAGTTTTATATAAGTCACCAAGTTATAAAACTCAATGTTGAGTATAAAACTCAATGTTGAGTATAAACTCAATACAAAAAATAAAACTCAGTACAAAATATAAAACTCAGTACAGAATATAAAACTCAGTACAGAATGTAAAACTCACTGCAACTTTTAAATGACGCTGAAAAATTACAAAAATACCCCTCCGCGTTTTTTCAGCCAAAATCTCATTTAAATCCTCAAATCTAATCTTAGCCCTTGATCTAATCTAATCCAATGGTTATTTTTGGGGTCTACCGGGTCTACAAAAAACAAGGGGTCTACATTGATCTTTTACCTATATATATATATATATATATATATATATATTCTGTCTTTCTTCATGCACATTCCTTACTCGATGCACAAAGTCCTCAAATCCCCCATATATCCCATACCTAAATTCAATCTTCTCATCCTTTTAACATAAAAGAAACATGGCGACTTCTTCATCTAACCCTAACTCTGCGTCTAAAAACGCAGTCATGCAAATTGTTGAACAAATGCATTCAAAATAATCGAAGGATGATCGCATAATGCGTAATTCTTCCGCCAAGATCAGGGATCTTACTGTCAACGGCATCCAAGGCCACATCAGGATGCTTCAGGAGCTTGTGGATGAGCCGAAGTCCGCGATAAAAGAGGCTGCTGCTGAGTATATTACTCAGCAGCTGGAGCTGAAGGAGGAGATGCATACCCTCCTTAGTGGTGTTGTCGACATCACCATTAAGAAGGGTAAGGACATGGTGGAGGCTGCTGAAATATTTAAGAAGATTTAGGCACCCATTTTTGGGTTTTTTTATGTTTTTTTTATGTTTTTTGATCTTTAGTAGTATATTCCATTTGTAAATTTTTTATAAATATTAATATATGACACTCTTTTTCTTTTTTATCTATTTTGTGCTGTATTATATTGTTTGCGTTATTTTATTTGAACAACATGCGTTATTTTTATTAAGTGTGAAAACATGTGGTTTTTGTGAGTTTTCTGGAGTGTATGCGTGATTTTTAGAACAACGTGCGTGATTTTTAAATATAATGCGTGAATTTTTAAGTATCTTAGGCTATTAATGCGTGATTTTTTAACAGGTGCGATTATGTTTTGTGTGTTTGCGCTATTTTTTATTAACAACATGCGTTTTTTTAAGTGTAATACATGTAGGTTGTGTTTTGTGAGTTTTTTAGAGTGTATGCGTTATTTTTATATCAAATATGCGTTATTTTATGTATAAAACGTAAAGGGTGCGTTATTTATTTTAAATACATGTTTGCTAGGTGTAAGACAGTTTAGGTTGTGTTTTTGTGAGTTTTTTTAGAGTGTAGCGTTATTTTATTTATAAAACGTAAGGGTGCATTATTTTATTGGAATACATGCGTTTTTTTTATTAAAGTGTAAGACATTTTTAGTTAGATTTGTGTTTTTGTGAGTTTCTAAAAGTGTATGCGTGATTCTTATTTCAAATATGCGTTATTTGTTTAAATGTTAAAGGTTTGCGTTGTTTTTTTTGTGTTGATGCGTAAATATTTTTTTGCGTATGCGTGTTTTCATTTAAATTGAAAAGACTTTAATACCCTTTTAATGACTCTGCGTCCTTTTTTTTTAATTAATTAAGCGTGCTTTATTATAGCGCCGTCATATTAAAAAAGCCCGCATATGAGCGGCGGAGATCTATTTGCGCACTTCGCACGGAAAACATCATTTCTACAATAACTTTCCTATATATATATATATATATATATATATATATATATATAGATATATATATATAGATATATAGAAGAAGGGTAAAATGAAAACTCTCCCGAGTTGAGAAAACTTTGAAAACTCTTCAAAAACGGGGTCAAAAAGTTTTTTTTTTCCTTCAATTTTTTATGGTGATTCTTTACGTTATAGGCTATCCATAGATGGAAAAAAATCAAAAAAACGCCTCGGAGATATTTTTTAAAAAAATCTCAAAAAACGGTCTTGTTACATATGTAACACTCTGTACATATGTTTGTTACATATGTAACAACAAAACTTGTTACATTTTAAAAAAAAATCCCCGAGGCGTTTTTTTGATTTTTTTTTCATCTATGGATAGCCTATAACGTAAAGAATCACCGATAAAAATTTGAAGGAGAAAAAAAACTTTTTAACCCCGTTTTTGAAGAGTTTTCAAAGTTTTCTCAACTCGGAGTGGTTTTCACCATAACCATCCCCTATATATATATATATATATATATATATATATATATATATATATATATATATATATATATATATATGGTAAAGTTCAATAGAAAACTAAGTTTTAGTTGGAAAATCAAAGGAAAATTATATTAAATAAAAGCTATTTAGATAATTTTGGTGCTCTTTTTTTATTATAAATTTTTGTGTCTATCCACCTAATGCCACCTAACGATCTTAAAAATAATAAAAAAAAAACTTAACATTTTTGTTTTTCTTTTGGTCCGTCCGACCATGTTGCATATATGCAACATTGTATGTTTACGTTGCGTACATGCAACATAGCATGTTGCATATATGCAATATATGAAACATACAATGTTGTATATATGCAACATACTATGTTGCATATATACATATGCAACATACTATGTTGTATATATGCAATGCATGAAACATATAATGTTCCATATATGCAAAATACTATGTTACATATATTCAACATATGTAACACGCTATGTTGCATCATATATGCAAAATACTATGTTGCATATATTTAACGTATGCAACATACTATGTTGCATATATTTAACGTATGCAACATACTATGTTGCATATATGCAATGCATGAAACATATAATGTTCCATATATGTAAAATACTATGTTGCATATATTCAACGTATACAACACGCTATGTTGCATATATGCAACATAGTCGGACGGACAAGATGAATAAAAAAAATGTTTTTTTTTTTGCATTTTTATAAAGTTATCATGTGTACATATGCGAAATTAAAAAAAATAAAAAAAAGAATGTCAAATTAGCCAAATAGTTTTCATTTAATATAGTTTTCATTTGGTTAAACATCTCTCGTAGTTAATAACACTTTCGGTTTGGTTTAGAATCCAATCCAAAATCCGAATAAGGATTTTGGTTCGGTTTTTTCAAATAATTTCGATTTTATTCGGATTTTAATTTTTTTAACATCCCTTCCTACTACACCACTATTCGATTTCGGTAACCATTTCTGAAATCAGCTTACAAATAAGAATCATCAAATCAGACGATTCAAATCTTCACAAGAAGCAATCGGGTTAGATGTAAATAACAATAGATCAATTGAATCTGAGTACACAAATTGTCGCCCAATCTCAGAAACGAGAACAATTTTTACAACATAAAACGATTCTGATAAGCAGATTTCGATGAACCATACAATTAGCCACATTGATCCACCATCAAAGCCTAACATAAGTTACATAACAACTATACAAAATTTATAATCTAGATTTTCAGATCAATAACATCAGACCAATTGAAATTGAGTACTGAAAAATGTACCAAATCTCACAAAGGATCAAGCCTTTTACGAAACAAACGATTCAGATGATTAGATTTCGATGAACGATACAGATATCCACCATGATCCTCCATCAAACCCGAACATAGCATCTATACAACATTTAGATCCAGATTCACGATTACAAAACTAACAAATTACTTGTGAACCTTTCCTCGAAGCTTTACTCCCAGAACTCTCTCCATTTTCGCCAAAACAGCCTGATTCGGAACCGCTTTCCCGTTCTCGTACTCCTGAACAACCTGAGGCCTCTCGTTGATCTGTTTCGCAAGATCCGCCTGGCTCAATTTCTTATCAATCCGCGCTTTCTGAATCAACTGCCTCACCTCCGGCGCAACTCTGTCGAGCGCCGCCGGCTGTTCCGCCTCGTCGAGCTTCCTGGCGTAAACGGCCGTCGCCGGCGACTTTTTGTTCGTTCCGCCGTCGAATTTCTTCACCGTCTGGACTTGAGCGCCGGCGCGGAGGGCTTGGTTGACGGCTTTCTGATCACGGAGCACCTGTGCTTTAGGTTTGGATTTGTGGAGCACCACTGGCTCCCAGTCTTGTGCGATCGGTCCGGCAGGTCTCGTCGGCATGCTCTTGTTCGATGGAATGAAGAAGAAGATTGAGAGAATAAGAGAGAGATTATCAGGAAATGGATTGTGGATTTTAATGGCGATGATGATTGAGGGGGGAATGGTAGCGTTATATAATGGTGGAGGGTCTGGAAGGTTCTTGATCGGACTTAAGATGCGGGGGGCAATTTGGGGATTTGTGTGGCATCTCGAAGGTTCACGTATTTTGATTCTTCTTTTTTCATGGTTTGTTCATGGT
>JBCNJP010000010.1:81165630-81188536 GCA_039602395.1 Deinandra increscens subsp. villosa | reverse complement strand
ATAGCCGCAAATGCTTGAAAATCCTACATCTTTTCCGAAATATGATACTTCAAAAACTTGTAACTCAAAAATGAAGGTCTTCCAAGTGGATTTTAGGTGTCAAAACGGAGGGTACTGGCCGTTATGCTAGTAAAAGCTGGCCGTTAGGCTAGTAAAATTCTAGATCTTGTCGTGACGAACATTTTGGTTGGTATTGGGTTCCGTAACTCTTAATAGTTCTCTAGTTATGTCAGTTTTAGTGAATGTCACTTTTCTGCCAACGTACCAAGTTGCGGACCAAGAAAACCAGCATACCAAATACCCAAAGCAGACCAATAATGTACCAAACCTTCAGCGTACCACCCTATGGACCAAAGCATATCAGCGGACCAGAAAGCTCAGCGTACCATTTTGGTATGGCGTAACTGCCAGCGTACCAGTGAATAACCGTCGCGTACCACGCTTGAAGATTGTCTTGCGTACCAAAACCCAGCGTACCAGAATCTATGAATATTGCCTTGCGTACCAGTCAGCGTACCACAAACTTACCATCAGTTCATCTGGCGTACCAACAACGTATTAAATAGAATTTGACAGATTTTCGTGAATTTTGACAATTTCGACTGGAATTTGATACAGTGAGGTGCGAAATCACTCTAGGAACGTTCAGAAATCATTTTTAGCTCCAGAAACACTCGGAATGAAGAAAAATTGATGAAAACGTAAGAAACCCAAACTTTCTCTCTTAAAAAAACAACTTGTAAAACCGAGATACGATCTTACTACTGCATGCTTTGATCAATCTACTGAACACGAGAAGTAAATAAGAGAAATCTTATTGAATCACTTGAAGATTACAAAGAAGTCTCTCTAGTTTCTCTCTTAGAACACACACAGTAAAGGTGTAGAAATGACAGAAGTGTTTTGCTATCATTCTAACACACGCTATTTATAGTTAGTGAAAAACTGGCATGCGTACCAACTGGTGGACCAATTGGTACGGGCATACCAATTGGTACCACGTACCAGTTGATACGGCACCATTGACATTGCCACTACAACTCACGGACTCGCTCTAATCTAGATATAATACACGAGACACATTGTAGCATGGGAATATGCTCTAACAGTTCACTCCGAATACTACACCCCTAGGTTGAGTGAATTGGTGAGTGAGTGAAAAAAATAATAGAAAAATGGTTCGCATTACTTGGTTGAGAGATTTTGTGAGTTTTCAAATAATTAAAACTTGCGAGGTTGTAAACCCTAGTATTGATAGTAATTCTTGTGGACCAAATATGTACACTTAAATGTCTATGTGGTTAAGATAGAGTTGTAGTAGTGTCGAGATTAAAATGGATTGCTTGGGAAAAGCAATATTTAAGTATGGGGATGTTTGATGTGTGTGGTTTTGGATACAAAAAAATGACAATTTTCGGGTCAAATACGGGGAAAATATATGTTATAGTTGTTAAATTGTGAAGGTTTCTGATAAATATCATGAGTTACAGGTGAAAATGGGCTTCGCACAAAGAACGAGACGAGAAAATGAAGAAAATTAGGAAAAAGTCAAAAAATCAAAGTTCGGGTCAAAAAGTCAACCGTGAAAGTCAAAATCTAGTCAAAACTGACCAAGGCCACGATGTCTATCTCACGGCCAAGCCCAGGCCCCGAGTATGGCCTGACCGGATCGTCACAGATAACCCAAGCCACGAGTCTCATCCCACGGCCACGAGTCCATCCCACGGCCTGACCCAAGCCATGAGGCTCATCCCACGGCCGCGAGGATCAGAAAGCCAGTTCACCAGAATCCCACGGCCTGACCCAGGCCGTGAGGCCCATCCCATGGCTGCAAGATCCAGGTCAGGCCACGACCCATTTTTAGAAGTTTGTAGATTTAGACCCCTATATATAGAGGGCTCATTTCCACCATTCGAAACACCTTGGAGAGTAGAAAAGAAGCCAGAGAAAGACCCTGTTGAAGCCTTTGAAGATTCGAAGCATTCGACGCGTCTTGGATTGTCGTTTTTCACCATTTCGAGCATCTATTTGGCATTTTATTTGTTTTTAGTCATGAATTCTTGTTTAAATATGATCTATTTATGTTTGACCATTAATATGGTTGGCTAAACTTATCGTATCGCTTAGGCGAGGCGAATCTAACCATGGTTTGACTTTGTATCATGTCGGTTTTGCTTGTATTTTGCATTTTGAAGTAAACGTTGTGATTGTTTTGATTTGGTTGATGAATTGAATTCCTCTATTGTTTCAAGTTAATCTCTGGTCTTGTGGAACCCTAACCCTAGCTTGCAAAGCCATCTATCGTTAGGAGACTATTGTATAGATGAACAACAGAATCTACGACATACGCGTGAACTAGAAATAGTCACGATCATTAGGGAAACCCTAGAATTCGATTAGGAGTCCACCATAGGGTTTGAGTGAGAAATCACCTTATCCTTAGCTAATAGATACCCTTGCCATTGTCAAGTAGTCAAGCATTCACCGATAGCTCAGGTTTGTTCCTGCTTAGTCATGTCTAGGACCTGCTAGGTCAACCTATCAAACACAATCATAACCGCTTCACAACTCTAGGATCGTTAGGGCCATACCTATCCTAACCCTTCGACCAGTTGTGAGTTGAGCCACTGATAACTCGGGACCCAGCTTAGGGCACTTCATAAAACCGCAGCCTTATCAGCACTTAACCATGGAACAGTAGTAACCTTCTAGGGCGTGTCTATAACCCTAAACTGTGAACCCATCAATATGAACTAGGGAAGCCTTTTCTTAGGACACCAGGTCACCTCAGAGATAGGTAGTAACGCATTACTGATACACTTGTCAAACCTAAGTTGGAGGAGCCATGCCTAAGTTATCGTTCACCAAAATCTGCTTTTGAACAACAACTTTATTGCTTTCTTTTTCCGTCCACTTTAGTTTTCAAAATTAAAATCAATTTTCAAAACAAAACAAAACCTGGCTGAATTATTAATCGACTATTTTCAACAAACTCCGCGTCCCTGAAGTTCGACAACCCGGTGTTTACCAATATTGTGCTACGCACGACACGTATACTTGCCTTAGTGTGTTGGTATAATCCCTTGGTGAATAACCAGTTCTATAAATTTAAAATTTGATAGTGTAAGACCCTACTTTTTGTATACACTAAACAACACATCATTAATGAACTCTCCTGATGAACCTACTATGAATTTCAGGTTGAAAAGGAGATGGCGGAGTCCCCAAAAACTATATTAGAGACCGTTAGGTGGATTTCACATGGTCCACACAGAAGCGTAAGGAAAAATGAAGTATATGACATCAATGGCTATTCATTTCGTACAAAATCTTGAGACGGTAGGGTTTACCAGTCAGCGGGGTTGGTGTAGAGGTAAATGACATGCACATATCTAACAAGGTATTAACCTAAGGACAAAAACTTTACTATGTGGTTTTAAAAGAGATATGGCTACTAGAATACCCTATTAAAAGCATTCCTCTGTTTATGTGCGACTGGGTTGAGAATACACATTGGGTCAAAAAAGATAGTCTTGGTTACACTTTGCTCAACCTTAAAAGACTAGGTCACAAGGAGGACCCGTTCATTTTCGCGTCACACGCACGACAGTTGTTTTACGTCAAAGACCACCTGGATAAAAAACTACAAATTGTCTTTATGACACCTCCCAGAAATTACAGAGATTATTATGAAGACGATGCCAATGAAGAATTTAGTAGGGTAGTTTTTCCTCATAACGATAATGTATTGCCGCCCGTAGATCCACGTGACAATGTTTACCATAGAGTTGACTGTACTGAAATGATATTACGTAAATCCGATTCATTGATCATTGTAATGGTTTTGAATTTTGGCAAATTACAGTCTCAACAATATTTAGTTTTTTGTCTTTATGTATTCTGTAATATTATGGATCCTAATTTGAGCCAAGTGTTTCCTTGTTTTGATTGTTCCTACAGGTCTCCTCTCTTTGACCAAACCAGAGTCAATAAAAGTCAAAAATAAACAAACAAAATCAGCTGCTGATTTAACAAACACAATTACATATATAATCCAAAAGGTATGATTCCATTAATACACTGATCTATAAAATTACAACTTAAAAACTACTAACTTAAAAGGGAGAAGAAGCGGCTGAAGACAAATCCCTCTTTACTTTCTCACATGGTACATTAGAGAGATTGTCTGAATCATCATAACGGCTACTTGCTGCTCACAAGTGAAAAGAGAGAACAAGTCCCTCTTTTCTTTCTCACATGCACTTGCTTCATATCAAAAGAGAGAAGAAGCTGCTGAAGAAAAATCAGGTTCCTGGGGCCAAAAGGGAGAAAAGCACCTGAAGAATACAAGTGCTGCAAACCTGAACATGTGCCCTTACTGCTGACTGTTATAAAATTATATAATAACTTAAAATCTTCTCTCAGTAAAGCATTTGTATGAACCATTAGAGACTCCTCATCTCCATGGTTTCCACAATAACTTAAAATCTGCTCCCAGGAGATATAGAGTGCAATCTTTCCCTATACAAGAAAAAATTACCAAATCTGAGACGCAATTTTCAATCGAATTTCAGTGATGAAGATGATAACTTACCATTTTCCACATACGGATGACGCCAATTCCACATTTTTTCCGGCGATGATGGACGAAAAATAGGGAGGCAGAGACTGGGAGAAAAGGCTCATGGTGGAGATGATGATGAAAACTGATACAGAGATAAGTATATATCGATACTCGAGGCCCGAGGGGCATGCCGGCATGGTAGATAAAGATTTGAACGATAAAGTAAATGAAAAAGTAAATGAAATAGTAATGATTACAAGCGCCGTCGACTGTTGGTCTTCTTTTAGCCACCCAAAACCTGAAGAGCAGTGATCTCGTCATGAATCCCCCCAAATCTCTGTCTGAATCGTCTGTGTGCGATCGTCAATGGCCAAGACGGTAGTGTGGTTCTGCTGCAGAGAGTGGTAGAGGTCCATCATGGTGGGGAAGTAAGGGCCTTGGGGGTCAGGATGGTACTTTGGCTGCCCCTGCTGCTGTTGCTGCTGGTCCTCCTCCATGGGCTCGATGGGCAGAGGGTCCCACACCCGGCGTCGGCTATCCATCATCCTGAAAGGGGGTTAGGGTGTGATATCGAGGAGCCTGTGAGTGAACTCCATGTCTGCAAATCGAGTGGCCGGAGAGCGCTCGAGGTCCCGAGGGATAGGAACGCCATAGGCATTATAGATACTAAAGATCAGGCCTCCTTAGAGCAACGGGCTACTGTCACTAGCGTTGGCGGTGTGATGGATGGCACTACACAAAGCATGAGGGAAGTTAAAAACCTCCCCCGTGGTGAAGCAGTAGAAGGCCACCAGATCCTTCAAGCGAACCACGCCGTTCGAGTTGCCTCGGGCGAACACAGACTGAGCAAAACAGTGGTGGATGTAGCGGTGCAGCGGATCCTTCAACTTGGTGCTCTTGGTGCGGCTCAGGTTATACCCACGGGGTCCATAGCCTATGGTCTCTCAGAAGGCCTGACGGGAAACCCCATGAGCTGGGTCCGATCGGTGCTCTTTGTGTAGCATGTAATGTCGCGCATCCTCCAAGTTCGGCAGTTCCAGTCCTCGATGTCAAACATGAACTGTGTTATAGTCCGTGTATACCATCGTTGCCCCAGCCTAAATCTCACTCCGGCTTTAGCGTTCACATCGGTCACCCTATCTTCAAAGGTGAAAGAGGCTAGGAACTCAATAGTGTAGTCCCGCACTCCAACCGGCGAAAACAGCCCAAACAGCCCAAACAGCCTCTTCATTGGCTCAGAAACGAAGTTGTTGTACCGTTGGAGCTGATTCAGTTGCCCAATCTGTCGGCGTGGGGGATACGGGCGATGTTATCATCCTGGGGGATGAGTCGGCGAAGGTGATCGTGGCACTTTTTCTCGGATCTAGAGTTGAATGTAGTCCAATCAGCCTTGGAAATGGAAAACAAGATGATATGAGAACAAATTTCACAAATGAAATACAGTTTTTGGGTGGTCAGACGGGTTAGCACAGGGCGTGTTTGACTAAGCACGGCCCATGTTGGTCAGAACGGAAGAAATAGTGACTTTACGATGAACAACACGGGGAGTGTCGGGTGGAACACGGGGCATGTTGTTCCTCAACAGTTGATTTCAAATTTATGAGCGGCACGGGGCATGCTCACCCTAACACAGCCCGTGTTGTTCATTAGTTTGAGGGTTCATGTACAAGGAGCAGCACGGGGCATGCCTATCTGGGCACAGCCCATGTCGTTCATCCGAAGAGCAGAACTGGGCGTGCTTAGTGAGACACAGCCCGTGTTGTTCTTCGTGTTCTTCACAATTTGACCGGAAAAATCGAATTTTTGCAAAAAGGTTGAAAATTTTGCACCAACAGGTTCAAAAAAGTCCCGATTTTAACATCCCTATTCACCATATTTCCATAACATCATTTTTACCATATGAATCTAAGCTTTTTATAACTTAGGGTTCTTGAGGAAAATTTTAAAAATTGCTATCAATCCATGATTTTTTACTTAGATTAATAACTAGGATGATTAATCGACACTTATTTAACAATATCCTACACAGATTTTTATCTAATTCGGGTCAGGTTTGATAAATTCGAATCTAGCCCTATTTTGATAAAAACCTAACTAAACTAAAGATTTGTGAAGAACATTAGATAAGTTGGAACACTTACATGATTATGAAATGGAGAGGAAGATTCGTGGTTTAGTGGAGAAATTTCGCCCAGAGAGAATCTCAAGCACGGCCCGTGTCAAATGACGTCAAAAATGGGGAGAAAACCCTTTTTGTTCGGTTTCCATCGCAAGCAGCATGGGGCGTGTTCGTCGGGGCACGGGGCGTGCTTACCTTTTATTTAACCGTTTTTTTATTTGAGACGTATCGGGCGAGTGATTTTTTCTTGTGTGCAAGTAATTCCGAACTTCAATTTTTCTTTCAAAAATTATTTATTTTCCTTATTTTTCTAAACTAAAACAACTTTGTTTATTTACAAGTCGTAAGTTAGACCTGGTTTATTTTTGTTTTGATAAATTTCAAAAACTTATTTTGAAGAAAAATCCTATTAAATTTTATCAGGCGGGAATTCTGATAAATTTGAGAAAACGTTTTTCAGATTTTCAAAACAAGTGTGAAATAGATCGAAGCTCTTACCCGGGCCGAGGGTTATTATTTATACGTGAGTTGTAAAACTAATGTCCCTGGCCGTTGATTTGTCATCTTTCCTTCTGGCTTCCTGTTCCTTCCTGTGGATCCTTCCTGTACCTGAGATGAGGGTTTGTTGGCCAGATAAAATCCTCTGCGGGTGCAGTGTAGGTAGGAGACCAAAAATGAAAGATTGTTTTTTATATATAATAATATTACTATTACTAATACTAATACTAATATAATAGGAAAATTTTTGGTGAAGCTGTTAACTCGGATTTTTCTTGGAATCCTCGTTTGTGGTCCCCGGTAACGGCGTCAAAAAGCTTGGCGTGTGCTGAGGTGCTTCTAAAAATATGGCAATTTATCATACTCGTGTAGTAGCTAAAGCTTTTAAATTTATAATACCTGATTTACTTGACAACTACCATTTCACCACATTACACGGACAAGTATACCCACCGTGGGCAGTATAGTAGTGGTAAGTTGAATCGGGGTCGATCTGGACACAATGGAAATGAGAGCTCCCAGTACTCAATCTTTGTTTACGTTTAACCAAAGTCTTTTTTTTAGGGAAAATAGTTTTTACTACTATATATATATATATATATATATATATATATATATATATATATATAATGGATCTTTGATCCTAAGTATGGTGGAGTCAATATTGATTGGAATAACGACGCTAGTAACTTATAGTCAAGTTGTGGTTTTATTACTTTGGCTCAAGATTGTTCACTGGGAGAAGGTTAGCCAACTTTCGACCCTCTTTGGCTATCTCACCATCCAACTGCTAATCGTCTGCGAGGAGTACGAATGCCGAGAGAAGGTGCTGCTAGTGGATAAATGAAGTGGTGTAATGCCACTTAATTATGGGGTCCCTGAACCCGACAAACTTACCATACGCGACACGCCGCCATGAACCAGCAGGGGAACAACCCTGCGTGCCAGATTATATTTTTATAAAAATGATCTTTGTATGGGGCTAAGACCAGTTTCGTACACCGCTTTCGCGTAATGTACGTCTGACCAGAGCCAAGTTCATGAACACGTACCTCTCGGTCCCGTGAAGTGACAAAATATTACCAACCCTCGTTCCCAAACAAAATACGTTCAGCCCACACATGAGTGGTCAGCCGAGTTTGCTTACATAGACATAAGGACCTCGAACGTATCATGTAGCATGGGATGCGAGTCACCTTTCGGATCATGCATCGTCCCCCGACCGGGTGTCACAGGTCTGGCCTTTGGGATTTCGACTCCCCAAATGGTATGTGATACGTGAAGCACACTTGGTTCAGAAAAATCAGTAATGCACTTTCAATAAAAAGGGTTTTTATAAAGTCATTAGACACACCTGGACCATTAAAATAAAAAAAACATAAAGACACGTTAAAAGTTTGTTAATCCCAATCAAGTGTAAGAATTGGCCAATCATGGCTTAAAGATTTGCCAGCTAGTAAAAGAAGATTTCATAGAAAAAATACTTTCATTTACTAAACTGGTTGAATTTCTTACAGACTCTTACATACTTGAAGATACAAAGGAACCAAGTGGCTCGGTAACTAATCTACAAGTGAGGGGGAGAGGAAAGAATTGAGCCAGTTGAGAAGTAAGGGGGAGCAAGCTTTTATAAGCAAATCCTAGAGAACGGCACGGGGCGTGCTCCATCAAGAACGGGCTGTGTTTTGTCAGATGAGCACAAATTTGTCTCTTCTGATGTCAGTGGCACGGGACGTCTTAGCCGGAACACGGGGCATGTCGTGTCTGAGAGGTCAGCGACATGGGGTGTGCTAAGTCAGAGGCACAGGGTGTTGATCAAAAGCCAATCCGGGTCGGGCACAGGGCGTGCTTGATGAGGCACGAGCCGTGCTAGAGCAATGTTTTCCAAACTCTTGCATTTTCTTTGCCTTTTCTAGTTAGATAATGCTCCTTTTTGTTCTTTGGATCTAGAAACCTGAAAAACTAAAAAGAAAACAAAATTGCTTTGTTTTGTTGTTAGTAGCTAGGTTTTATCCCGACTTGTGAGGATATTTAAATTAATAAATATATATGATTTAGCGTATATCAATGATGACAGAGCAGCAGAAGGAGAGAGGTTTACAAGTTTTTGAAAAAAATGAACTGTTAACATAATGATCTCGTTAACCTAGTTTTTGCGTTATTTACGTTACATTGTTTGCGTTATTATATTTAAATATGTTGCATTGATCGTATAACCACTGTGTGTAGAATATTTTTGGAATCTATACGAATTATTTTTTTGCTTGCGTGAAATTTTGTAAACTTGCTTAATTACTCTGAACAAAAAATCAGTATGAATATAACTTGCGTAATTTGAGACATATGCTTGCTTGATTAGAATGTTTACACTATTGCGTGATTTTCAGTGAAAAAGTTGGATGAGTTGAGGAAGAAAGTTATACTTAAAAGTCAGAATGATGATGATGATTTTCAAACACCTTTGAACAAGAAAAAAGGAAAACACACAGCAAAGGATGATAAACAAGAAAAAAAGAAGCCTAAAATACAAAGGCAAAGCTTTATAGAATATAGAAACAAAAACATAACAATGAGGTGCTCTATTGAAAACATTACCACTGCAATGAAGAAATTCACTGACAATCAGAAAAAATCAATTGATGAAATTGGCTTCTCAAGTTTTTTAAATATGACAATAGAAAATCACGCAGCTGCATTGGGCTAGTGGCTGCTAAAACTATGACCTAATTAATCATGAACTGAATGTGGGCAGACACACAATCAAGGTAACTGCACAAAAAGTACATGAGGGTTTTGGAATCTCTATGGGGAAAACAAAGGTCTTAGAGAAGAAGAAACCGAGAAAAGGATCAAGCAAGTCAACTAATGACTTCAAAAGCCAATTCAACAAATCAGCAGTATCAGTTGCTAATGTCATTGAAGAAATGAAAGACCAAACTCAAGGAGGAAGAATGTTCAAGATAAACTTCCTTGTTTTTTGGAACATAGTAATAGGCTACATCACAAAATCAACAATAGTAAATCAAAGGTTCCTGATAAGTATTGAGGATCTCTCTGAAGTTAAGAACATGGAGTGGTTCACTTATATGATTGATATGCTGGACAAAACTAAACAAGAGTGGCATGAGGATCAATTTAATGGTCTTTTGACCTTACTCACGGTATGTTTTATTCAAAAACAAAATGTAGAATATGTCTATGATGAAGAAATAGTAGTAATGTTCACTAATGTTTTTCACACACGGGTGTTGTATACACATGAGTGGAAAAAAGGCACAAGGTACTACTTGATCCGGAACAAACACCAGCAATACTATACATTTTAGATAGAACCTTGGAGATATGCAGGAATATTTGTACGATAACGGCCCACTAATTGATGTGGAAGATGAAGATGATGAGGAAGCTGATATCAGAAAAGAAAAAGATGCAGCAACATCACTGCAAACAATGAGGGCAGCTGAACTAGTGGGAAACTCACCTCAAACAATGAAGGCACCGGAAGTGATGGAAACCACACTTCAAGTAATGAAGGAAAGTGAAGTGGTAGGAACTTTCAAGCAGAATATAATTGACCACTACAAACACCAGTGGAAAAGAATAATCAAGATGAAGAACATGTAAGTTTTCACGCATTTTACAAAAACAATCACGCATGTAGTATTTAAAATCATGCATGTTGTGAATATAACATTATAGCAGGTTTCTCAGAGGGGTGCTATGGAAAATGATGATGATGATGAAATACACTATGATTTCTCAGGGGGTTATGACCTTCATGAAGATGAAAACATCATCTCTCCCGCATTAAACATAAAAATGCCAGTAGGAACTTTCACCCAGAGAGTTATTGACTACTACATCACACCCTCCCAAAAAGATACACAGACAAAGGAGAATGTAAGTTTTCATCCATATTCTAAATTGCGAAAATCACGCATGTGTTTCCTACTAATAACGCAAATATACATATGCACATATTTTCAAAGGAGTGAATGACTTCAATGGATCACCACATGCTGGTGTTTGATAAGGTTGTGGCTGACATAACAACTTTGATAGAAGATGGAAGAATCAAACACAGTGACAGCTACACCTACATTGAAAAATGTGAAGAGTGGAAGCAAAAACTGAAAAGTCTATCACAACCTCAAGAAGGTCCAACTGAACAAGGTGATCCAGAGATAATAGAAGTCTCCATAGCAGAGGAAGAAAACAAGGGTGTTCGACTAGAAAATGTTGAGTTTAAGAATGAAGTTGAAAATGTTCAACATGCAGATGGTGATCTTCAAACGGAAGAGAAAGGTAAACATAGAAACAACTTCTATAATAACACAAGAGTTAATTATAATAATGCACTAAGAATATGCTAAAAGAAGAAATAACCATTTGAATGTAAAAAAAAACATAAGGGCAGAAGGATGATAATAATGAAGGTGAAGATGTTAAACATGAAGATGGTGGACTTCAAAATGAAGAGAAAGGTAATGGAAACACATTCTATAATAACGCAATTCTTAATTATAATAATGCAATAAGAATATCTTAAAAAGAAAAATAACCCCTTGAATGTAAAACAACAGAAGGGGAGAAAGATGATAATGAGGAACCAATTGAGCCACTAGATGTGACATATCTGGAGGAACAGAGACAAACACCTGAAACAATCCAAGGTAATAACGCATGTTATTCATCTTTCTATAAAATTGATATCTAATTTTATTTTTTGAAAAAATGCAGAAGGTAACAAAGATGTGGTTGTAAATGATGACATACTTCAAGGAAGAACACAACCTCAAGCATCACAGATACAAGGTAATTACGCAATGCGTTTTTTAACCCTGGGTTAAGATACATTTTAAACAAAAAAACCCTATTGGACTTTGATAAAAAAAAGATTCTGCTAAAGAAAGCGATCAAGTTGCTTCTTTGATAGCAACAATCCAATTCCTGCAACCACATCCGCTAGCGGTAGCAGATAAACAAAACAAAGAAGAAGCTGCAAAGACTGATGCTGAAGAAGCAAATCTTACAATAACTGAGGAGAAGAATAAGCAACAAAGTGATGAGAAGTAGAAAGAACAGACTGAGGAGAACCAGGGTATCTAAAAAATGTTGTATTCATTATGAGATTAAGTTTTGAAAATAATCACGCAACACCCTAAAATTTCAAAAAAAAATACAGAAGAAAACAATAAAGACAATGAGGAAGAGAAGAATGATGAGAAAACTCCTGAAATGGTAAAGTTGATGAACAAGAAAATCAATATAGCCCAAAAACAAAGAGAAGGAGAAGGAAGGCTTTTGCACTTAGGACCCCCTACTACAGGAAAACAGTTGAAATAACATCTAAGCTGCAAGGATTGGAAAAATTTATTCCAGATTGGATGTTCACACCAATCGAAGATGAACTGTAAGAATGTATCCATGTTAAAATTATCACATTTAGAATTAAAAAATTGATAACAAATGACTTGTTTTTTTTTATAACTTATACAGATTTGTTGTGTATGAATCAAACTACGGCACAACAATGTATAAAGCTACATTGGAAAGCTTTCATCCTGGCATCTACATAGACACAAATGCTCTGGACGCATATATAGAAATATTAGATGATGAAGAGCAGACCAGAGAATAGGACAAACCAATGAGATTGTTTTGCTTATCCACGTTGTTGGTACAAATAAAAAATATATAACGCAACTTATAAAAAATAAATCACGCAACAACATCTTTGATTGCTGATTTAAACTTCTTTTTGCAGTCTGATGTACTCTACATCAACGAAGTGTATACTGATGATTATCGGTAACAAATCTTTACAGACAACCTGCAAACACACGTGGAAAGATTGGGGATGTCTTCATTGCGTAACGTGGATCTATGCTTTGGTCCGATACTAATGAGCAAACATTTATATGTCATCTTTTCAATCTCAGGACTGGAGGTGTTAACATGTTAGACAACATGGTAGATCGGAAAAAGTTTGAGAATAGATATTCAGGAGTGCCCCACAAAGTGGTAATTCTTTATCACGGAATATTTACTTAAAATAACACATTCTTTAATTTCATAACAAATTTTATAATTACGCACCCTTTATATAATAATAACGCATTCTTTAAAAATCACGAACAGTTCAAATAAAAAATAACGCATTATGCAATAAATTGCAGCTTAAATGTTTAAAAGGCTATCAGAAGAGCATAAAACACCCTCATAAAGAACTGTTCAACCATGAAAACATCGAAAGAATGAAAAGGGCATGGAGAACAACAAAAAACTCAGTTGACTATGGAGTATTCGCAATCAGGCATATAGAGACATTTTTGGGTGATAAAAACCGGGAATGCAACCTTGCTAAGGAAACAGATAAGGATTATTTGCAGAATAAAAAACTGATTGAGCTGAGAAACAAATATGTGGAAAAAATCATTCTCTCCGACACAAATAATAAGAAAGCAGACATCGTCATCAAAGCCAAAAAATACAAGAAAAATTTCGGGGGACACATGGATACCGATGAACACAAAAAATCTACACTTAAGATTATCAACGAAAGAGTAGACAAAGCAATGAGTTAAAAAATATTTGTTTGTATGTTTTATGATTTAAAAAATTTTCATTCTCTTATTTTCACGCATCATATACACCATTGTTACGCATGTTATAATTGCGACTCTCGCAAAAATACATGAACATAAGTTCGAAATTTTGACTTTCTATTATAACGCATGTTACTTCTATTTTGACGCATGAAAAAACTCGATACAAATCAGGTTACAACAATGATGCAACGATATATATAATTTAAAAAACACGCTGTGAACGTTATCTACCATCAATTTTAAATTAAAAACTTTAAATTGACAAAAATGTCCTTCCGCGTCCAGAAAGAAAACGCCACGCGTCGGCCTCTCCTCCCATCACACGCTTCGCACGGAAAATACACTTTGTATTTGAACTTTCACATATATATATATATATATATATATATATATATATATATATATATATATATATACTATATAAAAGAAAAGATTGATGTTGAGGTGGCATCACCACAGCCTCCTCAGCATCATTTTCCCGCCTAAATGACTCGCCCTTTAGAGGCACAGGATCGTTTCATAACCCTACCCATCTATCGCATTCCGTCTCAACTAAAAACCCTAATAACGCCTGTACGCAAAATCATCTCTCGCATCCAAATGATTCCATTAACTCTGCCAGCGATTCACAGACGCTTCGTCTTCACTCTCATCAATCTCTCTCATCCAGACTATTCATCTAGGATTTTCAATTACTTCTCTCTCGAAGCTGTTCATCATCATCCCGATCGCGTCCATCTCGATAAACGAATAGCAACAGGTATGCATTCGTCTAAGTTCATCATCATCGAATCATTAACACTATTTATGTATTCGTCTGAAATTGACCACACATTCGATTCTTTAATCGTTGAATCTTCTGGTTGAATGTATTTATGTCTGGATTTTCGATTAACTCTTCTTATCACTCTTTAAATCTTTTCAATCGGATGCTATATTGAGGCAATATTTTTTATGGATTTGTTCAAATCAATATGCTAATTGCTAAACCCTAATTGTGGATCTATGATCCGTTCTTCCGAATGTTGGACTCTCAATGTGTTGGAGTTATGTGTTTTTTGGTGGAACACAAGCTAATAAAAAGTTTAATGTTGAAGTTGAATTCATTGGCATGTTCGTCATAAGTTCTGATTTAATTTCTCATTTAGTGATGTATTGCATCATCATTCTGATTTAGTTTCATTGGCATCTTTGATTTAATTTAACATTAATGATTCTTCAAACATAGAATCATCATGTGAACTTAATCAACTAATTGATGATATTGTAGTGGATATGGATTTGGTTATATTTTAACTGCATATGAGTGGTATACCTTTTTACTATGGTGATAATACAAGTATAATAACCAATCAAACATATATGTAATTTAATCAAATCTAAATGTTTGCAGGCTTAAGCACAAGTTCAATCAAGAGCATTACTCTCTATGACAAGTATATTTTTTGCTACTACATAAAATAATTTTGATGCAAAAATTTTTGGGTATTGATTCGATTCTTTAATGGTTGATTCTGATTTTTAAAATGGCGTTGAAGGGTTAGCAGAAACGGTTGTGATAGAGATTTCGTTGATAGTTGGTGGCGTTGGCTAGGGTTAGCAGTGACGGTTGTTATGGTGGATGGGAGTAGCGAAGACGGTTATTGTTCTCAAGAATCAATAGCAAAACACATGTAGAAACACGATACGATCTTACTACTGCATGATTCGGTAATTAGAGAATGAACACGATGTAAATAAAGCTTCGCTTTATTGATTCACTTAGAGATACAATGTAGAGAGAGAAAACACCTTAAGAACACACAGTTAAGAGATATGAAATGACAGAACTAGTTGACTCTCTCTAACACAAACTATTTATAGTAGACACATGCTAGCTGGCGGACCACTAGCGTACCATTTGGTACGCCCAGACCAAATGAACTACGGACCATTTGGTCCGGCCATCTTAGCATATAGCCACTACAACTCACACAGATGCTCTTGTCTGGATACAATGCACGAGACACAACGATAGCATAAGAATATGCTTCTACAAACTCCCCCTTAACGTGTAGTGTATCTAGCTATTTATCCATCTAACAAAACTTCAGTCTTCAATCTTCAGCAGCAGTGCATCTGATTTTCAACTTGAAATCTTGTCAGAATTAGAGCTTGCATGGCTGGATCAATCTTGAAAAATCTTTGAACTTCAAGATCCACTTGTGAAAGATATAACATACCCCCCCCCCCTTTCACCATGCTTGAGTCTTGTCACACAGAAACCTGCAATTTCAGAAGACAGAAACGCGACTTTCTTTTTCTTTTGAAAAATAATTTAATCTTGGCGCAAAACTTCTCTTCGATAATCCAAGATATAGTCTTGAAATTTTGATGTCGTATCTTGTATCGATCGGTCGAAACAAATAAGAAATAAAATCTTTTTGGCTTTTTGAAACTTTATATTAAAACACACCAAAAATCTTTTTGGATTTTTCTAAGTTTATGCTAAAACACATCTAAAATCTTTTTGAATTTTTCAAATATGAAACATAACTGCAATACAGAATCAGACACTATTTTTGTATTTTGTGAGAAAGATCACAACTTGGGATCATATTAGACATAACATACAACACTTCAATTTCAATTACTTCAGCACACAAGTCATGTCGATTACTGGTATAATTTGTCCATCTTAAACTCAGGCACAATCATACTCATAACATCTGGATATGTTATTGATTAATTTAGTTTGTTTTGACCAGTGTACCCCACACTATCAGGCATACTCAGATATGTGGTTGCTTATCACACTTTGTGATTTCATTTGTGATTTAATCACATAATGATTGTAATCATGATTCAGTCAACTGTGTTCCTTGAAAAAAGAAATAAGAACGTTAAATCGTCTACCTTAAGGTCGATCTTTCGATACGCAGATAAGGCCTCGGATTTAACAAAATAAGAAAATAAAACAAGTTGAAATTGTATAACTCAGCAACAATCAGGTCGGTACTCCCGTACACGCAGAGAAAGTCCGATGCGTTATACGAAACACCAAAGAAAATAAAGCAGAACGTCAAACGAATAACAATCAAGTCGATCTTTCGATACGCAAAGAAAGTCCGATCGTTTGACAAAATAAAGAAAATCAAACAAGTTTAAATCTTTGCAAAATGAACACATGTATACACAGTGACTTCTCATTTTCTTTTTCACATATCTTTTCTTGATATATCATGATATATGCATCAAGATGTTGTCCACTTGGTCAAGCATTAGTATTTAAGTGTTTATCACATCTGAATACTTTCTGATTTAATGCCGAGCCTACCAAGCACATCGAACAATGATCTTATGGCTTTTTCATCTAGTTTATCTATGAGCCAGACACGTAAGCCAATGTACCATCATTTCCCAAATATGTCGGATCACAATTTCTCATTTTTTAATGTTTTTGTATTTTTCTGTTTTTCAATGTTTTTGTATTTTTCCATTTTCTCCCCCTTAAAATGAAAACTCTATTTTTGGATTTTCATTTTAACAAAAACACAAACACACTATTTTTGGTTTTTCAATTTTCTCCCCCTAAACTACAAACAAAATGCATTAAAGAAAGAAAATTGACCAATCGATACTGATACCTTTTCAGGTTAAGCTTTTAGAAAATCTTTCAGTTTTGAAAAATGAATCATTCAATTTAAGTTAAAGAACACAGAATACTCCTCCATCAGCAACTTTGCAATCATCAACGGGTCTTCTAGGAATACCTGCACACTGGTTTTTAAAGATTAGTACGCAAATGACCCGAAGCACACAGCTTCTGGTCGACCAATGTCTTCTACAAAATCATTTGCAGCCTTGCTGACCATCTTAGTTCGCCACTGCATTTTTGCTTTTTCATTTTTAACTGAGTCATCATCACATGATGAACCACCAACACTCGAATCAAATTTGAAAAATTGTTTCGTTTTAGATTTTGATTTGAATGGTGTTGACTCAGTAAAAATTCTGCCTGATTCATCGATAAAAGTGGCAGATTTGTTTGAAAATGATCTTTTACCAGTTTCAGGACAATCCTGTGTCATGTGTCCCTTTCGGCGACATTGATAGCACAAACGATATGATCGTTTAGATTGTGGTTTGCCCTGAACTGGATGACATCTATCATCAGATTCAAAATGATCAGAAATATCATC
Source organism: Deinandra increscens subsp. villosa (assembly GCA_039602395.1). Lineage (NCBI taxonomy): Eukaryota > Viridiplantae > Streptophyta > Magnoliopsida > Asterales > Asteraceae > Deinandra > Deinandra increscens. The sequence continues at coordinate 81,170,563 of JBCNJP010000010.1, read as the reverse complement.
AAAAACTTGAAAGCGGTTAGAATGTACCCATTTTGATGTAGAACTTCGAGGTGTGGAATTTGATCCAGATGATGACGAAACTTCCACTGTTTGAACTTCACCAGAAGAACTTGTAGATGAAGGCTTTCTTTTGGATCTTTCCACCGAACCCCTTTTCCATTGTAGACATGAAGACTTGAGCCAAATAATAAATTTGTTCCAAGCTTGTGTCTTTCTTTACTTTTAGAGCTTTCTTGGGCATATTTTTCTTGACATTCTTTGCAACCTTCTTACCTTCACTACCCAAACCACAACGTTTGTAACCCGGTAGCTTAGTTAAATCGACTTCAGAACACGAAGGACCCGCTTTAGCAGCTTGATTAAAAGAAGCTTTAATATCCTTTAGTTTGTTAGCTTCAACCAGCTTAGCAGCAAACTTTTCTTCATGCAACTGCTTTTCATCCTTCTCAACTTCTTTTCCAACAGAACTAACTCCCTTTTCTGAAATAAAACCACCCGAAACAAACTTTGTTGGGAATTTATCAACCAAACTCACCTCTTTCATCTTTGATTTTTGTGATTTTTTCAATTCAGACTTCTTAGCAACAAATTCAGAATAATCACCAGTTATGCCAGAAACTTGAATATCAGCAAGAGCATCAGATTCAATAACTGGATGCGGAATCTGATTATACTCCTCGCTTCCAAAAACCTTTCTGAAATTCTCGTCTTTGCATAAGTAACTAGTAAAAGAATGTGAATTCTTAAAATTATTCAACTGCCTCTTAAGATCCAGCACCTCAACATTCAAATCAGATATTTTCTTTTGAGATTCACCCAATGCTTTTTCAGAATCAATTAATTGCTCTGAAGCTGTATTAAACCGAAACTTTTCCTGTCGCATCTGATCATGGGCATCACACACTTCTTGAGTAATTTTCTTGACACGGCCTTCATGAATCTCAATATTTCGTTTCAGCAACTGATTGTCATGTGTCAAAGTTGTGACTTTATCAAGTAATATTGAATGTTCCATTTGACGATCATTTTCCTTAGCAGTAATTTCATCAAACTCTTTCTTGAGATCATCATAAGCTTTCTTCAGCGAATCTACTCTTGCAGTTGATTTCTCAAACAAATTATCAAAATCATTAATCGCATCTATTGCTTCACTTTCCCATTTCTCAACACTTTTAACCAACTCTTCATTCTCACTTTGCAACTTCAAAATTTGTTCTTTATCGGCACTAATGAACTCATTCAATTTATCTTGAACTGTCATCAACTCTTCCTTCAAAAGATTCTTTTCGGCGATTAATTTCTCATTTATCTTGCAAATCTTATCAGAATTTTCAACTTTCTTCTTGAAACTTTCTAATTCTGTTTCCTTCAGTGTTCTCTCAACCATTAACCCTTCCTTTTCTTGAACCAATTCACGAATTTTTCTATCCTTTTCAGCACAAAATTCACAAGTTGACTCATACCCACTAACTTCAGAATCACTTGTTTCAGATGTAGTGATCTCAGATGTATACTCACTTGATTCAACTTCAACATTTTCCATTAACGCCACAGATTGACCGTTGATATAACAAAATTCATCTGATTCGGCACAAGTATCTTGAATAGCAGTCAAAGCAATAGATGGTTTGTCAAATTGTTTTGACCATTCATCAAACTCTCTTTCTGCTTGAACTTGAGCCACCATAGCTTTTGTTTCATGCTTATCAGATTTAACTTTATCAGAGGATGACTGAGAACACTCACGAGCAAAATCTCCAACCTTTGAACAATTGTAACATTTTACTTTAGATTTATCTAAACCCAGTTTTCTTCCTCCTAGAACAAAAGAATTCTTTCCATGTTTCTTGATAAATCGTCTTCCTTTTTCAACCATCATTGCAAATTGCCAATGCAGATCTAATTCAGCTAATTGATCATCATCCAGCTGTTCTAACTCAGTTCCACTTAAACCAGCATCACTAACTTGACCAAATATCGATCCAGACGATGAAGATATAAAAGCAGATAACAATGCAGTCAATTCTTCAGTTGATTGAGCAGGATGAGAATTGTTTGGTGGTTTATCTGGAATGGTAAAACGACATCCTGGAGAATAACCAGAATTTTCAGAATGTCCAGCAAGAAAAGCTGTTACCGGCGGATTACTGCTTGAATTAGAAAGTGACTTTGCCTTAGCATGAACTGTAGCATTATTTTCCCCAAAGTACAATTCAGGATTTTGAACTGTAGGATGTGCAGATTTCTTCACCAGCAATTCCATCTCACGAGCTTGTAATTTACTAGTTATTTGATTGAATGTCCAATTTGAATAATTTGGATCATTTGTCAACATCATCACATAATTTCCCATTTTTCTGGTAAAGCTTCCAGAATTTTCTCTTTCAATTCATCACTATCTTTCTTGACTCCTACAACATCAAGTTCATTTATCAAATGGGAAAATCGAGCAATCAAATCTGGAATTTTCTCATTCTCGCAGTGCCTGAAATTATCAATCTCTTTTTTCAAAACTTTCTTTCGAGTGTTTTTGTATTGATCATTCCCCGTACATCTCTCTTCAATAGCATCCCACAATTCTTTAGCCATTGTATATTGCTTAAATTGATGCATTAGATCTTTTGGTAAGGCCATAGTAAGATAACTATATGTTTTCTTTTCTCGAGCAAACAATTTCCGTTCATCAGCATCGAAACTACTAATCATCTTTGGTTTGTTGGGACTTATCATCGGATATTCATATTCTTTCTCAATTGGAATCCAACTCTCAATATCTTGCGAATAAATGTAAGATTCAAACCGACTTCTCCAATTGTGATAATCTTCAAGCCTTAGCAATTTAGGAACTTTTTGAGTTGTTCCTATCTCGTTATCATTGTTCAACATGGCTTGAACCGATGTTTGAGCAGCAGTCATTGCATAGAAATCACTCATTTTGATGTTAAACCTTAAACTCCAAAACTTTGAACTAAAAAACGAGGGTCTTCCAAGCAGATTTTGGGGGTCAAACTGGGGGTACAGACCTTCTAGGTGAGTACACGTCTAGATCTCGTCAAGACGAACGTTTTGGCTAGTATTGGGTTCCGTAACTCCAAACGGTTCTCAAGTTACGTCAGTTTTAGTGAAGGTCACTATTCTGCCAGCGGACCAAAACAAATCGGCGGACCAAAATACTACCAGCGGATCAGATTTGTACCTGCGGACCAAATCCGGATCAGATTTCGTCCGGCGGACCAGATTTCGTACGGCGGACCAGATGATACGTTGAAATAACTGCCGCGGATCAGATGGTACGCTGAAACTGCCACGGATCAAAAATATGAAGATTGCCTACGCGGACCAGATTAGCGGACCAGAATGCTGATGAAGATACACGGCCGGACCAACCAGCAGACCAGAAAATTCATCCGGCGGACCAGAAATTCATCCGGCGGACCAGCTGATTTCGAGGCTGATTTCACTGATTTTCGTGAAATTTGACGTTTGGAGCTGAAAATTGCTTTAGTATGATGCGAAAACACTCCAGCAACACTCAGAAATCATTTTCCATCGTTGAAACACTCGGCATTGTGGAAATTTGATGAAAAACGAAGAAAACCCAAACTTTCTCTCTCTAAAAATCCGAAAATTGCCAAAATCACAACAGTAGAGCAACCAAATGCTCTGATACCACTTGTAGAAACACGATACGATCTTACTACTGCATGATTCGGTAATCAGAGAATGAACACAATGGAAATAAAGCTTTGCTTTATTGATTCACTTAGAGATACAATGTAGAGAGAGAAAACACCTTAAGAACACACAGTTAAGAGATATGAAATGACAGAACTAGTTGACTCTCTCTAACACAAACTATTTATAGTAGACACATGCTAGCTGGCGGACCACTAGCGTACCATTTGGTACGCCCGGACCAAATGAACTGCGGATCCTTTGGTCCGGCCATCTTAGCATATAGCCACTACAACTCACACAGATGCTCTTGTCTGGATACAATACACGAGACACAACGTTAGCATAGGAATATGCTTCTACAACACATGATTTGAAGATTGTCCTCAAGTATGTAATTTCCTACATTCATTGTTTAGTTCCAGAATTTATGGCAAGGGATGTTGAAGATTATTTTGATGTAGCCAAAAGAAAACCCCAAAACCAAAACTTTTAGGCTAATATTTTAATCGTTGCAGATATATAAATGACCATATGATTTCGGGTCTATCAGTTATTTTGCTTCCGTAAATTTCTTCTAATTTCTTTGTTACAGGTGTGGGAATTGATATGTGGTTATCGTGTTATGTGATTTAAGGTAAGCTTCCTATGTTAGTTGCTTTTTATTACTTTGTTGCTTGCTTGCTATGTATTTTGTTTCTTTACCCTTGCTTGAGGATATAGCCTTTTAAGGTAGGTGTGGCCAGATGAATTTTATGTTTCAACTTAACATGGTACCAAATTGTGTTCACTAAATGTGAAAACCATATTCCCAAAACAGCTAGAAACTGTATCTAAGAAGTAATAGAATACGGGATTTGTTTAGTGATGTACACTTTCAAATGTTAGCACATAGAGAACTTTAAGCTTACCTATTGAATTATTTATGGTTGAGGTAAGAGTAGGAAATTTCAGAGCAAAAGGTGTACCGAATTTTACAGGCCCACGTATAGTCTAAAAATAAGAACCTGATATGCCATCTGAAAAACTAAAAATAGTAAGTAAGTGATTATTATAAAAGGTTGTATACCTTCTTCTCATGTTTACATTGAGTGAGAGCTAAGATGAGGCAGGTACGCTCATTGAGCTAAATGGATGTGATCGTCACCATTAGTTTCTTTCATCGAAACTCATGTTATGTTGCAAAACACTAATTGGTATTTCATAACGAACAACACAAGAAATTTCTCATTGATTTTTGGTGTTAAAGCTTGCAAGG
>JBCNJP010000010.1:81135703-81165130 GCA_039602395.1 Deinandra increscens subsp. villosa | reverse complement strand
TTACCCCACAGAACAATTGGCCAAGATTTATGTAAATGAAATAGTTTCAAGGCATGGAGTTCCATTATCAATTGTGTCTGATAGAGATGGCCGATTTACTTCTCATTTCTTGCAAAGTCTTCAAGAAGCATTAGGAACTAAAGTAAAATTGAGTACGGCATATCATCCGCAGACGGATGGGCAGAGTGAAAGAACCATCCAAACCTTAGAAGACATGCTGAGAGCATGTGTGATGGAATTCGGTGGCAATTGGGACACCCACCTACCGTTGGTAGAGTTTTCATATAACAACAGTTATCACTCTAGTATAGAAATGGCGCCGTTTGAAGCTCTATATGGCAGGAAATGTAGAGTCCCGTTGTGTTGGTCTGAAGTTGGAGAAGGGCAACTTACAGGGCCAGAGTTGGTTATGGCTACGAATGATAAGGTTCGAGAAATTAAAGAAAAGCTTAAAGCCGCACAGGATCGGCAGAAGTGTTATGCCGATCGTCGTCGTAGGCCATTGGAATTCAAGGAAGGAGATATGGTAATGCTTAAAATATCCCCTTGGAAAGGGATTATTCGGTTTGGAAAGAGAGGAAAGCTAAGTCCTCGCTATATTGGACCTTTCAAGATTATATCCAAAGTCGGCAAGGTGGCATATCAGTTGGATTTACCCGAAGAACTCAGTGGAGTTCACGACGTGTTTCATGTGTCGAACTTGCGCAAATGTTTAGTTGATGAGGCTCTAGCAACTCCGTTGAAGGAAATTCGCGTGGATGAAAAGCTGAAATTTACAGAGAAGCCTGTAGAGATTGTGGAACGGATTGTGAAGAAGTTACGCCGAAAGAAGATTCCAATGGTAAAGGTTAAGTGGGATGCTCGGCGTGGACCCGAGCATACTTGGGAATCGGAGGCGGACATGCGTAGGAAATACCCGCACCTTTTTTAGCCTAAGTGAATTCCGGGACGGAATTCTTTTAAGGGGGGAAGGATGTAACACCTATGGTAAAAACCTTGATCTCGGAATATAAAATCACAAGAAAAATAAAGAAAAAAAAATATTTTTTTTTCTGGAGGGCATGAGGACCGCATGCCCTCTCTGGTCCAACCTCTCGCGGTCCTCATGACCCGTCAGGTTTCCGGGTCAGGATCCGCGTACTTTTTTTGACCCATGAGGACCGCATGGGGGTATGTTTGTGCACCTCTCGCGGTCCTCATCGACGCCCAGCACTATAAAAACGAGTTTTGCTCATTTTCTGCTCATTTTTCACTTCTTCACTTCAAGAACTCGAGTTTTCTCTGCCATTTCACTCCTAAGAGACCCTAATCCGGTTGTGGGGAGCTTGAATCATCAAGGTTAAGCCATTTTCAAGACATACGAAGCTCGGGTAATCTCCTACTCCTCTTGTTTCTCCATTTCAAGCTAAGTTTTGTTGGGGATCCTCACTGATCAGTGTTGGTTCTTAGGAATTGATGCTTGCATGTGCGATCAAGGATGATCAACGCGCATTGGGAGCAAGCGTGAGGTATTTTTAGGTAAGATATGTGTTCGGTTTGCCCTAGATCATATTTTTGAGGAAGACCACCTCTAAATCAGTGTTTGATGATGCATGCAAGCTTGGAAATAGCTTCTGGAATGTACTAGGAGGCTGGAGAGAGTGAAAACCCGCTTGGAGAAGCTCGGTACAAGAATTGGTGCATAAGGTACAAGTCTTTGATGCATGCATGTTGTTGTTTTGTGTTTAGTTTGAGAATCTGGAACTTGGTCAGGGAAACCCCACCATCTCAGTGGCTAAAATGTCACAAGAAGAGAGTTGGTCCAATGGGTGGAGACCCCTTTTGTTGTATTCTAGCATTTAACCCGAAAACCGAGCATTTTGGCATTATTGATAATGGGTTAATGACACATTGGGCATCTCAGTGGCTTAAAGCCTTAAAAATCTGAGTTAATCAGTCCCTAGGTGGAGACCATTGGTTTGGAACATGATTTTGGTTGTCGGTTTTGCAATGGAATTGAATTATGGACATTTTGTGTATAACCGGGACTTGTAACATTGTTTTGGTACGGCCTCAAAGCCTTAAAATTTAAGTATTAGCTACTGGAACATGTTAGAACAAAACCCCGTTGTCGAAACGAGCTAAAAATGCAAAATGGGAAAAATTCACTAAATGACAAAATAGTCGATGAGGACCGCATGGGTTTCGTTTGTTGGTATGCTCGCGGTCCTCATAGCCTGGAAAGTCAACGTGGTCTGTTGACCACCCATGAGGACCGCATGGGATGTTTTTCTGGTTTACGCGCGGTCCTCATGTGTCCCTGGACAGTTTCATTGTTTTGTTTTGTTTTGTGTTTTGGGCAATATCGAGCGACCCGGTTTGGTTATTTTCACGAGTATGGGCATGTTGGTTTCTAGTAAAGATATTTCACTTCCCGGTTGGGGCCCTATGATCTCGTCGGGTGTTTGTTGTCCGCTCGGTATGTTCCCGGGAGTGTTGTTAAACCTCCCATTTGGTTAGTTATTGTTGCTACAAATTGCTTAAGCGGTTATAGTTGCGGATAGGTTCTGATATAATTATGCATATATCATTATAATAGACTTGCCACTGTGATACACCTGGACGTTTGGATTCTCGTGCCCTGTGACGTTTGTTTGATCCACCGCTTGTTCATCTGTGAGTTGATAGCTTTTCCCCTACTTTAACTTTTTAACGTTTTGGGGTGTACATGAACCATGTCAAACTATTGCTTGTTTGTTTGTTACTGTGCTTAGGTATTTATTACCATGTTATAAATTTAAACTCGCATGTTACGAGACGTTCATGTTGATTAGTATGGTTAATTTGGGCCTTAGTGTTAGGCCACAAAGACATATATTGCACCAATACAGCTGTAGAGGTAGATCAAGGTGTCTCATACCCGTTTGTTGGATCCATTAGGGGTCGGGTGATGGCGTATATGCCTAGTCCACAAAGGGAGGCGTGCGGCCGTAGGATCGTACCCCCGGAGTGCTGGTTTAACCATAGGAATTTATAACAGGCACAGTATTGTTACTTGATTTGTGGAAACTTGGATTTGAGTCAAACGCGCTACGACTCACCAACAACTTTTGTTGTTGACGTATTTTTGGTTCATGTGCAGGTAAGTAAAGCTTTGGGTGGATGTCACGTTTGGATGTTAGGGACGAGTTGGGTTTTGTACCCGTTGGGGTTGATTTGGTTGATTTTGGGATTTGTTCCCCGTCATGACTATCCTTTGTTATTGTTGTCTTTTCCTTTGACTGTGTTGGTAGCCTTAGGTTCTGCCTGGGCGTAGACTAATGTGCAATACTTAAGACTTAACATATTAAGTCCATTATGGTTTGTATTTGATTTTGTATTGGACGGGTCGTCTGTTTATGTGTGTTGACCTTGTGATCTTGCATCTATCTGTTTGCTTCCGCGTGTTCTGATACGGGCGGCCGGTCCCACTCTCCTCTCCCCCGCGCCTGGCAGGGCGCGGTGGGGCGGGGTGTGACACATATCAGCCCAAAAACATTGAAAACATTTAAAAAGTGGGCTATTAGAACTCACCTTAGCTAGTTGAGCAACTGCCCAGTTAATCACTTGCTAATCAATTGTGCACCTCAATATCCCAATGTCTTCTCTAAGACTCCCTGAAGGGCACCACAATGATTACAGATTAACCCTCTAACTCGAACCCAACCCTACGAGTTCAAATTTCCAAACAAAAGCAACTTTCACATTCTGGTCACCCTGGATACGGCCGTATCACCTTTACCTAATACGGCCGTATTGCGGGTCGATTGAAAATCTCAACTGCATCTTTCCCCATATGCAATACGACCCCCAATACCCTTTCTGATACGTTCGGTCCACGAATACGGCCGTATCAACATAACCCAATACGGGCGTATTCATCTTTACCCATGAATACGGCCGTATCACCCAAGCTTCATACGGGCGTATTCATTCGATCAGAACCCAAATCTGCCAGTTTTGGTCTTTACCAGTGGTCGTTTATCGAATTCTCATTACCATAATCATTCCCAACTTAAATAAGCATATACCCTTTTCAACAACCCACTAGAAACAACCAATTACACCCCTGATCATTGCATGCAACCCAAACCTTTCCATATTTAGAAATTATGCATGTATGAGCAACCTAACCTTGATTCTGCCTTCCCTTGATGATCAGAAGTACACTAGCATTCACAGATCATCCATCACTATCCTTGATCTGGCCAAAATCACAAGAACTCAAGATCAAAACCCTCTAACTTTCAAAATCATGATTTTAAACATGAAATCACTTACGCTTATGATTCTTGATGAATTATGGCCTTACAACTCGATCTACAATCCCTCAGGAACTCCACAGAAGTTCTCAAAGTCGGAGACTTCAAAAACAACCCGAGTTATGACCAAAAATAGTCAAATGTGCATTTTTATACTTCCGGACGAATACTGGCGTATCGCCTAAAATACAATACGGTTGTATCGCGGCTCGGGGGCATGTCGGCCTGGATCTGATCCACTCGATACTGGCATTTCCACTAAACTGGATACGACCGTATCCCCTCAGAAACTTATAAAATCTCCTATTTGCTAATTTGATTGACCCTTTTCGACATCCCGATCTATCATCTCCACTCATATCAATTCATAATCAATATCAATACCCTTTTCTTAGCCTGCTACAAAAAACGGGGGTGTAACAGTATATTAAGGTCGATTAGAATTTATCACAAAAGTGAATTGATTAAGCACAACGAGGGTGTATAGAAATTTCCTAACGAAATAGATCATCAAAATAGAGGAGCACATGACAGACGCGATGACCCGAGGACACGTTGGTTGATATGATATAAGAGTAATGTCATTTGTAACTAGCATGATCCTATGTTGATTCATAACAAGATCACAATGCTATGCACATGTATATATTCCCTAACACATGCTACTATATGTACAAGGTTTCAAGCTTAGCAGTACATGTAAAAGCAGTCAACAAACACGACCTACGTCACCCATACGGTGCAAAGTCGATGTAAAAACGAGATACGATCTTACTACTGCATGCTTTGATCAATGTAATGAACACGAGATGTAAATAAGAGAATTCTTATTGATCACTTGAAGATACAAAGAAGACTCTCTCTAGTTTCTCTCTCTAGAACACACAGTAAAGGTGTAGAATGACAGAAGTGTTAAGCTATCATTCTAACACACGCTATTTATAGTTAGTGACATACTAGCCTACGTACCAACTGGCGTACCAAATGGTCCGGCGTACCAGATGGTATGTCACCTAGAATGTTGCCACTACAACTCACAGACTCACTCTAATATAGATACAATACACGAGAACCATCATAGCATAGGTATATGCTCTAACAGTCGATGGGGCATCTTTGCACAGTCTTGTCATTCCCATCGAGACGAGAGACTTAGGACTTTGTATGGTGCAAGGTTTCACAATAAATCAGTTTTCACACTTTAACAAAACATTTTTTCCTAACATGCATGAGCATAAATGTTCACAATACATGGCACATGGTACAAACATGCATACATTTCACTACTAGCAACTAAAAGCAATGACTGGAAGTCCAACCCGCAACCTGACCTATACTCAGAATTAAGTTCCTAAATTTTGCAGGCATACAAGTCCATATATTCTAAATAAGTTTCATGTTGAACACATAATTAAAATAGCAATTTATCATGCCTAATATAGCAACATAAAATACAAGTTCCTGGAGCGTTGCTGTTTGCACACTGATCTTCCCCCGGCATGACCAGTTCTCAAACAATGGATTTTGAGAGTGAAAAAATAGCCAATAGAAAAAAGATTTCAATTTTAGTTTTGAAAAAAGAATCACTCAATTTCCATAAAAATTGAGTGAATCTGGGTTGTTGTTGTTTAGGAAAAATGCATATGTTAACTTTGCAAGCTTATAACTTGACCAAAAATTTGATTTTGATTACCAAAATCTCCAGAACTTTAATTTACCATGTTTTTTAACATATTTCATTTTATAAACCCCTGTAAAAACTTAACATATCATGCTAAACGCGTTAACACAAGTTCGTAACTTTAAACACAAGGCAGATTGCACACACATTTTGTTGCAGATAGTTAAGTGACGAAACGAAGGTTTTAGCAGGTCTATGAATAGTCAAATTAAATCTAAGATGCATTAGACAAAAATTGATCAAGTTATGACCCTTGAAAGTGAGTCCAAGAATCTGCCAGAAATGACAGATTAGACCTTTGATCTTGTTACTTGAATTTGACGTATCAATTCTAAACTAAAATCGATGAGAGCACTTGGTTGGAAATATGATTCATTGAATTTAATTTTAGAATCAATAATATACAAGTTTTTATAAGTTATGGTCAAGTTATGACCTGAAGAAGTTGACGAAATGTTCTGGACAGATCAACATTCTACATGATTTTTGACACCAAATCCACACATACAGTCATAGCCATCACATATAATCATCATCTAATATCAATTTAACAATCAAAAACATGATAAACACTTAGAAATCTCGGATTGGACAGCCTAGGGTTCACGAAAATTAGATGAAGATGATATACCTTACTAAAACTTGAAATCGAGGGATGTGTTGATGTTGTTTGATGATCTAATCCGCGTAGATTGTTCCATGATGCTTGAATCACCAATGGATTGTCAAGGAAAAGCCATAGATTTATGAAAATAGAGAGGGGTGGGGATGGGTTCAGCCATCAAAAGGGGAGAGGGAGAGAAGAGAGTTAGGGTTTTGATGTTTTCCTTCTGTTGTTGTAAAATGAGGTGGAGTAGGACCAAGTCATGGGATTTTAATTGTGGGATAAGGAAAATCTTGTGGGCTCATATGCATAATTTGGTTGGTTTAAACCCAAGGCCATTGGTCCGAAATTTTTAAAGTAACTCTAAACCATGGTTCGTAAATAAAAGCCTCCGTAAAGTTCTGGTCGTAAAATTTACACGTAAGCATAAATCGCATGCTACTTCCATAAATCACTAAGCGATCATCCTAAATCATGTAATTCTACTAACATACAAAACTACATAAAATCATAATGACGTATTTCGGTAACACGTAGATTCACATAAAATCAAATGATATAAGTTGTATAATTTTTGTTCGCTCAATTAGGGTTTAATTTAATTGATCGACCAACGCTCATTAAACGGGCTTGGTATAGAAAACACACATGAAATTAACATGACATGTAATGTTAACTCTTCTAGTTAACTGAGATAACAAAAGTTATTAAAAGATAACAGAGGTTACTAACAGAGTTAACCTGGGAAACACCAGGTGTCACATCATCCCCAAGTTGAAAGAATTTTCGTCCCAAAAATTAAAGTAATGCTTGAGGTACGCTGACCAGTGGGATGAGATGAATGAAAAGGGAAACAAGAAAATTTTCAAGTGTCATAGGTGGGCTATCAAACCAATAGATCTATTACTGTAACCCCGGCTCGATGTGTTAATGATTACGCGTAGAGGTACAGAGAGAGAGCACAACAACAATAGGAATCCACACAAGTTTAGCATACATAGAATATATCCAATCAACATATAATCGTGTAAATGTTTTAGAGAAATGATTTTGAATAGAAATACATTTTACCCCCCAGAACAGTAAAAGATAAAGTGACTATGATTTCTCACAACCCGGATCATCATTTGATTGAATCACCATTCGGATGATAAGACGAATTGAATATTGAGTCATAACCAGTAGTATTAAAAGAGAGGGATCGTGAATACTCACAACGCGAATCAACATTCGAATGATAATATGAGTTGATCATTTAGACACATTCCATAATATTAAAAGAAGGGTTTATGAATACTCACCTGATGAGTCCATCGGGAATGAGAGATAGAACCAACCGCAAAAGATAATAACCTGGAGATTATCCTATTGAAACAAACAAGCTAAATGAATAAGGGGATTCATAATGATTATAGTTCCAAGGACACAAGAAACTTAAGGAGGGTTAGATTTCATCTGAAAATACCATTTTACCCTCTTTAGTTATTTAACGATTTAGTGATAATATGAAGACGCGCATTCCTTTAAGTAAACGCTCACTCCGAGATCGCCCAGTGAATGTGCTAGGTCCCAGTTGGGATTTATGCGACACATCACTATGCCAGAAATCCCAGTATACAAGTGCTTACCCTTCCGGTCCGCGCGAACTTCTAAGTACCCGAATAACTCGGTATATTAATATTTTATTATTTATCAAATATGAACTCATATATACTTAATATATATATATATATATATATATATATAAAATTAAAACCAAAAAAATCAAATCCCAATACCTCCCAGTTTGTTCAATCTTAAATATTTATATTTTAAAACCCTAATTTGACATATTTATTAAATAAATATCAAAAACTTTTATAAATTGAAATAAACTTAGGGATTTTATTTATAATATAATATTATAATATACCTTAAAATATCAATCCCTAATTCAATAACAATTGCTAAATTTTGACAAAATACCATTACAAAAACCTTAATTTTAACCCGATTATTACATAAATACTAAACCTTTAAGGATCATAAAATTGACTTAACGGTTCTTTAATATATGTTATAACACAACATACCTCAAAAATTCAGACCCTAATTCCTTCCCGATTACCAAAATCATTAAAATAAATTCAAGAATCCTAATTTATACACATTTCTAGAACTCGATCATAACAACAATATTAACAAAAATTAATTGAGGGCTTTTGAAGAGCATACCAAATAATGTAGGACTGTAGGAGATGGGCTTCAGAAGACCTCTGGATTGATCGAATTTGAAGGAGGAACATTCGGCTACATTTTAGGGTTTTAAGGATGATGAATTCGTGAATTGGTGAGCTTAAAAGTTGAATTAGAGGTCCATGTTATAGTGTTAGGGAAGAAATCAGACGGGGACACGTCCCATGATGAGTAATCGTTCAAAATCAACACGTAGCTAGGCTAAACTTAGAGAACAACTCGAAGAAGCGTTCTCTAGCGACCAGGTGTCCCCTCGCAGACTGTGAAGTTTTCAAGGGTCATGGCTCATGGTCCGCGAGCCATCAAGGCTGGCCAAATTTTGACATTTTTACACTTCTAGCCCCTGCAGTTCTGATTTGCACGAATATACCCCTTAAACTTTCATAAAAATATTATTTTATGCCCCAATTTTTTAGAAACATATTTCTAATGACTTTTAACCTTCGGGAAATTTTTAGAATTCACAAGACCCTAAGGTATTACCAAATCACGTGAAAACATAATTTTTGTTTATTTATATTTAGTTAAATCATTTTCTTTATAACTTAATCAATTAAATCTTTATTTTATATAATGATTATAGGATATTCCAAAACATGTATTTTGAGAGAAAAACCCCGAGATTTCTAATAAATGATAAATCAAATATTGAAATTGTTAAAAGCTAAAAATCGTTTTATTTTTGTTTCAGGCAAATCGTTTAACCTAAAATTTTGCCAATTTATTTTTTTGTTATAAAAATGATTATGGAATATCTTAAACATCATTCAAATGTATACTTTAGAAAATTTCTTCCGGTAATCATTAAATCGAAATTCGATTCGCGCGACAAATTTAGAATTGGGTTGGGTTTTATAAATGTGTAACGTCCCAAAATGTAATGATTCAATAAATGCATAATTATATATAAGGAATACGTAACCAATGTAATAGGTACATATGATATATGTGTTTAAGATCTAAACGTGATAAAATATATATAAATGCATGTTTAAACATTAACGGGTTGTTGCATTGATAAAAGGTAGCGTTATACGGATATTATACGTGTTGATTAATAAAATGAGATAAGGAATTGAGATAGATACGTATTTTATAACCAAGGTAATTGATATATATGGTATTAACATGAAAGACGTGTTTAAAAGTCAACATGATAAGTAAGTATGATAAATGGAGGAATATGTCTTTTATACGATTATGTTAAGTTCAATACGTATACATATATATATATATATATATTGGGAATCTACTACTCGTTTAGGACAAAAATTAAATTTTTCGAATTAATATAGATTGTATTACTTTATAAGAAAAACAAATTATACAAGATAATTAATTGCGGATGCGTTATAGTTAATGTTTATACATGGTTCCTGATCATCATGTGAAGTATCGAATACAAGACGGAGTCAAGCAAGTTTGCTGTGGTCCGAACTCCTGGTGAACCTAGGGTTCGGACAGGTCCGAACAGGTCCGAACCTCGAGTTCGGACCAGCGGGTTTCAACAACTACAAATATGAGTCTTGTATAGAATTGATTAGGGGCTAGGTCATATCTTCTTAGGGTCTCTGTGTAAACTCTCAGTGGTTAATACCAAGCTCGTTTGTATTTACTCTTGTGTTTCAACTCGTTATACATTGATTTCGTTACGACTACGTAGACGATCCACACGCTCACACATTTTCAAGTGGTATCAGAGCATTTGGTTTGCTCTACTGGTCAGAAATCATTGTTTTTTTGGAGTTTTGAGTCGAAATTCACATTTTTGCAAAAATGAGTATCGTTTTTTAGTTCGTTTGATCATCTTGAGTGTGCTTCTCGTCAAAAATTCATTTCTAGATTGTTTCTATCGAGTTTGCTTGAATTCTTGTCAAAAAGTTCATCCAAAAACACTAAGAATCGAGAAAATGGTGTTGACTGAACTAGGTCTCGTATGAGGTTCGAACAACTTCGGAGTAACCGCTCCGAACTCGGGGTTCGGACGGAGTTCGGTGATATTCTAGTTCGGTGAGAGTTCGGTGAGGTTCGGAAAGAGTTCGGTCCAAGTTCGGACAAAGTTCGGTCACATTTCGGCACAAGTTCAGTTCAGTTTTTGTTTGATTGTCCGAAGGTCAGGTTCGGAGGGAGTTTGGCGAGTTTAAGTTCGGACGTAGTTCGGACGAGGTTCGGAGTGAACAGTAAACTGTTTCTCAAAATGTCTGATTTTTAAGCGTTCGCAGCTATTCAGAATTCGGTTCAAGAAACGATGCAGACTATGATGAATTATGATAATGAAATTGGAACAAGTCAGAAAGTTCCCAAATTGCTCAAGTTGAAAGATTATCATAGTTGGGTCAAACGATTTGAAGCTTACGTTGATACAAATGATATTGATATGTGGTTATCCTTTACTGAAAAATATGTTTATCTAAAGGATGAAACTGGTGAACCTATTCTTCAAAGAAAAATGTCATCTGAACAAAAGAAAGCATATCAAGCTGAAAAGTAGTCTTATGGTACTTTAACGATGCCTTTGCCTAAAGAGTTACTTCATCAATTTGCTGGTAACTACACATCGAAGAGTCTATGGGATGCTTTGGAAAAACGATGTGAAGGAAATGACCAATACAAGAAAAGTCACCAAAAAGTTTTGAAGAAAGAGTTTGATAGCTTCAAGCATTATCAAAATGAAACGATTCCCAATCTGATTGCAAGATTCGCTCATCTGATGAGTGAAATGCGGTTGGTGAATCTTACTAAAGAAGGAAACTGATATGAAAGAAAAGATTTTGGAAGCCTTGCCTGAAAAATAGGAGAATTATGTGATGATGATTACTCACAACAAGGATTTTTTAGGATTATCTTTCAATGATTTGATTCAAAGAATTCAGGCTCGAGATATGGAGTTAATGGTGAACAAATCACTTCCAGCACAAATTCAGAATCCCGTAGTGTATCATGGTGAAAATGATTCTACTATGAATGCTGGGAAGTCTAATATTCTTAGTTCTACACCCCCTACAGCATTTCTGGCAGGTAAATCTGAAACTCCTAGTTATTATGCTGGTTGTACTGTGTCAATTCCTAGTTCTTCGACTCAAAGCGCATTGTCCGCTCAAACTGTCGATGATTATAATGGTTTTATGTTTGTGTTGGTATCTTCATATTTTGGTGTTATCACTGGTGTTGTGAATAATGCTGAATTGGCAAATGAAGATTACGATCAAGTCGATTATGATCATTTGGAGGAAATGGATCTGAACTGGCAGTATGCTATGTTGGTTCGAAGAACGAAGAAATTTTTCAATAGAACTGGTAAGAAAAGGTTGAATCAGGATGGTAAGATTGGTTTGGACAAGTCGAAGGTGAAATGTTACAAGTGTTCTGTCTATGGTCACTTTGCACGAGAATGTCCAAGTTCAGCAAACAATAAATTGACAACTGGTCAACATGCACATTTAGTTTTTTATCCGTCAAATGAAGCTGATAAAGTTTATAAGAAATTTGTTACTTTTGCTAATAATCTGACAGAAACGTTTTGGCATCCATATGAATTTGCCTGGAATGCAGATTCAGCAGCTAAAAAGAATCATGCTCCATTTAGCATTGCATTGACTGCTCGTCATGATGATGATGATAGTATTTTGACTGATTCTGATTCTTATTCAAGTAGATCATTGGTTCAAGAAGTTTTACCAAAGGTTATTGAAAGCTCAAAAGCTGAAAAAGTCAAGTGTCTGAAATTGCACAAGAAGATTACAAGTTTTGATCAACGTTCAAAAACGTCAACTGAAGAGATTGTTGTGTTTAAGAAAGAGTTGGATGATTTTTAGAAGAAATACTATGAATTGTTCCATATTCATGAAAATGTTTTGATAGAGAAGACACAATTGGCTGAAGAGTGTGAGAAAGCCAAAGCTGAAGCTTTAGATGCAATTCAAGATTTTGAGAATTTATTTGAGAAAAGTTATCCAGTTCAGCAAAAATATGAAAAGGCTAATGTTCTTATTGTTGAAACTGCTGCTACTGTTTAGAAGCTTCAAAACAAGATCTCTATGCTTCAAGATGAGAATGTTCTTTATAGAGATAAGAATGAAGTGTTGACTAAAGATGTTGAGATTTATAAGAAAAAGAGATCAAGTGTTCTTGAAGAATTATTTGCTGAATGTGAGATCAGAAAACTGCAAGCTTATGAATATGATGATCTCAATGCAAAGTTCATCAAGTCACAAAAGCAGGTGTTTGAGGCTCAACAGAAAATTAATGATTTGCAGTTGGAGATTTTGGAGTTAAAGCGGCAAGTTAAGAATTGTAATTTGTCACCAACATTGCTAAATTTTTTATACAAGCAGGATAAGAGTGAGAAGAATTCAAAGAAAGATGATGTTCACTTGGTTCCTCAACCAGTGGATCTACTTGAAGTGACTTCTGCTCTGATTGATCCAAAAGCAGAATTACAAGATTATTCGAAGTTTTCCAATCCACCTAAGAAAAAGAGGTCATAGTCTAAGAAGAAAGACAAGCCTTTGGGTGATGCTCCAAAATTTATCTCAAAGCCTGTTTTACTGGAAAATGAAAATGTATTTGATAAGGTTGCTTCAAGTTCTACATCTGCAACCGAAGAAGAAAAAGTTTTGATTGAAAAGAACAAGCTGAAGGATATCAAAGCCAAATTCACTAGCAAAGCTAAGGCAAGAGAAGCTTCGGGTTCTTCTTCCAATTCTTCAAAGAATCAAGGATTCAAACACAAAGGTTTGGGTTATGAAGTGAAGGAAGAACCAATTCAAGCAAAGAAACCAGTGAAAGCTGCAAAGGTTCCGAACGCAAAAGTTGCAAAGAAATCTCCTCCTCAGAAGGAATTTTCTTATTATTCTGGAAGGTCGTCATCTTCACGGAGTCCATCTCCTAGGTATGATTCTTCTGATGATTTCTTTGATAATTTTGATTCTGAGCATTCATCTAGTTTTCAAAAATCAAAACGATTTTCAAACATTTTAAGAGAAAGACTTTGTTATGCATGTCGTCAACCGGGACATCTTGCTGCTGATTGTCCGACGACTGCATATATTCATAATACTACCAAGTATGTGGATAACAAAGGTCAAATTTTTTTATGAACCATGGTCCCCAAATATTAAATCAACTTGTAAATCGTCTTGGTCTAAACCAAGTACGTCGGTTGAATCTGATTCCAGTTGTGATCAAAAATTAAGAATTTTACAAATTTGGAAACCAAAAGTTGTTTCCAAGGCCGAAAATGACTATGCGGAAGACACCGGGCGACCCGAAGCTATTGAATCGGGTCGATCCCAAAGCGATTAATGTTTTATTTGGTGTCAAACAGGTATTTCAGGAAGACCTATCGGTGATTGAGAGATTGCTGATTGTGATATATCTGTGCTAATTTACTCTAAGTTTCAAAATCAATCTGTTTTTCACAAATGCTTAACTAAAAGTATTCGTGTTGGTTGATCAATTTCTTTGTTTTTCATTCCGTCTCATTTTGAGGGGGAGTTTTTGTTTTTGCAAAAATACAAAAATAATGTGTTGTTTTTCAAAATAGTAAAAATGAAAATCTATAAATAGAGTTGTCATTTTTAGGGGGAGAAATTTGAAAAAGACAAAAACACTGAAAAATGCAATAAGTCAAAAACATGGAAAAATGAAAAATTCTATCCGACATGATTGGGAAATGATGGTACATTGGCTGACATCGTCTAGCTCATGGTTAAAATAGATGAAAAAGCCTTAAGATCATTGTTCAATGTGCTTGGTAGGCTCGGAAAGTATTCAGATGTGATAAACACATTAAATATAAAAGCTTGACCAAGTGTACAACATCTTGATGCATATCTCATGATATATCAAGAAAAGATATGTGAAAAGGAAAATGAGAAGTCACTGTGTATACATGTGTTCATTTTGCAAAGATTTAAACTTGTTTGGTTTTCTTTATTTTTGTCAAACGATCGGACTTTCTCTGCGTGCTCACAAGGCCGACCTGATTGTTGTTTGTTTGACATTCTGCTTTATTTTCTTTGGTGTTTCGTATAACTCATCGGACTTTCTCTGCGTGTCCACAAGACCGACCTGATTGTTGTTGAGTTATACACTTTGAACTTGTTTTATTTTCTTATTTTATTAAATCCGAGTCCTTATCTGCGTATCGAAAGATCGACCTTAAGGTAGACGATTTAACGTTCTAATTTCTTTTTGCATGGAACACAGTTGACTATATCATGGTTACGATCATTATGTGATTAAAATCACAAATGAAATCACAAAATGTGATTAGCAAAAGCATATCTGAGTATGTTTGATAGTGTGGGGTACACAGTCAATGCAATTTAATCAATACCTTAACATATCCAGATGTTATGAGTATGATTGTCCAGAGTTTAAAGTTGGACAAATTATATCTACAATCAACATTGCTTATGTGCTATAATAATCAAAATTGAAGTACAGTTCAGTATGTTATGACCAATATGATCCCAAGTTGTGATCTTTCTCGCAAAAGACAAAAATAGTGTCTGATTCAGTAATGCATTTACATTTCTTATCAGAAATACCAAAAATATTTTAGGTGTGTTTTGATATAAAGTTTCTAAAAGCCAAAAAGATTTTGTTTCTAATTTGTTTTCGATTGATCAACACGAAATACAAAATCAATTTCAAGATCAAAATATCTTGGAGTTTCTAAGAGACATTTTGCACCAAGATTATTTATGTTGGCAAGTTTCTAAGTGAAAAGAGAATATCACAACTTCAAGTCTTCTGAAGTTTGTTGATAAAGAGATTACACGCGATACAATATCAAGTATTCAAGATTGAACTCATCATCAAGATCGAGTAAGAGTTTGATTGAATATACAAGATACAAGTTTTAGAAGGAAGATGATACTGCACATGTCGAGGGGGAGTTTGTTGATACATGGTTCCTAATCATCATGTGAAGTATCGAATACAAGACGGAGTCAAGCAAGTTTGCTGTGGTCCGAACTCCTGGCGAACCTAGGGTTCGGACAGGTCCGAACAGGTCCGAACCTTGAGATCGGACCAGCGGGTTTCAGCAACTGTAAATATGAGTCTTGTATAGAATTGAATAGGGGCTAGGTCATATCTTCTTAAGGTCTCTGTGTAAACTCTCAGTGGTTAATACAAAGCTCGTTTATATTTACTCTTATGTTTCAACTCGTTATACCTTAATTTCGTTATGACTAAGTAGACGATCCACACGCTCACACATTTTCAGTTAAAACATTTATAAACGAGTTTCAGGTATTCCATGCCAGTGATCCAATTACAGATAATTCATATTATATATATATAAAACACAACCATAAGGTTTTAGAGATTGACCTTGACGATACCGAGAAAAGACACGCTGGATGCGACAAACAGATCTCCTAGAAATCCCTGATCACTCGTTCAACTTCTTGAACGATCAAAACTGGTTTCCGACACGATAATCAAGAATACGCGATATTCAAATCGTGTAAACCCGAACTGGTCGAATACTCGATAAAACCCTCGACTCACCGAGTCGAGGTCGGTAGCAGCGACGCGGCGGTGGCGGCGCGACAATGACGACGCCTCGGCCGCGGAAGGGCAGTGGAGGCGGCGCGGAGTGACGGCGGTAGACGGCGCCGACAAGGGACGGCGGCAGTGCGGGTCACCGGCGAGTGGTTGCAGCAGCATCGGCGGTGGTGGCCGGCGGCACGAAGGGGAGAGAAAGAAGGGAGATTTTAGGGTTCTGACTTTTAGGATTTCTGTGTATTTAGGTTCAGGATTTAACTTAATTTATAGGAATACAAGTTACAATCTGGTCCTCTAAAATACTGTATTTTTCTCAAAGAAAACATCATGATATTAATTGTTAACTACAGTTAATACCAACTGAAGTTTACATGTTCGAAACAAACCCAATATATCTGATGTGTACTTAAATCAATCTCCATGTTTTAGTAACCTTCACTTTACTAAAACATTTCTCCGGATAATTATTATTAACGTCTTAATAATATTTATTTTATCCGTATTAATTTATTTCTATATATTAATTATCTTATTTACGTTATCTAAAATAATGTGTTAATATACTTTTAGTCAAAACGTCTTTTGATGTAATAATATTTTCTGATTAAATTGTTAACGACTTTAACAATTCTAGCCTCGTTTACATCTTAAACGTTCACCGATTTATTTGTCCATTTTTAATTGTTTCTTTCAACAATTCGTTATAATCATTATTTCGACAAATAATTATTTTCTTAATATTCGTTCTTGTGATCAGCAGTATTTAAATATATATATATATATATATATATATATATATATATATACAATATTTAAATAGTATGAATCGTTCCTTGTCCAGAGTGTAACTCTTTGATCGTACCTTTATGGTTACGTTGTGTAATCGATGGTCGGACATATCAAAATCCAACAAACTCCCACTTAAATGATTATGATTAAGATTGCAACGTTCGTAGAGGTGGACACCCAGCTGTATCTCTCTGCTACCATTAATGTATGACGTGATTTCTTTCGTCAAATTTTCTCCAAACTCTTCAAGCGTTTATAGCTCTTGTGGAGTTACGTTGTGGTAACATTATCGTCCTTCCTTTCTGTTTAGAACATCAGGTGAACATGAGACATGGATTCGTTATCATTCTCATATTTTGTCCAACCATTATTGTTTGCGTATCGGACTCAAAGTGGATGCCAAACTACCGCTTAATTTGAGTGTGGCGACACTTTTCACCAGCTTGATCCTACGAAGGCGCCTAGATGTTCATCTTCTCATTTCGATAAGTATAGTCCTATTAACTCCCTCTTAGTTTCAGATCGGTTCCCAATCAAGTATCCTTATTATTGTCCTGTTAAGATCCAACGTTAGATAAGATCAAAGACCGACCCTTCACTAATGTTAGTCTCTATATTCTTCTCAGGTCTAAGGATGTGATGATCATACCATTTTCAAAACTACTTATGACTTCATCCATGCAGTTAGTTTTGAAGCGAGTTTCGGCCAATACCATTCCTCTAATAAGTATTTGTGAATTATAAACCTCAACACTTTTGAGCTTTCATCTCATGAACGATTATAAATCACAACAGTCTTTATTTGAAGCTCATTCCCACAAACTTCGATCGATTGTGGACCTTTTAGAATATAATATTCATGGATTTCTAAAACGTACTAAATGTTAAACGTAGATCCACTGTCCATTTACCAATCAATCGTTGATTCTAGATTGGCTAATCTTTGTGGTCATATCGTTCAAAACACCATATACTAATTAATTTTGGACCGTCTTTGGTAACTTTTGTATGATCGCATCCTTTCATGCAGATTGTGGTTTTAGCAAGGCACAATCCTTAAGTTTCCTAAGATATCCTTGTTTCGCTATATCAAGACATTCTTATCAGATTAACGTCTTCTAATATTTGTGACTTTAAATCATGCTTGACATACAACTTATCATTTATGGTCTCGATTTGTATACCATACACTTGGTATTCTCTTGTGATAGTGATGTACGTGGATGAATTATTACATCCATATTATTTTGTTTTCAGTAATTATACTGACAATCTTCAGTAATACAGTCGTGTATGAGCTCTTGGTTAATTACTGATTTCTAACTTTTCTTATCCTAAGAATCTCATCTCATAATAAAACGTTTTACCGACGAAAAATTCAAGGGATTGTTTCCGTGACTTTATGTACGCTCAAAAATCATTTTGAGATTAATTTATTGATCTGAATTTGGCCAGACGTCCTAATATCTGAATATATATTCTGGTATATGAATATATAAGAGAGTTCATAGAGGTCACTCTATCCTTTCTCTTGCTTCATTCAATTGTGGACTATTCCTCAATTTGATCTATTCATGATATACCATTTTCGCTGATCCTTTCTGATATCACCCTTTCAAAGTCCATAATGTTTCCTTGATCCTGATAACTCATATCAGCATCCTTCCATTATTAACTTGTTGATGGATCTGCTTTAGATTTCATCTTACAGTCCAGGGATATGTGATGATTAAATATATAATACCTTCAATCATTCACTGTAGTTGTCTAGTCTTAGGCTCTTTGATGCATCATAAATTCATTTTATAATATTATCTTTCTTTATTCAGATATATTTTGAACTCCCACTTGCCTTTACATCGTTCTTTACAATCCCTGGTCTTAAGGATTGCCTATTTATACTTTATTGAGTATAGTAATTTGTCTGGGAAGCTATTGAACTGTTAAAAGACAAATTTCGTCATTACTTGTCTAAGCATGTGAATTTTGTCTATTCATTTCATATCCCATATCTTGCACCTTTTAAAGATCTTCTATCTTTAATCGTAAGGTTATTATCTTATGATATATCTGCAATTGTGTTGCTGGATTCAGAAATTTAACAACTTTGTTAGTTCCTATGATGTTTAGGCTCTTTTAAGATTCAATCTAATATTATGGAACGGTGAGTGCGAACCCTGGATTTACTTGTATACTTTTATCATTAGTTCAACTTCTGTAAGTTATATCTTTCTTTACTAAAACTTCCTTTTAGCCTTCAAGAATATATATCTAATGATTTGTCCAGTATTCAAGCTGAGACATTTGTTTTGATCTCATCAAAATGTGTCTCATTTGACTAATCATATTTTCTACTTAAATTTCAAGAATGTGCTATTCTTTGTGATCCCTTGAAGAGATGTAATTAAGTTTTATATTATTGTCTTTACTTTGTTGCATCTTCATGTATGTGTTAACGAGTCTGGATTTAATGAACTTAGTTACTCATATTTAAACTATGTTCGCACACTTAGTTGGTTTTCTTTTGAAATTAATTTCTCAAGAAAACTCTTACGTGCTAACATTTGTTTTAGGATGACGAACTTTAGTACTTTGAATCTCATTCGTGCATAAGAGATAATATATATATATATATATATATATATATATATGTATATATATATATATATTCGTTACTGAGAGGATATATATCTATCTCATAGATTTGCCTTTTGTACGAAACAAATATTAAATAGCAGAAACAATAAAATCTTAAACCATAAAGTAAATATTTGCAAAACAAAAGTATAATCAAACGATGTCTGTAAAATAAAATAACTGTTTTAATGAAGAAACAAATTTCTTTATATCTTCAGCTTCAGTTGACTTCTCATGTCACCTCAATCTTCATTGTTTTCCTCATCGTCACTGAATTCCAAATCCTGCAAATCAAATGTGAACACACATTCTGTTAGTGTCTATACACTTTCTGATTTCAAAATAGGAAAATGCTAAAACGAATATTACCTCATAAAAAATTTGAGAGGCATCTGATCTGATCGGTCTGGGAACTTTTCCCGAGCATAGCAGGTGGCCCGGCTTGCCATAGATATAGCAAGCACCATCATCAAGGATTCGGACTCTCTTCATCCCTTGATTAGGGATTTTAGTCATAGGTTCATAAACTAACTTGAGCTTTTGTTCCTCAGCAATGAGCATCTTTCTCAGAGCTGGTATCGACCCATCAAATCTGCTTTTTATGTATCACTTTGTGAATGTCTCATATTCGCTCGGTAGGGATGTCAAAATCATATTTAGAGCAGTGACTGGGTGTATGGGGAACTGAAGTTTCTCAAGTCTTTCAAAGTAACTCACTATTCGATCTATGTGATCTTCCACACTATGTTTAAACTTCATAGGTTTAATTATCTCTTTAGTGATTACCAAACTCCAAACTTGTTTTGTCTGATAGCTATGTCCCAACTCTTGGACCATTTTAAGGCATACAAGCTATTGAAATCATCCCCGATTTCATTTAGGAGTTCTTCACTAACAGTGCGTGGAATCATGGTAATGCTCCATCCATTTGGATTTAGTGTCATCCAGAGGTGGGAGATCATCTAGTGGTACGTCTAACACATACAGCAAATTCTCCTTTTCTAATACACTTCTCAAGTTTTGGTACCACGTGGAAAAATTTCTTTTGGTGAATTTATTTCTATACATTATTTGTCGTTGTTGGAATGCTTTTAGATAGACCCAATATCACATGTCTCAATTAGGATAGATATCCTATTTCATAAATACAAGTGATTGGCTTAGCACTATTCACTTGTATTTATTACGTAGGTGGGTAGTGATTACCGATTGCGTCTCACACAACTCTCCGTTTTGGGGTTCATGACGTATTATGAAATTGCAATTCCAATTTATGTCTTTAATTAGATACATTAATTTTATACAGTGACCCTATGTCACATCTACAGAGGTGATTTGGCTTAGCACTACTCACTCCGGCATCTGCTACGTAGGTGGGTAACATTTTACCGATTGTGTCTCTACACAACTCTTAGATTTGCGTGACACGATTCATCAATTTATACGTTTACCCCAACTATGTGCACTTGTCATGCTACAGGTGATATTATCCCTAGCGAAGAAACCGTAAGCCCAATGCAGGGTAAGCGCTAACAAAGGGAGTTCAGATAGATCGGTTCAAGTGTTTCAAATCTAGGATGGCATTATATATCATTTTGAAATTGGGAATTCCTTTAATATTATAAAATATAATGGACGACTAATCTGCATGAAAAATAAGTCGTGCATTTTTGTAAAATCATATTTTACTCATTCGTGATAAATTCTGAAAACTTCTTTTCGTCACATGATGCGATCGTTTTTAGATAACCTAATTAATAAAACTAGGTTGGTGATTATAGCGAATTCTTTTAATATTAATAAAGATTCTTTATCAATTTTATGGATTTTAATATTTTAACTATAAAATTAAAGCCAATTTTGTAATAACGACTTATTATACACATGCCTTTTAATTTAAAACATCTTTTAATTATCAATGTTTATTTTAAGATTGCGTAATCCAGTTTGGCTAAATGCATTATTCTAAATAATTAATCAACCATAACATTTGGAATCGATCCATTTATGATCGTATGTTTATAATCGTTCGAGCCAACGAACGAGACTAAACTAGGTCAATAAGGGACATGCAACCACAATTCTGGTCCTACTTTCTTGATTTCCTTGATCCTTGCGAGACATTCAAAAGTATGTAAGGGTCGTTTTTATGAGGCTTATACATTAGAATAATGGGCTAATAGTTGTTTACTAAATGCGCTTGGGATGGGCCGAGTTAGGCCTTGTAGGCTAGGTGTGCAGTATATAAACATACCTAGGCTCCACTTGCGGGGGTTGTTGGCCATTTGGGGAAAATTTCGTGAGAAGCAAAGGGAGAGGAAAGGATTTCATTCTCTCTAGTAAGAGGTGAACCAGACGGTTTCATGTAATCATGTGCATCATTTAAAGAGGTGATTTTGTTCTAATTTGTGTTTTTATCGTATTTTTTGATTTCATCTCATATTGTTCTTGAATCACTCTAGTGCTTGGGTTCCGCACACTCACTAGAGATTGATATCGTGTTTGGATCGTGATTTGGGACTTACAATTGTTATCAGAGCCAAGAAACGCGTGTTATTGGCTCGCACGATATCGATTCAAGAAGTTCTAACGATCTTTGTGAGTTTTTCGTGTGTTTTTTTCAGGTTTTCGTTTCTGGTGCAAGGATCTCGATTCACCTTCATTCAACTTTTATGTGTTTTTTATTCTAACTTGCTAATTTTTTTTGCAGAAAACCGTGTTTTGATGATTACGTTTTGTGGTTTTCGATCAGTACAGGTGGTTCTCGATTACACTTTGTTGGTTCTCGATTGAGATCTACGTTTGGAAGTCAATAATCTGCACAAACAACGGGATTGATTGCTTGCAGAGTGGTTTTCGCTTCTGAATAACACGTTTTTGTTTTAATCGCCTGTTTTCTTTCACTATTTTAATTTTGGAAAGTTAATCAGTGGTGTTAATTGTGGAGAATTACTTGTAAAGCACGATTTCGATCCTTGCTATTTGTTTATGATCAGAATTGGAGGATTTCGAGTGGAACTGGTTCCCGTTCAAGTTGGTTTCCGAACGAGTTAACTTATTTTTCGATTGGCCTTACGTTCAAGGGTGCTTTAGAAGTCAGCTTGGTTTCTCGTTTTGAGTTAGTTCTCGTTTGTGTTGGTTCTCGTTTGACAAGAGCTTTGTAATTAGCTGTGGTTCCCGATTGATTTAGGGCATGTTTGGGATTCCATTTGAAAATGACTTTTGGCTTTTGGAGGAGGCAAAAAGTCAAAAATGTCCCTCCAAAAGCAACAAAAAGCCACAATGTTGTGACTTATTAGCTTTTGGAGGGGTATTTTTGACTTTTTGCCTCCTCCAAAAGCCAAAAGTCATTTTCAAATGGAATCCCAAACATGCCCTTAAGGTTTACGATTGGGATCTCAACTTGTATACTCGTTTTCGATCCAGGTTGGAGGTTTACAATTCTGTCTAGTTCCTAATCCAAGTTGGAGGTTTACGATTCTGTCCGGTTCTCGATTGGAGGTTTACAATTCATGGTTTGCAATCAGAAGAGGTTCTCGATTGGCTTAAGGTTTTCTTGTGGGATTTCGACTGGCTTATTGCTTTTCGACTAACAGTTTGTGGTTCTCGAATGCATAGAAGGTTTTCGATTGTGTTGCGGTTTTTCATCGTGTTGAGGTTTTTGATCCTGTTGTAGTGTTCGATCGAGTTTCTGTTTTCGACTGCATTCCTGGTTTTCGTTCAAGTTGGATTTGCGTTCTAGGTGATTTTCGTTTGATTGTGTGGTCTTTGGTTGACGATTTCAAGTTGATTCTCGGCTCGCCGTGTTTTGAGTTTTCGATCGGTATTTTAGAAGCCTGTTGCAGGCTCTCCGAAATTTTAAAACACATAGGTTGATGATAACCTTTTTTACGATTCTGCCATCAAATTTGTAGATTTGTGTTTCGTTATAATTCTTTTTACATAATTGCATTTGTACCATTAGATTTAATTAGAGTGTGTGGTTCAGATTGATTGGTTTTTGAAGCAGTAAATGACCACTCATTCTAAGTTGGTGAAAATTTATTTTAACAAGGTTTTGCTCGTTGAATTTTTCTACACCTCATAATATAATTTCCATCTTGAGTTTTTGTGATCAGGTGGTTCTCGGTCGGAAAATTCGTGTTCGGTTGAGTCGGTGTTTTCGGTATTTGCAGTTTTGGTGAATCAATTCTCTATTTTGAGCACGTGATTTGTCGGTCGGGTGTATATAATTGACAACATGAGTTCACGTACATCTTCATCACAGGAATGTACTAATCCTACATGTGCTCCTCGCTTGCTCTCTCCTGATAACTTTCAAGATTGGAAATGCAATTTCAGAAACCATCTGAAAAGTGTGGAGTTGTGGAGCTCCATGATTGACGGTCCTTTCAAACTGACACATCTTACCGGACCTAAAGCAAGTGCATCTGAAACTGAGAATGAATTTTCTGATGATGACCAAGAAAGAATTAACAAAGATAAAGAAGCCTATGTAATTATGTCCATGGCCTTATCTCCAGAAATTGCTCAAGAGTTCGGATAATACCAAACTGCTCAAGCTCTCTGGAATGCTTTGTTCAAATCATATGAAGTAAATAAGAAAGATGAAGAGAACAATGGTGTGTGCTGAGGTGTTCATAAAATATGGTAATTTTTCAAACCTTTTTAGCAGCTTTAAGCTTTTAAATTTATAATACCTGATTTACTTGACAACTACCATTTCACCACATTACACGGGCAAGTATACCTATCGTGGGCAGTATAGTAGTGGTAAGTTGAATCGGGGTTGATCAGGACACAATGAAAAATGAGAGCTCCCACTACTCAATCTTTTCCAACGTCTAACCAAACTCTATCTTTGATTTTTAGAAAATTAAGTTTAATATATATAAGTAAAATAGGTATTCGGACTTAAGTAATCGCAGTCAATATTGATTGGAATAATCATACGATAACTCATAGACAATTTGTTTATTTATAACTTTGGGTTAAGATTGTCTATTGTCAGGCAACTAGACCGCCTCTCAGCCTCAAATCTAGTATCACTACTCTCCCAGGTGATCGTCTACGAGGAGTACGAACCCTGGGGAACTGTGCTGCCAATAGAAAAATATAGTGGTATAACACCACTTACTTACGGGGTCCCTCAAATCGCCCGACTTACCATACTCGACACGCCGTCATGAACTAGCAGGGGAACAACCCTGCGTGCCGGATTATTTTATTGTGAAAATTATCATTTTAAGGGACAAAGGTCCGTTTCTTCCATGCACCGCTCTCGTGCATGCACGTCCAGCGTAACCAGATCCAAGTTCACAAACATGTACCATCTCGTCTTCCGTGAAGTGACAAAATATTACCAACCCCCATTCCCAACCAAATACTTTCAGCCCGCACTTGCGTAACGGCCGAGTTTGCTTACATAGACATAAGGACCTCGAACGTATCATGTAGCATGCGGCGTGAGTCACCTTAAAGGATCATGCATCGTCCCCCGACCGGGTGTCACAAGTCGGACCTTTGGGATTTTGACTCCCCAACTGGTCTGTGATACGTAGAGCACGCTTGGTTCAGAAAATCAGTAATACACTTTTAATAAAAAGGGTTTTCACAAAATCATAAGACACAACTTAAACCAACTTTATAAAGACAACTTGTAAACTTGTTAAAGGTTCATTATTTCCAATTAAGTGTAAGAATTTAGCTAATCATAGCTTAAAGATTTGCCAGTAAGTAAAAGAAGATTTCATAGACAAAATGCTTTCAATTACTTAGACTGGTTAAAGTTCTTACAGACTTTGACATACTTTAAAGACACGAAAACGCCAAGTGGCTCGACTAATTTAAAAGTGGGAGAAAGAGAGAAGAATTGAGTGGTTTGTTAAATGGGTGGAGGCTGGCTTTTATAGGTGATTACTGGACTTTGGCACTGACCGTGCTTAGTTTGGCACGGGCCGTGCCATGTCAGATGGTTGATCCAGTAACTTCCTATCTTCATGGGCACTAGCCGTATGTGTCAGAGCACGGGCCGTGTCATGTCAGGAGGCTTCACATGCGGCGTGGTGATCAGAGAAACGTGGCGTGCTGTCTCAGCGGGGAGATTTTATAGATCCGGCTCAGGCACAGGTCGTGCTTGTTCAAGCACGGGCCGTGCTAAAGTCAAGAATTCCCAAAACTTGTATTTTTCTTCACTTTTCTGCTAGATTATGCTCCTTTTGGTATTTTGGCTTTAGTAAACCTGAAAAACTAATAAGAAAACAAAATAGCTTTGTTTTGATGTTGGTGGCTACGTTTTATCCCGAAATGTGGGAATATTTTCGTATAAAAGTAAGTAAAACGTGTGTACATCAAACAAGCTCGAAGGTGATGATATTGAGACACCGATATGTTCTAATCCAACATGTGCTCATTTAATTCTTGGTCTTAGACAGATTCGAAAAAAATTTGGAAAGAGAATTATTCGATGCCCGATGTGTCACTAGCTCATTTAAGGCTATATTTTTTTAAGAGCGAAGAGAAGGTAAAAGCTCAGAAAGCATGTATACAAAAATATCATGACCTAGCCACTGAAAGGTCTATCTTATATGATCGATCCAAGATAGAAGTAGCTGAGTTGAAACAACAATTAGATGATTTGCAACATAAATATGATGAAGTGCTTGTCACATATGACACCAATCAGCTCAAGAATCAACATATGATGGACGCTGGTAAATCATTATCTTGTACTATTGTGACTAGGCAGGTTGGAAAAGAGAAATCTGGGTAGGGAACAGAAAAATCTGAAGTTCTAAATAGCCTTATTCCTCCATCAGTTCCCAGAGATATAGTGGGACTTTTACTTGATAAAAATCAAGTTGATAGATATGGGTATGGATATAAAGAAGCTGCTCCTCCAGCTGATAGCGTCTTGGTAGGGACGACGCCAATGACTCAGGAGGAATTAGATATGGAGGCGACTATGAAGTATGGAAAAAGGTCAGTTAATGATTTCGCTGAACCTGAAAGTGATGAAAGGGGTGCAGCTGAAGTGACCATTGAGGATATATCCAATGATGATGCTGAGTGCCAAAAGTACAACAAATGTCATAACTCCAATTCAGATTGTGCAGGTTCAAGTTCAAAGGGGGTTAATAATGTTGCTGAGAAGAAGCTGAAACAGTATCCATAAGTTGATATTGTGTACTTCAAGGTTGTTGATGAAGTATAACGGGAAAAAGTGATTATGACAACAAGACCCGAGGGAAAGATATTTATGACCTTTGGATCCATGTTCGATCAAGAGCAGGGGTTATGGATATGAGCTACTGATGTGTTGCAAAACACATCGGTTTTCCTTTATGTTTTCGAGTCGTTTTGAGAGTCTTTTAAGTCAATTTCCATAGGTTTTTAGTTGTTTTTGATTGTTAGTGTCTTAATGGTTGTTTTGTAGTAAAGTTGCAGTTTTGGCACAAATCCCGAGTGAAATGAGCATCGGAAAATATTTGAAGAGAAAATAGAAGAAAAGTGCTGAAATTGAAGATCTAGGCGTATCGCCTAGAGCTGTTGAAGTAGCAAGCGATACGCTTGCTGCTCTGAAGTCAAAGGCGGTGTTTTAAACGTTGACCCGACTGTTTTGTCGCTTAGTGGGTCCAGGCGTATCGCCTGCTGATCAGGAGACCTCCAAGCGATACGCTTGGAGGCTATTATTCCGGAGAAACCCTAATTTCGCAATTATAAATACAATACGGGGTTTCCAGTCGAAGAACCTTCGCCTTGCCGTATCTCAGAGCCACTGAAGACGATTTTCAGAGCAGAAGAACAAGATTGAATCCGCTGGAGCCTAAGGATTGAAGCATTCGACATCCGTTAGCTTTCCCGGGTTCTTAATCTTTCGATTTAGTCCTTGTTTCCATAGACCAGATTATGTTCATGGATTTTTCTACTGTTATGTTCTGTTCTTATGACATGTTTGTGATGCTAGGCTAAATCTTTACTACCACTTAGACCGTATGGATGATTGATTGATGCTATTCGACTTTTCTTGGTTATTATGATATTTATTGATTGGGTTTTGTTATCTTATTGAAATTCCTCTAATTTTCTGTGGTTAATGCATATGTGTGTTACATGATTGAAGTTGTGATTAGTAATTGGAACTTAGTTTACCTTCGAATGTCTTTCGGGTTGGGTAAATTATCTAAAGATTCTGACTTTAGGGTTGGTTTCTAAAGAGTAGTTTAGGAGACGTCCCGGACTATAGTTTTGGTTGTTAATTGTGACTTTGGTTGTAATGTGCTGCTAAATTGGAGACTCAAAAGGTACAGGTTTAACGGGTAATCGGGTTGGCTAATGAACTAGGGGTGCATTGTCTTAAAAGGAAATGTCTTAGGAAGTCGGCTTGCTTGTTATTCGTGTTAATCATAGAAATTAGAGGTAGCTCCGGTTATTTTAGGTGTGCTTTAGGTATATCCGAGGGTGGCTAGGGTAATTGAGATGGGACGGACTTAAAAGGTGAACCATTTGTTCGAGCGGTAAGATAACTAGTTAGGACGGACTTAAAAGGTGAACTAACTAACCAGTGTGCGTATTCCAACCTTTAGAGATCTTATCAGTAACATTCGGAGAGTAATTCGGGGGCTCGTAGGGTTTTGATAGGTTGTGTGGTTAGATCCTGGTTCCATCATTTTGTCATAAGCCAAGAGAAGTCGATAGCATTAATCAGGAGTTTAGGTCTAGGTGGTACTTCTTGTCATATCTAGTTTTCGGTTCTAGGTTTTGCGTTGTTAGTTTGCTTTCCATTTTTAGTAATTTCCATTTTTAGCAGTTTCTATTTTTAGTAAGTTAGTTAATTAGTTAATTGCTTCTTCAAAACAAAACCAATTTTCATCAATTAATCCGTAATTTAATTCCCATAGTTAATTTTGTCTTTTAGTGTCTCTAGGGTTCGACCCCGGTCTGCCGATAGCTATTCTACATCCGATAGGTTCACTTGCCTGTTAAGTCGGTCTAGTTTGAGGTTAATTGGGTTTTAAATTAGTGTGTCTAGGTCTAGGATAAATTAGTTTATTTTTATAGATCGATTTTTGCACATCAAGTTTTTGGCGCCGTTGCCGGGGACACTTGGTAATAGCGAAATTAACTTTGATTTTTAGATTAGGATTAATTGTGTTTTTCTTTTTCTTTGTGTGATTAGTTTAATTAAATTTTTTTTTTGTTTTCGTCTTAGGTGTTAACTTGAGTCTTTTTGCTTTCTGCCTTACTTTGTGTGCCTGAGTTAATTTAGGTTTAACTGTTTTCTTGTGTGCTTTTCTAGTTTATGCCCCATACCCGTTCCAAAGGCCCACCTGAGTTTTCTGCTACGTCCGAACCCGAGAAAGATATTCACGAGCGCATTCGTGAGCTGCGTGAACAACTGAGAGCCATTCGCGATAGTAAGGTACACACCCCTAAAACCGTTTCTCGTTTACTACCGCCCATTCCATTTCCTGATTTAAATATGGCTGCTAGACGTACTGTTCATGAAAGAGCTAGTGACGGAGTCGTAGATGCTAGGTTTTCCATTGCACCCACCACCATTGCTAACACTGCCAACTGGCAAATTCCATCTCATGTTCTGAACACCCTGACCCAAACCATCCAATTTCACGGCCTAGACGAGGAGGACGCACCCGCCCATTTATCTCGAGTCGTGCGTA
>JBCNJP010000010.1:81082814-81135203 GCA_039602395.1 Deinandra increscens subsp. villosa | reverse complement strand
ACGGCGAGCGACGGCGGTGCGGGTTACCGGCGAGCGGCGGCGGCGACATCGGCAGTGGTGGCAGGCCGACGCAAAGGGGAGAGAGAGAAGGGATATATTAGGGTTTTTACTTTTAGGATTTCTGTGTATTTAGGTTCAGGATTTAACTGTATTTATTAGAATACAAGTTCCAATCTGGTCCCCTAAAATACTGTCTTTTTCTCAAAGAAAACATCCTGATATTAACTGTTAATTACAGTTAATACCAATTGAATTTACATGTTCGAAACAAACCCAATATATCTGATATATATTTAAATCAATCTCCATGTTTTTGTAAACTTCACTTTTACTAAAACGTTTATCCGGATTATTATTATTAACGTCTTAATAATATTTATTTATCCGTATTAATTTATTTTTTATAAATTAATTATCTCGTTTACGTTATTGAAAATAACGTGTTAATATTACTTCAGTCAAAATGTCTTTTGACGTAATAATATTTCCTGATTAAATTGTTAACCGCTTTTAACAATATTAATCCTCGTTTACATCTTAAACGTTCACCGATTTATTTGTCCCTTTTTAATTGTTTCTTTCAACAATTCATTATAATCTTTATTTCGATAAATAATAATTTTCCTAATATACGTTCTTGTGATCAGCAGTATTTAAATATATATAAAATATTTAAATAATAAGACTTGTTCATCGTCCAGAGTGTAACTCTTGGATCGTACCTTTATGGTTACGTTGTGTAATCGATGGTCGGACAAATCAAAATCAAATAGAACTCTATTATGAAAACTCACTTCCTCGGGGGCAGGGACACAAATGTATCAAACGCAAACGGGATAAACACATGTTGATTATCCGAACAAGCTTTCTCGTGTTTAGCGACTTTGTCTGATTCTGCCTTCAGCACGGCTTAGTCATTGTCCCTAAGCCCAACAAGAGGGGACACTCCTGTAAGTTCCACACACGCATGTCCCCCTACCCATCCGAACACAAGGACGTCAGTTGGTCGTAGAGTAGACCTTCCTTCAAGCGGATCCGTCAGATCGTTAACAAGAGCTTCCTTTTAGCTGAGATCCCCGCTCGTTTGAGCACAACAAAAAGAACATTTGTGACCAAATCATGCATGTATTTAAGCCTAGGTAACTCCTTACAATGCACCGCATGCTCACCAAATGTATCCAAACAAACCTTGCGAAAAATGGGATATGGTTCATCAATCGGAAACAAAGGGATCATTAACCGATACTTAAGAAATCTTGAATGGGAATGTGTTGACCTAAACCTTCAATGGGAATGACTCTTAGGAAATCTTGAGCATGAGGGGCCCGTAGGCATTCTAACACGACTTTTTGCCGAGAAGATAAGTCAAATTTCTCTCCCAAAATCTGGACAGCTTTCTGAACAAGACACTCGCCAAAGCATCCTGCACTTTAGGGAGGGCAATGTCCTTATTAGCGAACTCGCCAATATCAAAATCGGGAAAGGCGTCGCGCAAGCAATCCAATGCACATCCATAAGTAGAATCTAAACCGACAATACCACAATCCCGAAAAATGTGGTCCTCTAAACTCCAAGATTGTGCCCTCGAGACCACAAAGGCGTAAGTAGAAACATCATCATCCAGCTATATGCCTAAACCTCCAAAACGAGTCATGAGAGATACCAACCTCCAAAACGAGTCAGGAGCGATGCCAACCTCCATTGAAGATCCCCGAAAAATGGACCCCCACAAATTACAATATCCTCAATCGCATCCTGGAGCCCCTTGTCAAATATAAAAACAGCTTCGCCAACAAACATTGGTTGACATGTTCTGTCACACCCCGAGAATGGCTGAACGTGGGCATGTGACTTATTTGGCATCATGGTCATGGTTACGAATGATTGACATTTAAATGAACATTTAATTAACCATTTGTCTTTCGAAAATATAAGTCTCAAACATTTATTTAAATATTTAAAACCATGGCAATGGAAAAGTAGTAGTGGTTACATGATAAGTTTTCAAAAGACAATGTCATGAGATTTATAGACATAATTACCCTAAGGCGTAATGCGTCTATGACAAGTAGGACCGAGACAGAAAAACATGGAGTTGCAGGCTCTAATCACCTGAGAATTCGAGAATTTAAAAAGTCAACAGAATTGTTGGTGAGCTCACAGGTTTAAGTGACACTTGAACTGTTTGAAAATATGTTTGAAAATGTTTGGCCTGTCATTATATTAGTTTGTTTGACACTGTTGTTGTAAAGATCAAACATGAACCTTGAATTCAAAACTAATTGTTTACCCACTCCTGATGTTCTTCCCCAAGAACACCGAATGACCAGAATAACTAATGTATCCCTTGACTATAACCGTGGAGTCATGACTGGAGCGACCAAGTCAGGACATGGTCATCAACCCAAATAGATCTATTCACAAGCTATCGTATCGAATGAACTAATTGAATTCAATTAATAGTGGAAATTTAGGCATATAACATGAATCAACATGAATACACAGATTGGGAAATAAAAAGAACATGCAATCATTACGCCTTACAAATATCATAATATCAGACAAAATGAAATTGAAAGGCATTCTTTGAATTCTCCCCCAAGTTTAGAAAACAGAATTGTAAAAAGGGGCCGTGAAGACTCACCTGTTTGAAGATGGACTGACAGATATGAAAGGTTGAACTTAGCCTATTAAACGTCTACAAGATAATGTTATGACGTATTAGGGTTTGGCTATTTGGGTTAATGAATACGTCACCCAATGTTCAAGGTTAACTCTCGACTGTTATTACCCGATGACAGTGATGAAAATCATAGGATATTATTTATTGACTAATAAATAATATTAAAGTTGTTGGAATTTATTATTTATTTGAATAAATAAATAATGATTGAATTTCCGCGTTAGAAAGATATATATTGAATAATATACGTTATTTTTCATAAAGTGTCTTGAAAATATAAATATTTAATTTATTAAATATTTGTTAGGTTTTGAACTCCTTAAAATAATAATAAAGTCTTTCATTTATTAAGGTTCGAACGCGCGTACTATACCGTGCGTCAATACACAATATTTGTCGTGTTTTACGAAAAGAATTTTTACACTTGCAAATATGTCCATTTGTATGAATAAATGTTTCCAAAAATATATGAAGTTATATTTTGGTAAAATTAAGTGTCGGTCTGTCCGGTAGTTAGCCGGTCTGACCGATTTGACTCATTTTATGACGTTTTAAGTTTCATTAACACTTAGGATTTGTTATTAGACTTGTTTTAATGTGGTTTAGGGTTTTAAGTTGCCAATTATACCGGTGAAAGTTTAACTTGCAAAATTTGACGTTTTCGAGTTATCGAAAGTTACATTTTTGGTCCGGTTTGCTTCTAAACATGTTTTTCCACTTTGGAACTTTGTGAAACATTTTTATACATCAAAATGAGTATATTTTATGTTCTGGACCAGAACTCATTCTTTCTCAAAAATATGTTATATTTTTTTGTTGAAAAGTCGTGTTATGGTTTCCGATTATTCCGTTTTTAAATGTTTAACTTCCTCGATCACTTTGTAAGTTTGAAAATCAGTTTTGGCAGCCCTAAATGATGTATTACAAGTCCTAAATGGTCATAAAGCTTGTCATGGGAATTTTCACATAATTTCATAAAAATAAATGGTTTTTATATCATAAAAATTCCATTTTCACATTTCTTTTGAAATTTGTGACACATCCTCAAAATGACACTTTTAGAGGTTCAAAATAATCCTATGATGAGTCTCGTTTCAGATTTGAAATCATTTTCATAGGTTAGTAGCAATGTTGTAAAATATATATATAGTGACCAAATGTTTATGACACACATTTTTATGTGTCATCTTTCTAGTCTTTTTGAAATATATACATATCTTACAAAATTCCATTTCCAAATTTTATGTCATGACTTTTTCATCAATTTAAACACATTAGAACATCATGAACTCATAGTATGTTATGATTTCTAAATTTTGTCACCAAACATAAGACTTTTAAACATAACATCAGTATTATGTTTAGATTTTTCCAAAAATCATAAGCACATCATATCCTAGTTCCATCAAAGTGTATGAAATTTTACTAACAACAAGGATTTCTAGTGAATCATCAAACAATAACATCAAGACTTGTATCATGAACATGATTTGTGATATAATATGGATAATAAGTGTAGAAAATTCAAAGGAAAGTAAGAATTCCTCACTTAAACTTAAAACCAGATCGGTAAATGACTTTGATGGGTGTTGATTAAGCTTTCAGTTATGCTCCAAACCCACCCTTGATCTTGATTTTGGAATGAAGGTGTTGAAAGAATGAAAGAGAGGTCATGAACATTATGAAAGAATCAAGAAGCTGGTGAGGTTGTTCATTAAATGATAAAAGAATGATGATGAAATAAAATTAGTTGATGGATTACCTTAAGATTAGAGGAAACTAGAAGTGATTAGGAGCTTGAATTTGTGTTATATTGGTGGATGAATGATGGTGGAATGGTGGTGGTTGGCGGCGGTTTATGGAGAGCCGAGAGAGGGATATGAGAAAGAGAGTAAGAGATGTTGTGTTCTTGAAATGTGAAAGTGAGAAATGAGGTTAAGTTAAGTGTTTTAAGAGTGGGTGTGGGTGGCTTGGGTTCACGGTTCAAATGGAATCGAATGGGTTTCGGTTTGGTGGTGGTTCGAACCGAGAAAGAAAAGAAAGGATAAGGTGGGTTGAACCTTGCTTGAAGTTGACTAAGTGTGGGTGTTTTGTGGGTGATGGAACCGACAAAAAGAGGGGGGGGGGAGGAGGAGAGGGAAAATTTTCCATGGTGGTTAATATCCAATGGATTTCTTGTGGCTTGTACTATTTGAGACAACTTTATCTCAAATCTATCCTACAAATCCATAGATTTAGGGAACACTTAGGGTATTAGGCATGTGTGTTATTAGGATCAAATCAAATGGAGGTTTAGAGAGTTTGGTTAAAACCGAACTAGAAAGAAGAGAAGGGGAAAGAAGTGAACCGGAAAAAGAAAAGAAAGAAAGAAGGGAGAAGTGGGTGAGCCGTGGGCTCGAACCCGGGGAAAAGAGAAGAGAAAAAGAGGAAGGGATTGGTCTCGGCCCGATCGTAAAAGACGAAAAGAAAGATGGGCTGGGCCGGTTGGGCTTTCGGGTCGCGGAGAAAAAGAAAGGAAACGGGCCAGGGGTGCGGGTCGGCGGGTTGGGCCGCAAGAAAGAAAGAAAAGGAGAAAAGGAAAGAAAATGGGCCGGTAGGACCATTGGGCTCACTGGGCCGAATCGGGTCTCGGGTCGGGTTGAGACGAGTCCGGTTTTGATCCAACGAGTCCAATGATACTTTGTTTGAGTCAAAACGGCAAACAGATGAAAAGTTGGTTTCTGGCTCGAAAACGAATGATTTATATAAAAACCAATAAAAATAATAATAATAATCGTCTTGATTAATTTTGAATGAACAGGATATGTCACAAGTCTTGATTGTTTGATTATTCACGAATGATGTACTAGGAACTTTGAATTTGAGTTTCGCTCGACACGAGCGTTTCTCGTTTGAAATTTTTGGTGTCATGTTTAAATATTTATTTGACGAAAAATAAATATAGTTTGGAATTAGAACCATGTTTTGTGAATACAAACCGTTGTTTGATTTTAATGACTTGTTGTTCGAATGAACGTTTTGTTTTGAAATACGTTTCGACACACGTAACGTTTTGAGAATATAGAATAATTATTTTATATTAAAATTCCACAAAACATTATTTATGAAATTCTTGTTATTGAAGTTCCATCCTGAATAGTCGCGGAACTTTTTGTTGATTTCCACTACGGGTAAATATTGTCGGACCTAAATTGTCTATGTTCGCACGTAAGTTACCTAATTTGAACAAATTAAGTCTAATGCACATAGAATCACAGTTAATTGCACGTAAATATAATATTAATGTATACCTAGAGTGTACGAGTTGTCACACGTTCGGAGGCCGAACAACAACCTAGCAACCCCATACATGAGCGAAGCAAGAGGATCTCGCATTGAGGATCCCGTAAGCAAGAAAGGTATCTCATTAAATCCACTGCACTGGCTGCTCTTTTCACGACTAAACTAAATATGAAATCCGCATCTTGGCTAACAGCACCCTGAGTAGTTTCACACCCAACTCCGGCCTCCCAATCTCGCTAGGAAACACACCCTCCTTCACCTTTACTCCGTTGCACAACGGCTAAAAAACTTCAGTTTTTCGGACGTTAAGTTAAAGCACCAAACATGGTCCCTCTGCCCTAATGATATCCAAAGCTTTAGCTACTTCATAAGCGTCTCCAATAATCGTAGTATCATCCAGGTACCACGCATAGAAAAGTAGCTTGCAAGTATCACGTATTTGGTGAACGAGTGAGTGTAAACTTAGGCAAAAAGGAGAGGCCCCAAGGGGTCCCCTGCTAAACCCCAGTGGTAGATAAAATACTGTCATCTCCAAAATATAACTAGCCGGTTGCACATATATAAAATTCACCCACATGTTTATACCATTTTATGTTGACTTTGTATTAGATTTCATTAATCCGGCAAACATAAGAATGCGTGTCTTGACAACCAACACATTTTATACCATCTGCTTTTGATACCCGTGGCTTTCTCGCACCTGAGGCCATCGAGCTACTTGACAAAGTCCAACGTGTCACGCATAGCAATATCATGACACCTAAATCTATGAATGTAGTTTTTAAAAGACTTGGTTTTGCTATACAAAAATATTTAACGACGCAGCTTGTTGCCCGTTCATCATCTATCTCCTTGTAAAATCATTATTGTTATACTGAAGGTGTGTCACCTACCTCTTTGATCATGCGAATAGTAACAAGAATGAATTACAAAATGCAAGGGTATGTTCGGGAGTGCTTATTTGAGTGCAAAAGTGTTTTTGGTAAAAGTGCTTATTAACTTATGACTTTTTGAAAATGAGTTTTTTTTAAAAAAAATGTTTGGATTAGTTTTTATAGTACGATTACTTATTTTATATGTAAAATGACTAAAAATGGGTTATGCGATTATAAGGTTAGGTGAATATAAGATTAAATAAGGGTATATTAGTAATTTTTATTTTAAAAAGCCAAATGGAATTTCAAAAGTCAATATTTCTTGGCTTTTGGAATAATACATAAACATCATTTTCTAAAAGTTATTTTGCACTATCCAAATATAAATTTTAACTTATTGACAAGTCAATAACTTAATAAGTAATTTTTGTTACCATGCTCCAATTTGGTTGCTGAAAAAAATTACAATATAAATTTAATAATTTAACATCTAACCACACACGGTTGTATTTTGTCAATCTTACTTGGGGAGTGGTCGGGGTCTAATTTTGTCAATCTTAGACGTCTTTTATGGGCCTTTTTCCTCGTGTCGGGATTAAGGGTGAACTTGGAGAAATGTAGCGTGACCGGCATCAATGTCTTATATCATGAGGTGGTTGATAAGGCGAGTTTACTCGGTTGTAAAATGGCGGATTTCCCTTTCGAGTATTTGGGCTTTCAAGTTGGAGCTAATATGAATTTGGCTAAAAATTGGTCTAAGGTGGTGGAGAAGTTTACGAAAAGCCTTTCGTCTTGGAAGGCTAAAAAGCTCTCGATGGGGGGACGGTTGGTGATCGTGAAATCCGTTTTACATTCCCTCCCTACTTATTTTTTCTCTTTATATAGAGCCCCGAAGAAGGTCGTCGAGATGTTGGAAAAGATTCGCTTTCGGTTCTTATGGGGTGGTGATGAGGACAAGTTTAAAGTGCACTGGGTGGCTAGGAATCAAATAATGAAGCCAAAGACTGCTGGGGGGGGGGGGGGGTTAGGCTTGGATTCTTATTTTAATGTCAATTTGTGCTTACTATCAAAATGGGTTTGGCGGTTTAAGACGGAAGTTAATCGGCTTTGGCGAAGGGTTATCCTGGCAATTCACTCGAGACAGTCCCAGGAGCGATTCCTGCCTTTGAAACCAGGGGTCAATGGAATTTGGAAAACTATAATTAAATCGATGGGTGAATTGGTAAATAACAATGTTAATTTGTAGGAGTTCATGGTGCAGTTTAATGGTAACTGGAGATGGAGCTTAACAGCTGACGGTATTTTCTCGGTGAAATCCCTCCGAGAGAAACTTCGTTCAAGA
This sequence comes from Deinandra increscens subsp. villosa, assembly GCA_039602395.1. NCBI lineage: Eukaryota > Viridiplantae > Streptophyta > Magnoliopsida > Asterales > Asteraceae > Deinandra > Deinandra increscens. The sequence goes on along the minus strand of JBCNJP010000010.1, from coordinate 81,127,021 downwards.
CTGGATCAGGACTCAGATTGGGTGTTCGAATGGTCCAAATCAGTACCGGCGAAAGTTAACCTCCTGTTTTGGGGGGCGTTGCTCGATAGATTGCCGACGCGTGTTGCTTTGATTCGGCGGAACATCAACGTGGGATCGGATTCTTGCGTTTTGTGTAGCGAAGGTATCGATTCGGTGGACCATATTTTTTTCAGGTTGTCCTTTCTCTGGTGTGGTCTGGCACCTGGTGGCTCGGTGGTGCCGGATCCCGGATTTGTGGCTTTTCTCGGTGAAGGATGTAAGGAAATGATTTTCTGAGTCAACCGGATCAAGACGAAGATTTCCGGTTGAAGTTATGTTCAAGCGGAAGAACACTCAAACGGAAGCTTTGGTCAACCGGAAGCTCAACCGGAAGAACATTTCCGGGTGAACTCTTTTATCCAACAGAATAAAGAGTTCAACCGGAAAAGTACTGGAATATTACTTTTGCAGAATTCAGACCTGCAACAACTTTCATTCTTCCAAAGTCACATCCTAGCCGTCTCCTACTTATAGATAAATACATTTTGCACATTTCCTCTTATGTATGTTTACTAATGTTCTTTTAGTAAGTTTATTGTTTGACTTTTATATACGGTTAGATTAACCCGTATGAGATCAACGGCTGTAGTTGATCTCCTTAGTACTATTTATAGTTGTTAGCTAGTTCATTCACAAGTACCAGATTGTAACCCGTTTCAGTGCTTACACTTGTAACAGTTTGAACTTGAGTTAATGCAAATAGTACCGAGAAATTTATTATCTTGTGTTCACTAGATTATGCAATCAATACAATCAAACTACAAGCATAAGTAAAACAAAGCTTAAGTAAAACAAGTATGATACAACTTCATTCCGCATGGTTGTGATCTGCATGTAAAGAGTTCTTGTTCTGATTATTTCTCTGAGTAATCAACGATCCTACAAGTGGTATCAGAGCCATTGGCTCTACACTTTGAAGACTTCTAGTGCTTCAAAGTTGATACTTTACTTGCTCACTTGAGTTTTTACAAGCTTTTTCTGTTTTACAAACTGTTTTTCACAATGACTGACTTAACTCTTGGTTCACTGAATGGTAGCTCTAACAAACCACCAATTTTCACTCCTGATGACTTTGATACTTGGAAACTCAGGATGGAAGGTTTTGTTAGAAGCCTAGACAGACGCATTTGGAACAGGTTGACTGTAGGTCCTTATAGTCCAACTGTTCAATCTGCTGATGATGCCGAAGTGCAAATACCAAAACCACTAGACAAATATGTTGAAGCTGATTATAATGAGCTTGAATATGATCACAAGGCCTACTGGACACTCCAGGCTGCATTACCTAACTCTATACTGGTAGGGTTTAAAGGGTATAAGACAGCAAATGGCTTGTGGAATGCTCTCAGTGAAATGTATGAAGGGTCTAGTGAGGTTAAGGAAAACAAAAAGGATGTTTTGAAACAAAGATATGAAAACTTCACTTACAAAACTGGTGAATCTATGACCAACCAGTATCTTAGATTTGTTTCACTTCTTGATGAATTGCAAAAGGTAGAAGTAACAATTGAACAGGCTGATGCTAACAGGAAATTCCTGAGATCCTTACCTCCAATGTGGACTGTTTATACAGTAAGCATTAGGGAGTGCAAGGACCTCAAAAAGCTTAAACTAAGTGAACTCCATGGAGTCCTTAGTGCTTATGAAATGGAGCTTAATCTTAAGCAAAACAACTTTCCTGAGGCATCACCACAGTTGCAAACCACTGCTTTGGTTACAACTGATTTTCAACAGATCTCTAATTCTTCTCAATATCACTCACCCTCAGTCAGTTTCAATGAGCCAACTAGATGCTCAGAGAGTTCTTCAACATTGTTTGACAACTCTCACTCTGCCTATGTGGCAACTGACTCATCTCAAGGATTCACACGTGAAGACTTGGAATGCATAGGGGCAGATGATCTGGAGGAAATGGACATTTTAACTCAAATAGCTATGGTTTCTGTAAGAGCCCAAAGGTTTTATAAGAGAACAGGAAGAACTTATAAAGGGTCAAAGGGATCACCAATTGGGTTGGATAAATCTAAAGCTAAATGTTATAATTGTCATCAACTTGGTCATTTTGCTAGGGAATGCAAGCAACCAAGGAGAGATGGACAGAATAACAACAACAATGTTCAACAGAGATCAAGTCATGGAAGCAACAACAGCAGCAGTCAACAGAACAACAGCAACCAACAGCCAACACAACCAAAACCACTTGGAAATCAAAATGTGGTGGCAGCCGTAGCTAACCAGACTGAATGCTTTGAGTGGGAAGACTTTGTCACTGAGTTTGAGCCAATCAACCATGCTTTGATGGCCAAAGAAGATTCAACAGAACAGGTAAATGAAATTCCTGAAAAAGTCTTAGAAAATCTATGCAGCCCTGCATGCATAGAACAAGTGTCAAAGTACAGGAAACATAACACTGATCTAATTGATGAAGTTTCTAATCTGAATGAGTTGAAAAATTGCTTTAAGAAAACTGAAAATGCATACATCACCAAACTTGAAAATTTGAACAAGGAATTTGATGCATTAAAGCTGACTAACTCTATTTTGGAAACACAATTGGAAGATTTATTGAACAAACTAACTGTTTCAAGACAAGAAACAAAGGATGCAAAAGCAGAAAATGACATTCTTGAAATTAAGTTAAAAGATGCTTTGTTCACCTGTGACAAATTTCAAACAGCTAACAAGAAAGCTGAGAAACTTTGGAATGGAGTAATGCATGGGAAAACAGGCATTGGGTACAATAATGTTGAACCACCCAAGGAATATTCACCTGTTATTGCTCCAATCCAAGCACTTCAGAAGGAGTGTGGTGTGAGTTTAACTGTTGATAGCACCACATGCTCTGAAACAAATTCTGTTGAAACATTTTCAAACTGTGAAGTCAAAGATGCTAGCACATCAGCATCTGTTGACCAATCCAAGGTTTTAAAACCAAAAGTTGCTTTTCCACCCCCAACTATTTATGAGCCCAAAGACTCAAAAGTTGGAGGAAAACTACCTGAGAAGCCAAAACCCAGTGAATCTGAGAAAACGGGTAAGATAACTTACCACCAGGTCACCAATGAAGATTCAGCCAAAAACACAAACACTTACCAAAGGAAAATGTTTGAATGTGTTTTCTGTGGTGAAAAAGGGCACATGGCTGCAATGTGCAAATTCAATCCTTTGAGCAAAACCCAAAATTTGTTAAAACCCAAAACTGTTATTACTCAGAAAAGATCTACAGGAAAAACTTCACCTGTAAGAAGCAATACTTTGAAATATTTTGATACTGAGTCAAACAAGGTTTTAATTGGGAACAACAAAAATGGAAGTTTTTCAGTTTTAAAAATGAACAGGGTTCCGGCTGAACTTCAACCGGAAAAATTTTCAACCGGAAGTGAAGTTCAACCGGAAAACTCCAAATCACTAAGATCAGTTACTGCACCTAAACAACGACCCAGGGTTCAGTTTACTGATGAATATGACCATTTTGAAGGTCATGGAAGGAGAAACCCATCTAGAGGCAAGACCACCTCTAGAGAAAATTTTATGAAAAACAAGCACAACTCTCAACCGGAAATTCCCTCTAGTTCAAGTGGAAATGCCACTGTTGCATTTCACAGTGAGAGACCTAGCCAGTCAAACAAATTTCCAAAACCTAAGGCTAGAATCTCACCAGTAACTAGTGTTGATCAAACCTACATCTCACACAATGAGGTGCCAAAGGTTTTGACTAACAAACAAAAGAAATATAGGGAATACAGAGAGAGGAAAATTGCTGAGAGAAGGCTTAGCAAAACAAACAGGCAAGATCAAACAAGTGAACAGTCTGAACACTTGAACATTGATCAAGATGATCTGTTAAATGAGGATCCATTACAACATACTTTAGTACTTAAAGAGTACAAGTATTATGATGCTTCTGGCAAGCCCAAGACCTCAAAGGCTTGGGTTCCCTTTAGAAATTAATCAATTTTCTCTGTGTGTAGGTGCATAATAAAGGCCAACAAAGCCTATGGGTTGTTGATAGTGGATGCACTTGCCACATGACAGGAAATAAGCATGTATTGGAAAACCCCAAAAATATAAACGGAGGTCCTGTAGCTTTTGGGAGTGCAAAAGGACACATTACTGCACAAGGTGCTGTTAGTAATGGGAAGCTTACCTTTGATAAGGTAAATTTTGTTGATACATTGAATTTCAATTTACTTAGTGTCTCACAAATGTGTGACAAAAATTTGAATTTGATGTTTACTGAGAAAGAGGCAATAGTCTTAAAACCTGGTGTTAACATCCCTGAGGAACTTGTGTTACTCAGAGCACCTAGGAGAGAAGGACTATACATTTTGGATCTATCTGCTGCCACTCCAGCAAGTGGAATTGCATGCTTTATATCCAAAGCCTCAGTGGATGAATCTGACTTATGGCACAGGAGGTTATGTCATGTTAACTACAAGAACATGAACAGAATAGTGAATCTTGGCTTGGTTAAGGGTCTTCCTAACAAGCAGTTCAACTGTTCTGAGCACTGTGTTTCTTGCCTCAAGGGTAAGCAACACAAGACCTCCTTCAAGCCAAAAACTGAGTCTTCTATCACTCAACCTCTAGAACTTTTACATATGGATTTGTTTGGTCCAACTAGAGTGATGAGTCTGGGAAAAAGGTCATACTGTTTTGTCATCATTGATGATTTTACAAGATATACTTGGGTGTTTTTCTTAAAAACAAAAGATGAAACTGCTGAATTGTTGAAAACACTAATTGTATCTTTGGAAAATCAAGCAAAACTGAAAGTTAAGACAATCAGAAGTGACAATGGCACTGAATTTAAAAATCATGTTTTAAATTCATTTTGTGAGGAAAAGGGTATTCTTAGACAATTTAGTGCTCCTCGAACTCCACAACAAAATGGTGTTGCAGAAAGGAGAAATAGGACACTAATTGAGGCTGCTAGAGCAATGTTGGCAGATTCTAAATTACCAGTGATATTTTGGGCAGAAGCAGTAAATACTGCTTGTTACGTCCAAAACAGGACTTTGATTGTTAAAGGTAAAAATAAAACTGCTTATGAACTTTGGAGAGGTAGAAAACCTAACATTTACTTTTTCAAATCATTTGGATGTCCTGTTACTATCTTGATAACTAATAGGTTGTTACCTAAGTTTGCTGAAAAAGCAGATGAGGGATATTTTGTTGGATATTCTGGTGTGTCAAAAGCATTCAGAGTATACAATAAAAGTACCAAAATTGTTGAGGAAACCATTAATGTGTCTTTTAATGAGAAATCTCTTAACAACTTTGTATCTCAACCGGATTGGTTATTTGATATAGATGCACTAACCAATGCTTTCAATTTTACCATTGAGAAGCCATTAAGTTCAACAGTGCAGGAACAGGAACATAAGCAGAATCACTTGAGATCAGCTGAGAATATCTGGCAGATGAATACCAAGGGCCTTCAAATGCGACCCAACTTCTTTTCATCACTCAGCACCAAGCCTGTGACACCCAACAATTCAAAGAAAATCTCTGAAATTGTTATTGCTGATGCAGAAATTCATCCGGTTGAACTTCCGGTTGAAGTTCAAACGGATCCTGTGACAGTAGGATCTCCGGTTGACACTCAACCGGAAAACAATTTTTCTGAAAATTTTGAGAACAATGAATCCAATGATTCAACTGATGCTGGGTCAAATGAATACAGTTTTGAGCATCTAATCTCAGATTCAGTTCCCAGTTCTCAAGAAGTCTCAGAACCTGTTTCACAAATCAACAATATTGAGTTGTTACCTCAACTCAATATTCCTCACAATGGGAGAAGCCATGAATTCCCAATGTTTACTGATAGAAGAATTAGCAAAAATCATCCAAGGGAGAATATTATAGGAGATTTGTCAGCTCCTGTGCTGACAAGAAGCAAGTCTATTGATGCAAACATTTGCCTACATGCTGCATTTCTGTCTCAAGAAGTACCCACAAAAGTCAGTGATGCTCTGGAAGATGAGAGCTGGGTAGAGGCAATGCAAGAGGAATTGTTTCAGATCAATAAACAGAAGGTTTGGGAATTGGTAGACCTTCCAGAAGGTGAAGAACCAATTGGCACCAAATGGGTATTCAGAAACAAGAAGGATGACAGAGGAATAGTGATCAAAAACAAGGCAAGACTGGTAGCTCAAGGTTACAAACAGGAAGAAGGCATTGATTATGATGAAGTTTTTGCTCCAGTGGCCAGGCTTGAAGCAATCAGAATATTTCTTGCCTATGCTGCTTTCAAAAACTTTCTGGTATTTCAAATGGATGTCAAATGTGCCTTTCTGTATGGTCTTTTAGAACAGGATGTGTATGTCAAGCAACCTCCAGGCTTTGAAGACCCTCATTACCCCAACAAGGTATGCAAGCTCATCAAGGCTTTATATGGTCTCAAGCAAGCTCCTAGGACTTGGTATGAAACTCTTTCAAACTACCTCCTAGAGAATGGCTACAAAAGAGGAGCTATTGACAAAACACTTTTCGTGAAATCTGATGGTAAAGATACTTTGATGGTGCAAATCTATGTTGATGACATCATTTTTGGTTCATCCAATGCTGCCTTATGCAAAGAGTTTGAAGGTCTGATGCAATCTAAGTTTGAAATGAGTTCAATGGGTGAACTGAATTTCTTCTTAGGATTACAAGTGAAGCAAACTGCAAATGGAATATTCTTGAATCAGTCAAAATATATTCAAGATATGCTAAAAAGATTTGACATGCTGTCTGTTTCAACTTCAAGAACCCCCATCTCCACTTCCCACAAGTTAAACAGTGACTTAAGTGGAAAGCCAGTGGATGTTCATCTCTACAGGGCAATGATTGGTTCACTGCTCTATCTCACAGCTAGCAGACCTGACATCATGTTTAGTGTCTGTTTATGTGCTAGATACCAGTGTCAACCAAAGGAATCACACATGTTAGCAGTGAAGAGAATTTTTAGATATCTCAAAGGACAACCAAAGCTTGGGTTGTGGTATCCAAAGAATTCAGATTTCTCCTTCAAAGCTTACACTGACAGTGATTATGCTGGCTGCAATTTAGATAAGAAGTCTACTACTGGAGGATGCCAATTTTTAGGAGAAAGACTTGTGTCTTGGCAATGCAAGAAGCAGACCTGTGTATCTACTTCTACTGCTGAGGCTGAATATATTGCCGCATCAAGTTGCTGCAGTCAAGTCTTATGGATTCAGAATCAAATGTTGGATTACGGCATCAAGTTCATGGAGACTCCTATTCTTGCAGACAACAACAGTGCCATCTCAATCACAAACAACCCTGTTCAACACTCAAAAGCAAAACACATTGACATCAGGTACCATTTTATTAGAGATTGTGCTGAAAAACATTTAATTCGAATGGTTAAAGTTCATACAAATCAACAACTGGCTGATTTGTTTACCAAAGCATTTGATGAAGCAAGATTTTTCTATCTCATTAGTGCCATTGGTATGATGAACTTTGACTGATTAAACTATTTTCACAAACTCAATAAAAGCGACCATTTTGTGTCAAAGAGCCCGTCTCTTGATACAAAAAGAAAAAGAAAAAGAAAAGTTTCTGTATCAGTTAGACACATTTTCAATCATAGTCAGGTCATACTGTTAAACTATGATAACTGATACATGAAATTTTCAAAATCAAGTGTTTTTCTATCTTCCGGTTGAACTTTCCAGTTCAACACATCCGGTTGAATCTCAACCGGAAAGTCATCTTCAACCGGAAACTCATGTTTTGATCACACCATCTCAATTTCTGAAACTGATGAACGAAACAACAATTCTTCATTTGAAAGATCAGTTTAACTTTGAAAATTTTTCAAACGGAAATTTTATTTCCTGTTGACAATCTCAAACGGAAAAATTTTCAACCGGAAATCTGCCCGGATCAACTTTCAAACGGAAAGAAATTTTGTTGTGAGGAGAGAAAAATCTCCGCTTGAATCTCAACCGGAAAACTTTTGCGTTAAATGAATCATTTAATTTACCGGTTGAGGCACAAATTTTCAAGCGGATTGTGCATTTAAAGTGTTTGAATTTATTGCTCATGAAAATATCTGAATTAAATTCAAAAGACACGCAACAGGCGGTTGTACTATACAACCACCTGAAGCACACTTTTTGCGGACCCACTTGCACTTTTTCCTTTCTCTCTCCTGTGACTCAGCGCACTTTATCCATCGCTGTTAACTGTCACTTACCATTAAACCCATCAGATATATACCCCCAACCCCTTCAACACTCCTCATAATCCAAAAGCAAGAAATCGTTCAAAATCCGAAAACCTAGAAATTTTCAGAACCATTTCTTCCTACTCCCACATTTTCTCTCAACAAAAATCAACAATGGCACCGAAGTCCAAAGCAAAGGGGAAGCAACCAGTAAAGGATGATCCTTTTCCTCTTGAACACAACCTGGTTGCGATTCTTGACGAACCAGTGAACTCCACTCACGCTGAAATCTTCTCAGGGATGATCAATTTTCTCAAATCATCATATCTGAATCACGCACTCACTGTTGCGGTGTATATGTATGAGGAAATTCTCTCTGAATTCTGGAAGAACATCCAACTGCTTGAGAAGGATGTTGATGATGTGGATGAAGATACACTGAAGTCAACTATAAAAGGGGAAACTGTTTTCATCACCGAGTCACTGATAAGGGAGTTGCTGAAGTTAAATGACCAGAATGGGTATGTTCGAAAAACACCAAAGCAATACATGGCCCTGCTCAACAACCTTGGGTATGGTGGTGCCACTGAAGGAACTGCCACGGTCAACAAGGGTCAAATACCCTACAAATGGAGATTTCTGGCTCACACCATCATGGTGTGCCTATCGCCAAAAAGATCCGGTTTTGATGAAATGGCTACTGAGCAAGCATCTGCATTTTATGCTGTGGTGAAAGGGGAGGTATACAATTTTTCTGCTGTAATCTTTAATGCTTTAAAGGGTAATGCAAAGAATTTTGCTTTTTACATGTACCCTAGATTTTTAACTTACATTTTGCAAGAAAAATACCCCCAAATTAATTTAGAAGGAAACATGCTGCTAGTTCCAAGAGCATTATCTGAAAATACTTTTTCTAAATTAACCACAAACAAGAAGCCTTTCCTTGGGAGGGATACTGACCATCCCATGCCAATCCAAAGGGTGATTCCGGTTGAACAAGGAGAACCTAGTTCTCAACCGGAAACACATGCTTCTGAAGAGCAACTTGCTCCAGTGGACAACACTGTACAATCCACAGTTGTTGAACCCACCACTGATCAACCACCTTCTCCTTCTGATAAGCCAACCTTAATTTTCAAAAGAAAAAGGAGAAGAGAATCAGACCCTCCATCAATTCCCATCATCCCCCCTTCCCCAAAACCTACAAAGCTCAAAAGGCTCAAAAAGGTTGTGCAGGAGCCTACTCCTCTCTTGCAACCTATTACCTCCAGCCCTGAACCAACCCTTGGCACACAGCCATTTGGGTCAGCCAAATTGGGATTTAAACTGGTTGATGAACCTTCTTTTGAGGGGGAGTCATTTCAAATGGATGTACAATCCCCATCCACTTTCTCACCCTATACTTCACACTTCTCACCTGTGAATGATGATGTAGAAAGAGTTGTCACAAATGATGGTGTTATTAACCCAAGCACCACATTACATGGGAACATTCTGAGTGACACTCACACTGCTACATCTAACCCCCATTCACCCAAGGAGGTGAATCTCAGGAGTTTAGATGAGATTCATGTGGAAAGGGCTGCTGCCACTCAAAGTTTCTCATTGAACTTTGATGTTGGTAGTAACATCAATAAGACCCAATCCATGGCAACCCACACTTTAGTTCAACCGGAAGATCCCCTAGTGGATCCTAAGGGGAAAACTACAGTTGAGGGGAATCCCAGGCGCCAAGAAAACCAGGGTGGTGGACTTGATCAACCTAGGGTTGATGGTCCATCTTTTTCCTATGATACTGGTAAAGTTCCAGTTGAGGATAGTTTAACACTTACTGAATTGACGGTCTTGTACAAATCACTACAGGCTCAGGTAACTAGTCTTAATTCGACTGTTGCCAGCCTCGTAATGTCATCTCCTGCTGCTGCTCAAGCTCCAGAAGTTCCTGTTGATGCCCCAACTGCTCAACCGGAAACTTCTCCTACACCAAAATCTCAACCGGTTGCACAGCATTCTGCTGAGGTTAGTTCTTTGAACCCATTTCCTTTTGGAGGTCAGGCTGTAGAAGCTGATGCTGCCAAAAAGGGGGAGAAGACTAATTCTCCAACACCTGACATTGCTGCTGCTGCAACTACAACTGAAGAAGAAGAAGTTGATCATACAATGCCTCTACCGGAAGATGTAAGGCATACAGCCTTCAAACTGGCTGATGTTGACCCCTTTTCAGTTGCTGATGGGTTGACTAAGGTGAAGATGAGCTCACTGATGAAGATATTTCCACAGGATCCAAGCCTGTTGGGAATGATTGAAGCAACAATGTTAGTTGCAGGTGCTCAGCCAGAGAGCATTCTGCGGGTCAAGCATTTCTTGACCAACGTGATTATTCCACAAGAGGAGGCATTTGCCAAATCTAAAATGGATGAGATCACAACTAACATTGCCTCTGAACCAGTTGTTGATATGGTTCATGAAGATGTGGTTGATGATGCTTCGGTCACTCAGACTGAAGAAGAAGAAGCTGAAAAAGGAGAAGAAGCTACAACGGATGTAATCAGCAATGTACTGAAAAACACAAGTACAAAATCTCCGGCTGAAGTTCAACCGGAAGGTCTCAACCGGAAGGGTCTCAACCGGAAAGGTCTCAACCGGAAAAGTCTCAACTGGAAAAGACTCAACCGGAAAACTCAACTGAAGCTGAAATTGCTGAAACACTGATTCAAATGCATTCCACTTCAGACTCAGAGCCTCCTCTAAACTTTAAAAGAAAGAAACAAAACAAATCAAGGAGGATGATCAGACTGAAGAAGAGTCAGGATTGCATAACTCCTCAACCAAGAGCATTAGACACTATGGTTGATTCTGACCAGTCAGAAGAACAAGAGACTATGGAGGATTTACTTGAAGAAGATTTCGTCCATGACTGGGAAGATAATCAATCCAGAATAAGATCAGAAGAAGCCAAATCAAATATTCAATACAACAACTTCTTGGCAGATCTAGATCTTTTCTCTAATGATTTTGTGGTTGAAGGAATGGTAGATGAAGCGAGGAAGAGATCAATTGAATGGAGAATGCAGGTCTATGACCTTGCTAAACTGAATGAACAGGAGAAAAACAGGCTGATCAACATAGCTTCCAAAATGCCAACTGTCTTAAACAAGAGTTTAGACAACTTGGAGCTATTGGAAAGAATCAAGAAATGTGCCATCATCAGATGTCTCAAGCCTGCTGCTGAAGTAGAGAAGATGAAGGCTAAAGACACATGTAAAATTGTAGATGAGCTGCTCAAACAAGTAAAAGGAGCAGAGTTTGCTGTGATTCCAAGTCTCCAAATGCCATTGCCATCTGAGACAGTCACAGGTAACCCCTCATCTACATACATAAAGCCAGAACCCTTTGAAGAATCTGATCTACTTGCTGAGTCTCTCCCTTCCAACTTGTTGGAAAGACTCAAGCACTCAGCCTCCCATGTTCCCCACTCCATCTTCCAGATTTTACTCCCAGAGACCCAGGGGAATGAACCCTAGGCCCAGGGGATCCAGATCTACCAAGCCCAAGTATATTCATCCAAAATACAGGTTAGATAACTGGACTGATATCACCCCTGCTAAGCCTAAACCCTGTCCTCCTACCTGGAAGTATAATCAACCTTCATCTCCACCAAAACACTCCACCTCTTCAACTCCACAACCACAAGCCATGAAACCACCCTCCATATCTCCAACAAAACCTTCTGAACCTACTGAGACAGCCGAAACAAGTTTTGTTCAAACCTCTTCTCATGCAGATAAAGGGAAAGAAAAAGTCCCAATTGAAACTGTCAATCCATCTGCTAATCCTGCCTCTGGTGTTTCACCTGGAAGGAAGAAGTCCATTGCTAAACGACCACTTCTTTCAACCAGAGACTTTAAAACAAGGAGGATCATGAGAGAATTGAACAAAACAAGGATTCAATTTGAAAGGCCACCATCTCCTGAAGAATGAAATTCTTGGAGATAGTCAATTTTTGAAGAACAACATACAGAGGACAAATTTTGGCAGCATCATCTTAGGGGGAGATTGTAAGGAAATGATTTTCTGAGTCAACCGGATCAAGACGAAGATTTCCGGTTGAAGTTATGTTCAAGCGGAAGAACACTCAAACGGAAGCTTTGGTCAACCGGAAGCTCAACCGGAAGAACATTTCCGGGTGAACTCTTTTATCCAACAGAATAAAGAGTTCAACCGGAAAAGTACTGGAATATTACTTTTGCAGAATTCAGACCTGCAACAACTTTCATTCTTCCAAAGTCACATCCTAGCCGTCTCCTACTTATAGATAAATACATTTTGCACATTTCCTCTTATGTATGTTTACTAATGTTCTTTTAGTAAGTTTATTGTTTGACTTTTATATACGGTTAGATTAACCCGTATGAGATCAACGGCTGTAGTTGATCTCCTTAGTACTATTTATAGTTGTTAGCTAGTTCATTCACAAGTACCAGATTGTAACCCGTTTCAGTGCTTACACTTGTAACAGTTTGAACTTGAGTTAATGCAAATAGTACCGAGAAATTTATTATCTTGTGTTCACTAGATTATGCAATCAATACAATCAAACTACAAGCATAAGTAAAACAAAGCTTAAGTAAAACAAGTATGATACAACTTCATTCCGCATGGTTGTGATCTGCATGTAAAGAGTTCTTGTTCTGATTATTTCTCTGAGTAATCAACGATCCTACAAAGGATTTAGCAGCGGTTCATCTGGACGGCAACACTACAAGGGGGATGCCTAATGTGCTCAAGACGATCATTCTTACGAGTTGTTGGTGTATTTGGCTGGAGAGGAATGACGTAATTTTCAATAACAAGACCCCTTCGATCCATAGAGTCTTTTCGGAGATCAAATCTTGTAGTTTCTTATGGTTTAAGTATCGATGTAAGTTATGTATTATGAGTTAGGAAATTTAGAATAAATCCCCCATGTAATGTAGTTGGTTGTGGCCGACCTTAGCGTCTTGCTATGGCTGGGTTTTAATAAAGTTGCTGTTAAAAAAAAAAAAACATCTAACCACACACGAGGAAAGTGGAAAGTGGAGCCTCCTCGAACATAAATTGCCAAAAAAGCAACATTAAATTGGGCACTTCAGTCTCACTTGCGCATTAGCATCTATCCATCCATACATACATCAACGCCTGCGATCTCCCTCTTCCACTTCAAAACCCTAGCTAGCTGGCTTACGTTCACCTTTCGATTTCTTATCAAACTCCATAGAATTCCTTCAAAACATCTTCAAATTCGAAAGCTTATTAATGCGAAATTAGGGTTCATCCAAGCGGATCGAGCTAATATTCGTTTTCCCCCTTTCGATCCCTAAAAAGGTAAGCTTTTGATGTTTTGAATTGTGTGTTAACTGTTTTTGAATTTATTCACTCAGTAATGTTACATATATATGTGATTTTTTTTTGTTTTGTTTATAGAATTACTACGCAATGGATTACAATCCTCTTCGATCTAGACGTCCTGTTCGTAACAGTAACAATTACCATGGTAATAACGCCTACAACGAGTACGAAAACGATGAATTTGATGAAGAAAACGAAGGATTGAATCCGAGATATGGTTATCATCAACAGGATGATGATAATGATGATGAAGAAGAGGATGATGATGGTGATGATAATGAATATCGCCATGGATATTATAGGGTTTCTGGAGGTGGAATTGATACAGGTGAATCTTCTAGGCGTCACCAAAAGAAGCGAAGATTAGATACTTTGGTTTCAAATTACGAATTTGCGCCTCGTGTTGTTGAGAGGTCATCAGATGAATGGAGTGAGAATGCAACTTTTGTGTTGTTAGAGGTTTGGGGAGATAGATATTTGCAATTAGGGAGGAGAAGTTTGAGGGGAGATGATTGGGTTGAGGTTGCTGAAAAGGTATCCGAGATGTGTAAAATGGAAATCGATGAAGCACGATGTAGAAACAGGCTGGAAGCTTTGAAAAAGAAGTATAAGAAAGAGAAGGCAAAAATGGAGGAGATGGGGATGGGAGGAAGAGAAGGGTATAATGGTAAATGGGGATTCTTCAAGAAGATGGATATGTTATTGTCACCAAAGAAACAACACAATGGTTTACCATGTGGGGTAGATTCAGGGGAGTATGTGTTTATGAATACCAACGTTTATTTAAACCAATCGAATGCTTTGGATGAAATGAGGGATAGTCCTGGTGAATCAGAGTCAGATGATTCAGATGATGATTCAGATGACAGGAAAGATGATGAGGAAGGATTTAGGCTGTTGGCCGAATCTGTTCAGAATTTTGGGGAAGTTTATGAAAAGATTGAGGGTAGAAAGAGACAACAAACATTGGAATTAGAGAAAATGAGAATGGATTTTCAGAGAGAGCTGGAGCTCCAGAAAAAGCAGATTCTTGAAAGGGCACAAGCTGAGATTGCAAAGATTCGTGAAGGTGAAGATGAAGATGTTAATTCTGTTGAGAATCCGAGTGGATAAAGAAGGTAATTTTCAACTTCTCTATTTGTTTCTATGAACTTCAGTAAAAGATTTATTATTTGCTCTATTTATACTTTATATACTGTTCTAAGTAGGAAAAGTTTGAATTGATTGCAAGTAACTGCTTTTGTTTTGATCATTATGGGGTGTTTGGATGCCTGTATTGGAAGTTATTAGTCTCTCTGTCCCAATAGTACCTCTGCTCTCACATTTGGATAGTTATAATTTACTAATTTTCCTGTTTATTCTAAATGACCTTATCAATAAACATTGCAGTTTTTTAAGTCAGTTGGTGTGTTAAGTACATTAAGGGTATAATTGGCACATATCTAAATTTGTGTTCTTTGTGGTTTGTTGACCATTTTTTTGGGATTGGAGGGAGTACGCGATATTGATCAATCATATTCGAATAGCCAGATGTAAAAACATGATGTACAAGAGGGTACTTTAGAGTGTTGAGTGTTAAAATTGTCCTTTACAGCTATGCAGTTAATAGGGTAAAAATTCGGAATACGGTCGAGGACCGAGATACGGGATATCGATTATCTCGGTGAAATATCGGTGGGATATCGGTCATCTTAATACATACATAAAAAATTTATATTTATATATATATATATATAATATACGTAAAACACCAAAATACTAATAATATTAATAGTAATGTGAATGTAAATATCCAAAAGGGTCGATATTAATAGTAATACGAAGTACGAAATAACATTCAAAACGATAATTAAAACACAATCTAAGGGTAAGCCATGAAATCCTCGTTTTTAACGAGAATTTACGAATCATAATTTTACTTTTTTAGCTTGTTAGGGCTTGTAATTAATACCGATTCTAATTGGATGTTTAACATGTTTGGGATCTAAACTCTTTAAAGCAAAAAATAGACTCAAAAAGTTTAAACCGTATTTTTCCGATATATCACCGTATTTTTGGTATAAAAAACGGCGATATATCGGTCGATACGACCGAATTTATCGGTACCGTATTTTTCCACCGTATTTTTGAACCGTATTTTCTGATAGGTCCGATAACCGATATCCCACCGATATCCCGGTGGGATATCGGCCGTATTAACTGCATAGCTTTACAGTAGTAGATATAATAAGGGTATATAAGTAATTCTACTCTACTTGTTGATAACGAGTTCAGTTATATCTAGCATCGTAATTAACTAATCATATGTAATAAAACATGTAGAGTATAGAATTTGGACATGCTTTTGCCAACACACACGCGACCACCATGATATTCTCTACTTTGCCTCATCAACTTATGGTTGTTCCTGCCTTCTTGGCGACCATACGAGAACTTTATAAGACCTATCCTAGTCCTACTCTCGCCCGAACATGCTTAATTGTGGAGTTCTGAATCATCTAATGGGACCTAATGTTCCTATGGCCACAAAGTCCAAAATGTGTCATATGTGTACATTGTTTAAACTCTACATCCCTCCTGTCCACAAATGATGTGGGACGGGCCTAAAGTGTTACACTTTTGGAGCTTGAAGTTATAATATTCACTTTTGATTATTAGTGTTTGACAAATTCCAGTTTTTGAAATAAGTACTAGACCTAGTAATGGTATACTATGTCCATTGGTAATCAGTTTGTATAAAACATGGTGTGGAAGATGATTATTTACAGCTTGAAGTTGTAAGAGTCACTTTTTATGGCGGTGAGTATTTACCAAACTGCAGTGTGTCTTAAAGTATTAGGTATAGTAGGGTTCATAGTTGTCAAAAGCCACTCGGGCGCGTGCCTAGGCGCAGGGGCGCAGCTTCATCGCCTGGAGAGGGTTTAGGTGAGCCAAATCGCTGTTTTGTCAAAGGCGCACCCAGGCGTGGGCCGCGTGGCTTCTTGGAGTTAGGCACTTAGGTTCAGGGCGCGCAAGGCGCTGGCTTTTTGAAGTCAGGCGTTTTCTGAGATCCCGGTAGACTGCAGATGTTTCCGGGCAGAGAAAGAGAAGACTGGTTCGACTGCTAAGTCTTTTCACCAGCTTTAAGCCTTTAAGAAATTTGAAATGGATATAGAGGGTTGGAAAGAAAGCAGAGTTAGGTCTCTTTCATTTCAGAAACCGAAAGAAAGAAGAAAGAAGTCTTGCTTTGTTTGGCTAGTGCTCTGCTAGTTTCTTTCCTCTTTAGATGATTGTTGCGGTCCTCCCCCCCCATAAAAAAAAGAAGCCTGTTTCACTTTAGATAAAATTGTCAACTTAAATTTTTTTAACAGAATTATTGTCTAAAATAGCCAAACTACTCCTAAAAATACCTAAAGTATGTATAAAACTCCTAAAAATATAGACTTTATTATATGCGCTTTTTTGTCTCGTGCTCTGGCTTTTTTTGCGCCTTGCGCCTTTGACAACTATTGTAAGGGTATAACGGTGTAGAAGTATTTTTACTCATACTGTTTGACAATCAGTTTTGTTGTAGCTAGTAACAAACTTGTCATTCAAAATTGATTATTTAAACCCCATATTTTGTTAAATAATCACAGGCAACAGCGTTTAATATTAAACACTAGGGCAAACAAGGTGCACTAGGCTCCAGCAACCTGGGCCTGATGTACGTATTCTTAACTAGTATTTCTCTTCAAGAGGGTTTTCCCATGACTAGAAATTGATTATTCCATCTTGAATTTGTAATAAATAATTAATCAGTTTGACAAAGGGAAAACTTCACAGCCCATATTTGAAGAAATATCATATCTTGTTGATTGCTAGGAGAGCCATCTTATACTAATTGTTTTCATCATAGTATCTTTGGCAGCTATCATAGATTTGCCCTAGAAGATTCACTCATTCAAGTATAAAGGATAGGTCGAATTGGTGGAAACTTGTATTTCCTCCGCAGTGTATGACTGTATTCAAACTTCAAATGCATAAAGCTTCCAGATTCACTTCATTAAGAAAGCTTATTACTGTTCTGATACATTTATTGCATGCAGTAACTGTTCTGAACAAGTTGAATCCTTAGTACAAATAACTAAAATGTGTTAGGTTTAAAAATTTTATTGGTGGATAAACAAAGGCCAAGTGGTTGAAATTTTTTGTATAGGTGGTGGCAATTTCAACCCGTTTACTTATATAATTGTGTTTATTTGGCTTATGTTTCACACAAACTGGTCAAATAAAGTTTTAGCTAAAAAGAGGAACGGGTCAAGCATCTGGTGGTGTACATAGTGGTGTCCTCCCCATAAGGTTAAGGGTTTCAGTCTCGTGATGGACAATGATTAGATTTAGGAGTAGGAATAGATTAGTGTCTGAGTGTTTGTTGTTCCGATAAAAATCCAAAGCGTGTTTTTAATGCACTTACAGTTACCCGTTATGCGACCAAGCTTACTGATCGAATAGAGGGTGGTGGCTTAACTGTAAAATTGACTGCAGCCATGTTTTATAATCCAAAACCATTGGAGTGTTCTTATATGTTTTGACAATGTAATTACTATTATATATACCAAAGTTGACAAATTTATGAATTGCATTGTTTTTAGCAGGGTTGGCCGTGCCGATTGTAGCGGGTGCTGCGGTACCTGTTCATTTCTGTCCCATTGTTAACTTTATAGACATGTTTCTTGCTTTTACCTGAATAATTCTTAAAGTCACAACTAAACTAGATAACTTTAAGCCAAAACACGGCATTTGGTCGAGTGGTAAGTGGTATCCTGGTGTATAATCGGTGTTTCTTAAATTTTGAGTGTTTTAAATTCTGCAGTTGATATGTTTGGTGGTTTAGTTGTAGACTAGGTGGTGTTTTTTTTTTCTAAAAGAAAAACTTAAAGCCAAAACATATACACAGTTTGTTTATTAAATCGTTTTAATCTTGTCAACCAAAACTTAATTATATTCATATCGTGGTTCGAGTCATATTAGAAATTGTCAATGACAAGATTAGGAAGGAGAAGTGTTGGGATTGGGAAATTTTGAAATCAATTTAAAACACAGGTAAATTGCATATGTATTCTGATGGGACTTTCCATACTTACACCCTGATTAATTTTTACACCTCTTTATGAGGCTATAATGTGTACCCCTTTATGGGTCATATCCCCTTTATGGGATCGTGAAGACAAAAAGCTGTTAGAGGGAATATTTTAGTACGATGTTGATCACTTATATGGGGTGTATGCTCCTCTACGACCTTACAACGGCCTTATAAGGAATTATGTAATTTTTTTTGACGAGTCCCAACCACTTACGTCTTTTCAATACGGCAATATGGGGCATATCGTCTCTTACGACCCCATATCGATTCGTTTTAAATAAACTCTACGGTAATTCATCCATATTACATTCAATTTCATTCCTTTTTTCTTTCAAATTTCGGTTGATTGCTTTCTCTAAGTTTTTTTAAATTTGTTTAAAATTTCTATCTTATATCAATAAGACATAATTAATCATGTCGTACTGGAATTTTCTTTTCGGTGAAGATGAGTCTTCTTCCAACCCGATGGGGGTTCCAGAAACAAACAAGGTAATTAGTTTTATTTTTTTAGTAACCTTTAGATAACAGGTAATTTATTTTCATTAGTTGTCCTAATTATTTTGTTAAGCAGGATGATGGCGTTCAATCTTTTAATCAGTCAGTTCCTAATTATTTTGTTTGAGTTACTTGTTGCTTCATATGGTTGGTTGTGATTGAGATGAAACACGAGAAACCAAGCCATGTTCTAAACATACAAATTATGGGAAGTAGACAACGGTCACATGAGAACCAAACACCATTACTTAACAATTATGTATAGAGTGGTAGGTACACCAAACTAAAAGTTATCCGAATTAAAAAAAAAGTTCAATATGGTGCATATGGTCCCTTATGGCTTACGCCCCGGTAAAGGGGTGTAGGATTAGATAACGTACGGTGGTTGACCGGTCTTGTGTTAATTTTTTGTTTCTTTTGCGTTATGGGGGCGTAAAGGTCCTTATGACCCCGTAAGGGGGGTGTTAAATTAGATATTTGGGGTGTAGGTATAGAATCACCGACTCTTATAAACTTAGAGCGTTCACAGTAGGTTCTCTATCCCCATCCCTATAATTTATACTTTTATTATTACGTTTTTCTCTTTCTTTCACTCACAACCATAATTAAATAATATTTTTTATAAATTTATTATTACCTTTTCTCTCTCTTCCAATCCCAAAATTTTAGCAAATCACCAGTTTTTTTTTGTCAAATATGCAGATTTTCTAAACTTTTTCTCTCTCATCTACTCACGACTAAACCTTAAATTTTGCAGATTTACACTCACATATTTTTAGGGAACCTACTGTGAATGCTCTTACTAAATATCATTATATATATATATATATATATATATATATATATATATATATATAGGGAAAAGATAAATTGGAACCCACCTTGAGTTGGAGAATCGTTGGAACCTGGTCAAAAACGCGGTAAAAAAAATGTTTTTTTTCCTGAATTTTTTTATGGTGGTTCTTTATGTTATAAACTACCCTTAAATGAAAAAAAATCAACAAACCGCCTAGTAGATTTTCAGTTACGAAAAAAGTTACATCTGTAACTTTTATGCATATATTTGCAGTTACGCAAAAGTTACATGTGTAACCTAGACATTTTTGATATATTTTTTTAAATAATCTAGTAGGCGGTTTTTTTATTTTTTTTCATTTAAGAGTAGTTTATAACATAAACTACCACCATAAAAAAATTAAAAGAAAAAAACATTTTTTTAACCGCGTTTTTGACCGGGTTCCAACGATTCTCCAACTCAAAGTGGGTTCCAAAATACCCCAACCCTATATATATATATATATATATATATATATATATATATATATATATATATATATCCAAACTAAAACTTTAATAAAGTTATTAAAATACATTTGTTTTAAAATTATTCCATAAAGTTTATTTTTATGACATTGTATACTTATTTTTTTTTTAATTTTCAAATTTATGAGAAGAACAAAAGAGATAAATAAGTATGGTTGTAATTTATATGATTTGAAATATAAGAGTATATATACAATTGATGAGATTTTAGTAATTAATAATAAAATACTCAATCAATAATTTATTTTTAATAAAAAAATTGAAATCGGTATATACGCCACTTTTAAACTTTATAGGAGATATATGATTTATAGGAGATATATGTAGTTAATTTTTTAATTGGGTAGATATTTAATTTTTAAACTTTAGAAGATGATATATGCGATCAAAATTTTAGATTGACTTGAATATATATGTAATTTTTAAACCTCAGAGGGTATATAGGAATCGGTCTCGGTTCATAAGGTTCATGAATTTAAATATAGTGATGTTAAATCGTTATAAAGTGACGTCATAGTTGTAGCCTTGTAGATTTAAAGTATCCGTGAATGGAATGAAAAGAAAAAATAAAGCTTTTACTTTGATTCTAATAGTAGTCATGATGGTTTTTGTCTCGTGATAAACGTCACGCAAAAGGTGATGTTAAATCGTTTCAACTCACGTCATGTTTGTAGATTAGTTTTAGTTTACACATGTTTTTTGTAACTAATACTTTTGTTTATCTTTCAAAAGTTTTTTTTCTTCTTGTTTGCGTGACTATGCTAAACATATTTTCTGTTTGAGAGATTTTAACTGATGACATTTTGAATTTTTTTTATTAACAATGAAATCACAACGAACACATACAGACACGACTCAAGGCACCATAGAAGAAAGGCGGTATGTGTAGAGCGCCCATCCAATGGGTGACAAAAAATTAACCGGCACTTCCTTTTTTGCTGAGATCTCCGCCATCTTAAAAATATCAAACAAAACATCCCGCACCATATCCCATTGCGTATTTGAACCTGCGGAGCTCTTTGCAGTGAACGGCATGCTCCCTGAACGGATCCAGACAGGCCTTGTTGTAGAAGTTTAGTTTGCAAGAAGTTTAGCTTGCATAAGAAGGATAAGAAGGAATCATAGCCATTAGATCTTCAATTAAATGAAGATCTATGACCCAAAATTTTCTTGTCTAGAATTAGAGAGAAAAACTAAAGAAAACAAAAGATGAAAGGGTATTTTTGAGTTTTTATCAAATTCCTCCCATTTTTAAACATTCATAACTCTTAGATACGACATTAGTTTTAAAAAAAAACTATATCATAAAAACGAGCGTTTTTATCTTTAAAATGCGTACAGTGTTGTTATATATGAAATTGATTTTTTTACTCTTTCGATTGTATCAAAATTTTCAGATCATTGTGTCATTGTGTCAAAATGTTCAGATTATTGTGTCAAAAATGTTCAGATCATTGTGTTATATTGTGTCAAAATGTTCAGATCATTATGTCATACGGTGTCAAAAACCGAAAGAGTATTTCTTTTTAAATTTTTTATATAGCAACACTATATATACTTTTGACACAATGACACAATGATCTGAACATTGTGTCAAAAATAAAAAAAGTAATTTTTAAAGTTTTTTTATATATCAACACTATATGCGTTTTAAAGATAAAAAATGTTTGTTTTTATGGTGTATTTTTTTTATAAAATAATGTCGTATGTGAAAGTAATGAATATTTTAAAAAAATGGGGGAAGTAGATAAAAAGTCAACAAAGATGACTAAGACTAAAATACCTCTCCTTCCTTTTTTATTAAATCAATATCCAATGGCTGAAATTTCTTCTTATCCTTTTCACCAAAACCAAACTTCTCATTTGAACCTCTCTCATAAAATGTATGCTAATATGACGATTTGATTAAGTTTTATACGATAAATTTTTGCAACCGATGTACCGAAAGTTAAAGAAAATGACCGAGCATGAACCAAACCAAGCTATGATTTGTGTTATAAAAATAGAGATATGTAGGTTTGATTAGGTCCAGAGATTTTAAAGGCTCTATACAACAAGTGAATATGTACATTCTTAAATTAAAAAACTTAATGCACACATATATATTAATATACATATATGCATATTAATATACATATATGTATACATTCATACATGCATGCATGCATACTTACATACACACACATACACTCACAAACATACACATAGACACACACACATACGCAGACATACACATACACACAATCATACACACATGCACATACACATATACATACATACATTGTTTATGAGCCCTCATTTTAAATGCGTTCAGGCCGGTATGCATGGTGCTTACTATTTGAAAGAACACAGAATGATCTTACTACTGATTGATATGATCAAGTACGATGAACACGAGAGTAAATAAACCTTCGGATTAATTTCACAAAGACGGTTACAAAGAATTCTAGAGAGAGAAACACACTGAGTTACACACAGTTAAGAACACTCAGAAATGACCAGAACTCTTCAACCCTCTCTAATACAAACTATTTATAGTGTTCAACTAACCAACTAGCGAACCAACCAACTAACCATTGGTTTGCTGGCTAACCATCCAGCTAACCATTCAGCTAACCATTGGTTAGTTGGCAACTAACCAATGGTTCGAACCTTGGTTAGTTGACACTAAACTTCCATTCTAGCTACACTTAGATACAACACATGAGACACTCAGTTATGCTCTAACAGACTCCCCTTAACGTGTGATGTATCTAGCTTAACAAAACACTAGTCTTTAATCTTCAACAATACTGCCTCAGACCGTGAACTTGAAATGTCTTGCTAGAAATAGAACTTGCATGGCTGGACCAGAACTTGATCAACTTTTGAACTTTAAAATCCATTTGAAAAAGATACTTGAATAACTCCCCCTTTCACCATGCTTGTAAATCAACCTTGTAACCTGCAAATTCAGAAGACAGAAACACGGTTTTCCATTTTCAAGCCAACATAAGTTAATCTTGACGTAAAACTTCTCTTTGAGAATCCAAGATATATGTTTTGAAAATTTATTTTTCGTATCTTGTGTCGATCGATCGAAAACAAACAAGAAATAAAATCTTTTTGGCTTTTACAAAGTTTATGCTAAAACACACCAAAAATCTTTTTGATTTTTCTCAAATGAAATATAAAATACAATACAGAATCAGACTCTATTTTTTATTTTGCAAGAAAGATCACGACGCGAGATCATATCAGATATAATGCATCTAACACACTTCAATTTCAGCCTTAATCAGCATGCACGCCAAGATAATCGCAAATACAACATTTATGTTTATTTCAGCATGCACCAATCATTTTTATTGTTTTCAAATATGATTAAGGTAATATTATCATGCACTGACAACTCGGCCTCCACTCTATCAGATATACCTGCAAATCATCATGTTTATTATATAGAAGCAATATTTGTAGAGATTTAATCATCCTTGATGAGTCATGCAAAAACAAGATAGAACCTCAAATACCTAGCAATCAGGTCGGTCTTGTGGACACGCAAAGAAAAGACAAGTATTTGAGAAAATAAGAAAGCAAAAGAAGTTGAAATTGTATAATTCAACAAAGATCAGGTCGATACTTCCGTATACGCAGAGAAAGTCTGATGAATTATACGAAACACCAAGACAAATAACGCAAAACCTCAAACGAACAACAATCAGGTCGATCTTTCGATACACAGAGAATGTCCGATCGATTGAGAAAATAAAGAAAATCAAACAAATTTAAATCTATCAAAATGAAAACGCATTCATCAGGATATCTCTTATTCTATTTTTGATAGAATCATCACAAAGCGTTCATCAGAAGCAAATGACCATAATCATTAGCCAAGCTTTATGTTTATATCTTACTTGCATATATCATATTAGTCATGCACATTCACAGATTATGCAAGTACCTACAGCTTTTAGACTTAATCTATTCATGACAGATAACATATATGCTGATGTACTATCATTTCTTGATTGGTTGAATCAATTTCTCAATTTTTGATTTTTCCATTTTTTTTATATTTTTCAATTTCTCTCCCCTAAAATCCAACAAATCCTATTTTTTGAATTTTCCAAAATTTCCTCCCCCTAAAAATATGAACGGAACGAAAAGAAAATGAAAACAAAAATAAAATGAAAATGATCAGCACTTGACACCTTTTTTTGAAAATGATATTTTAAAAAAAAATCTGTTTTCAAAGATAGAAACGATGCAATTTAACTTAAATCAACCACAAGTATTCCACTATCAGCAATCTTTCAATCACTAACAGGTCTTCTTGAAATACCTGCAAACACTGGAAAATAATAGGTTCGTAAAACCCCGACCCTTATCCACAGTTATAGTAGGTCGTCCAGTGTCTTCAACGAAATCACTTTTGGCTGTGGAGATAACTTTTGGTCTCCATTCCATTTTTGGTTTTGAATTTTCCAATGAACCACTGTCGACTGATGAATGACAGTCATAACTGCTACCCAGAGATTCAGAAACAACTTTCTTTTTTTCAGAAAAATTTACTCTTGGGCATTGGTTCATTTTAAATTATGCCATCAGGATCAACAAATTTTGTATTTTTGGCATAAAATGATGAATTGATAGCATTTGTAGGACAAGTAGCAGCAAAATGTCACTTTCGACGACAAATTTAACAAATTCGATGACAAAATTGATCAGTCGATCCATCATAAAAAACAATTGGAATTACAGGTTTAGTTTTCTTTGGTTTGGTAGGTTTTTGAAAACATTTTGCAAATGGAGGATCATAAAAACCTGAATTATCTTCATAACCGAAGAATTTATCACAATGATAATACCTTTTTGATATAGCAGATTTGAATGAACTTGAACTTTTACCGCCTTCTGGTGTAGCATCAAATATGCATGAGGATTCTTTAGTAGATACCTTATCATTTGCAGATGAAGGAGACGCTTTCTTCTTCCAAACTTGAGGCTTCATATCTGATAACACCTTCATGATTTTTCTTCTTCTTAGCTTTAGTCACCTTTTTGTTGTCATTTTTCATTGGCACGTCTTTGCCTTCATATCCCAATCCACAATTCTTCTGCTTAGGATAATCTTTC
Source organism: Deinandra increscens subsp. villosa (assembly GCA_039602395.1). NCBI lineage: Eukaryota > Viridiplantae > Streptophyta > Magnoliopsida > Asterales > Asteraceae > Deinandra > Deinandra increscens. The sequence continues at coordinate 81,101,354 of JBCNJP010000010.1, read as the reverse complement.
AAAGAATGACCTTGTGATGCGAGTCAAAAAAATTCACTTATGATAGCATTCACACCATCTTTCTGAGCAACTAATGACTTATTAATCACAATATCTGAGAACTTTGGAATCTTCACATGACTTGGATTCCCTTCAAAAATCTTTTCTTTATCAAGAAATGTGGATTTGAAATCAAACTACGATCCTCTGCTATAATCAACCTTTTCTTCGTTTTTCTTCTTAGACTTTGACTTTGTTTTCTTTCCTGAACTTGTATCAGCAAACTTTGAATATTCATGATGTTCTGCTTTAGCTTAAAAATTATTGATAGAATTTTCAGTAACCACAAGAGGTGGAACACTTTTCAGAATAACATCACCGAAAATCTGTTGAAAATTCTTCTTTTTGAACAAAAAGTTTGTGAAAGACGATGAATTATTGATATTATGCAACCGTTTTTTGAAGTCACGAAACTCAATCTTCATGTCTGCAATTTTCTTTTGCGCTTCAGCCAACTCTTTTGCGTTGCAATAAGTTAATTTGATGCACTATATGTAGGATCGTTGTTAGTTACTGTTTAACTTAACAAGAAACCCTCTACTTGTAAATATAACCCTGCGGAATTAAAGTTATATTTCACTTTACTTAAGAAATTCTTAGTTTTCTTGTGTAATGTAAGTGTTTGATTGCATAAGGATAGTAACAACGAAGTAAGAAATACTCGACAGTATTTGCATTAACTCAAGTTTACACTATTACAAGTTGATCGAGAACTGTGTGTAAAACTGAAAGCTAACTAAGCTATATATAGTGAAGATGAGATCAATGACAACCATTGATCTCAAACGATTTAATCTAAACCGTTAAGCAAAAGTCAAATACAAACTACCAAAAGAATAATCTTCGACATATGGAATATCTTGCGTGTGATCAGCAACATACTACTTTAGGAGAGCGGCTTTGATAGATTTGGAAGCAACCGAGAAGCTTTTTGCAGGATTGGACGATTGAAAAGACTTCTCAGGAAAAGTCCAGTTGAACTCATTATCTGGTGGATAATCGAGTTCACCCGGAATATTCGCTAACAGACCAAATTGCTTCTTCCGGTTGAACTGCCAGTTCCGCTTGAACTTGAGACTTCCGCTCGAACTTCAACTTCAGCCGGAGCTGCTCAAAATTGGCTTTCAGCCAGAAATCTTCAAAACGATATTCCTTACAATCTCCCCCTAAGCTGATGCTGTCAAAGTTATTTTCCATCTCGAAGCTATTTCCAAAAATTGACTTGTACTCAAAAGAGTCTTCTCCTTGACCTACTTGTCCAAGGATTTGATGTTGGCATATAGATTTTGAGAGAGTTCTTTTGTGTTGGTTTTGGTTACCTTCACATATTTGAATGACTCCTAATCTCTTTCACTCCATTCAGTCTGAACTGAGATGGATTCATAGGTAGTGAAGATGCCATCAGCTCTGTGCACATAAAACAGCTTCTCATCTTCTTCTCAAATAATGAATTTTATATCACTAACATGCTCTTCTTCTTCTTCATCTGGATCATCATCTTCCAATTTGCTTCTGTAGAGCATTGATGGATGTATGAATGTTCGTCGTTTTATGCTTGTTATGCGGTTATTTTAGATGTTTAAGGCTGTGTTTAGCGCACTAGCTGAAAAGCTAGCTGCTAGCTTATAAGCTAGCTGCTAGCTGATAAATTATAAGCTAGCTGATAAAAAATAACGTTTGGTAAAAACTAGCTGATAAACTAGCTTAAAAATATAAAATGATATAAAAGTACATGTCATAAATGTAAATAAAGATATTTATTTATAAGTTAGGGAAGGGTAAAAATGGAAATATTATAAAAGCTAGTTGAAAAGCTACTCCAACTAGCTTTTCAAAAGCTAGCTTATAAGCTAGCTTTTTGACGTTACCAAACGGGGCTTTTAAAAAAAGCTAGCTTATTAAAAAAGCCCCGTTTGGTAACGTCAAAAAGCTAGCTTATAAGTTAGCTGATAAGCTAGCTTATAAGCTAGCTTATGGCGCGCCAAACACAGCCTAACGGTTGTTTTATATGTTTAAATGCATGAAATGGTGTGATTGGCTTTGTTTATGTGTTTTCAGGTTATAGGATGCTAAGTGAGCTAATATTGGAGTTTAAGATGGGATTAACTCGCAAAGATGTGGAGCGGGAAACAAAAATGCAAAAATAGACAATGTGGAGTCCCAGACGCCCAGAATGCAGTCTGGACGCCCCTGGAGTCCAGACGCCCAAACCAGATGCCCCTTCAATCTGGACGCCCTTTTTCGAAGCTGCTTACGCCATTGCTCTTTTGTGTTGCCAGTTTAGAGAGCGGTGCGTCCCAGACGCCCCGACGGAGATCTTTTGAGATTTTTAATCCATATAAATAGGGGAACTGAGGTTTTACGAATTTTATCATTCCCTGGAGGCTAGAGCACGAATTTTGAAGGTTCTTGGGTGCTTTTCAACCATTCCAATCACAACATTCAATCCGATAACAATTATGAATCTGATTTCTGAAGCAATCAAGATGAACATGCGTGGCTAATCTTCCATTGATCAACCTCGAGAAGTAGGGTTAGTTCGGGTTTTGATTTTCTTTGTTTGATTGTACTTCTACTGGGTGTAAATCCAACCATTTAATTGGTGATTGGGTGAAAAACTATTGATTGTTTAACTTGATTAACGATTGGTTTTTACTGGCTTTGAAATTCTTTCTTGTTAATTGCATGCTTAACTCTTGAGTATTTATCAAAGTTATTTCTACCTAATTGATATACACTAAGACAACATCTTAGCTGGAGCCGTTATTCGGTTTTGGACCGTTAACCAGCATCCGCCAGATTCCTTGGTCTTGTGTGTATCCTTCAAATTAAACACCAAATCAATTCATGTCTATGTGACAAACTTTTAGTATAATCAAACTAGGATTTCATTACCTATTTCTAACCTGAACCTCGAGGATGGTCATTTTGTTTCTATAAGTTTTCCCAATCACAATTCAATTGCAAGTTGACATTTTTAAGCAATTATCTGTTTTAGTTTTTTTTCGATTACAATCCAAATTAAATCATCATCTTTTTCACTTCTTAGCTTTTAATTTAGTTTACTAATTAATCAATTGAACAACATCACCAACCACAAACTCCTTGTGGGTTCGACACCCTGCTTGCCCTAACTAGTTTAAGGTAAAAAGGATCACAATTCTCTTATCTTTGATCGGTACCTTCGACGCCGATCAAGCATTCCACATTCAAGCATTAAAGGTTCAATGCAGATCCTTAACAGGTGCTCAACTCTTGTTGGACTTAGAATTTCTCTATGCTTCAGAATGATATCAGTCCTATGGAGTACAGTAATAAGTGTAGTGGCCTTGTGAGCATTCACCACTTGAGTTGTGCCATTTGCCAAGTTGAAAGTGAAATCAAAGTTGTCTTCATTTACTGTCCACCCAATAATTTTGTTCTTTCTTGGTGGCCTTCTTCTTCTTTGACTCTGATCTTTCTTTTTCTTGGAATGCAACATTTTCCTTTTCTTCATTTTTCTCTCTTCATCACTTCCTGAGTCTTGCACTGCAGGAGCTTTGCCTTTAGATGAAGGTGAAGATGGACCAGGTTGATCAACAGTTGGTTTGGCAGGAGGTGTAGGAACGGTGGTGGATGTGGGTTCTCTTATAGTAAGAGGTGGCAGAGATGTTTGAGGAGGTGGTCTGTTGGCTTCAGGTGTTGGGCTTGAAGGAGGAGTTGGTGGGAAGATATCTGAAAAATCTATGGTAGGTGCGAGTTTCTTTTCAAAGGGGATGATTGGAGTGAAATTGTCGGTTCTGTATTTTGGGTTTGAGAGTTTGGTGGCTACTTTCTAGGATATTGAGGGTGGCTTGTAAGGTATGATGGCAAGTGACTAAAATGCTGATGGAATAGCTGTAGGTGTGGGGTTTGGTTCATATATGAAGGAAGGTGGAGGAATGATATTTGCATCATCAATAAATTCTGGTTTAACATCAATGTTAGTTGCCATACCTGAGGTAAACCCTGATGGTGAGGGCAACACAAGTTTTGGATTAACAGCGACTTCATTTCCTCTGAGCTCTTGAAATATTGAATCAATTAGTTGGTATAGCTCCTTAACCTTCATATTGTTGACTTCATCCTCTGATTTTCAATTTCGGACAATCGGGACCCTTTTTACCTTTTTCAGCACTAGGAAATTCTCATCATTCTTCACTAACTTAGTGGGCATCAGGAGGCAATGGCAATCAACCTCTCCCTTTATGCTTCAGTAATTGCACCCAAGTCATATTCCTTCAACCGCCAATCAAATGACCTCTTCTTGGCTTCTTCAAGCAAACTCTCAACAACCCAGTTTTGAGAATACAACTCCAAATCATCTTGAAACTCCTTGGCTAACCTCTCATGTTTAGTGGCTACTCTGGCTTCTTCCACCATTTTGCTCACAGCTTCAGACTCTGGAGTTTGAACAACCTGTTGAATAGTTCTGACAGTTTCAGGTTGAACTAGCTCTTCAGCTTGAATTGGCTCAATGCTCCACATAGCTATTAATGTTTCAGCTATATCCTCAGCTTCATCACTTGGTTGTTCTTCCGGTTGAACCACAGGGAATTGATCAGATCCAAATATCGACTGGTTAGGACCATATACTGGATCAGGAGCATTTTCATCGATCAATACAGCTTCAACCTGGGTTTCCGGTTGAACTACTGCTTCATCTTCATGTAGAACTTCAGTCACCACCTGAGGTTTGGTGACTTTAAGTTCTTTGTCAGTCAGTTTTAGTACCTCAGTTCCTTCACCTTCTCCTACCACGTTCTCATCACCTCCTTCAGTCATAGTTCCCACTGCTACAGTTTCGGTGCTGTCTTCAAGATTCTCAGCAGTTGCCTTGCTGGTGGAAGCAATATTCTTCTTCGCTTGATTACTGGCTCTTTCAGCCGGAAAAATGACATCCTTCAGCAGCCTAGTAATCATGTTTATATGCTCAGGGAGAGCACCAACAATCAACATTGAAGACTGAACCAGTTCAGTGAGATTTGGGTCTTCAAATGGTGAGATAGCTATGAGTTGGCTACTCTTCACATTCACCCAACTCTCTTCGACTGAAAAAGGTTGAACACCAACTTTCCTGCAAGCTGTGGCTCTAACTTCAGCCGGAATTCTATCTGTTTCTTCAATTTCAAGAATGGCAGGTGTTGAAGTCATCTTCTCCCCCAATTTGACAGTATCAGCTTCATCTTCAGCTCTGTTTGGGTTTGAAGGACCTGCTTCAGCTTAAACAGGAACACCTTTGACTAAGGAGGCAACAATGGCATTTAATGAATCAACCTGTTGTTGGAGAGTAAGGTACAAACTCGTCAATTCTGGTAGTGTATAGCTGTCCTCAACTGGCTTTTTACCAGTATTCCTGGATGAAACCAAGTTATCAATCCGAGATTGATCAACCCTGGTACCCATGGCTTCTTGGCACCTGGGATTCTCTTCTGCTATCTCAACAACCCTTGGTTCCGGTGCTGATTCAGAGAAGATTGCCACAAATTGGGTCTTAGTGATGTTACTGCTAGCACCAAGATCCAGTGGGGATACTTGGGCAACAGCAACCCTCTTTGTATGAATCTCTTCAGAACTCCTGAGATTCACCTCCGGTGAGGAGTGGGGGTTCAGTGCAGCAGGGTCTTGATCCATGAGAATGTTCTCATGTAATGAGGTTGGTGAGTTAATAACACCCTCATTTGGATCAAGAGTGGGTGCACTGTCACTCCTGGGTGATAGGGGTTGCAGGGGTGAAAACCTTGAGGATGGGGATCGTACATCCATGTCTACTGACTCCCCCTCAAAAGAAGGTTCATCCCTAAGAGAAAATCCCAGTTTGGCTAGCTTTCGCTTGGGCTTTTTGCCTTTAGCGGAGCTTGAAGCTTCAGGTTGGTTGGTGGTAGTAGGTGGAGGAGACCTAATAACCAAATTTCTCTGTCTTTTCAAAACGACATGAGGGGATTCAGATGAGGAAGTGGTAGTGGTGGTTGATTTAGCAGTGGACTTCCTCTTTTTGGATTGGTATGTTTTTATGGTAGAGGAAGTGGGGACAGATGTGGGATCAGGAACTATTGGGCTTGTAGTCCTGTCATCTTGAGCAGGTTGCTCAATTGCAGCAACAGTTTCCGTTTGAACCTCAGCCTGAGCAGGTTCATCAGGATACTGCCTTGGAATTGGCAGGGGATGGTCAGTATCCCTTCCAAGAAAAACTGTCTTATTTAAAGCAAGATTAGAAAAAGTTTTCTCATTTAGGAGTTTTGGTTGTAAAATTGAACCTCCCAAAATAATTTGAGGGTATTCCTCCCTGAGAATGCAAGTCAAAAACCTAGGATACAGATAGACATATTCGGGTGTGATGTTTTTTTTGAGGCCTTTAAAAATTAGTTTCGAGAAATTAAAGTTTTGACCTTTGACCACGGCAAAGAATGCTGAAGCTTGTTCAGTAGCGAGTTCATCAAAACCGCCTTTCTTGGGAGTTAAACAAACCAAGAGTGTGTGGGCCAGAAACCTCCATTTATATGGAAGTTGCCCTTTCTTGATTGTCTTGCATCCCATTGAACCACTGTAACCAATATCTCTAAATAGAGGTAGGTACACCTTTGCGTTAACAAACACATAGCCATCTTCATCCTTTAGTTGCAACACTTTTCTAATTTTTGCTTCATCTATCTCCACTATCGTGCCATGAACAGTTGACACAATTTTCTCACCACCGTTGTTTCCTTCAGCAACCCTAGAATTTGACCAAAATTCTTCCATAATTTCTTCAAAGATCACCGCTTCAACTGTCAGCGCGTGATGAAGGTGAGAGTTCTTCAGGGTTGTCGATCATGCCATTGTAAATGTCTGTTTTACTGGGTGCTTCAAGATAAGCCACCAGGTTGTGTTCCACAGGGAACTTTGAGTCGTTGGCGGGCTTCTTGCCACTTGAACTCGCCTTGGGAGCCATTGTTGATGTAGAATTTGAGAAAAATTTACGGTTTTTGACAAGTTATGGAGAGAGTTTGAGAGAAATTTGGGAGTGGGTTTTGAGAGAAATGGGGAAGTGACGGTAATTTAGGGCTTTTTACCTTTTCCTTAGGTGATGTGGAGGAGAGAGGTTTTAACGCAACCGTTCAGTAACTGATGTGACTGGTGCTTTATGGGTTATACGGTACAACACGTTAAAGCATGTCATTATCCAAAAGGATATTTACTGAAACCTCGGATATTTAATGGTTAAAAACTTAATGGGTAATTAAATGTGTATCCACTTAAAAAGATGTGCCTTCCGGGTAATTTAATGAAAAGTGACAATTGACTTGTTGACCCGGAAGTTCAAGCGGAACCCATTTTCTCCTTTGTTTTAAAAACCAAATTTCTTCCGTTTGAACTTCAAGCGGAAGATTTTTCCGCTTGGAAGAATTGTTTTCAAAAATATTTTTCACATAAGATACAAAGCATTTTTCCGGTTGAAGTTCACCTGGAGATTTTCAAAGGTTCTTTTCTCACAGGTTGAACCGGAACTTGGACCGGAAAACCAAAACACATGATTTTTGAAAATTTGTGTTAATTTTTCATAGTTTAACAGCAGTTACTGACTATGAACTGAAATGGTTTCTAATTAACACAAGAGACTTTCTTTTTCTTTTTCTTTTTGTATCAAGAGACGGACTCTTAGACACAAATTTGTTTCCTTTTATTGAGGTTGTGAAAAGCTTTGAGTTAATCAAAGTTCATCATCCTAATGGCTGTGATGAGGTAGAAGAATCTTGCCTCATCGAATGCTATGGTAAATAGGTCAGCCATTGGTGATCAGTGTGAACTTTAAATAGTTTAATCAGATTCTTTTCTGCACAATCTCTAATAAAATGATACCTTATATCAATGTGCTTTGTTTTGGAGTGCTTGACTGGATTGTTGATGATGGAGATAGCACTGTTGTTGTCTGCAAAGATTGGAGTTTCCATGAAGGTGATTCCGTAATCAAGCATCTGATTTTGGATCCAAAGAACTTGACTGCAGCAACTTGAGGCAGCAATGTATTCAGCCTCAGCAGTTGATGTAGAAACACAGGTTTGCTTCTTACATTGCCAGGAAACAAGTCTTTCACCCAAAAATTGACATCCGCCTGATGTTGATTTCTTGTCTATGTCACAGCCTCCATAGTCACTGTCGGTGAATGCTTTGAAAGAGAAGTCAGAATTTTTGGGATACCATAAACCCAGTTTTGGTTGACCCTTCAAGTACTTGAAAATTCTCTTGACAACTAGCATGTGTGACTCCTTTGGTGATGACTGATATCTTGCACATAAGCAAACACCGAACATGTCAGCATATCAAATCTCTTCAGCATATCTTGGATATACTTTGACTGGTTCAGAAAGATCCCAGTTGCAGTTTGCTTCACTTGTAGTCCTAAGAAGAAGGTTAATTCTCCCATGGAGCTCATTTCAAATTTCGACTGCATCAAAGTTTCAAATTCCTTGCACAACAAAGTATTAGATGAACCAAAAATAATATCATCTACATAAATTTGTACCATCAACATGTCTTTACCAACAATTTTGACAAACAGTGTTTTATCAATAGCTCATCTCCTGTAGCTATTCTCTAGAAGATAGTTTGAAAGAGTTTCATACCATGGTTCTAGGTGCTTCTTTGAGGACATACAGGGCTTTGATTAGCTTGCATACCATGTTTGGATGATGAGGGTCCTCAAAGCCAGGAGGTTGCTTGACATACACTTCTTGTTCCAGTAGGCCATACAGGAAGGCACTTTTGACATCCATTTGAGACACTTGGAAGTCTTTGAAGGCAGCACAGGCTAGAAAGATTCTGATTGCTTCCAATCTAGCCACTAGTGCAAACACTTCATCATAATCACTGCCTTCTTCCTGTACATAGCCTTGAACCACCAGTCTTGCTTTGTTCTTAATGACAATGCCCCTGTCATCCTTTTTGTTTCTGAACACCCACTTGGTACCAATTGGTTCTGCTTCAGCAGGCAGATATATCAATTCCCAAACTTTCTGCTTGTTAATTTGAAATAATTCTTCTTGCATTGCCTCTACCCAGCTGTTATCTTCCAAGGCATCAGCTACCTTCTTGGGTACTTCTTGAGACAGAAATGCAACATGCAAACAAATATTTGCATCAGCAGATTTACTTCTTGTTACCACAGGTGCTGACATGTCTCCAATAACATTATCCAATGGATGATTCTTGTTGATTCTTCTGTCTATGAGCATAGGGAACTCATGGCTTCTTCCATTTGATGGTATGTTGAGTGTAGGTAGTATGTGTTCAAGCTCAACATTACCAAACTGTGACACAGGATATGAAACTTCAACTGCTTCATGAGAACTGGTTTCTGAATTGTGGGTCAGATTCTCAAAACTAAACCCATTAGATGCAACATCATTTAAATTTTCGGGCTCACTTGACCCGGAATCAGTGTTCTCCACAGTTTCTGAAATTGAGTTTTCCAGTTGAACTTGAACCGGAGAAGCGAGTTCCGCTTGGACTTCAACCGGAAATGCTTCAGAGTCGATTTGAATTATTTCAGCTTATTTCTTTCCATTTCCAGGCAAGACAGGTTTGGTGCTCATTAAAGAGAAGAAGTTTGGCTTCTTTGTGATTCCATCAAAGTTACTCTTCCAATGTTCATCAGCTGACCTATAAAGATTCTGTTCCTGCACTAGAGAACTCACAGGCTTCTCAACAGTTATGTTGAAGGCAGTGGTTAGTGCATCAATATCGAATAACCAGGTGGGCTGAGACTCAAAATTGTTGGGAGATTTTTCATTAAAAGACACGTTTATAGTTTCTTCAACAATTTTGGTTCTCTTGTTGTATACTCTATATGCCTTAGACACACCAGAATATCCAACAAAATATCCTTCATCTGCCTTTTCTGCAAATTTAGGCAATAGCTCATTGGTTCTCAATATTGTAACAAGACAACCAAATGGCTTAAAGAAATAAATGTTTGGCTTTCTTTTTCTCCAAAGCTCATATGGTGTGTTGTTCTTGCCTTTGACAATCAAGATCCTGTTTTGGACATAACAGGCAGTGTTCACTGCTTCTGCCCAAAATATCACAGGGAGTTTAGAGTCTGCTAACATTGACCTAGCAGCTTCAATCAGTGTCCTATTTCTCCTTTCAGCAACACCAATTTTGTTGTGGAGTTCTAGGAGGACTGAATTGTCTAACAATTCCCTTTTCTTCACAAAATGATTTTAAGACATGATTCTTAAATTCAGTGCCATTGTCACATCTGATTGTTTTCACTTTGAAATTGGATTGATTTTCTAAATTTATCACAAGAGTTTTTAACAATTCAGCAGTTTCATCTTTTGTTTTAAGAAAGAAAACCCATGTGTATCTAGAGAAATCATCAATAATGACAAAACAGTATGACCTTTTTTCCCAAACTCATTACTCTAGTTGGACCAAAAAGATCCATGTGCAACAGCTCTAGAGGTTGTGAAATAGAAGATTCAACTTTTGGCTTGAAGGAGGTTTTGTGTTGCTTGCCCTTGAGACATGGCACACAATGTTCAGAACATGTAAATTGCTTGTTAGGAAGACCCTTAACCAAGCCAAGATTGACAATTCTGTTCATGTTTTTGTAGTTTACATGTCCTAACCTCCTATGCCACAAATCAGATTCATCCAATGAGGCTTTGGATATGAAGCAAGCAGTGCCACACGAGGGTGCAGCAACTGACATATCCAAAATTTATAGCCCATCTCTCCTGAGTGCTTTAAGCATGATTAGCTCATCAGGAATTTTCACACCAGGTTTAAGAACTATAGCCTCCCTCTCATTAAACATCAAATTCAAATTCTTGTCACACATTTGTGAGACACTGAGAAGATTGAAATTTAATGTATCAACAAAATTAACTCTATCAAAACTTACCAGTCCATTGCTCACATCTCCTTGTGCTGATATGTGGCCTTTAGTGCTACCAAAGGCAACTGGTCCTCCATTGAATCTATTTTTTTGTTTTCCAGTATATGCTTATTCCCTGTCATGTGGAAAGTGCATCCACTATCTACTACCCATAGGCTATGTTCGCCTTTATATTGCACCTGCACATATCAGATTTGATCAGTTTCTATGGAGGACCCAAGCCTGAGTGGTCTTGGGTCTGCCATAAGCATCATTATACTTGTACTCCTTGAGTACTAAAGTATTCACAACTGGAGCAGCAGTAAGCAGATCATCATTATCAAGGTTCAAGATCTCATAGGGAGGGCTTGTTTGATTAAATCTCTCACTCTTGCTGTTTTTCCTCTCAGCAATTTTTCTTTAACGGTATTCCCAAAATTTTCTCTGTTTATTGGTTACTTTCTTTGGTATTTCACTAGATGAACAGTGAGCTTGATTGACCAATTTAGTTCTTTCAGGTGATTGTGGAAACCTTTGAGAAATGTTTTCAACCTGAACTGGAACACAGTAACTTCCACTTGAACTAGCAAGGAGTTCCGGTTGGTTAGATTTCTTACCTTTTGATTTTTTTTCACTTGAGGTAATCTTTCCCCTTGAGGGATTTCTTCTACCTTGACTTTCAAAAAGTTCAAACCCTTCAGCAAAGTGTACTGTCGGTCTCTGCTTGGGATAGTAGCCGATCTGGACTGTTTATGGTTTTCCGGTTGAACTGAAGTTCGAGCGGAACGTTGTTCCGGTTGAACTTCAGCTGGAAAACGATTTTGCTTTAAAACAGAAAAACTTCCATTTCTTTCATTTCCAACCAAAATCCTGTTGGACTCAGATCCAAAATACTTCATGGTTTGGCTTTTCACATGTGAGATTCTACCTGTCAGCTTTCTTTGAAAATCGGTTTTTGGTTTTTGAGCAAATTTTGGTTTTGAAAGATGTTGGATTTTACTCAATGGGTTGAACAAACACATGGCAGCGAGGTGCCCTTTTTCACCGCAGAAAACACATTCAAGACTTCTTGTTTCATAAAACTCATTTTTCCTGGGAGACTCATTTTTGGTAATTTGCTTGTAATTTAATTGACCAAGTTTTTTGAGTTTGACTTCCCTTTGGTTGTTCAGGTTGTTTTCCTCAAACTTTTGAATCCTTTGATTCATAAATAGTTGGGGGTGGAACAGTAATTGATGGTTTCAAATTTTTTAATTGGTCAACTAATGCAAATGTGCTTGCATTATTGACTTCAGGCTTCTTAGTTTCAACAGATTTTTCAATGCTTGACTGTGATGAAATATCATCAACTGTGATGAAATATCATCAACAGTGAGACTAATTTTGCATTCTGTTGATAGGGCTTTGATTGGTTCAATTGCAGGTGAGTACTCAATTGGCGGCTCAACACTGTTATAGCCAACACCAGTTCTCCCATACATCCCTCCCATCCATAGTTTCTCAACCTTCTTATTTGCAGTTTGAAACTTATCACAGATGAACAAAGCATCTTTTAGTTTTATTTCAAGAACATCAGCCTCAGCCTTAGCTTCTTTGGTTGCTTTTCTTGATTTTTCAAGTTTTGACAACAAATCATCCAGTTGTGTTTCAAGAATGGAGTTCGTTTGCTTTAACTGTTCAATTTCTTTGTTTAAGTTGTCAATCTTAGTAATGTAAGATGACTTAGTTTTCTTAAAGCATTCCTTTAACTCATTTAAGTTTGAAACTTTATCAATCAGATTTGTGTTGTGATTTCTGTACTTTGTCACTTGTTCAATGCAGGCAGGGCTGCATAAGTTTTCTAGAACCTTTTTAGAAATTGAATTTACCTGATCAGAAGGAGAATCTTGCTTGGCCATCAAAGCATGGTTGATAGGCTTGAACTCAGCTAGAAAGTCTCCCCATTCCACGCATTCAGTTTGATTTGCTACAACAGCAACCGCATTCTGATAGTTTTGACTTCCGGCTGGTTTTGGTTAGGTGGGTTGTTGTCCTGAACTATGAGCATAATTGTTGCTTGAATTGTTGTGGTTGTTTCCACCATGATTCTTCATCTGAGTTTGACCTTGATTCTGTCCTTCCCTTCTTGGTTGGGGGCACTCTCTTGCAAAGTGACCAAGTTGGTGACAGTTGTAGCATTTCACCTTGCTTTTGTCTAGACCAATGTGAGCACCTTTTGCTCCTTTGTAAGTTCTACCAGTTCTTTTGTAGAATCTTTGGGCTCTAACAGACACCATAGCAAGTTGGGTCAAAATATCAATTTCTTCTAAGTCATCAGCACCTATACATTCTAAGTCTTCACGAATGAAGCCTTGGTATGAGTCAGTTGCTACATAGGAATTGTGAGAGTTATCAAAGGAATTTGAAAAACTCTCTTGACACCTTGGTGTCTCAGGGAAACTGACTATAAGTGACTGGTAAGAAGATGAATTTGAAGATCTTTGGTTTTGAAAATCAGTAGTTACTAGAGCAGTTGAAAACAGCTGAGTTGATTCAGAAGATGAGTTTTGCTTAAGATTTAATTCCATTTCATAAGCACTGAGTATGCCATGAAGTTCACTAAGCCTCATCTTTTTCAAAATTTTACATTCCCTGATGCTTACAGTGTAAACTGTCCACACAGAAGGCATAGAACGTAAAAACGTTTTCAAGTTTACATCGACCTGATCTAGTTTTACATATACTTTTTGAAGTTCATCAAGTAAGGAAACAAATCTCAAGTACTGGTTGGTCATAGATTCACCAGATTTGTAGGTAAAGTACTCATATTTCTGTTTTAAAACATCTTTCTTGTTTTCTTTAACCTCACTGGTTCCTTCATACATTTCACTTAAGGCATTCCACAGGCTATGTGTAGTTTTGTAACCCTTAAATCCACTTAAAATGGAGTTAGGAAGTGCAGCCTGTAGAGTCCAATATGCCTTATAGTCAAATTCGAGAGCAACATAGTCAAATTCAACATATTTATCTAAAGGTTTTGGTATCTTGACTTCAGCGTCATCAGCAGATGGAACTGTGGGAGAATAAGGACCTTCAGTCAAGGATTTCCATATACGGCGATCTAAAATCCTAACAAAACCTTCCATCCTGAGTTTCCAGGTACCAAAGTCATCAGGAGTGAACATTGGCGGTTGGTTACCGTTTGAACATCCCAAACTGAGTTCATTCATTTTGAAAAACTTTTGAAAGACAAAAACAACAAGGCTTGTAAAGTAAACAAGTAGAGTATCAACTTTGAAGCACTAGAAGTCTTCAAAGTGGGAGCCAAAGCTCTGATACCACTTATAGGATCGGTGTTAATTACTATTTAACTAAACAAGAAACCCTCTACTTGTAAATATAACCCTGCGGAATTAAAGCTATATTTCACTTTACTTAAGCAACTCTTAGTTGTCTTGTGTAATGTAAGTGTTTGATTGCATAAGGATAGTAACAACGAAGTAAGAAATACTCGGCACTATTTGCATTAACTCAAGTTTACACTATTACAAGTTGATCGAGAACTGTGTGTAAAACTGAAAGCTAACTAAGCTATATATAGTGCAGATGAGATCAATGACAACCATTGATCTCAAACAATTTAATCTAAACCGTTAAGCAAAAGTCAAATACAAACTACCAAAAGAATAATCTTCGACATATAGAATATCTTGCGTGTGATCAGCAACATAGTACTTTAGGAGAGCGACTTTGATAGATTTGGAAGCAACCGAGAAGCTTTTTACAGGATTGGACAACTGAAAAGACTTCTCAGGAAAAGTCCGGTTGAACTCATTATCTGGTGGATAATCGAGTTCACCCGGAATATTCGCTAACAGACAAAATTGCTTCTTCCGGTTGAACTGCCAGTTCCGCTTGAACTTGAGACTTCCGCTCGAACTTCAACTTCAGCCGGAACTACTCAAAATTAGCTTTCAGCCGGAAATCTTCAAAGCGATATTCCTTACACTATCAGTGTCTACTTTTCTCTCCTCAACTGATCACGAGCATCATACGTTTCCTGAATAACCTTTTCCCATTTAGACTTATAGATTTCCATATTTGCATTCAAAAGTTTATTCTGCTAAGTCAATTAAGTCTTTTCATCAATTAATCTTGTATTTTCATGCTGAAAAGTTTTAGCTTAGACAACAGGTTCATAACTTTGTACTTGAAGATAATCAAGCTTAGACAACAAGTTAATCACTTTGTACTTGAAGATAATCACTTTGCCTAGCGAACCAATGGTTAGGCGAACCAAAGATAAAGATTACCCAGCTAACCAATGATGAAGAATGCCCAGCGAATGAATGGTTAGGTGAACATAGGATGAAGATTACCTAACTAACCAATGGTTAGGAGGAATAACCATCGCGGAGTTTCATCCGGCGAATCATTCTGAAATTTTCTAAATTTCACGAATTTGAAGGTTTTAGACTGTAATTTGCAGTAGTACATGGCGAAAATACACTAGAAATGATTTGAAATCAAGTTTGACTCCAGAAACACTCGAATTTATGAAGAATTGATGAAAAATGATGAAAACCCCACTTTCTCTCACTAGAAAACTCAAAATTAACTAAATCCAATCAGCAGAACAACCTGGATTGCTTTGATACCACTTGAAAGAATACGGAATGATCTTACTACTGAGTGTTATGATTAAATACAATGAACACGAGAGTACACCTTTGGTTTATTAATTTCACAAAGACGGTTACAGAGAATTCTAGAGAGAGAAACACACTAAGTTACACATAGTTAAGAACACTCAGAAATGACTAGGACTCTTCAACTCTCTCTAACATAAAGTATTTATAGTGTTCAACTAACCAACCAGCAAACAAACCAACTAACCATTGCTTCGCTGGCTAACCATCCAACTAACCATTCAGCTAACCATTGGTTAGTTGGCAACTAACTAATGGTTTAGACCTTGGTTAGTTGACGCTAAACTTCCATTCTAGCTACACTTAGATACAACACACGAGACACTCAGTTGTGCTTAACATTATTTTAAATGTTATTATATTTTCCTGAATCATTTATGATATGTTTTGAATGCATAATAAATTGTTTTGCACTGTTTATGAGGTTATGTACGGGCATCCCATGATGTCGGTTAATGGTTTTCAAAAAGTTTCTAGGTTGCTACACGGTTGTGTAGAAGTAAAGCGGAAAAGGTTGGCCTAGTCCTGTTTTTTGGTTGCATGATTGGTATAAAAAATATTAAGATTGCTTGTGGATGTTAATGGTACGTTTCTTACAGTATTATGGTTGTGGTGGATACATCATGGAATGGCTTCCGAGTCATAGTATGTGCAATGAGCTATCACTATCCACTATATTTAAGCGGATTTTAGTATTGTTTAAATAGCATCCCATATCGGGATGTGATAACTTAAACAAATCGTCAGATATTTACCAAGATCTAAACAGAAACTTGGGTCGGTTATGTTAAGACTAAAAATAGAATAACTCAACATCCCGAGTCCTAAACTTATAATGTATATTATTCTTATGAAAAGTGTGATATTACAAGATATTACACATGTACAATAGTATAAATGCATGATTATGTGTGGAAATGGATGTTTACATGGAGTTTAAGGTTTAATGTGAAAATAACTAATAGTAGAACCTTAAACATTACACTTCTCATACCAGGGGGACCAAAGTTGTAAATTGGTTAAAGACTAATTAGAAAAATCAGAAAATAGGAAGATAACACTTATTCTTCTCCTATTTTCGTGAAAACCCTCCTTCAAACATCCTGAAAGTATGAAAATCTGCATAATCAAATGGTGAGGGATTGAAAATGAAGCTAGAAATCAAGAAATTTGGACTTGCCTATCATCCCTAAACTTGCAAAGATTAAACCGGGAAAGCTTCCTTTGAAAGCATGATTAAACTCATGATGTGCTTGTTGGATTAAGTGATTGAAATATGAACTTCTAACCTAATAGTGCTAAATTGATGTTAGATACTCAATAATCATGCTTAAATGTTCATAAGGTTGAAGTTAGCCATCAAAATTAGAACCCTTTAGGATTTCCAAGCAACGACGAGGGCAATTAAATAAATGAAAAAAGAAGAAATAAACAAGTCAGCCTTTCATTGCGGACCGCGGATAAGAAGTAAGAGAGGCCCATGGTCCGCATTGGTTGCCCAACGATAAAAACTTGTTTCCAGCTTTTGTTTGCACATGGCTTGGTTTTTCCACGACTTCAGCCATAATTTCTTATCCCTCCACGTCCCAGGTGAGTCTCCAGCAACTCTCGGGATACTTATCTTCCATCCTTAAAGTATTTGAGGTTAAAAAACCTCACTAAATTTCCTTTACACTTTCATGAGCTTATTGAAACTATGGTTGATGTTTCTGGGAGCTGAGCAAGCACAACTAAGAGTGATCAAGGTGCTAAGGAAGTAATCACAAGAGTTATCAAGATAAGAAGCTTGATTATGTGGTATATGCTTATTATGGGTGATCAAACCATGTCTTGACCTTGTATCCTCACATGTAGGTCATTATCAAAACTGATCAAGCATAGTAGAGGTTACAAAGAGAGTATTTGAAGGCTACAAAAGGTATGATCTTATGATTATGCTTATATTGTCACTATGGGAGTGACGATGATGATTAGCCATTCTTAAACCACCTCCCTGTCATGCAAACATGTTGAGAAGTTACCGGGAAATATGGTCAGCAAGGGTTGAGTCTAAAAACAAGATTTCAATCCGTAAGCTAAGTTTGGTGCATAAAATAAATATTAACCAACATAGAAAGTTGTTCTTGGCTCATTAGCAGTTGTGTAGTTGAGACCTAAGAATACTAGTACAAGTGAAGATAATGGCTAAAAAAAGCTTGAGTCTATTGTTGATGCAAGAAATGCAAAAACTGATTGTCCCATCAATGCGGACCACAAGCTAATTATACATGCGCTCGCGATCCGCAGACGTCGCTTTGATCAGATGTTGACCCTCTGCCTTTGGGACCGCAATGATGGGAAAGTAACACTTTTATGATCCGCAACGACCATTGAACATAAGTATAAACTTTCTTTAAAATAAAGTCTCGAACCCTCGGTTTGACAAAGAATTAGTTAGGGGGTTTCGGGAACACAATGTTCATTATAAATTTCAGAACTGGAGGTTTTGGTCAAAATAATGATTCCTGGGTGTCAAATGGTTCAAATAAAGAATACGGGTGTTGAGCTTTCCACTAGGAAACTAGGTTCGGTTGATTTAATTAAAATTAATAGAATAAGATGTGTACTCAGTATATCTATCACTATTTAGGTATTCTAAAGGATGCCTGACGAGGTTGGATTCAGTACTTCGTGTGCTAGTCTACGTCTATTAATTCTCGTGAGTCGTCATTTTCCCCTATTATACTGCTTTATAAATTGGGGCTGCTTATGAGTTTCTTGAAGTTATTTGAATATTACTTGTGCATAGTATACAACAGTATATTAGTTGGAAAGGTGGGTTCGTCACCGTACGTCATTTCCTAGGGATGTGCCATCGAGTCCATTAGGGTCCTTATGCGGCCTTGAGGCATATATTTGCAACTCAACAACGAGGTAAGTAGAATGTAGTTTCTC
>JBCNJP010000010.1:80996500-81082314 GCA_039602395.1 Deinandra increscens subsp. villosa | reverse complement strand
ATGGTTTGACATTTGAAAGTCAAAGGGCTGAAAATGAATTGAACGAGATACATGGTAAATGATCCATAATATAACATCGAGCCCCTCATACCATCAATATTGTTCACTTTGCCCATGAGGAGCTCACAGATTTGCTTTCAGTTTCGTAGGTGAAAACTTCCTAGGGAGTTCGTCCATCTCTGGATTGCTACCACTCGAGCACGATTAACTGTGAGGTTCTTCTCTCATCCACAACGAAAGCGCCCAAAACGCGTTAATGATATTTGAGGCTAGCTTTACCGTATGAATCAGGAATCACTTCTATCCATAACTTATGTGGGATTTTCCTAGGGTATTACAAACACTCGCCTTTTTGTACTCATCATCCTCGATGAGGTTTGCCTAGCCAGGCTAATTAGGGATGTGGGATTTGCCTAATGTGTCTTGCTTCACACCCATGGGGACTCACCATCCTTGATAAGGTTTGTGCTACCATCCCAAATGACACAAGATTGGATCTGATACCATTTGTAACACCCGGGCCCTCATACCACCAATATTGTTTGCTTTCCCCCTAAGGAGCTAACGGATTAACTTTTGGTTGCCTGGGTGAAAACTTCCTAGGGAGGTCATTCATCCTTGGATTTCTTCCACTCAAGCACACTTACCTGTGCAGTTCTTCTCTCATCCACAAGCAAAGTGCCCAAGATGCAGTGGTGATATTTGAGGGTAGACTTTCGTTGTGAACTAGGAATCTCTCATGTCCACGGCCGATATGTGATTTTCCTAGGGTGTTACACATAATATGCAATAACCATGATGTAAGATGACTATCTAGTCATTTTACAAATGTAGAACATGTAACGTTAATTCTTGACAAGCTAGGTGAGGAGCTTGGAAGCAAATGGGTCGCATGGATTAAAAGACAATGGAGGTGTGACATTCTCAATCTATACATTTGGTTGTCTATCAAATTCTTGTAATAATGATTGATAATCAATAATGATTTGCATATTCAGTTATTGTTAATTCATTTATCTATGATGATTATGTTGGTTGTATCATTTAACGTTAAAATAATATACATTGATCATTTCGGTTATTTCATTTAATTTTTAATCACAATTCGAATATCTATTGGCACACGCTTTTGTTATTTAAGTTAAATCGAAAACTTGAGCATGCTATACACATATAACAATTGTGGGCAACACTAGTTATGCACACAATCATATTGCAAAAGTTTAGGGTTTAAAATGTGAGTTTTGAAGGTTTCGTAACGACTCGTTATGGTATAATGGCTAGTTATCGTTATGGTATAATGGCTAGTTACGAGCCATGTTAATTAGCTGACGCGATATTCTCTAATTTTGGTAAATTTGATCATATCAATCTCGAATTTCACTCATTTTGAAATCAGATTTTGACCCCATACCACTACTACAAAAATTACCTTTTATGACGCATAATGCACATCATAAAAGGGGTCAGATGACACGCATTTGCGCGTCAATAAAGCCCCTGTCATAAAGCAAGATGGCGCGCATTTTCACGTCATCTACTTTATGACGCACAATGCGTGTCATAAAATACGCGTCAAGGAAGCCCCCGTCATAAATCTACTTATGACATACATTTTTACTCGTCATGGATTTAAAAAAAAATTATTTTTAATAGAATCACTAATTTCTACATTAAATGAAAATTAACCTCATAATACAAAATAAAATACACTTATAGAAAAATAATACATTTCATATAATATAGAAAACATCACAAAGTTAACAAATTTATTTAGTTCATACAAATTATAACCGGAAAATGAAGCGGTATTCTATACAAAACACAAACCCATGTCCCTCCACACATTGGACAACCATGAACCCAACGACTGATCCACCACATCCCCCATTAAGCATCAGCAAGATCCTACTGTTAGCTTCTCACAGCTAGAGTTTATTTTCATCCTCACATACCAAACTTCAAAATAAAATAAAAAAGTTTGAGACTTAGCTTTTCAAAATAAAAAAGTTCATAGCTGACTGATTTTATGGGTATTGACAGTATAAAAGAACAAATATATAAAATATGTGACATTTTGGCCCTTCGGGTGGAACCCGAGCCTTAGAAACGGATAAAACTGATAAAACCGTCAAACCGGAAGATAGCGTATATAGGTGTAGTATGCCAATTAAGGTATTGGAAGAGTCTAGTAGCCTTAAAACACTTCAAAAACATCACACACAAGTTGGAGTCTCGAAACATTGGTGATAAACTAAAAACTGCTATGTGTCGTGAAATACGTGCAAATTGATACGTGAATTTAATTACATGACCGTAAATTAGTATATGGTATGTTGATACTTGATTTAATTGGATTTGATGTGATAAAAATGATGACAAATTTAAAATGGGAGAAAACGTAGAAAACCGGGACCAAAAACGCGAAAAAACGGACAAAACGGGTTGCGGTCAACAAAAGTCAAAGGGGCTGTCAGACGGAGGCTCTAGGTGTATCGCCTAGAGCAACCAGGGGCTCCATGCGATACGCTTGGAACCTATTTCCCAACAAAAACCCTAATTTGCACTATTTAAGCACATTTAGCCTCCACCACCTCATTTGTGCTCTCCTAAAACGTCCCATCAGCTGTTATTACGATCTCAAACCCTTTTATACTAAAAACATATCATAATTGTTGCTTTTCTTCAAGAATTAAGTCTCAAGTTCAACTTTAATCATCCTATATCCATTCGGTATGTGTTTTCTCTTGTTTTGTTTGTTGTCAAGATCTAAGCTTTATGTTAGATCTAGAGCTGATTTGTAATGATATGATGATATCATGAGTAGATCTAGTGTTTGTGATGATAAAATTTTCATATTTGGATCAAAAATGTGATTTTTATGCAAAATATGATGATCCGTGCTAGATCTAAGGTTTTGCATGGCTAGATCTATGTTAGATCCGTGCAAAATATGATGATGCATATGAATAAAGCTTGAAGATTGATGCTAGATCTATGTTCTAATAGCTTGATAATGATAGATCCAGGGTTGTTGTGCAATAAAGTTGCTAACTTTACGTGAGATCTATGATAAAAACCCGATTTCGGTAGTCATGCATGCTAGATCTTGACTAAAGGTGCTCGATTTGTGTTAGATCTACAATAAAGTTGCTTGATATAGGTTAATACATGCATAATAATCTATGAAGTTGCCAACTTGATGTCGGATTGCATGAGGATAAATTTATAAAAATTATTTACATGAAAATATGGTGGAAATGGCCTATTAGGTCAAAGTGGAATGCATGCATGTGGTTAGGAACTTATGACATGGCTTGAAATATGTTAATTGATGATCTATGTGACTTACATGAGATGATGATATGGTTTTATCATGGGATTAGCCCACATGTGGTAAATATATAATTACCCGGAAAATAAATAATTATGTAAATGCATGTGTATGAGCATGAGATTACTTGATTAGGTGTTTGCATGTCATTAGTCAAATTTGTTATGAATTATACGAGTGTACAAGTCCTAAGTCTCCTACCTCGATGGGAATGACAAGACTTTGTACGATTGCCCCGCTAATCTTACATCGTATACGCGGGATAATGTCGTAAGCAATTGTGACGCGTTTTGTTTATCATAGTACAATGTGTTGTATGTGTGATACGTTCTAGGTTACATATAGAAAACCTAAAATCAGTCACCAATGTGTATTCGAGTCCACTTGTCCGTTGTCGGCGCATTGTTGGGGCGGTTGGTCAACACAGTAAACACTCACACAGTTGTGTGTCATAGGTGGAGTCTCGGAGGAATTCACCATCTCTATCCAGCGTTACTATTTTAGATACTTATTTGCACCCTAAGGTGAGTTCTCGGCCCCACTTTGTAACGTATTATGCTTTTGGTGGAGAAGAAATGTGGTAACGAATTTTGTTGAGAAATACTAAACGATTTCTGTTGAGAAATGCTACACTTTTATTTTATATACTATTTGTAACCCATAGAAGAAAACCTACCAAGGGAGTCCTTCCATAATTCGTGTAGCATTAGTATCATGTGATAACGGGGAAATATGAAACATATCTGTTAGGCTTGACAAACCGTGCCCTGGCTAGTAGCTCTAGCCTCACCGCCTTCGGGGGTAGAGAAGGGGTATTATATTGTCCTAACTCAGGTCATGCTGAGCATAGCATTGCAAGAAGGCAAAACTTAATTGTCAGGAATGAGGACACGGGGCCTATGGTGTTATAAATAATGTGGTCTAGCTAATCCAAGTATATATAATGCTGATTGTCTTTCTCAGGATGTGTGATTCCTGGGTGGGTTACGCCTCATGGAGGGCAACTGGTTAACTTACTGTTTAAATAAATGATATTTATTTACTTTCTTAAACTCCGAGAATTTACCAACCTAGCGTTGACACTTTACACGTTTCTTCTCAGGTCCTTAGGAGAAGCTAAGGAGCACATTAGGTATCATTATGGTTTGTAATAATTCAAACACCTTTTGTCGCCTTGGGCGAAAAGATATCTTAAACTGTTTTATTGGTTGTCTCTTCCGCTACTTTGAACTTAAACTTAATTATGTTATATTGCTTCCGCTTTACAAAACTTTAAAACTCTGATAACCTATTTGATACATTGGTATCCAAACTTGGTTTTAAAACAGTGAGTCGAGAATATAGAATGTTTGAAGTGTCTGACAACTCAGATCCTGGTCTAGCTCATGCCTCTATTCGCGGGTATTACGCAGGTGGTTTTGTGGAGGTGTGACAAATTGGTATCAGATCCCTTAGGCATAGCGAACTTAGGATTGCATTAGATCCAACTATGGCTAGAGTTGGTTAGACACACACTTAGACGCACATATACGTAGTTTTCCCAACTTACTACTATATATATATGAGTATATGTATATAATATATTGACTATCTGGGATACTGTTATTTCTATCTCTATTCTTATCGCATCATCACATCTACCTTTTCCGTAGTGCTTGTTTGAACTAACTGTTAGTTATTCAAAAAGTAGCTACTCACTGTAATATACACGGGATGTATATTGCAGGCATGTAGACGAATCCATCAGAAATTGGAGCATCAGCTGGAGTGAAGGGGAAGAGACCCCCAGATTCAGCATCGTACGAACGGGATCATACCTTTTCGGCCATTGGGAGGAGGCCATTGAGCATCAGTGATTGGGAGACGTATCCTACCAACATGGAGGATATCATTTGGATCTATCGTGTACCACCTCCATTCGTTGACAGTGTTACCCTGTGGTCGAGGACTTCACCTTCTTTTACAGGACTCGCTTTCCCATCTAAGAAGACATTTACAACCCTAGTGGCAGACTCTGCATGTCACCAGGAGTGTATGTTTCACGTTATGGGTGACGTGGCAGATTTGAAGGGTGGACTTCGCGTCCTGCAGCGTCGAGTGGACGATGTGACTGTTGGTCATCGTTAGGATGAGGGTGATCTTGATCGACTATACTATAGCAACACTTTGCAGCGTGAGGAGATTTACAGGTTGAAGGCTGTGGTATGATCTCAGGAGGATACTATCCAATATCTGTTGATAGGGCATGAGCTTATGGTGACTAGAGTCATGGCTCTAGAGGCAGCGTTAGCACTGCAGGAGATGCCAGCAGCACCTGACCGGAACCTGTAGCTCAGGAGGACCAGGAGAGTGAGGGTTTAGTAATCATGGAATGAAGGTCACTGTGCTATCCATTAGTAGTTAGTATCTATCTTAGATGCTTTTAAGAAAGATTAGTAGTCTTTATCTACCTTATGACATGTAAATATTTGAATTCGATTTAAAAATTTAATGAAATTGTCACTCAATTGTGGTTTTATTTTATTAAAAGTTGTAGTTAAATTTGTTATGTGTTCTGTATGTCATTTGATATATTTACTATACTCGAATGTAAAACACCAGGATCTTAATCATTTTTTGTATGTTATGAATAAAGATAATGGCAGGTAGAGGCAGAGGACGTGGAATCAATCTCACTACAGAAGTGCTCAACACTATTATCGGTCAGAGTGTAGCATCAGCTTTAACAGCTCATGCATAAGCGAAACCTAACATACCTCAAGGGTGTTCTTGTAAGATGTTTATGGAATGCAAACCGCATATGTTTAATGGAACAGAAGGAGTTGTAGGACTACTTCGTTGGATGGAAAAGACTGAGTCAGTTTTCGAGAGATTCAATTATCCAGCTGAATAGCGAGTTAAGTATGCATCAGGTACCCTAGAGGGAGTAGCTTTAACTTGGGGGAACTCCCAAGTTCAAGTGCTTGGTTTAGCAGT
Source organism: Deinandra increscens subsp. villosa (assembly GCA_039602395.1). Taxonomy (NCBI): domain Eukaryota; kingdom Viridiplantae; phylum Streptophyta; class Magnoliopsida; order Asterales; family Asteraceae; genus Deinandra; species Deinandra increscens. The sequence continues at coordinate 81,076,004 of JBCNJP010000010.1, read as the reverse complement.
AGTGAACGCAACGCCATGGGCAGAGTTTACGTGTCTGTTGATTGAGGAGTACTATCCTCACATGGAAGTTAAAAAGTTGGAGGTTGAATTTACTAACCTGAAGATGGAAGGATCTGAAATCGAGATGTATACCTCATGCTAGAATAAATTGGCTCTGCTTTGTCCAACTTTGGTTGATCTACCGTATCGACGTATTGAGAGGTACATTGACGGTTTGGCACCTCAAATTCAGAGCTTGGTGACCTCAAGCAACCCTAGAAACATTTGTGACACTATCCATCTAGCTCACAAGCTAACTGATCAGGTTGTGCAACAAGGAATTCTACCTCTGCGAAAATCAGTGACTGGTGTGGTAGATAACAAGAGAAAGTGGGAGACCTCTGTAGGAAATGGCAGTGGTTCTAGCCAGAGTCAGAATCAAAAAGTTGATGGTAACTCCGTAACAGTAAAGGTGGTCATGGAAATCAGAATTATGGGAATTCATTAGGTTGTTACCAGAGGAGACGACCCAAATGCAACAAGTGTGGTCAGCATCACTTTGGTAATTGTGCAATCAAGTGCAACAAGTGTGGAAAGTTGGGTTATTAGGCCTTTGACTGTCGGGTGAGAGTCAACAATCAGGGCGCTCAGAATTAACAGGGTAATCAATCTAGCTGTTTTGAATGTGGAGCTATCGGTCATTTCAAGGAAGATTACCCAAAACTGAAAGGAAACGGAAATGGAAATGGAGTTAATCGAGGAGGTAAAGGTAATGGCAACGGTGGAAACAAGAATGGTGGAGCAGCGAGTCGAGCATTAGTGATTGGAGCGAGAGAAACACGGAATGACGCCAACGTGGTAAAATGTAAGTTTTATGTTAATGGCTATTTTGCTTCTGTATTATTCGATACTAGCACCGATAGGAGCTTTATTTCAAGTAAACTTAGCAGAGTAATTAATGCCGTAGAAAGCCCATTAGAGGTTAAGTAGTCGATAGAGCTCGTAAATGAAGATTTGGTTGAAATCCATAGTATTGTCCGAAATTGTATATCGGATTTGTCTGGTCATCAAATGAGCGTAGATTTGATGGAACAACTTTGGGAAGCTTCGATGTTATTATTGGTATGGATTGTTATCTAAGCATCAGGTGGAGATTGTATGCCAGGAGAAAGTGGTTCGAATTCCTCTTCCGAGTGGAGAAATTCTGACGATTAGAGGCAAGCGAAGTGGATCTGTAGTTGGGATCATTTCATTTCTCAAGGCGCGGAAGTGTTTGCGAAAGGGTCACGTAGCTATCTTAGCTCACGTCATTTAGAAGCCAATGGAAGAACCGCGTCTAGAAGATATTCATGTTGTTCATGATTTTCCTGACGTATTTCCTAGAAGATCTGCCAGGTCTACCTCTGCATAGGCAGATAGAATTTCAGATCGATTTGGCACCAGGAGCATCACCGATTGCTCGCGCACCTTATCGATTAGTCCCAAGAGAACTTCAAGAGTTGTACGCTCAATGGCAGGATATGCTAGAGAAGGGTTTTATTAGACCTAGTTCATCGCCGTGGGGAGCGCATGTTCTGTTTTTTAAGAAGAAAGACGGTACATTTTGTATATGTATCGATTACCATGAGTTGAATAAGGTTACCATGAAGAATTGGTATCCTCTTTCGCGAATCAAAGATTTGTTTGATAAGGTTGAAGGTTCGAGTTATTATTCGAAGATTGATTTGAGATTCGGGTATCATCAGCTACGCGTTCGAGATGAAGATATTGCAAAAACAGCTTTCAGGACCAGGTATAGTCACTCTGAGTTCTTGATTATGCCGTTTGGGCTGACCAATGCGCCTGTAGTTTTCATGGATTTAATGAATCGAGTTTGCAAGCTGTATCTCGATCGATTCGTTATCGTGTTCATTGATGATTTTCTCATCTATTCTAGGACGAAAGAAGATCACGTCGAACATCTGCGTATCATTATAGGTTTGTTGAGAAAGAAGCAACTGTATGCAAAATTTTCGAAGTGCGATTTTTGGGTTCGGGAAGTGCAATTCCTGGGCCATATTGTAAATGAATCAGGACTTCAAGTCGACCCGTCAAAGATTGAGACAATTAAGAGTTAGCCTGTACCTAAGAAGCCGATTGAAGTACGCCAATTCCTCGGTCTAGCGGGATATTACAGACGATTCATTGAGGGATTTTCCCCAATCACTCAACCTTTGACACCACTAACGCATCAAGGCATTGCATATAAATGAGATGGGAAGGTGGATGCAACGTTTCATATTTTGAAGCAAAAGCTTTACAGTGCACCTATCCTTTCATTGCTAGAGGGAACCAATGATTTCGTGGTACATTATGATGCATCTATTCGAGGAATGGGATGTGTGCTCATGCAACATGATAAGTTGATAGCTTATGCATCAAGACAACTCCGGGATAATGAGAAGAACTATACGACTCATGATTTGGATTGGGAGCGGTAGTGTTTGCGTTAAAAGATCTAGAGACATTACTTGTACGGTACCCAGTGTACGACTTACACCAATCACAAGAGTCTTCAGCATATCTTTGACCAGAAAGAATTGAACATGAGGCAACGCAGATGGGTGGAATTGTTCAAAGATTATGAATGCACTATCAAGTATCATCCGGGTAAGGTTAATGTAGTAGCTGATGCCCTGAGCCGAAAAGAGACGAAGCCGAAGCGCGTTCGTGCCTTAAAGATGACATTTCACTCAAGTTTGCCAAGTCAGATTTGGAAAGCTTAGTTAGAAGCGCTAAAGGATGAGAACTTGGAATCTGAATCCTTGCGTGGCCTAGACAAACAGTTTGAGATCCGGTCAGATGGAGCTCAATACTTTGTTGGTAGGCTATGGGTGCCTCAGCACGAAAATTTAAGGTAACTGATTATGGATGAGGCTCGTAAGCCTCGGTATTCTGTACATCCGGGTTCAGACAAGATGTAAAATGACTTAAAGGTTGTTTATTGGTGGCCGAAGATGAAGGCTGATATCGCTACTTATATGAGCCAATGTTTAAGATGTTCGAAGGTTAAGATCAAGTATCAGAAACCTTCAGGTTTGCTTCAACAGCCAAAGATCCCAGGGTGGAAATGAGAGAACATAACGATGGGTTTCATAACAAAGTTGCCTAAAACTCCGAGTCAATGCGATACGATCTGGGTGATTGTTGATCGATTGACAAAATCAGTTCATTTCTTGCCAATTTGAGAAACTGACAAGATGGATAAGCTAACCCGCATATACATGAAGGAAGTTGTCTCACATCACGGTGTTCCCATATCTATTATATCTAATCGAGATAGGCGATTCACGTCACACTTTTGGAAGTCCTTGCAGAAGGCAATGGGAACCTGGCTCGACATGAATACGACTTATCATCCTCAGACTGATGGTCAAAGTGAAAGGACTATTCAGATGCTGGAGGGCATGCTCAGATCCTGTGTGATAGATTTCGGTAACAGCTGGGAATCTCACCTACCTTTGGTGGAGTTTTAATATAACAATAGTTATCACATAAGTATTGGAGCAACACCATTCGAGGCACTGTATGGACGTAAGTGTAGGTCACCAATCTGCTGGGCAGAGGTGGGTGACAGTCCGCTTACTGGTCCTGAGCTTATTCACGAGACGATAGAGAGAAGCGTTCAAATCCAAAATTGCTTAGCAGCAGCTCGTGACAGACAGAAAAATTACGCCAATAAGCATAGAAATCCGTTGAAATTTCAGAAGGGGGATCATGTTCTTCTGAAAGTTTCGCCTTGGAAATGAGTTATTCATTTCGGGAAACAAGTAAAGCTAAATCTGAGATACGTTGGACCATTCGAGATTGTCAAATGCATTGGTCCAGTCGCTTATAGATTAAATCTTCCCGAGGAGCTAAGTTTTGTGCATAACGTATTCCATGTATCTAATCTGAATAAATGTCTATCAAACAAATCGCTCGCAGTTCCACTTGAGGAGTGGAGATTGACGAGCAATTGCGTTTCATAGAGGAGCTAGGAGAGATAATGGATCGAGAAACGAAATAGCTCAAGCAAAGAAATATTCTGATTGTCAAAGTTCGGTGGAACTCGAAGCATGGACCAGAGTTTACCTGGGAACGCGAGGATCAGATGATGAGCAAACATCCAAACTTTTTTAGACAGCTCGTGCTGATGGCCGGGGCTACTTCTTAAATTTTGGGAAGAAATTTCTTTAAAGGAGGGGATCATGTGATAATCTGAAAACTTAGGTGACAATCTGAAAAATTATGTGATAATCTGAAAATCTTTTGTAAGAATCTAAAAACGTTTATCTTTTACTGTTGAGTAAACTATTAAGCTTTAATCTTTACTGTTGGGTAAAGCATGAAACGTTATTTTACTGTTAAGTAAAATGCTATAACTTGATTTTATAGCTACTTGCAATGAAGTGCAATGGTTAAACTTGTGAACTTTATATTTTTAGTGCTTTTAGCGTTTCAAAATCTATACAACGGATTAAAATTAAAGCACTAGCACCAGGATCAACATATTGCTTAGATGATGAACATGAAATCAAATACAAGGATTACCTTTAGGGAATGCTTGATTGTTGATGGTGAAACCAAGTTCTAAATGAAGAACTTCTCTATGTGATGTGCGCACTACACGTCCTTGATCACCAACGGATGCTAGTACTTTTCCTTTGATCAAAATCACAAGAACCGAATTCTCCAAGGAGGGAAAGAAATTCGACCTAGCTTGGAGAGGGTGAAAGAGAGAGAGAGAGAGAGAGAGAGAGAGAGAGAAAGCTAGGGTTTGGTACATTAGGATATTATATAGCATCCTAATTTACCACAACTTACACTTAAGTCCCTAAACTTTTCTCTATTATTTAATTGGGCCAAACTATTATATTAAACTAATTAGTCTAACTAATTATTTAACTTCTTAGATAAATCATTAAGTCTAACTCAATGATTAATGTCCGTTAAACAACCTCTTGATCTTAGGCGTCTATATACATAATGTAAATACAACTATATACATTAAATATATATATATATATATATATATATATATATATATATATATAGGGTAAGGATCATGTAAAAACCACATCTTTTTGCAAAAACCTAGAAACTAATACTAAAACCTTCATAACTTTTTCATACGATCATATTTTTTTAAAAAATTTGCACCAAAAACCTTAGAATTATGAGTTTTTTAATTCTGGAAAAAATTTAAAAAAAACCTTAACGTCTCGTCGTTTTTTTTATTAGTGCACATGTGCACTAATAATAAAACTCATATATATAGTATGCGTTAATGTTTTTTTTAGAAAAATCGCATCAAATACGTTATAATTTAGTTAGTTTTTCGTGGTTTTTTATTAGTGCACAATTAGTGCACATGTGCACTAATAAAAAAACACTTTATATGTGTCGTATACATTAATATTATAAAAGAGAAATTGCACCATAAATCTTATAATTGTGTTATCTTTAACTCTGAAAATATATTAAACGTTTTAAAAATTTTTAAGTTTTATGCTACACATGTGCACTATAACTAATAGTTATAGTGCACATGTAGAATTATCATTAGTTCTATGAATATTTTAGTTTTTTTAAATGTTTTTAACCTAAACAATATGTTTTCGCATGACAATTCTCATTTGTGTAGTACTAATGAAAATGGTGCACATGTGCACTAATAATACACATGTGCACTAATTATTTTTTATTCGAAATATCAATTTCTTTTCCAGAATCAAAGACAATAGAATTTTAAGATTTTCGGTGCAAGTTACATAGAAAAATATTAACGTATGTAAAAGTTATGAAGGTTTTAGTGTTAGTTTTTAGGTTTTCGCACAAAAAAAAAGAGTTATATATATATATATATATATATATATATATATATATATAGGGTAAGGATCTTGCGAAAACTCTTTTTTTTTTGCGAAAACCTAAAAACTAACACTAAAACCTTCATAACTTTTACATACGTTAATATTTTTTTATGAAACTTGCACCAAAAATCTTAAAATTCTATTGTCTTTGATTCTGGAAAAGAAATTGATATTTCGAAAAAAAAAATTAGTGCACATGTGTATTATTAGTGCACATGTTCACTATTTTCATTAGTACCACACAAATGAGAATTGTCATGCGAAAACATATTGTTTAGGTTAAAAACATTTAAAAAAACTAAAATATTCATAGAACTAATGATAATTCTACATATGCACTATAACTATTAGTTATAGTGCACATGTGTAGCATAAAATTTTAAAATTTTTAAAACGTTAAATATATTTTCAGAGTTAAAGATAACACAATTATAAGATTTATGGTGCAATTTCTCTTTTAAAATATTAATGTATACAACACGTATAAAGTGCTTTATTATTAGTGCACATGTGCACTAATAAAAAACCACGAAAAACTAACAAAATTATAACGTTTTTGATGCGATTTTTCTATAAAAAACATTAACGCATACTATATGTATGAGTTTTATTATTAGTGCACATGTGCACTAATAAAAAACGACGAAAAACTAACAAAATTATAACGTATTTGATGCGATTTTTCTATAAAAAACATTAACGCATACTATATGTATGAGTTTTATTATTAGTGCACATGTGCACTAATAAAAAAACGACGAGACGTTAAAGTTTTTTTTTAAATTTTTTCCAGAATTAAAGAACTCATAATTCTAAGGTTTTTGGTGCAAATTTTTTAAAAAAATATGATCGTATGAAAAAGTTATGAAGGTTTTAGTATTAGTTTTTAGGTTTTCGCAAAAAGATGTGGTTTTTACATGATCCTTACCCTATATATATATATATATATATATATATATATATATATATATATATATATATATCTTTGGTATTTCTTAGTATTTGTGTGTGACCCCATAGGCTCATATGTGTTTAGCCATATGATTATATATTATGACACGAGCATATCCCAATAGCTCCCACTTGCGCACGTCATAATAACAAGTAATCATACAAGTAAAGGTTAGCGTCTAGCAACACGCCAATGCCCCTAGATACACATGAGGACAGTTTCATAAACGTCTCGTTTTAAATAGTTAAATTATAATCAGTTATCCCTTTGTTTCAGATACTGTGTTGAACATTAGACATGGATCATGCGTCTTCTAATATATTCAACGATTCTGTTTCTCGATCATGATATTGAACTAGATTACCAAATCAAGCAAGATTTATTTTAATTACCTTTGGGTACGACCATACATACATCTACTCAATCATCAAGGGATGGTTGTTTGGTACTGTGTCAACAGATTGTTGACCAATTTTGTTATATAGTTGTTAATCAATGAACGAACACTAGCTTGATTGTGAAATTATGTCTCTTTTTAATTCTAAATCGAGCTAACACATACACACCATCATTTATAAAGAAATACCAATTCTTCGTCAGATAACTAAAACAAAAATAATAACTTCACTTTTAAAGTTACAAAATTTTGTAATTATGACATAATATTCTTGTTAATTATAATAGTAATTATGTATAATAGATCAGCCAAGGTGGGATTAGCCTACTTGTAAAATCTTTATCCAATTAGTTGGAGGTCTTGGATTTAAATCCAGACGGAATTGGTGTAATTTAGTTTGAGGAGTAGGATATATTCGCCGTTCAATTTTTTTTATAATTGATCATTTTAATAATCAATTCAAGCATACGGTTAAGATATGATATGTTTGAAAATTGTGTTGATCATAAGGGTGACCGCTATAGACCATGTTGTTTGCTATGAGAAATGCAAACATGTTAACAATTTAGACTTTAAGGGCGTGTGGGAGAGTGGGAAAAAGAGTAGGAAGGAGCAAGCAGAAATAAGCGGAAAAAAATACACCTTTGCAGTATCACTACCAGATATGACGAGAGGTTGATTGGGAGCGGTTAAATGTGATTAATTCCATGATTTTATGTGTTTTAGCATATGGAATTTGGTTACTTTGAGTTTGTGATTAATTTCAGGTCCCGTACGTACAATGGAGCAATTTGGATGATTTATGAGATCTATACGGAAGTCGGGAAGTTAGGATTGAAGCTCGGAGCAAAGTTTGGAAGCAATTGGAAAGAGTTCAAGACAGGGCGCCCCCTGAGGCCATCAGGGCGCCCAGGGCGCCCTCCACTGTGTGAAAACAAGCAAGACAGGGGCGCCAATCAGCAAGCTAAGCTTCAGAATTTTCAGACAGAGCGCACTGTGCGCCCTATAGGGCGCACTGGGCGCCCTCCTCGACGCAGTTCCGGATTTTTTACTTTTTTGTTGGTATTTAAGCCATACTTTTAGGTTTTCGAAAGGACGTTTCATTGCATCCGTTTTTGGGGTTTTAGAAGACGATTTTGGCACTCTGAACACTTCCGGATTACCAGGTTTTCATGTTTCAATTGTTTGATTCGATTAGTGTCTTTGTTTGGATGATGAACATGAGTAGCTAAACCACCCGTGATTCTCTCCAGATGTAGAGTTATTGATTTATGGATTGTTTCTTGGTTGTTTATATTCTAGGATTGTTTTAGTTGGTAATTCAAGTCTGGTTTTCTTCTTGTAAAGAATTCACACGTCACATCCTTTAACTGTGAATGGATTTGTTGATGTGCACGTTCTGACCAATTAAGTTAGTCCTCACATTTTCACAAGATTAAACCTTCGCACAGTCCCTCTTAAGGACTTCCTAGTAATCAATCAAGTACAAGCCAAATTTCATAAGCTTGAACCCGGAGAGGATCATCGTCTCTCCATAAGTTTTAAAACCTAATTTTAGTTCCAAGTTTACATTTTTCAGCAATTGCTAAGTTTAGTCTTTTTAAAATTAATCCAAACCAAAGAATCAACTTTTTCACTTCGTAGATTTTATTCTAGTTAGTAATATAATCAATTGGACAACATCACCAACCACAAACTCTTCGTGGTTCGACACCCTGCTTACCCTATCTAATAAGGTAAATAGGATCACAATTCTTCTGTCTTTGATCGGTACCTTCGACGCCGATCAAATTTTGGCGCCGTTGCCGGGGAGATTGTGCGCTTGGTGTAGTACAATTGATTTCGTGATCAACTGTTTAAGTAATTTGCTTGGTATTCTATTTTATTTCGTGCTGTACGAGGTGTCTTTAAGTGTGCAGGTGACAGGTACTGTATGCGTACTCGGTTCTCGAGTAATAAGTCACCGCTTTTCTATGATCCAGAGATAGAGAGAACAGCAAGGCACAACCGTGTGCTTCATCGAGCAGGGTTAACAGGAACCCCAATTTCACAAGCCATCGAAGAAGCAGCCAACGAGCCATCAACAACACACTCTGCAGAAATGGAAAACCAAGATGATGACCTCCAAAACCATGGTCAAGTTCAATAAGATCAGGGGAACCGGAACCAAGACCAACCCCAAAACCAAGACCAAAATCCCCAACAACCACCAAACAACCAAATATCTCAAAACCAACAACCAGTTCCACCCACTCAACCTCGATTTCGCGTTGCTCCTAATCAACCAGAGGATTTTGAATACCAAGATGCGGAGCGCTACCGTGCCCCTTACCCTGAACCACCCCATAACCAGCACCAAAACCAACAACACCCACTTAATCAATACCTAAACGCTAACCCTAACATGCCACCCATGTTTGACTATGAGGCAGTCAATCAAGATGACAGGTTTAGTCAGCAGGGTTTTTATGATGGTGATAGAGATGACGGGGATGATGACATGGGTCCACCAGGGTTCGAGAATCAAGTCCATCAGAATTTTCAAGGAGGTTATGGGGGTGGACAACAAGGGTATAACTATGGTTACCAACAAGGTTTTCAGCAGCAGTATCCCCCAGTTCAACCACCGCATTACCCACAACAATACCCTCAGTATCCATCACAACAACACTATGGTCAAGGAGGGTATGGAGCTGTTCAACCGCCACTAAACAATTATGGTGGAGGGTACTATAATCCACAAGTACCACTTGTCGGAGGGGTCGATATTCATTTTAGGCCAATGGTCATGGAGAACCCGTCTCCCATAGTTACCCCTCATAGAAATGGTCGGTCGTTTGAGGTTAGACCGGCGTATTTTGCATCTATTCCTACTTTCAGAGGAGGAGCCACAGAAGAGCCTTATGAGCACCTTACAGAGTTCAATACTATATGTAGTACAATGGGAGGGCAAGGGTTTACATTGGATGAAGTTAAGTTGCAAGTTTTCAGCTTCTCGTTAAAGGATCGGGCAAAACAATGGTTTAACTCTCTACCGTCTGCGAGCATCCGAACATGGCAAGAAATGCAACAACTGTTCTTAAATGAGTACTTCCCAAGGGAGAAGACGAGTGAGTTGCGTACTGCTATACGCACATTTTAGCAACTAACGGATGAAACGTTATATGATGCATTCACTCGCTTCAAGGAGCTTTTGAGATCATGCCCGCATCATGGAATAGACAGATGGGAGCTCGTGAATGCTTTTTATCACGGGCTGACTCCAGAAGAAATGAGGTATGTTAATTCAACAAGTAATGGTACATTTCTAACAAATCATGCGGACGCAGATTGGGCTCAGTTGGAACGGTTGAGCAAGAGTTCTAAGGCTCAAGCTTCAGCAAGCAGAAAAGCAAGATCAGCTTCAGTAAAAGCAGCAAGTGATTTGGATACGGCGGGTAGATTGGCTGCACTTGAGCGAAAATTAGCTAGCGTGAACAACCAAGGAGTAAAAGAGGTTGCTAATGTCACTCAAGGATACGAGGTATGTGAGTGTTGTAACGAGATGGGACACACTTTTGCATATTGTCCACATCAACCATCTCAAACTGCGGAAGTGAATATGTTAAGCCGAGATGAGGAAATGTACAATGCATTGAAGAATAACACATACCATCCAACCCTCCGTAATCATCCAAATTTTCGATATGGGAATACCTCGAATCAATTGAACCCACCGTTCCAAAGTTCACCCCAAGGTTCTCAATCATACCAAAATTATCAACAGAATTATAATCAAGGTGGCTATCAAAAAGGTGGATTCAATCAGGGAAAGTTCCAACAAGGCCAACAACATGGTGCCCCAAGAAATTACCAGACTCAGCAAGGACAAGGTTTATCTCAATCCCATAAACAAACTGGAGTTGTAGTCGAGGGTGAAAAAACGAAATCTAAAATGGATGAGATGGTGGATATGATGAGAGATTTTAAACAACAAGCAGATAAAGACCGGATGGTTTATGAAAAACAGATGTCTCAATTGGCTGAAGAGGTAGCAAGGCTTAATGGTGAAGCAAATAAAGGTAAGCTTCCTAGTGACACGGTGACCAACCCGTCCCATCAGAGTATGAAAAATACAAGAAATGTGCAAATTGGTGCGGTGAGTACATCCAAAGATGATGAGATGAGTGACGTAGAAGAGGATGGCGAGTTTAGATCACCCCTCATCCCAATTGAAATCGGGGGTATTTATAACTGATCAAGCGATGTTGGATTGTGGAGCTAGCATTAGTATTTTACCGGGAAGCATATATGACCAGTATGATTTTGGGCCTTTACAAGAAACTAACACCACCGTGGTGTTAGCGGATTTTACACGTAAACGGCCTCGAGGGATTTTGATGGGGGTAGCAGTCAAAGTTGGGGAGTTTTACTACCCTGAAGATTTTCTGGTGCTTGACTATTCACCTACAATGAAGCAAAGGCAACCAATGGGTCATATTAGGAAGACCGTTCTTAGCAACAGCAAATGCTCAGATCAACTGCAAAGATTGCACAGTGAGCATGGAATTTGGGAACCGTAAGTTAAATTTAGATATGGTTTCAAATTCTTTTACTTATTCGGTTAAAACAAAGTTTTCAAAGTCAGCTGCTACTAACAGGTGTCCTCCTTGTGTAAATGAGAGGGACACCAAAGATAAAGGTTATTTGTTTGACAGGTTAAAGCTGGAAGATTGCAAAGAGGATAAGTGTGGGGATGCAGGAGCTCCAGAGGCAAAAACCCCATTGAACAAGCAAGCGGAAGTTTCCAAAAGTGGTCATAAGTTGGGGACGAAAGAATCACAGTCCCGGTCTGAGGTGAAGAAACCACCTAAGTGTAGAAAGCATTCATATGAGGGTGGAGGATCAGTGAAGATGAAAGAAGGTGTTGATGACTCTAAGGGGAATGGTTGGACATGTCAAGACACACAACGGTGTATCAACAACCCAATTGGTAAGGGTACATTTGGAAGTGAATATGTATTCAAGCCACCATAAGAGTTAAATCAGGTACGGTCAGGCTGATGACCTTAAACTCAGCGCTTTCGGGAGGCAACCCGAGAACTTTGTGGGTGTGTTCACTAAAAACCCTCACGAGACTTCACTCGTCCACTCGGGCTACCGAGGGGTTTAAAAGGCTTGTTGCATACGCTAAATGCAACCGTGATTCCTACGAAAGTGAGTTTTGGTTTTTTATTTTATTTGTTTTTTTTTTCAAATTAATTATTTTTAATTGGATTAGAACGTAAGTGTTGCATTGGGGACAATGCAATGCTTTAAGTTGGGGAATGGGTTTACTAGTTTTTGTTTCAACTCGTGGTTTTTAAGTCTCGTTTAATTTTTGAAAAAAAAATGCAAAATTTTTAATTTTTTTGTGTGCTAGTGTCGTGAGAAGCTTGCTTCTACACATATTTTTTTAAGTTTTGCAGATTAATGAGATAGACTTTGAAAATCGACACAACACTTGAAGATCTTGCCACGACAACTAAAACAGGTGAACCCGTTCCTTTTCTCAATTTAGTTATATAAAAATGATTAATTTTTGTGTGTTTGCATGTTAATTTAGTTTAGTTAGGTCATGTGTATATTTTTGCATTTTGTTGCTTGAATAAGTGGGTTGTGTGATTGGTGCTGAAAAAGATTAGTGTCCTGAAAAAAGAGGTTTTGCATATATGGAAAATGATAGAAAAATTGGTAGGTTGATGCTTATACATGAAGTGGATTTCTAGGACAGAAAATGCATCTAATATGTGATATGTTGATAGGCTCGACCTAAACTTATAAACACCAATGTGCGTGTAATGACATTAATTGAAATATATGTGTTTAGTTTCTCATCCCAGTATGCATGGTTTAAAAAACTGAGTCCCAGCAAAAACGGGTTGCGAGTGGTATTTATACCTAGTATTCCTTTCTCACACACCATGTTTTTATTATTATGACACATCCACCAAATAAAATTGGTAGTTTAATAAAAGCAAAAAAATGAAAAGAAAAAAAAAAGTTGTGAAAAAAGAAAAAAAAAATGAAAAAAAATGAAAAAAAATGAAAAAAAAAGAAAAAGAAAAAAATATTTTGAGAAAATAATGGGAGGTAAGTCCCGGATGTCACGTAGAAGGAAAATAATTGGACTTAATCTCTATTGTGTCATAATGGGGGTGCATGGTCTCCTTAAGTTGTGGGTTAGTGAATCCTCAAGAAACCATGAGGTTGGGTAGGTTTTGCTATGTATGCTTGGGCGTGGGGACGGTTAAACATACTGGTAATTTTGTATATTTTTAAGCACAATGCATTGGTTGGGATTAGACGGGTTGAGTTTAAAGTGGATCAATATATTGGCAATCACAGTTAATGTAGAGTCGTGTTCCTGTTTAAATGAATTGCGATAAGATTGGTTTACTAATTATGATTCCATTGCATCTCTTTTTCGGGACGAAAAAGGTTTAAGTGTGGGGATGTGACGAGAGGTTGATTGGGAGCGGTTAAATGTGATTAATTCCATGATTTTATGTGTTTTAGCATATGGAATTTGGTTACTTTGAGTTTGTGATTAATTTCAGGTCCCGTACGTACAATGGAGCAATTTGGATGATTTATGAGAGCTATACGGAAGTCGGGAAGTTAGGATTGAAGCTCAGAGCAAAGTTTGGAAGCAATTGGAAAGAGTTCAAGACAGGGCGCCCCCTGAGGCCATCAGGGCGCCCAGGGCGCCCTCCACTGTGTGACTACAAGCAAGACAGGGGCGCCAATAGCAAGCTAAGCTTCAGAATTTTCAGACAGAGCGCTCTGTGCGCCCTATAGGGCGCACTGGGCGCCCTCCTTGACGCAATTCCGGATTTTTTCCTTTTTTGTTGGTATTTAAGCCATACTTTTAGGTTTTCGAAAGGACTTTTCATTGCAGCCGTTTTTGGGGTTTTAGAAGACGATTTTGGCACTCTGAACACTTCCGGATTACCAGGTTTTCATGTTTCAATTGTTTGATTCGATTAGTGTCTTTGTTTGGATGATGAACATGAGTAGCTAAACCACCCGTGATTCTCTCCGGATGTAGAGTTATTGATTTATGGATTGTTTCTTGGTTGTTTATATTCTAGGATTGTTTTAGTTGGTAATTCAAGTCTGGTTTTCTTCTTGTAAAGAATTCACACGTCACATCCTTTAACTGTGAATGGATTTGTTGATGTGCACGTTCTGACCAATTAAGTTAGTCCTCACATTTTCACAAGATTAAACCTTCGCACAGTCCCTCTTAAGGACTTCCTAGTAATCAATCAAGTACAAGCCAAATTTCATAAGCTTGAACCCGGAGAGGATCATCGTCTCTCCATAAGTTTTAAAACCTAATTTTAGTTCCAAGTTTACATTTTTCAGCAATTGCTAAGTTTAGTCTTTTTAAAATTAATCCAAACCAAAGAATCAACTTTTTCACTTCGTAGATTTTATTCTAGTTAGTAATATAATCAATTGGACAACATCACCAACCACAAACTCTTCGTGGTTCGACACCCTGCTTACCCTATCTAATAAGGTAAATAGGATCACAATTCTTCTATCTTTGATCGGTACCTTCGACGCCGATCACAACCGTGTACCCTAGTCACACAAAATGAGAGAGAACAAAAGACATGGATGAAAGCATATAAATAAGTAGATCTAGAGGCTTATACTCGTCTCCAAGGGACAGCTTTGCAAAAGCTTGAACCCTTGTCACTATTATGAAAATTCGACACCATACCACTAGGCTTGTGCTGTTAAAATTAGTGTAAGATGCTATGATAATTTATTTTTTTTGTTAAGGGTTATTTTAGGACCTATAAATAAGGCTAAAAATCTAAATATATATTTGTTTGGTCTCCATTTAATTTTAGGTCAAATAAACAATAAAAGAGAAAAAAATCACTATATACTGTTTGCTTGCTCCCGTAAGTATTTGGGGCACAACGCAAAAGGGTTTGTCTTTTTAGCATTGTTGTAAAACTTGTCCAAGATGACCAAGTACTTTTCGCTTATGCTTAGTACTCTCTGAGTATTCTCTCATATTCCCCGAGTACTCCCCGGACTTGGACGAGTACCCACAACTCCCCAGTCGATCGACTTGGGAGCGCCTAACGTCTTTTGTAACCATGGTTTTTTGAATTTTTTTGCCGCTGTCATTTTAATTTCATCACTTACCACTTACCATGTACTCGGTCAGTGCGTTTGATTTGCCATTTACCCACCACCTTACTCGGTTATAGCCCTTTAACCCATGCCTTATATTGGTCTTACCCAGTCAGCAATTCAATTTGGTCTTACTTGGTTAGAGATTGATTTGGTCAGGGAAATATATCAAACGGGGCCAAAACAGAAGAGGGAGAGTTAAGATTTCAATTTTCATTACTTTTGACATAACTGCAATGTTTGGTTATTTTCTGGAGATTCAACGGTCGGATCATCTTGATTTTTGGATAGTGTCTTTATAACCTCTTGACATTCATATCCAACAGCCAGTTGTGTTTAGCATCTCTAGAGGTCGAGTTTTTTCACCCCTGTTTACTGCTACAGTTTTTGTTGGTGATTACTCTCTTTGTTTTGTTAATGATTCCATATACCTGATGCTAGTGATTCCAAATATATGATGATTTGCGTATGCCTCTTGTATACCTAGAGAAAACTTTGTTTTGCTCATTATTAATGATAGTGGATTTAAAGCGGCTTTAATAGTCTAGTGGTTTTATTAGTTAAAGATTTTGAAGCCTTTAAGCTTTAAAACAACCATACCGCCCACCCTAAACACGTTTAGATTGTCGTTATTATTTTTAGCAACAGTTTGTTACTTCAGTTTCACCAAATCTTACATTATTAAAGATTTAAAACATCAATCACTCTTCTAAACTTATTATTAATGTATTTAGAAAACTTAAAAGGTAAAGTGTTTAATTGTATGTCTCACTCTTCTAAACTTATTTGTAAGTTGGTGTTTAATTATTTAATAAAAGGGAATGAATAATTAATTGCTTTTAGTAAAGAAGCTTTATTAGAAAGAAGAAATGTTGCCATTTTTATAAAAACATTAGAAAATATATATAAAGTAATTCCCACAAATAAAAAGAAATATCTAATATGACCGTTACTTAATTTTGCTTCAATAATCACCAACACATTTCTCAAATCTTTTGTATATCGACTTTAAGATTTTAAAACGACGTTAACCCAACAATAAATCGGTGGTATCACTTGTTACACGAGTGATACATCTTATGATATGTTTGGTCTTTCTGGTACATATATTTTTCTAAGATTATCGATACAACTCACATAGACATGAAAGCAGCTAACTTAAAGTGGATCCCTTTTAATAGTATCCTAAACATGTATGGTTTTACTGCCTTTTAAAAACAAAATGTAAAGTTTTACTAGCTAAACTCACTAAGCGTAAACTACTTATTATTCATATTATATAATAACTTTACTTTAAAATAAATATATGGTAACATAATAGTATTATTGAAAACTTTAAAGAGAATGGAGAAATATATTTCGATGATCAATATCTTGTGTGTCCTTTTATATATAGATGATATGTGTAATCAAAGCTAACAAACACCAATAACTGTTAATTTCCTGTGGATATTCCTTTGCATTTTGTACAATTGTCTAATGCATGAGTTGTTAGACATGTGTATTTGTTTCTCTTTCTTCTATGTTGTGAACAATTTTGGCGATTTTGTTTTGATTTTTGCTTATTTTGGGGTTTCTTTAAACTGCCGAATTTGAGTAGCTGGATCTGAAAATTATTTACAGATTTGTTTTTTATTTTTTCTTTTTTCTTTTGGCTTATTCAGTTATTTGGGTGTTTTTGATGTGTTTCCTTTTTAGTTCTGTTTAGTTGAATCTGTATTATTATTGCTTTGATTGCTATACGATTTAATAGCAAGATCTGAAAAACGCTTTCAGGATTTTTTTTTGGCATATTTGGGTTTTTTTTTATGCGTTACCTTTTTAGTTGCTGAGTTGAATTTGTATTGTTGCTTTGAATTGCTATACAATTTTATTGCTTATGATTTTTGGTTGTTCAGTGAGGCTATGATGATCAGATGAACTTTCAGGATTCCGACAGTTTTATAGGTGTGACAATTATTATTTGCAACCATAGAACGACTATGTTATTCTTTGTCATTACCTAGCATTTACGATCAAAGCCAGTATGTTTCTGATTCTGTTGAATCATAGATGAGCAACGCATTGAACTATTACTTTTCTATAATTCTTGATTTGCATTGATTCGCACTCGGTACAACTGTTTATGCCATATACATTAAGTAACTTTGCTAATCTATCACACAGAGAACTATTCATCTTCGTTTGGGTACAACTGTTTAATGTGTGATTTTGTGAACGCATGTATTTGTTTGTCTTTCCTCTATGTGGGCGCGTTTGGGGTCTTTATGTTTGTTGCAGATATCCATGGTTTCTGTTTATGTTTACTGTTTCTGGGTGTGGATTATCAAAAACAATAACACACAGATATATTGGGTATGGATTATTATCCGGTGAGGCACATCGTACAGCCATATCCGTATCTACGTTTAATATGATTTCATTACTTGATCCGAACCTAGAAAGTGGATGCTTTCATTAGTTGATCCGAACCTAAAAATTGACTGAAATTGTTCCTTTTTGGTGAACCAAGAAAATGGGTAAACACTATTAACTTGTTAATATTTGCATTTGGGCTCTATATGTTTGCGGCAGACATGTGTCGTTCTTATTTAACTTTTAATAATTGTTTCTGGACCAGTAGAGGCTAGCGAAATTACTTAATGTATATTTATTTATAAATATTATAATGCTTACCCTATATATGTAAACGAGATGTTTACCACCCCGCGCGTTGTTGCTGGGTTGAATTTGTATGCTGAATGAAAGTTAAAAAGTTAAGGGGTATAAAACGAAAAGTCTAAAAGTCTCGTTGTGAAAGTATAAAATTATAAAAGTATAGTAAAACGAAAGTAGAAAAGTTAAAAGTTTCGTGGCCAAAGTAGAAGATAACAAAACTTAAAACAAAAAAGAACTTTAAAAGTTAGAGGGTTAAAAAGTTAAGGAGTATAAAACGTAAAATTCTAA
Organism: Deinandra increscens subsp. villosa; assembly: GCA_039602395.1. Lineage (NCBI taxonomy): Eukaryota > Viridiplantae > Streptophyta > Magnoliopsida > Asterales > Asteraceae > Deinandra > Deinandra increscens. The sequence goes on along the minus strand of JBCNJP010000010.1, from coordinate 81,057,658 downwards.
AAGTCTCGTGGTGAAAGTATAAAAACTATAAAAGTATACTAAAAACGAAAGTATATAAGTTAAAAGTTTCGTGCCTAAAGTGGAAGTCAAGAAAACTTAAACAAAAAAAATTAAAAGTTTGAGGGTAGAAAACGTAAAAGTATGAAACATATTACTATTTCGTTAAAAAAAAAGTAGTGTAAAAGTTTAAGGGGTAGAAATTGTTAAACATTCAAACTACCTATACGTAAAAGTATAAAAGTCTCGTGGTGAAAGTATGAAACTATAAAAGTATACTAAAAACGAAAGTAGAAAAGTTAAAAGTTTCGTGGCCAAAGTAGAAGACAACTAAACTTGAAACAAAAAATAAAAAACTTTAAAAGTTAAAGGGTAGAAAACGTAAAAGTATGAAACATATGTGACTAAACTATGAAAACCAAAAATTTACTATTTCATTAAAAAGAAAGAGTAGTGTAAAAGTTTAAGGGGTAGAAACCGTTAAACACTCAAACTACTACCGTGGCCAAACCATAAGAAAGGAAAAGTCCACCATTCGTTTCCAAAATTTCATAGGAATAAAACTGTTAAACAAAATGTTAATAAGGACTAAAATTGTAAAGATACACAAAAAATTGTGATCAATTTGCAAGAAACTCAAAGACTACTATTCATCTTTAAATTTTCATTGTATTATATAATAATCTCTCTAGAATGGCTATGATGATCTATCAAAAAATGATAAGACAATTGTGTTGAGTGTGGGTTATGATCTAGCGAGTAAATTGTTGCAGCTATGTGCATATCTACATTTACTATAACTTCATGGATGATTTTGTTACTTGATCTGAGCCTATAAAATGGACTGATTTTGATTTTTTTTTATTAATTTTTTTTTTTGTATTTCAGAGCCAAGAAAATAGGTTGACATTATTTGGAAAGTGGATTCTCATTATGTTTTTATGTTTTTAAAAAAAAATGCTACTAATAAGAGCCTAAAGAATTAATAAAAAAAATATTGTATGGTTGGACTTATTACAAGTTTGGTTTAAAACTTAAATAATATACGTCAAAGATATGCGCTAAAATATACATGTTTTTATATTAAATATTTCTTGCATTACGGGTAATTTCTGACTAACTATTATCAAAAGAGTACCATATTGTTTTTTTTTTTTTTTTTTCAGTGTAATCCTAGTCAAAATTACAAAAGGAGCTGAATATAAAGAAAAATGTGTTTTTTTGGCCACAGACACGACCTGTGTCTCAACTAGGGCACGACATATGTCTCTCCTCTGTAATTTTCTAGGAAGTTGACTTTGTTACTAACAAACACGATCCGTGCCCGTAACCTCACACAACTCGTACTCCCGAGTCTGGAAGATTCCTACAAGATAACCTGACAGACATGGCTCGTGTCCCTGACCTCACACGGGTCATGCCCCTGAAACTGAATATTCCTGCAAGAGTACTGATAGGCACGGCCCGTGCCCCTGACCAGGCATGACACTTGTCAGATTTTGGAAATTGACTATAAACACTACGTCAAAAAGTGGCTTTGGCCACGGTTTTTTTAATAACGCATAGCCACTGTTTTGAAAAAAGCGTGGCCAAAGGTAAGAAATTCTCGTTTTAGCCACACATATTGTGTACCCGTGGCCAAATATATAGCCTTTGGACCCTTTTAGCCACGTATTTTTTTGTTTATGTGACAACAACAATCAGGTGCAGTGGCTTTAGCCACTGTTTTACAAAAACATGTGGCACTTATTTGTCACACTTAAAAAAGAGTGGCGAAATGCACCAAACGGCCACGGAATTTTTATGATTTTTTATTCGTGTGACCAAAAAGGAATGTATAGCCACGCTTAAATAATGTTGTGTGACGGAAGAGTAGATTTTATTACTTAGTAAATTAAAATAAAACAAAACTATTTATGCGTGGCTAAATGTGAGCAATGGCCACGCTTTTTACTTAGTTATGTGGCTAAAAGCTAGTACATATGGCCACTGTTATTAGGTTGTGTGACTAAATATTAGATGACTAATGGTCACGGTAGGTTGTGAGTGACAAAAATCTATTACCTATGGCCACATATATTAACCGTGACTAAATGGTAGGTTGTGAGTGACAAAAATGTATTTTATGGTCACGGTAAAATATTAAATGCGTGGCGAAAAATAGAAGATTTGTTTCCCTCTAAAACAACGCGCTTTTTTCAATTGTACCATTAATTCGAGCGGGTTAAAATCTGCTACCCTATATATCATCATCATTGTTATTTTCCTTTTTACCGCCATCCCTTTCTTGATCTCAAATTCTCTACACCAATTCTCTCAAATTCTCTACACCAATTCTTGTATCAAATGGCCGATAATCAACGCTCCCTTAATTACTGGTATGTGAAGCATAACCGTATTTTTTTGGTTTACAGTAACAGGAGAAGAAGATCCTTCAAGTCCCACAAATCTGTGATTAAACACAACGATGAGAACATCCTGAAGCAACTATATGCGCAGAAGATTCCTGATTGTTTTGCCTACCATGTTGAGACAGCGAAATTATTTCGTGTCCTTGATACAAAATTCAATGAACCTGAAGAAGAAGATGAAGAAGAAGATGAAGAAGATCATGAAGAAGCAGATGAAGCAGATGAAGAAGAAGAAGAAGAAGAAGAAGAAGAAGAAGAAGATGATGATGATGATGATCATGATGATGACGATGCAAGTTCATCAGGATCATACATATCCGAAGATTGCAGTGATCCGGATTATTAATTAATGGATGTTTGTGTTGAATTATGAACAAATTAAGAACACTGTTTTATATGTTTATTTTTAGTTATGATATTATCTTGTGATATGGCCACTCATATTAAACATTGGTTGCGTGACAAATTATGACAAATGGTCACGGTATATTAATTTTAGGTGGCTAAAAGAAGAATACCAACAGTGTACGGCGCTTGTAATCATTACTATTTCATTTACTTTATCTTTCAAATCTCCATCTACCACGCCCCTCGAGTATCGATATATACTATCTCTGTATCAGTTTTCATCATCATCTCCACCATGACCCTTTTCTCCCAGTCTTTCTCTCTCTGTTTTTCGTCCATCATCGACGGCAAAAAATGTGGAATTGGCATCATCCGTATGTGGAAAACGGTAAGTTATCATCTTCACCACTGAAATTCGATTGAAATTTTCGTCTCAGATTTGGTAATTTTATCATGTGCAGGGAAAGATTGCACTCTGTATCTCCTGCGAGCAGATTTTAAGTTATTGTGGAAACCATGGAGACGAGGAGTCTCTAATGGTTCATACAAATGCTTTACTGAGAGCAGATTTTAAGTTATTGTGTAATTCTATAAGAGTCAGCAGTAAGGGCACATGTTGAGGTTTGCAGGACTTGTATTCTTCAGGTGCTTCTCTCCCTTCTGGCCCCACGAGCCTGATTTTTCTTCGGCCACTTCTTCTCCCTTTTGGCCCCATGAACCCGATTTATCTTCAGCCACTTCTTCACCATTTTCAGTTGATCATAAGCAATTGCATGTGAGAAAGCAAAGAGGGACTTGTTCTCTCTTTTCACTTGATCAGAAGCAAGTGCATGTGAGAAAGCAAAAGAGGGATTTTTCTTCAGCCGCTTCTTCTCCATTTTAAGTTAGTAGTTTTTCAGTTGTAATTTTATAGATCAATGTATTAATGGAATCATAACCTTTGGATTATGTATGTAATTGTGTTTGTTAAAGCAGCAGTTGATTTTGTTTGTTTATTTTTGACTTTTATTGACTCTGGTTTGGTCAAAGAGAGGAGACCTGCAGGCACAATCAAAAAAAGGAAACACTTGACTCAAAATTAAGATCCATAATTATATATATTCCAGAATACATAAAGAAAAAAAACAAATATTGTTGATACTGTAGTTTGCTAAGATTCAAAAACATTACAATGATGATCAATTAATCGGTGGTTTTTCGTAATATCATTCCAGTACAGTCAGCTCTATGGTAAACATTGTGACGTGCATCTACGGATGGCAATACATTATCGTTGTGAGGAAAAACTACCGTACTAAATTCTTCATTGGCATCGTCTTCATAATAATCTCTGTAATTTCTGGGAGGTGTCATAAAGACAATATGCAGTTTTTTATCCAGCTGGTCTTTGACGTAAAACAACTGTTGTGCTTGTGACGCGAAAATGAACGGGTCCTCCTTGTGACCTAGTCTTTTAAGGTTGACCAAAGTGTAACCAAGACTATCTTTTTTGACCCCCTGTGTATTCTCAACCCAGTCGCACATAAATAGAGGGATGGTTTTAATATGGTAATCTAGTAGCCATATCTCTTTTAAAACCCCATAGTAAGGTTTTTTTCCATAGGTTAAGACCTCGTTAGAGATGTGCATGTCATTTACCTCTACACCAACCCCGCTGTTCTGGTAAACCCTACCGTCTCGAGATTTTGTACGAAATGAATAGCCATTGATGTCATATACTTCATATTTCCTCACGCTTCTGTGCGGACCATGTGAAATCCACCTAACGGTCTCTGATATAGTTTCTGGGGACTCCGCCATCTCCTTTTCAACCTGAAATTCATAGTAGGTTCATCAGGAGAGTTCATTAGGAATAGGAAGATTATAGCTCTTCCAAAAATAAAATAAAGTTGTTCCGGACAACTCAGGTCAGTTGTTCCGGAAAGTTACAGTTCATCCGGAATTAAAACTATAAGAAAAATAGTTTCAGTTGATCACCAGGAAGGTTATAGTTCATCCGGATAGAAAATAGAGTTATCCCGGACAAGTCAGGTCACTTGTTCCGGAAAGTTACAGTTCATCCGGAATTAAAACTATAAGAAAATAGTTTCAGTTCACCAGGAAGGTTATAGTTCATCCGGATAGAAAATAGAGTTGTTCCGGACAACTCAGGTCAGTTGTTCAGGAAAGTTACAGTTCATCCGGAATTAAAACAATAAGCAAATTTAGCTGACCTTGTTGCGTAACCATTTACCAAATGTTGTGCTCTGCTTCTTAGTAAGGTCATTTAGTCTACTACCAGGATGTTCCTTTTCCAAAAATTTCATGTGTTCTCTGCAATTACATGAATTGAAGTTATCTATAAAAGTTTATAATTAATTAAACAGATAAAAAAAGGTTAATAATCTAAATTACTTACTCGATATAATGCTCAATTTCAGGCGTATTTAGCAACACAAATAAATGCGCTTTCGATAGGAGCTCTGGAGAGACTTCAACTGATCTACCAGCTGACCCAGGACTTCCATCCGCACTGCTATGCTTTTTAGTTGGAACACCAATAGTTGTGATGTTTTTTTGGTATTCGCTGAGAAACTCAATCGTTTCTTCTACAATGTTCTCCTCAGCAATGCACCCTTCTGGATAAGTTTTGTTTCTCACGTGGCCCTTAATTACCTTCATACACCTTTCAAATGGATACATCCATCGAAAGCATATTGGGCCACATAATTTTACCTCCCTAGTAAGGTGCACCGTCAAATGAAGCATAACATCAAAAAATGATGGCGGGAAATATTTCTCAAGCAGGCATAGTGTGACACAAAGATCTTCTTGCAATTTGTCTAGCTCTTCGACGTTGATCTCTTTGCTGCATATTGATTTGAAAAAAAAACAGAGCCTTATAATAGCATATCTTGTCGGTTCAGGCATGACTGACCGAATTGCAATTGGCAGAAACTGTTGCATCAGCATATGATAGTCATGTGACTTGAGCCCCACAAGTTTCTTGTCCTTTAGACTAACCAAACTAGAAAAGTTAGAACAATAGCCTTGTGGAACCTTCAAGTTATACAACGTGTCACAAAACTTTTCCTTTTCATCTTTTTGTAACGTGTAACACGCTGCAGGAAGTACTATGTTGTTCTTGTTCTGTTTAGGCTGCAACTCTGGTCTTAACCCCAAAAAGTTCAGATCCTTTCTCGCTTTCAGTCCATCCTTCGTCTTTCCGGGAAGGTTGAGCAGAGTTCCAACAAGACTCTCAGCCACATTCTTTTCAATATGCATGAAATCAATGCAATGTTGGACACTATTATGCCTCCAGTATCTAAGTCTTCGAAACCATATATTGAATTTCTTCCAATATGGTGGCTTCTCTTTGTTCTTTCTTTTTCTCTTATCAATCTTCCCCCCTCTTCCGGTTGAGGTCTCTGGGATTTCTGAATCAGTACACCTTAATCCCTTTCCCCATTTGTTGCTGATAAGTTGAACTTCTTCGTATATCTGTTCTCCGGTCATAGGATCAGCAGCAACTTCCAACTCTTGTTTACCATTGAAGGCCTCTGTTTGCTTTCGGAAGGGATGCGTATATGGTAGATATCTTCTGTGACCAGCATAACACTGCTTGGCTGAGAAAGGAAGCCTAATGCATTTAGTTTCTTCCCGACATACCACACAACCACGGAATCCACTGTACGGGCAACCACAAAGTGTACCAAGTGCAGGGTAGTCATTAATCGTCCATAAAACAACTGCACGCAAAGTAAACTGTTCTTGCGCATACGCATCATATGTTTCCACACCTGCCTCGAATAACAGCTCTAAGTCATCAATTAATGGTTCCAAAAACACATCAATATCGTTTCCAGGCGCTCCCGATATTAATAACGAAAGCATGATGAACTTTCTTTTCATACACAACCATGGTGGAAGGTTGTAAATGACAGATAGAACCGGCCACACACTGTGATTTCTGTTACCTCTATTTACGTCGACCCCATCAGTTGAAATGCCAAGACGAAGACTTCTAGGATCGTCAGCGATTTCGGGATATTTGTCATCGATGGCTTTCCATGCCGGTGAATCGGATGGGTGTCGTAACACACCGGGTGTTTTGGAACTGGTGGCATGCCATCTTAGATCCTCCGCTGTGGTTTTCACTTGAAACAGTCGTTTCAATCTTGGAATGATGGGGAAATACCACATTACCTTTGCAGGAGTATTGTCGTATAGTTTCTTAGTCCTCTCATCCACCTTCCACCTGGACTCACCACAAGTTGGACATACAGTTAGGTCCTTGTTCTCCTTCCTGTACAGAATACAATCATTGATACACACATGTATCTTGGTGTACCCTGCACCCATTGACTTCAAAATCTTCTTGGCCTCATATGTATTCTTCACAATCTCATTACCTTCAGGTAGCATCTGTTTCAGCAAAACTAAAAGTTCATTAAAAAATTTATCTGATCCCCCATGCTTAGTCTTCAAGTTCAGTAGTTGAACCAAGGCAGATAACTTTGTGAAGGTATGGCATCCTTCATACAGAGGCTTCTCAGCATCCATGAGTCGTTCTTGAAACTTCTCATGGTCCTCATCGAAATTTTCTTCAGTAGCTCTGACCATTTTTATTGTTTCGGCTGCATCCAATGGAACTCCGGAATCGAAAAATGATTCCGTGTGAAGCTCCTCTCCTGCGGGCTCGTCTATCTCTCCATGTTTAATCCACCTTCTATAAGTCTGATCGAATCCCTTTGAAAACAAATGAAATTCTACATCATCAACATTAAAAGAGTAATGGTTTAGACAATTAACACAGGGACATGGAATTTCATTACTCTCCAAATTGGTAACTGCAAACAATAAGAATGATTTAACTCCATCGGCATATGATTGCGTGGTTCTACTGGTTTTCATCCAAGACTTATCCATGTTTGTTTTGCTAACAGATACAACAACAAATTAAGATGATTAAAAACGATCAATACTAAAAATCCTTTTCAATAATCTTTACTGTGAACCTGTTTATTGGAGAAGTAATAGGACGGAGGGAAAATTCTGTCGATTGATATGTGAAATTTTCAATTGAGTTCGCTCTAATTTACCCCGCCTCTTTTAAAATTGGAAAATTGGATTTTAATAATCCAAGTTATTACCAATTGGCCAATATTAATCCCAATTTCAAAATTGGCCTACATTAATCCCAATTATTAAGGTGTTGGATTTCATTGGACCCCCGTTAAGTTTTCCTTAACTCCGTTAGTTTTTTGCTGACGTGGCACTGATTAATAAAAGCCACGTGGCTGCCACGTCAGCAAAAAACTAACGGAGTTAAGGAAAACTTAACGGGGGTCCAGTTAGAATCATATTTAAATAAATTAAAACGAAAATTACTCTTGATCCTGAGAAACTCTAGTTCATCCGGTTCTATTACTGAATAACTCTTTATAATCCTGAAGAACTCTAGTTCATCTTCCCTCAATCCTCATGAACTCAGTGGGTAATTTTGACTTTCTTCGTTTAATTTTGACTTCTTAATTTGATTTTTGAGATCGTGTGACAGTAATTTCGGATAATTTCAGATCGTGTGATTAAAATATTAGTGGTTTTTTGATATCTTGTAGGAATTTCAGTTGGAGAACGTGTGAAAATAATTTTTGTAGGATAACCAAAAGTCCAACAATTATAATGTGCAGTCCTCATGAACTCAGTGGGTAATTTTGAAATTAATCAAATAAGACCTATGGTATACTCTAGTGATTACACATCTGATAAGACGCATACTCAAGTGATTTGCACATATAACCATACCACTTGATCAGTAATGAGAAACTTCTCACCTCCAACATCAAAACCTTTTCAAAATCCTTATCAAACCTTTTCTCAAAATCCTTAAGAAACCCTTTCTCAAAACACTCAAATCCTTCTGAAAATGGCAAGCTTGAAAGAATTAGTTGAAGATTATTTGCAGATAAAGATTGTTGCTACCCTGGACAGGTACGAGGTGATTATCAGGGCAGAGAGACAGAGTGTCTTAGACGGGATGGCCCTGCTCAACCAGGTACTTACAGAGCCACCAAGTCCATCAAGATACCAGATGGCTACTTTTCTGGTAGAAGAGATACGCGTCTCCGATGCCAGACTTCAAATGTTGGTTCAACAGAGGCAAGAAGCAATGAGTAGGCATTTGGAGTTGATGAAGGAGATGGAATCTAGGTTCCCGTGAACCTCAACATGCAACTGCTCTGTTTCTTTTTTTTTTAGGAATGAACATGTAAATTAGGAAACAATTTTGTGTATGGAATTGGAATCAGTAGTATGAAATCCACTTATTGTTATATACTTGTTTATCTATATCTATTTTTGTTTATTAAATCAATCTGTTAAACAAAAACCCTAATCCTCGAAAACAGAGACGATCAAAAACCCTAAACACAAAAAAACAGAACCCCCATTTCCGATTGAAAGATGGAATTTTCATTTTCAAAATTAGAAAACTAGAAAACATGTTCAAATCAACTGTTTTCTATCTCTACATTACATTAGATTTCCGTCGACGATGCGTTGGAGCAGACGGCGACGGAGGTAACGGAGGAGAGGTCGAGCGGTTGTGCGTATAAACCCTAAAAAGTGAACGCCCATTTTCTTTTGTATATATTTGGAAAACGAAAATATAAAACAGAAAACAGTAAAAAAGGTGTTTTCCATTTTTAGTTAAAATTTAGAAAACACTATTTTCTGTTTTCCTAGAAAACAGTAAAAAAGGTGTTTTCCATTTTTAGTTAAAATTCAGAAAACACTATTTTCTGTTTTCCTTGTTTTCTTGGAAAACAGAAATGGAAAACACCCCCTGTTTTCCACAACTAAACGCCCCCTTAAATTTTGGGGAATTATAATTCTAAATAAATTATATAAAAAGATTTAAGATAAAAATTAAATAATGGGTCAATTTGGGGTCAAATGGGTCAATTTGATGTGTTTAGGACCAATGAGTCCCAATAAGGTGTGTAAGTAACCAATAAGTTGTGTTTAGAACCAATGATGGCCCAATTGGTGTGTATGTAACCAATAAGTTGTGTTTAGAACCAATGATGGGCCAATAAGGTGTGTATGTAACAAATAAGTTGTGTTTAGGACCAATGGGACCCAATAAGGTGAGTTTAGGGGAAACGAGGGCCAGTTGGGACCAATGAGTCCCAGTAAGGTGTGTATGTAACCAATAGGCATGTTTAGGACCAATGATGGCCCAATAAGGTGTGTATGTAACCAATAAGCATGTTTAGGACCAATGATGGCCCAATAAGGTGTATGTAACCAATAAGTTGTGTTTAGGACCAATGAGACCCAATAAGGTGAGTTTAGGGGAAACGAGGGCCAGTTGGGACCAATGAGTCCCAGTAAGGTGTGTATGTAACCAATAGGCATGTTTAGGACCAATGATGGCCCAATAAGGTGTGTATGTAACAAATAAGTTGTGTTTAGGACCAATGAGACCCAATAAGGTGTATGTAACAAATAAGTTGTGTTTAGGACCAATGAGACCCAATAAGGTGTATGTAACAAATAAGTTGTGTTTAGGACCAATGAGACCCAATAAGGTGTGTTTAGGGGAAACGAGGGCCTGTTGGGACCAATGAGTCCCAGTAAGGTGTGTATGTAACCAATAAGCATGTTTAGGAGCAATGATGGCCCAATAAGGTGTGTATGTAACAAATAAGTTTTGTTTAGGACCAATGAGACCCAATAAGGTGTGTTTAGGGGAAACGAGGGCCAGTTGGGGCCAATGAGTCCCAGTAGGGTGTGTTTAGGGGAAACGAGGGTCAGTTGGGACCAATGAGTCCCAATAAGGTGTGTATGTAACCAATAGGCATGTTTAGGAGCAATGATGGCCCAATAAGGTGTGTATGTAACCAATAAGCATGTTTAGGACCAATGAGTCCCAATAAGGTGTGTTTAGGGGAAACGAGGGCCATCTGGGACCAATTAGTCCCAATATTAAGGTGTGTATGACGTAACCAATAGGCATATATGTTTAGGACCAATGATGGCCCAATAAGGTGTGTATCTACCAAATAAGTTGTGTTTAGGACCAATGAGACCCAATAAGGTGAGTTTAGGGGAAACGAGGGCCAATTGGGAGCAATTAGTCCCAATAAGGTGTGTATGTAACCAATAAGCATGTTTAGGACCAATGATGGCACAATAAGGTGTGTATGTAACAAATAAGTTGTGTTTAGGACCAATGAGACCCAATAAGGCGTGTTTAGGGGAAACGAGGGCCAGTTGGGACCAATGAGTCCCAGTAAGGTGTGTATGTAACCAATAAGCATGGTTAGGACCAATGACGGCCCAATAAGGTGTGTTTAGGGGCAATGAGGGTCATTTTAGGATACAATTATCATTAAATTTATTGCTTAGTATTCCATTTTACATTTAAAGATTATTTTAAAGGTATGTTTAAAATAAAGTTAAATACGATTTGCGTTCCTGTGGTTTGGTGGTTTTAACTTTTTGAGTCCATGTTAACTCTTTAAAATTCAAGATAAATCGTATTAATTGAGTTTATATTAAATCCGATAAATGCTGTCACGTCCTTATTAGCTGAGATGTTTTCACCCGGATCGATCCTATTAATCCCCAAATTACTTCCCACCATTTTTCAAATTTCCCAAAATTCATTGATCAGTTCCTATTCAACTCCCTCTAACCAAAACTTTATCACCAAAACGATTCATTACTCTCTTCTTCCATATATCACTAAAAGTTCATCTACCTAATTGATTGATCAGTTCCGGATTCATCACACTATCATCTTCAGAAGATCACTACCTAATTCCCGTCAGTATATATTAATTTCACTGTCATCTTCAGTAGATCATTTTCATCTCAATTATTTCATCTTAATTATTCCATCGCATTTATTTCATTAATTCTCTATTTATTTCACTGTCATCTACAGGATTCATCTGATTTAACAATGGAAATTGAAGGTGAAGCATATGACAATGAATATAATTATTCGGAAGATGATGAAATGTATAACAATGCCGATCAATCGGATAATGAAGAGGAAATGGATAACAATACTGACGATGATTCGGGTGAAGAGGACATGGAAAACATTGATGCCCAAGTCGAAAATGATGCCCAAGTTGATACCCAAGTAGTCGACAATGAGAATGTGGAAGCCTCTGCTCCCCAAGCAAACAAGAGGGGGATGACGCGGTTGGTACAGTGGCGTGCCAGATTTGAGAAAAATGGTGAGGAAAAATGGCCACTAACATTTGATGCGCTGGGAAGGGTTGGCGGGGTCCATAGACCAAAATTTTCGAGTTTTATGGGAGACATTGTAAGGGCAGGGGTTGGATTGAGGTATCTAGAATGGAGGAAGGTGCCAATAGAGGACAAGAACAAAATGTGGGCAGCGATTCAGGTTATGAAACAGATTAAACATTTTCTCATATTAGGTTTGTTATTGAATTCCATGCGACTAAAATATCCTGTCATATGTTATTTTTTTAGAAATATTTCAAAATTGAAGACTTTCGAAGGAGAGCTATAATGGTACGGCTTGGTGGGTTGCTAAGGAGTTTTAGAAGAAATATGTTGGAAAAACACATTCGTCCCAACCTAGCAAAACCCACCGTGCTTGAGAAAGTTCCAAAGATGTATCGCACTATTGTGAAAAAGGAAGACTGGGACAGATTTGTAGCATATACAAGATCTGAAGAATTCGAGGTTTTTATTCAATTCAAACTGCAGATTTCATTAAGTAAGCTAATAAGTGTTAATTAATGAGATTATAATTATATATCCTACTGTTCTGTTGGAAAGGCTGCGTCAAAGATTGGAAAAGAGGTTCGAGCAAATTATACTTATGATCATTCAATGGGGCGGGGAGGATACGTCTTTCTGAGAGAAAAACTGGTAATAAGCTAAGTGTGTTACACCCAGTCATGGTTAAGAACGTTTATGTTTCAAGTCTGATATATATTATTATTATAATACAAGGTACAAAACAAAGAAATTGCAGCTGATGATTGCCCCTCTCGAGCGTTTATGTGGAGGAAAGGAAGGGTAAATAAAGAGGGGGAATACAAAACCCCTGTGGTGAAGGGCATAGCAGATGATATAGTAAGTTTAATTGCTATATATATACCTAATTATTCACATGTTAAAAATTAACAGCACCTCATTAAATTAACTAAATTATATTACTGCAGGCCGAGAATGAAACAAAGATAAATGCGGGATCTGTGACAGTAGAACCGGGAACGGATGCCCTGACACTGGTCCTTGGCAAGGAAAGGGGTGGATACCTAAAAGGTATTGGGTATGGAGTGACTTCCCGTGGATATTGGGGTGCTCCAAAAGGGCGATCAAAAGAACGGATCGAAAAACTTGAGGCGGAACTAATAAATGAAAGACAGCTGCGTGAGAAAAAGGATCAAGAGGTTGAGCGCCTCACTGATATGGTTAAATCACAGGATGAGAGAATTGATAAGCTTATGGCGGCTATGGAGTCTGTGATTCAAGATAAACAAGTTCATAGAGCGTCTGTAAGGGACAAACTATATATATATATATATATATATATTTATTTATTAATTAATTAACTAATTGAATTAATTGTACATAGGACATGATCAATTCTGCGCGCAATACATCGCGGAAACAATCTACTCAATCAAACTCATCTCAAAGGTCGGCCGATAAGGTACGGATTTGAAACAGTTCTGAATTTGAGTTGATCTGGAAGATTCTAGTTCATCTGGATGAACATGCGTCTCTACTTATAGTTCATCCGGATAGTTAGAGTTCATCCGGATAGTTAAAGTTCCTCAGGATAGGTAAGGTTCATCAGGATAGTAAAAAGTTCATCAGGATAGTTAGAGTTCATCGGGATAGTTAGAGTTGATCCGGAAGATTCTAGCTAGTTCATCTGGATGAACATGCGTCCCTAGTTATAGTTCACCGTGTTGGTTATAGTTCATCCGGATAGTTATAGTTCAGCAGTATAGGTAAAGTTCATCAGGATAGTCAAAGTTCATCAGGATAGTTAGAGTTGTTCCGGAATATAATTAATAATTAACTGTGCCGGCTATGATAAGTTCATCAGGATAGTTAAAGTTCATCAGGATAGTTAACTAATGTTTAGCCGGTTATGATCGATATGATTTTATTAATTAATTGAATTGTAGGTCTCTTCTGCGACTCTATCACAACACACTCCTACATCTACAACAGCGTCGCAAAAGGAAAGGGTAACTATTTTAATTTACACAGTTGTGTACTTCCCTTATAACTAATTGCTATATGATCATTTAATTAAATGCTGATGCTGTCTTTAGGTGAGAAAGAGAAAAATGACAGAAGCAGCAGCTGCTGCAGCCAGTGATGCTGGGGCATCAGAGCAGGAAGTGGTATATATATATATATATAATTAATTTAGAAATTTGACAAATCGCTTTGACGTTATCGGTAATTAATATATATGTTACTAATCAGTTAATTACATGGTGTCAATTTAGGAAAAGAATAAGAGACATGCAAAACCTGCAGCTCCTAAGAAGAGTGATCTTCAGTTGGAAAAACCAAATAATTATGATGCCATTGCAGCTGCTACCGATCTGCAGCCAGTAATCCAAGAGGTATATAGATTAGTATATACCACAATTTTTGTATTCTATTTTTTACTTTAATTAATTAATTGTTTATATATATGCTATAATTAATATTATTATTATTATTATTGTTATGTCACTTCTGATCAGGGGAGCCAAACTGCGACGTTGCACATGGAGGGGGATCCACTGAACGTCGTGGGAATGGCTGAATTATTACCAAAACAAAAAGATGAGAAGATTCATGGAAGTCCATTAGCTCCTGGTTGCCGTAGAATTAGAGTTTATCAGGTCAAAAAGGGTGCAACATTTTTACCATTCCCAGTAGATGGTAAAACAACGCTTTCGGAGGTTGAAAATAAATATATTATTGCATGGCCGATGAACCGAATGATCCTTCATTCTAATAACAAGTCAGATAGATCACAGCCGGTTGATCATTCTACGGTGCAAAAAGTATTGGAACAACCACAGGTAATTACTACATTAATTAATCGTATCCGCTAATTAATTAACTTTATATATATATATATATATTATATATATATATCTGATCGGTTTTATTTGTCATGTTTCCAGGTAAATAATGATCGGAAAAAGATGCCGAAAGTGTACGTAACACCAAACCAGCTGAAGAATCAAAATGTGATAAATAGAAAAATCACACGGCACCAGCAGAAGCAGCTGATCAGCACGGACAAGAAATTATAATTAATTATTATAGAAATTAAACTTTGATTAGCTAGTGTCGTATGTTATCTTTTTGAACAGCGTCATGATTAGTGTATGTACATTAATTTTTAATTATAATATATGATTTTTAAGGTTTCTCTATACTAATTAATTAATATATAATTAATTGTAATTAATTAAGAAAATATATGTGACCATATATATAATACCAAAGGCCACACTTTTTATATTTTAACGTGGCCGTTGCCACCATTTGGCCACGCTTATTGGGACAAATTATCTGATTTCAACTACCCTTTGGCCACTTTTTTTTTTCCAATTATATGTGGCTAAAACACAAATATACGTGACCATATAATACCAAAGGTCACGCTTTTTATATCTTAACGTGGTCGTTGCCACCATTTGGCCACGCGTATTGGGACAAAATATCTGATTTCAACTACCCTTTAGCCACTTTTTTTTTCCAAATATATGTGGCTAAAACATAAATATACGTGACCATATAATACCAAAGGCCACGCTTTTTATATTTTAATGTGGCAGTTGCCACCCTTTGGCCACGCTTATTGGGACAAAATTTATGATTTCAGCAACCCATTTGGCCACGTTTTTTCATATCATATGTGGCTAAAACACAAATATACGTGACCATATAATACCAAAGGCCACGCTATTCATATTTTAACGTGGCGGTTGCCACCCTTTGGCCACGCGTATTGGGACAAAAATTATAATTTCAGCAACCCATTTGGCCACGTTTTTTTATAACATATGTGGCTAAAACACAAATATACGTGACCATATAATACCAAAGGCCACGCCATTCATATTTTAACGTGGCCGTTGCCACCCTTTGGCCACTCGTACTGTGACAAAATGTATGATTTCAACAACCCTTTGGCCACGTATTTTTATAATGTATGTGGCTAAAACACGAATATACGTGACCATAAAATACCAAAGGCCACGTTAACCAAACACATGTGGCCGTTGGAACCCTTTCACCACGCTTTTCTGAAGAATTGTTTGATTACAACAACAAATATTGGTACCCTTTAGCCACGCTTATAGGTGGCTTCAGCCACTGATATTGTAACGTGGCCGTAGGGTACATATGGTGACGGCACCTATGGTGTCGTTTGGAATGGAAAAAAAAAACGTGACAAAACACCTTTTGTCACGGTTTTTTTCCGTGGCCAAAGGTGAATTTTGACGTAGTGAAAAGGCAGCCAACCTCCTCATTCACACCCCACTCAATTCTTCTCCCGCTCTAGTTTTATTATCACGTTTTACACTTTCTGAGCCACTTTTTTTGGCGTTTTAATTATTCGCCAAGATTGTAAGAACTCTAACTTAAGTAGAATATGATTTGTATTTGTCTATGAATCTTTCATCTTCTCTTAAGCATATCTTTAAAGCCATGTTTGGCTGAATTCTTACACTAACTTGGAAGAAATAAAATCTCTGACGTGTTGGTAAAATGAGTTTATAAACTCACCTTAAGGTGTGTAAAAATGACTTTATGAAAACTCTTTATATAGAAAGTTTATTGTCACCTTTTTTTAACAAACGTTCCTTGTGTATTACGGACCATTTGAGGAGTCGAAAGCTCATCAGTTGGACTTGTGACGCCCGACCGGGGGACGATGCATGATCCTTTTGGTGTCTCGCACCCCATGCAAAGCAATACACTCAAGTGTTTTATGTCTATGTAAATAAACATGGTTTTCACGCATGTACAGTCTGAAGGTAATGATTAGGAATAAGGGTTAATAATATTTTGCGACTACGTAGGCTTTCGTTACGACCGTCCATGTATGCGCGAGAGCGGTGCATGGAGGAAACAGACCTTAATCCATTATAAAGATAGTTTCATAATTTAATAATCCGATGCGTGAGTTGTTCCCCTACTGATTCATGACAACGTATTCGAGTGTAACGGTACTTTGACCATAAGGCCCTACAATTAAATGGTATTTGCACATACATTATTTGTTACTAATAGAACGATTATTGTAGGTCCAGAAATAATACCAAAACACGATATTGTGATCTCTAACAAGTGCGGAAACCTTGTAGAGATTGATTCAAGAGAAAGATGATGTAAGAGACTTGATAGCAAAGATGAAACAATGCAAAAGATCAAATCTAGAGTGAAAACCGATCAAACTTTCATATCACTTGAAGAACTCGTAAACACAAATATATGAGAAATCGTAATCCCAAAAGCCTAGAAAAACATAAACACTATGGGTTTATATACTACCCATTACAAACCCTAGTCTTAGTCATAAACACAACAAAATCGGCCCACATAAGCCCAATCGTAAATACTAAGCCCAAACCGGTCTAAAACTAAAGCCCAAATATCTAATGTTCATGCCTCTAAAGTATAGCCCAACAATCTTCCCCTAGGCATGAACCATTAGACTGTCTAAGGAAGACATAAATCAAATCTGAATGTATGAGCTTCTTTCCTTGACCACCAACCTTTCTCCACAATTAGATTTGTCGTGCCATGAAACATACCCACCCGTATAGCATTCTCCATGTCATGTTCATCACCAAGTATTGGACGGGATGTCAGGAGCTTGATATCATTCTCTCCGAATCTCAGCAAATCAACAGGATCAAACATGCGGAACTGTCTCAGCTTCTTGCAAACAACCACCACCTCATGCGTTGTAGGATCATAAAACCAGCTATCAAAATTCTTTACAAGCGTATGGTCTTCTATTTCATCGAGCATGTTGATAACTCGATTTCGTATGGTGGGAGGACACCTCATTTCACCAATTGGTTCATCGGTGACAGGATCTGTTCCGGTTTCAACCCACTTTGCAGCCTTCAGATCAAAGTTTGCAAAGTTTTCCTCCATTTGGGCTATCAAATTGTTGCGAACCAGATTACCATGATTGTTATTCCACCTGTTAATGAACAGTGCCCTCAGCAAGTTCCTCAACTCTATTTCAGTCCATGAATGGAATTGACCTCTTGATTGGTAGTACTCGACTGGACTATATCCACCTGTCACCACAGCAAACAATTCCTTTTCAGCATCATAATGCCAACACAGAATTGGTTCCCGGCTCCCCTTCTTGTCTAATTCACTCTCTCCCACATCTATGGTGTACAGCCTAAGGGTAGGACCTTTGAAGAACTCTTTGAACCAATTGACTTGACCTTCAGGAGCCTTTGAAATAAATCTTCCACCACAAACATACTCAGACATCTCAATTGTGTCATCTCCTTCATCTTCATGTATTGCACTTATATCTTAAATTCCTTGAGATGAGCTTTGGCCATGGTCACTGATAACGATTTGTCAGACCGTCACAAATCCCCAACTTAATTGATTTTGTAGTAGTGGAAGCTAGGGTTATCGAACCTAGGGAATATGTGGAAATTGACTAATTGCTTAACTAACTTAATTAAAATTACCAATTAACCTAAAATTAACTAAGTTGACTCTTGGCTATTTTGATTGTTGGGGTGATTTAACTAAAGAGTAACTAACTTAAACACTAGAAATTACTTAACTATCAATGGATGAAAACTAACCACTTTTGGATCTTGGTTGGCTATCGATTTAGGCAAAACCTAATTAATTACTAGTGACACATAGACATGCCCCCCAATTGCCTAATTGACCTAATTACCTAGGGTTCTAATGGGCTGATTAGTTCCTGCCACAAGAAAGTGCTAGATCATGTCAGGGGAACACTAAAACCCTAGGTTACTAGTTAGATTAAACAAAGTCAGCATGCGGGTGCTCAACGGTTGCAAGGATTCCGGAACAACTAGTAACTAACCGATTAAGAATAAAACGATTTTACCAACCAATCACCAAAAGCAGTTAGAGGTGATTAGCCGGACATAGCTAACTTAACAAACATGATTATGAATGAATAATGCATAAAAAACTGTATCGAATGATTCAATTGCTTCCAAATCTCCAAAACAAGGATGAAAATCGCAAACCCTAAAGCTCTGGTCGTCTGGAATAATGAGAATCTATAAAATAACTTAACACACAAGTTTAAATAGCAAACCCTAATTTTTCTTCTGTCGACTGATTTGGGGCGTACCGCCCCAGAATGTGTAATCCTGGGCGTATCGCCCGAGTTTTTGCATTTCGGATTCTTCCCTTCAATTCAAGGCGTAACGCCCTGATCTCTGAATTTTTGGGCGTACCGCCCAGCTCTTGGCTTCAGGAACTTTTCTGATTTCTTCTAAGTCTTCAACCGCTTCTCGATCCTTTCTCGAACTCTACACCGATCAGCTTCAAATTTCTTCGTAAAAGCTCCATACTCAACTCATTAAGCTCTTGGTACCTTGAAACATAAAACCGTGAAAATGTAATGAAATCCAACCGTTAACCTTAATAAAAATAGTAATTTAATAGCACTAACGGACGACACTTTGGACTAATATAACATCCCCACACTTGACTTTTTCCGTCTCGGAAAAACTGCCATGGAATCATAACTGGGAAATCAACTCAAAATCATTCAACATTTTTATATTTATCAATTGATTCAATTCCACATTCCAAAATGTATTCATATATACTAATTGCAACTGCCGATATTTCTGTCCGACTAAACCCAACCACTGATCTTTGAGCCCCCAAAGTGTTTATGTAATTTACCAATCATTTGTATCAACCTGCCTATGTGTCCCACATTCAGAAAATTCTAGCTCAATCTAATCCCGACTCATATTCGGTCAAAGTAAAGGGTAATAAAGATGAATTATTTATATTTTCCCCACCCTCGTTAAATCAGATACTCATATATCCCAAGAATGGTGGATTTGAATGGATGAGTGAATTCGTTGAGCATTTATTCATTTGCTATCACTTCCTATTTTTTTTCATTTGTTTTTTTTTATAACTGGTTAATTTTAACTATACTTACCAATGGACATCATCAGAGGTACTTTTCGCAAGATGCTATCCCCGAATCATACATGAGTATTTTGCCCGCGAGATCCAGGGCATCATCAGAGGCACTCACCATGGGATACTATCTGTAGTTTGTACGTGAGTATTTTGTCCCTTCACTCTAAAATTATTAATCAATTTATTACCTAATATGCTTAAAAGATGGAAAGATGGGGCGCCGTTATTTCTCGGATTTGCATTCGCAGAAAGATCATAACGTGCCAGTTTATTCTGAGGATATATAAGTCTCTAATCTAAAAAGGTCTTTTTCCTCCTAATCATCAGTTTCAATATCACTCTAACTCCTAAAATGGGAACCCACTAGCAAGCTGAATTATTTACATAGTTATACAGAAATAAACACAATGGGCAGTTTAAGCTTTACTAAATCAGCTGGGCCTACCGACACATCACAAATTAGATATATTTTCCATTCTCTCCTTTCCTACCACTTATCCCTTTCTTCATTTATTTTTATTCTGAAAATCGATTCCCAATTGTACTATCATTTTCCATGTACCGGCAATTTATCCAAAACAGATTTGACTCACACACTTAAACTAAAATTGACTCAAAAAAAAAAAATGAAAAATCTTTTTGGATTTTTTTATGTTTTTTTTTTTAATTTTTTTCTTTTTTTTTCAAAATAAATAAACACAACTACCTAAAAATTGAAAAACTACTAAAAACTGACGTCATGTCTCCCTCCCCACACTTAAGATCGACATTGCCCTCAATGTGATAGGAAACACGCACATGACGAATATACAGACTCGAACGATAAAAGAAAATAAAAGATGAAATAAAATGCAAAAATAAAGAGATATAAAAATAAATAATAAAAAAAATAATAACAAGTTGGAACAGACTCCCCTGATAACATCGTGAAAGCTCCTTGAAAGTCGTGCCAACGCCCTCTCGTGACAGATCGTGAATTCCAAATCATCTCGATAGCGTTCGGTGATGAGGAATGTGTGCGCTTTGAACCGGGGTGGTGGGTGTGGTGGTGATTGCGAACGAGAATGGCGGTGGTGGTGTGTGATTGTGAAGAACCGACCCATTTAAGGGTTTTGATTTTTTAAGTTTTTTTTTTTTTGAATTTTTTTTTTGTGAATTTTGGGGTGTACCTCCTAGAATGGTAACATTCTGGGCGTACCGCCCAGACCCATTTTTGACAGAAAGTTTTGAAAATTTTTGGGGACTCAAAATTTTTCTATCTCTTGGAAAAACACTTGTTTTGCATCACCGAATGTCTCTTCTGCAAAAAAAAAATAAAAATTTATAAAACATACCTGGAACGCGGTAACAACACAATTTCATTCCCGAGCTTCCCGATTTCCTGAAAACACACCAAAACGTAAAATCTAACAACTTCGAAAACACACGAAAATCAAAAAGAAAAACAAACCGCTGGGTTGCCTCCCAGTTAGCGCTAAGTTTTTAAGGTCTTCAGCCAGACCGTACTTCCTTTTCACGGAGGCTTAAATATGTAATTATCACCCAACTTTGACTTAGTAGAGGAACGATATGCACACTCCCCGTTATCATCATTGCTCCATCCCCATTCCTCAACGTGACCTTCCTCCTTCATTTTCACAGCTCCTCGACCATCATCCTTACCTCGATCATGCTTTGAATTACCATTTGAACTCTTCGTAGCCTTTGAGCCCTTCTTATTCTTCTTACAACCTCTTTTAGCCTCCTCATGATTGAGAGATGCCACCATACCAACCGGGTCTCCTGTATCTCCACACTTGGGATCATTTATCTCTAATCTTGCAAACCTGTCAACCACAACATCACCTTCCATTGTATCCTCCTCTATTTTACTAGGAGGACACTTGTCAGTAGCAAACAATTTTGGAATAGTATTAATAACCGAATATTTAAAAACATGATTAAATAAATTTAAAGATAATACCCGGCTACCAAACTGCATTGTACATGTGTTTGCTCTGCAATCAATTTGTGTGTTTGCGGTAGACAAGAATGGTCTGCCAAGTATAACCCGCGGTTGGTGCCCCGTGTCCTCATAATCAACTACCAAAAAGTCTTCGGGATAGCAAAATTCACCAACTTGAACAACCACATCCCTCAACATACGTCGTGGTTTCTTTGATGATCCATCCGCAAATACCACCTTTGTCTTGACCTCTTGCACGTCACGCAAATGAAATTGCTCACACATACTACTTGGAAGAACACTCACCGATGCTCCAAAGTCCAACAATGCCTTGTTGGTTGAGAATTCTCCAATCTTAACCGGAATCATTGGTGTCTTCAACTCTTCGAACTCTTCCTCAACATCACTTTCGTCACCGTCTACCAACGTGTTGATTGCACTAATAGGAACTCCTCGGACATTCTTGACACCTGAAGTAGAAGCTTGGTGAGCTGGGTTAATGTTAGTATCACTAGGCAACGTACCTGGCTCTCGTCTTGAATTTTCAGCAGCTAGTTGACCCAACTGTTTCTGCACAGCTCCCATTGTCTTGTCTTGGAGCTCGAACTTCCGATCAAATCCTTGAACTTTATCGGTTAACAAGATCATCTTCTCAAGCATCATGGACATTTGAGTTTGCATGACTTGCATAGGATCCTCCTGCTTCGGCTGGCTTGGTTGGTAATTCCGTTGGGTCGGATTGCCACCTTGAGTGTAGGTATTCCGTTGGTAGCCCCCCTGATTGTAACCAGATGGCCGGCCTTGATATTGCGTTTGAGCTCCACCCTGCACATTAGAACCTTGAAAGTCAGGGTTCAATTGATTACTATAATTACCATACCTAAAAACTGGGTGGTTTCGGAAGCTGGGATGGTAGGTGTTGCTGTTCATGGCTCCTTGCACATAGTTGACATCTTCACTTGGTTGCACCCCGATAGAACATGCATCAACAAGATGGCCTAATTCTCCACAACTAGTGCACACCGGAATTTGTGCACTTACTTTCACCTCTTCGGATGTTCCCCCCAACTTCATTTGTGCTACTTCTTTCTCCAAGAGGAGTGTTTATTGGCGGAGCTTCTCTATCCTTTCCTCCACCTCATAGTCGATAGATTTAACCAAGGGGGATCTCGATCTCCTTCCGGTTTGAGCAAGTCTCTTAGAAGTGGCACTCAATCGCTCCATGTGCCCCCAATCTACCTCTTCCATGTTAGTTAGGAAAGTGCCATTGCTGATGGAGTTCAAATCTCGGATTTCTTCTGGAAGGAGGCCATCATAGAAGGACTTTCTTAGGTCCCATGTGTCAATCCCGTGGTGTGGGCACTTGCGCAACAAATCCTTGAACCGGTTAAAGGCCTCATGAAATGGTTCCCCGGTGTGTTGCTGGAAGGATTGGATCTCCTCTTTGACTTCACTTGTCTTGCTCATTGGGTAATACTCTTCAAGGAACGCTTCCTGCATTTGCTCCCATGTGTAGATGCTACTGGCGGGTAGGCTCTCAAACCATCTTCTTGCCCGATCCTTTAGAGTATACGGGAAGAGCATCAACTTAACATCTTCCGGGGTGAACCCCGTTGCTCCAATGGGAATGCAGATTGACTCAAAGAAGTGTATATGGTGGTAGGGTTCCTCGGTTCTCTTCCCGTAAAATTCTGGCAAGTGGCTCAAATATTGAGGTCAGACCTCAAATGCTCTTCTATTAGTGCCCATTGGGGTGACCACCGCAGATGCGCTCGGGACTACGACCGGTTTAAAGTGGCTAGCCACACCCTGAACCTGTGGGTTTGCTACTAGTCTTGGAACTCCTCCTTCGACTTGAATGCGCGCTCCCCCGTTGTTTTGTTGATTAAACTGTGGAACGCCTCTCGGGGGCGGATCGCGCGGTACACGTGGTGCACCATTTGGTTGTGGAATTCGAGCACGATTCCTTGGAGCTTCATTATGTGGCTCAGCCCCATACCCATATCCATCTTCCTCCTCATCTTGGTCATACCGATCTTGTTCCCACTGCTCTGCCTGTCTCTGCTAATCTTGCTCCTCAAACGCCGGGTTTTGTCAGAAATGGGGTGGGTTGGCATTTCGGAAGAGGGGTTGTTGTGGGGCTTCTCGGAAGATAGGTTGTCGTGGTTGAAATGGTTGCCTTGGCCGGTAGTGGTAGCCTTCCTCCTCATGTTGTGAGGATTTGGGAGACAATGATGGGAGGGAATTGTGCCCATGCACCCGAAATGGTGGGATATGTACCGGAGGAATGTTTTGTGGCATGCCGGGGTTCACTGGTTCGTTATGGGCTTGGTTTTGTGGATTGTGTTGGTCCTGATTGAGGTTTTGATTTGGGTGTGGATTTTGGTTGGGAATTGGGTCTTGGTTGATGTTATCATTTGGGTTCGGGTTCTGGTTGGGATTTGGGTTTTGGTGGATGTTGGCATTTTGGTTGAGGTTTGGATTTTGGCCCTCCATTGCTCTTCTGTTTTTCTGCTCTGCTCGGTTCTGTCGGGTTGTTCTCTCAATCTCCGGATTGTAGATCAACGGTGAGGTCTTGCGGGAATGCCGCGTATGCATGCACAATCACCTAAAACCTGCAAAATTGGTCACAAAAGAGCAAACCAATTACATAACACTGTTCCAGGGCGTGTAAATAATGCAATAGAACAGCAAAAATCAAAACTTGGACGGTCAAAAATTGAAAAAATTTCTGTGAAAATTGACCCAAGGCGTACCGCCCAGGAATTGTAATTCTTAGGCGTACCGCCCAAAAGTGAAATTCGACAAAAATTAAATTTTTTTTCCTTTTAGTTGCAGAAATTAAAAACTGGAATAAAGGACACTATTTTTGGGGTTTTTTTTTTAAAAATTAACTAAAAATGCAAATTAACAAAAATTAATTAAAACCAACTAATCAATAGGCGCACTAATTCCCCGGCAACGGCGCCAATTTGATAACGATTTGTCAGACCGTCACAAATCCCCAACTTAATTGATTTTGTAGTAGTGGAAGCTAGGGTTATCGAACCTAGGAAAATATGTGGAAATTGACTAATTGCTTAACTAACTTAACTAAAGTTACCAATTAACCTAAAATTAACTAAGTTGCCTCTTGGCTGTTTTGATTGTTGGGGTGATTTAACTAAAGAGTAACTAACTTAAACACTAGAAATTACTTAATTATCAATGGATGAAAACTAACCACTTTTGGATCTTGGTTGGCTACCGATTTAGGCAAAACCTAATTAATTACTAGTGACACATAGACATGCCCCCTAATTGCCTAATTGACCTAATTACCTAGGGTTCTAATGGGCTGATTAGTTCCTGCAGCAAGAAAGTGCTAGATCATGTCAGGGGAACACTAAAACCCTAGGTTACTAGTTAGATTAAACAAAGTCAGCATGCGGGTGCTCAACGGTTGCAAGGATTCCGGAACAACTAGTAACTAACCGATTAAGAATAAAACGATTTTACCAACCAATCACCAAAAGCAGTTAGAGGTGATTAGCCAGACATAGCTAACTTAACAAACATGATTATGAATGAATAATGCATTAAAAACTGTACCGAATGATTCAATTGCTTCCAAATCTACAAAACAAGGATGAAAATTGCAAACCTTAAAGCTCTGGTCGTCTGGAATAATGAGAATCTATAAAATAACTTAACACACAAGTTTAAATAGCAAACCCTAATTTTTCTTCTGCCGACTGATTTGGGGTGTACCGCCCCAGAATGTGTAATCCTGGGCATACCGCCCGGGTTTTTGCATTTCGGATTCTTCCCTTCAATTCAAGGCGTAACGCCCTGATCTCTGAATTTCTGGGCGTACCGCCCAGCTCTTGGCTTCAGGAACTTTTCTGATTTCTTCTAAGTCTTCAACCGCTTCTCGATCCTTTCTCGAACTCTGCACCGATCAGCTTCAGATTTCTTCGTAAAAGCCAATACTCAGCTCATTAAGCTCTTGGTACCTTGAAACATAAAACCGTGAAAATGTAATGAAATCCAACCGTTAACCTTAATAAAAATAGTAATTTAATAGCACTAACATCAGGCCTCAAGAACTAATTGCTTAACTAACTTAACTAAAATTACCAATTAACCTAAAATTAACTAAGTTGCCTCTTGGCTGTTTTGATTGTTGGGGTGATTTAACTAAAGAGTAACTAACTTAAACACTAGAAATTACTTAATTATCAATGGATGAAAACTAACCACTTTTGGATCTTGGTTGGCTACCGATTTAGGCAAAACCTAATTAATTACTAGTGACACATAGACATGCCCCCCAATTGCCTAATTGACCTAATTACCTAGGGTTCTAATGGGCTGATTAGTTCCTGCAGCAAGAAAGTGCTAGATCATGTCAGGGGAACACTAAAACCCTAGGTTACTAGTTAGATTAAACAAAGTCAGCATGCGGGTGCTCAACGGTTGCAAGGATTCCGGAACAACTAGTAACTAACCGATTAAGAATAAAATGATTTTACCAACCAATCACCAAAAGCAGTTAGAGGAGATTAGCCAGACATAGCTAACTTAACAAACATGATTATGAATGAATAATGCATTAAAAACTGTACCGAATGATTCAATTGCTTCCAAATCTACAAAACAAGGATGAAAATCGCAAACCCTAAAGCTCTGGTCATCTGGAATAATGAGAATCTATAAAATAACTTAACACACAAGTTTAAATAGCAAACCCTAATTTTTCTTCTGCCGACTGATTTGGGGCGTACCGCCCCAGAATGTGTAATCCTGGGCGTACCGTCCGGGTTTTTGCATTTCGGATTCTTCCCTTCAATTCAAGGCGTAACGCCCTGATCTCTGAATTTCTGGGCGTACCGCCCAGCTCTTGGCTTCAGGAACTTTTCTGATTTCTTCTAAGTCTTCAACCGCTTCTCGATCCTTTCTCGAACTCTACACCGATCAGCTTCAGATTTCTTCGTAAAAGCTCCATACTCAGCTCATTAAGCTCTTGGTACCTTGAAACATAAAACCGTGGAAATGTAATGAAATCCAGCCGTTAACCTTAATAAAAATAGTAATTTAATAGCACTAACATCAGGCCTTAAGAACTAATTGCTTAACTAACTTAACTAAAATTACCAATTAACCTAAAATTAACTAAGTTGCCTCTTGGCTGTTTTGATTATTGGGGTGATTTAACTAAAGAGTAACTAACTTAAACACTAGAAATTACTTAACTATCAATGGATGAAAACTAACCACTTTTGGATCTTGGTTGGCTACCGATTTAGGCAAAACCTAATTAATTACTAGTGACACATAGACATGCCCCCCAATTGCCTAATTGACCTAATTACCTAGGGTTCTAATGGGCTGATTAGTTCCTGCCGCAAGAAAGTGCTAGATCATGTCAGGGGAACACTAAAACCCTAGGTTACTAGTTAGATTAAACAAAGTTAGCATGCGGGTGCTCAACGGTTGTAAGGATTCCGGAACAACTAGTAACTAACCGATTAAGAATAAAACGATTTTACCAACAAATCACCAAAAGCAGTTAGAGGTGATTAGCCGGACATAGCTAACTTAACAAACATGATTATGAATGAATAATGCATTAAAAACTGTACCGAATGATTCAATTGCTTCCAAATCTCCAAAACAAGGATGAAAATCGCAAACCCTAAAGCTCTGGTCGTCCGGAATAATGAGAATCTATAAAATAACTTAACACACAAGTTTAAATAGCAAACCCTAATTTTTCTTCTGCCGACTGATTTGGGGCGTACCGCCCCAGAATGTATAATCCTGGGTGTATCGCCCGGGTTTTTGCATTTCGGATTCTTCCCTTCAATTCAGGGCGTAACGCCCTGATCTCTGAATTTCTGGGCGTACCGCCCAGCTCTTGGCTTCAGGAACTTTTCTGATTTCTTCTAAGTCTTCAACCGCTTCTCGATCCTTTCTCGAACTCTACACCGATCAGCTTCAGATTTCTTCGTAAAAGCTCCATACTCAGCTCATTAAGCTCTTGGTACCTTGAAACATAAAACCGTGAAAATGTAATGAAATCCAACCGTTAACCTTAATAAAAATAGTAATTTAATAGCACTAACGGACGACACTTTGGACTAACATCAGTCACCAGATGATTTTGACTCAACAACACCTTTTAACTCTGAATGCTTCTTCTTCAGATCCATCAAGGTTTCATACAAGAACTTAAGCCTTAGCTTATTAGCTGCCTCGTTCTCTTTCAAATTCTTGTTTTCATCTTTAAGTGCTTTTATCTCATTTTGACGAATTCTCTTTTGAGACATAAGATAATTAATCTGAGGATTAGCACTTAACCTCATCTCAATTGGGAGATCAGATGCTCCCACAGTAGCCTGAAAAGGTCAGAAGCTTGGAATAGTTGGTGGCAGACTTGACTCAGTAAAGATGTTTACTCTTACCGAACTGGGTCTTTGACTATGAATGATAATGTTAATGATACTAACCTGCATCATCAGGAACCCATGATGATCAGAAGGAGCCTGAAACCCAAGGTATGAATGATAATGTTAATGATACTAACCTGCATGTTTCTATTTCAGTACCAGATGTTCAAACCACAAGAATCAACAAAGATCATCCACTTAGCAATGTGGTCGGACCAGTGACAGCAGGAGTCACAACTAGAAGCCGCGCGGGTAACATCAATCACTGCATGTACTCGTGTTTTATCTCCCAGATAGAGCCTCCAAATGTGATGGTAGCTCTTAAAGATCCAAGCTGGATGGAGGCTATGCACAATGAACTGAATCAATTCTCAAAATTAGGAGTGTGGCGACTAGCCAGAAGACAAAAAGGTTATACCCACAAGATGGTTGTACAAGAACAAGAAGGATGATACGGGTATAATCGTAAGGAACAAGGCGAGGCTGATTGTTCAAGGACATAGACAGGTGCATGGGATTGATTATGATGAGGTATATGCTCTAGTGGCTAGATTGGAAGCAATTCGTATATTCCTTGCTGTTGCAACATATCTCAATTTCACAGTGCATCAAATGGATGTCAAGACAGCCTTCGTGTATGCTGACATGAATGAAGAAATTTATGTGGGACAACCACCAGGGTTTGTGGATGAGGAACATCCATATCATGTATAATCTACTGGATAAAGCCCTGTATGGTTTGCATCAAGCTCCACGCACATGGTATGAGACTCTATCCAAGCATTTGGTGGAAAATGGGTATACAAGGGGAGTGGTTGATCAAACCTTATTTAGAAAGAAGGTGAATGATGACATCATCATGGTGCAAGTGTATGTGGATGATATCATATACGGATCTACAAATGAAGAATTGTGCACCGAGTTTGAAGAAATCATGAGAAAGAAGTTTGAGATGAGTGATCAAGGGGAGATGAATTTTTTCCTGGCATTACAAGTGAAACAAGATGAAACTGGAATTCTCATTCATCAAGCAAAATACGTGAATGAGATTCTGGCAAAATACAAAATGCAGGATTCCAAGCCCATCTCCACTCCCATGGAATCCCGGCCTCTACTGACGGTGGATGCAGATGGGGAACCAGTGAGTGAATTCTTGTATCGATCAATGATCGGGTCACTCATGTACCTAACAGCAAGCAGGCCAGACATCATGCATGCAGTGTGTGTGTGTGTGCACGTTATCAGGCTAATCCTAAACTCTCTCATTTAGCTGCTGTTAAACGTACTTTTACGTATCTGAAGGGCAGGCCTCGGCTTGGACTTTGGTACCCAAAGAATACTGATTTCCAATTGTTTGCTTTCACTGACAGTGACTATGGAGGTAGTGATCTTAACAGGAAATCAACAACCGGTGGATGTCAGTACTTGGGAGACAGACTCATCTCATGGCAGAGTAAGAAGCAGCATACCGTGTCTTAGTCAACTGCAGAAGCTGAATATGTGGCAGCATCAGCTGGATGCTCGCAGGTAGTATGGATTCAAAATCAGCTAACTGACTACGGTATGGAATTCAGTAACACTCCAATTTTTTGTGACAACGCTGCTGCTCTGCAAATTGTAAAAAATCATGTTCAACATTCCAAAACAAAGCATATAGACATCAAGGTACATTTTATTCGTGATTGCTATGACAGGAAGTTGATTCAGTTGGAAAAGGTAAGCTCAGATCAAAATGTCTCAGACCTTTTCACAAAACCCCTCCCTCGTTCCAATTTTGAAATGTGTGTTGAAGGCCTAAGGATGATTGCATTCGAGGAATGATCTGATCAAAACTTTTTGTATCTAGTTTTGTTTTTATCTTTTGCTTACTTTTGCTTTAAGTTTCTTTTAAAAAAAATATTTAAAAAAAATGTGTTTTTGTTTCAAAAGCCTCATAAAAACAGGGGAAAATTGAACTTCTGCTTCAGCATCTGTTTTCGGCTAGCCTTGATATCTGGATTACCTTCATAAGCTACCACTAGAGCATCCCATAGCTTCTTTGCAGTTTTGTACTTCTTAAATCCCTGAGCAATCTCTGGTGTCAAAGCCATAGCCATAATCGCATAAGCCCTCTCATCCTTGTTGCATCTCTCCCAATCGTCATCTGAGTACTCTGCTTCAGTGTTTACAACTCCAACCTTTGCTGCTTTAGTGTGTGTTGGTATGAACGGTCCATTCACAACAGATCTCCACAGTCTCAAATCAACACTCTTCAAATGGTTCTGAAATCTGTATTTCCACTCAAGAAAATTATCAGCAGATGTGAGTCTTGGTGGACGGGTAGTTGATCCAATTTCAAAATCCAACTTCTGGTACATACTCGGTTTGAAATCCATGTTAAACACTTAGAAAAACTTTTCAAAAAAATTTGATCAAATTGGGTTTACGATCGGGAACTCACGTTTACGATACTTAAGTCGCAAACATTGTCGGAAACAGAGAATCGTAAACTGCCTCGTAATCTCTGGGTCGTAAACGCAAGTCGGAAACACCAAAGTCGTGAACGGAATCGTAAACTCTATCGGGAACACTGAAGTCGTGAACGGGATCGTAAACACTATCGGAAACACTTAAAAATCAAATCTTGAAATCGTGAACACAATGAATGATCGTAAACTCGGTTATAAACTCATAAAAATCCTTTCTTGAACTCGTGAACACCTCCGATGAAGATCTTCAAGTAACAGCTGATCGTAAACGATGAAGAACAGCAGCAGCAAAGTCGTAAACACCCAAAACAGCTCCAAACCTTCGAAAAAACAACCTTTTTCCAGAAAAACGCTTGAATCCAATACCGTGAGAGCCTCGAATAAGTGATTCTTGGCTTTGATACCAATTGTAGGTCCAGAAATAACACCAAAACACGATATTGTGATCTCTAACAAGTGCGGAAACCTTGTAGAGATTGATTCAAGAGAAAGATGATGTAAGAGACTTGATAGCAAAGATGAAACAATGCAAAAGATCAAATCTAGAGTGAAAACCGAACAAACTTTCATATCACTTGAAGAACTCGTAAACACAAATATATGAGAAATCGTAATCCCAAAAGCCTAGAAAAACATAAACCCTATGGGTTTATATACTACTCATTACAAACCCTATTCTTAGTCATAAACAACAACAAAATCGGCCCACATAAGCCCAATCGTAAATACTAAGCCCAAACCGGTCTAAAACTAAAGCCCAAAGATCTAATGTTCATGCCTCTAAAGTATAGCCCAACAATTATGCCGCTAGTTATCTTTACAGGTAAATAACGGGAGGAACGAGAGATGGGATTTGAGGCTGAGAGGCGGTCGTCCTCACCCATCAGTAACAATCTTAAGGGAATGTTATAAATAAACAGATTACCAACACTTCCACTGACGAGCCCTCCTAAGTGATACTCTCTTTGACTGAATCGACTAAAACCCGCTTTTCTTTATTTATTTATTTTCTTTATATATCTTAACTATATAATATTTAAAGATAAATATGGTTAGATGTCAACAAAGGTAAAGTATCAAGAGCCCTTAATTCCATACATTGTGTCCTTGGACGATTTCGGTATCTTACCTTTGCTATACTATGTCATGATGGGTGTACTTGCCCGTGCATGTGGTGTATAGTGATTGTTCGTTATCGTGTTCTATCCTTGTAAAATTTTAGAAACTAACTCCAAGTTTGGAGCAAATTATGCGTATCTACAAATGGTGTGTTAATGACAACAAAACTGATTTTTGTCAACTTTCAACGCGCATAACTTTCTCCATACTATACGTTTGGGTTGAATCTTTTTGCAACATGTCCATAATATAATAAAGTTTATGCCTGTAAATTTTGAGAAACTAACTCCAAGTGTAGAGCAAATTAGCCATGCCACCAAATGTGTGCTTTGTGTTTGACTTTTAAATTTTGCATTTATGCATGTTGACTTGAAATTGTGCATCTATGCTTCCTACAAGTTTAGGACTTGTGTTTGAGTGTTTGACCAAATTGAATGCATGAAAAAGATGATTGATTATTTATAAGCAATTTGTCCTAGGGACAACCTTTAATTTGGTTAGACCGTATTTACCAAAATAGGTCAATTTCTAACCAACCTGTAAAGTCAAGTGTTGAGTACCAGTGCAACCTAAGGTGAGTTTCACTACTTGTTAGAGCATATTCCTATGCTGCGATGTGTCTCGTGTATTGTATCTAGACTAGAGTAAGGTTGTGAGTCAAATAGTCAATATACCATTGGGGCCATACCATATAGTCCGTCGTACCTGTTGGTACGGGCGTACCAACTGGTACGTGGGTTGATACGCTGCACTTAATGGTAAGTATAAATAGTTCGTGTTAGAGAGAGTTAGAGAGTTTTGAGAGTTTCATCTTCTTAACTGTGTGTATTTGTGTGTGTTCTCTATTTTTCTCTAGATTCCTTGTAATCATCTTTGTGAATCAATAAAGCAAAGCTTTATTTACATCCGTGTTCATCAATTAACCGAATCATGCAGGAGTAAGATCCCTCCGTGGTTTTACAAGTGGTATCAGAGCAATCCAAGTTGCTCTACTGCTGTGATTTGGCAAATTTCAAAATCCTAGTGAGAGAAAGTTTGGGTTTGAGTCGTTTTTTATCAATTTTTCTGAATTCTGAGTGTTTCTAATGATAAAAATGATTTCTGAGTGTTCCTAGAGTGTTTTCGCACCTCACTGATCCAAATTCCAGTTCAAATTATAAAGTTCGAAAATCAGTCGATTATGAGTTGGTACGCTGGTTGAAGATTTTGGTACGCCGATTAAACATACTGGTACGCTAAGCAATCTTCATAGGTTTCTGGTACGCTGGTTTTTGGTACAGAAGACAATCTTCAACAGTGGTCCGGAGTGGTTATTTTTTGGTACGCTGGCAGTTACGCCATACCAAATTGGTACGCTGCTTGATTTGGTACCCTGATAATTCTGGTTTGCAACTGGTACACTGAATTGGTTTGGTCCGCTGATTTGGTCTGGTACGTAGATTGGTACGTTGGACGATTTTGGTACGTCGAGAAGTTTTTGGTACGCTGGCAGAATAGTTGTGTTCACTAAAACTGACGTAACTTGAGAACCGTTAAGAGTTACGGGAACTAATACCAGCTGAAACGTTCGTCTCGAAGAGATCTATACTTTTACTGCCTAACGGCCAGTACCCTCTGGTTTGACCCCCAAAATCCGCTTAGAAGACCTTCGTTTTTTAGTTCGAAGTTTTGACGTTTGATTTTTAATTTCAAAATGATCGAGTTTCACGCGTTGTCAGCTATTCAAACTTCAATACAAAATTTGTTGAACTATGACAATGAAATTGGAACAAATCAGAAAGTTCCCAAATTGTTAAAATTGGAAGATTATCACAACTGGAAGCAACGATTTGAATCATTCATTAGTGCTCTTGATATTGATTTATGGATACCCATTAAACAAGGATATAAATATCCTACGAAAAATGGAGAACCGGTCATGCGAAGTGATCTTGATGAAGATGAAAGAAAAGTTTATGCACGAGAAAAGAAAACATATGGAAATCTCACGATGGCATTACCAAGAGATCTTTTGCATCAATTTAAGAATTGCACAACATCTAAAACCTTGTGGGGTGCATTAACAGATACGTGTGCAGGAAACGATTAATATCAGAAAAGTCGAAAGAAGTCTTGTTAAAAGAATTTGACAACTTTCAACATTGTGAAAAGGAAAATATTTCAGACTTGGTTTCTAGATTTTCACATCTTGTTAGTGAACTTGGAGAACTGAAAGTTACTAAAGATGATGATGATTTAAAAGAAAAGTTTTTGGAAGCATTACCGAATAGCTGGGAAAACTATGTTCTGTTATTGACACATGATAAAGATTATTCTGGATGGTCTTTCCACAAGTTAACATGAAAATTGCAAGCTCATGAACTAGAAATGAGAGTGAAAAGATCTACACATGCTCTCATTCAGAATCCAAAACTTTATTATGGGGATAATTCAGCTACTGTGAATGCTAAATCAAAGTCACGTTCTGATTCAAGTGTTACTCCACCATTAACAACGTTTCTTGCTGGAAAATCTGAACGTTCTAGTTATTCTCCAGGATGCAGTTTCACTATTCCTGAAAAATAAACAACCAATTCTATTCCTGTTTAAACAGCAGAAGATCTAGCTGCACTGTTTTCAGCTTTCATATCATCTGCTTCTGGGTCAATTTTTAGTCAAGTTGGTAATTTGGGTTTGTGTCCAGATGATCTAAAACAGATGGATGATGATCAGCTGCATAAGTTAGATTTGGATTGGCAGTTTGCTATGCTTGTTGAAAGAGGAAGAAGGTTTATGGATAAACATGGCAAGAATTCTATTATTCAAGGTGACAAACTGGGGTTAGACAATTCAAAGCTAAAATGCTACAAATGTTCCAAATCCGGACATTTTGCTCGAGAATGCAAACAATCTTCATCTACACCAAGTACTTCAAATAATCATGATCAGAATAAAGAAGCTAAAGCTATGATATCTTAAACTGATGAAGGGTATGATTGGTCTAAGGATTTTCCAGATGAATCTGCTTTTCTTAGTAACAATGAATCTGCTTTGATAGCTACTGTGCAAATAGAATCCAGTGATTCTGATTCTGAAGTAAGTGGTTATGAATCCATGTGTGAATTTTGTTCACAAAAGGATACTCGAATTCAAGATTTGATAAAGGAAAAAGAGTGTCAATTAGCTAAAATCAAAAGAAAAGATGATGAGTTGGAATGTTATGTCAAGAAATGTCAAGGTTTTGATGAAATCTGCAAAACAAATGAGAAGTTACTCAAAGAAAAGAGTTCGTTGTTGGAAGAGTTGGAAGATCTTCAGAAAAAGTTGT
This sequence comes from Deinandra increscens subsp. villosa, assembly GCA_039602395.1. Classification (NCBI taxonomy): domain Eukaryota; kingdom Viridiplantae; phylum Streptophyta; class Magnoliopsida; order Asterales; family Asteraceae; genus Deinandra; species Deinandra increscens. The sequence goes on along the minus strand of JBCNJP010000010.1, from coordinate 81,022,433 downwards.
CAGAAGGATGTATTCAAAATGATCAACAAAAATTACAACTTCAACATGAGAATGATGAATTCATGACAAAAATTGTCAAGTTAACTGCTGCAAATGAAAAGTTAGTAAAGGAGGTTGAGGAATATAAGTTTCAAGCTAAAGATGTTTGTGTAGATTTTGAGAATCTATTTCAGAAATCCACAACAAGGGTGGAAGCGGTTAAAACATCTAATGCTGAACTTCAAAACGCATTGGATGAAGTTACTGCTGAAAGAACTCAATATCAAATTGTTTAGTCTGAATTGCAAGATAAAATCATCAGTCTGAAGAAGGATAAAATCTTGCTAACCAAAAATGTTGAGATCTATAAGGAAATAGTGGATAAAATTACAAAAGAAGTGTTTGCCGCTCATGATGGTTTGCGAAGAGAAAAGTCTTTAGCTAATAGCACATCTGAAAAGCTGATTATGTCAGAAAAGGTTATAGCTGAGACACAAAAGACAATAGCCGATTTGAATGTTGAAATTTTGGATCTTAATCGTCAATTGCATAACTTGAAGAATTCACATTCTTTTGCAAGTTAATTGTGTCAAGATGATAATTTCAAGAAGGTGTTTGGAGGAGATAATTTTAATCAAATTCCGCATCCGGTAATTCAAACGGAATCTATTGTTGATTTAAGTACTTCAAATACAAAGTAAGATTATTCTGAATTTGCTGCTGAAAACTCTGACTTGAAGACATCAAAAAAATCAAAGAAGGTAATAGAAAAAGAGGAAACTTTGGTTGATAAATCACCATCACCGTTTGTTTCTCATGGGTTTATGTCAGAAGAGGGGGTTATTGCTACTGACAAGAAGATTGAAAAAGATGAAAAGCAGCTGAATGAAGAAGTTGTTGCTGCAAGGTTGGTTGAAAATAACAAATTAAAGGATATCAAAGCTTCTTTTAATCAAGTTGCTAAAGCTGGTCCATCAGGTTCTCAAATTGATCTGACAAAGCTACCAGGCTACAAAGGTTCAGGTTTGGGTAGCCAGGGTAAGCACTTTGAGAAGAAAGGGAATAAGCCTGTGACAATGAATGTTCAGAAAGACAAGAGAGATATAAGTTTAGATCAAATTTATCATCTGGCCTAGGTGTTTATTTCCATAATGGAAAAAGGATACCGAGGTAAAAATAAAAAAAGGATGTTTCTGAAGATACTTCCAGAGCTGGTCAACAGATCAGAGAATCTTCGTCATCTAGTTCCAATACTACTCCTCGAAGTCCTACTTCACAATGGGTTTATTCTAATTGTTTCCAGGTTTTTGATGATTTTTATGATGAATTTGAGTCTTCTGACAGGTATCAGGCGTTTCAGGGCAAATCGTAATCTAAGCGTTATATTGTTTGTGCTACCAATGTCGCCGAAAGGGCCACATGGCACAAAATTGTCCTGAAATGGCTAAGAAATCATATTCTAACAAATGTGCCACATTGATTGATGAATTAGGATTTTCAATCTAAAACTAAACAATTTTTCAAAAATGTTTCAAGTTTTGGTGGTTCATCACGAGATGGTGACTCAGCTCATTCTGATAAATCAAAAATGCAGTGGCGACCTAAGGTGGTCACCAACGCTGCAAATGATTTCGTGGAAGACATCTGGTCGACCAGAAGCTGTGTGCTTCGGGTGCCTTTGAAGTCTGATATTTAAATCCAGTGTACAGGTTTCTTCAAGAAGACTTGTCGGTGATTGTGAAGTTCAAAGCTTCAAGCAGTTACTGATTGTGGAGTTTCCTACGTAACTTAAATTGAATGCTTCATGTTTCAAAATTAAAAATTTTCTGAAAGCTTAAACTGGAAGGTATTCGTATCGATTGGTCAATTTTCTTTCTTTTACATTTTGTATGTAGTTTAGGGGGAGAAATAGTGTCTTTGTGTTTTTATTAAAATGAAAATCCAAAAAATAGAGTTTTCATTTTAAGGGGGAGAAAATGGAAAAATACAAAAACATGGAAAAATAGTAAAATTCAAAAACATTGTAAAATGAAAAATTGTATCCCGACATGTTTGGGAAATGCTGGTACATTGGCTTACGTGTCTGACTCATGGATAAAATAGATGAAAAAGCCATAAGATCATTGCTTGATGTGCTTGGTAGGCTCGACATTAAATCAGAAAGTATTCAAATGTGATATACATTAAAATACTAATGCTTGACCAAGTGGACAACATCTTGATGCATATCTCATGATATCAAGGAAAAAGATATGTGGAAAAAGAAAAATGAGAAGTCACTGTGTAAACATGTGTTCATTTTGTAAAAATTTAAACTTGTTTGATTTTCTTTATTTTGTCAAACGATCGGACTTTCTCTGCGTGTCCACAAGACCGACCTGATTGTTGTTTGTTTGACGTTCTGCTTTATTTTTTGGGTGTTTCGTATAACTCATCGGACTTTCTCTACGTGTACGGGAGTACCGACCTGATTGTTGTTGGGTTATACAATTTCAACTTGTTTTTATTTTCTTATTTTGTTAAATCCGAGGCCTTATCTGCGTATCGAAAGATCGACCTTAAGGAAGACGATTTAACGTTCTTATTTCTTTTTGCTTGGAACACAGTTGACGATATCATGAATTCAAATCATTATGTGATTAAATTACAAATGAAATCACAAAGTGTGATAAGCAAATACATATCTGAGTATGTCTGATAGTGTGGGGTAAACTTGTTAAAGCAATTTAATCAATACAATAATATATCCAGATGTTATATGTATGATTGTGCCTGAGTTTAAGATGGACAAATTATACCAGCAATCGACATGACTTGTGTGCTAAAGTAATTGAAATTGAAGTGTAGTTCAGCATGTCATGATCAATATGTTCCCAAGTTGTGATCTTTCTCGCAAAAGACAAAAATACTGTGTGATTCAGTATTTCATTTCTGTATTGCATTTATGTTTCATGTCTGAAAAATTCAAAACACATTTAGGTGTGTTTTAGCATAAACTTAGAAAAATTAAAAAGATTTTCAGTCTATTTTGATGTAAAGTTTCAAAAAGCCAATAAGATTTTGTTTCTTATTGTTTTTGACCGATCGATACAAGATACAAAATTATGATTTCAAAACTATATCTTGGATTCTCGAAGAGAAGTTTTGCGCCAAGATTAAATTAAATTCTGAAATTGCAGGTTTCTGTGTGACAAGACTCGAGCATGGTGAAAGGGGGAGTATGTAATATCTTTCACAAGTGGATCTTGAAGTTCAAAGATTGTTCAAGATTGATCCAGCCATGCAAGCTCTATTTCTGACAAGATTTCAAGTTGATGATCAGACGTAGCGATGCTGAAGATTAAGACTAAAGTTTAGTTGGATAAATAGATAGCTAGATACACTACACGTTAAGGGGGAGTTTGTTAGAGCATATTCTTATGCTGCGATGTGTCTCGTGTATTGTATCTAGACTAGAGCAAGGTTGTGAGTCAAATAGTAAATATACCATTAGGGCCGTACCACATGGTCCACCGTAACAGTTGGTACGGGCGTACCAACTGGTACGGGGGTTGGTACGCTGCACTTAATGGTAAGTATAAATAGTTCGTGTTAGAGAGAGTTAGAGAGTTCTGAGAGTTTCATCTTCTTAACTGTGTGTATTTGAGTGTGTTTTCTATCTCTCTCTAGATTCCTTGTAATCATCTTTGTGAATCAATAAAGCAAAGCTTTATTTACATCAGTGTTCATCGATTAACCGAAACATGCAGTAGTAAGATCCCTCCGTGGTTTTATACTACTCTATTTAGTTATATCCGGTTGAGGATGATAACACACAACTAGTTGCGTCCAGTAAAGGATGGCAATGCAACAACAAAGGTATTTTGTCTGTTTAAGTAGTTATCCAACACATATCACATGATTCACTGAATTGCTTTATAATTACAAAAAGTCCTTACTTTCTCGGACCATTAATAATGAATAGCTAGGTAATGTTGAGTAGTACTACTAGGGATTGACACTCCCGCTCAGCAGTGCACGTGATGCACCCTCCCGACTGACAGTTGGACTGAGAACAATATTAGCCTAGAACTACCGTGATCAGGAAAGACATGGGGAAGGCAAATCGCACAGGCTAAAACCTGTGACGCATAGTGAGCTTCGGTTTTGAACATTCAGGTGAACATAAGCATAGGCTAGCTACCTAACGATATGGATATTACTTGTAACTTACGAACTGTTCTTTCATTATTCGTATACATTCTTGGTCTACACGGTAAAGTGTAAACTGCTTTTGTGAACTCACCAGCTTTTGCTGACACTTGATTGTTGAATGCTTTTCAGGACGCTAGGAGGATCTTGGAGGAACGGGCGTAGGCAATACTCCTTTTAAAAAAAAATCTTTTGGGAATTACACTACAAACACTTTCATTACATACTTTTGCAAAACAATAACTTTGTAGACTTTTAAATGCTTCCGCTGAATTACACTATAAACTCTGTTTTGTGAAATGAAATATAAGCCTGTTTTACCTTGCATTATGGCTTGATTGTAACTAAAGACTTGGATCCTGGTCTGGATCACATCCCACATGGTTATACTCCGTTAGTGGAAATTAGGAGTGTGACATTAGGGGCCAAAGAATGGAGAGCATGGAGGCTAGATAGAGTTTAGGATGTTAGAGCATATTCCTATGCTACCGTGTGTCTCGTGTATTGTATCTAATCTAGAGCGTCTGTGTGAGTCAAGGTAGTCACTGGTCGTACCAGATGGTCAGCCGTACCAGATGGTACGTGCGTACCAAATGGTCCACCGGGTGGTACGCCGGCTAGTATGGTAGTGACTATAAATAGTTCGTGTTAGAGAGAGTTCATAAGTTCTGTCATTTCTCTATCTCTTAACTGTGTGTATTGAAGGTGTTTCTCTCTCTAGCTTGTATCTCTTTATGAATCAATAAAGCAAGGCTTTATTTACCGTTGTTGTTATCCGATTGACCGAATCATGCAGTAGTAAGATCCATCAGTGATTTTTCAAGTGGTATCAGAGCATTTGGTTGCTCTACTGCTGTGTTTTTGATAAATTTTCGGATTTCTAGAGTGAGAAAGTGTGGGTTTTCTTCGTCTTTCATCAAATATTTCCAATTCCGAGTGTTTCCGAGGTAAAAAATGATTTCTGAGTGTTCCTAGTGAGTTTTTCGCACCTTTCTGAAGCAAATTCCAGTCCAAATTGTCAAAATTCGCGAAAATCCGTCGAATTCAGCGTGGTACGCTTCTGGTCTGCCTCAAGAACATCTGGTCCGCTGCTGGTCCGCCAGGCAATCTTCATCGAGATTCTGGTCCGCTGGTCCGCTAGGCAATCTTCAAGTCTGGTCCGCCGTACCATTTTGGTCCGCCGTACCAATTCTGGTCCGCTGAATGGTCCGCTGAATCTGCTCCGCTGCCAGTTTCTTAAAAGTGTCATAACTTTTGCATCGAAAATCACTACGAGAGCCATAAGTACTCAAATCGATCGTCTCGGCGAGCTTTACATTGTTCGTTCAAAGTTGGTTTTCAAAATCAAATTCTAACATCTTCGTTTTTGAGTTCGAAGTTTTGACGGTCATTTTTTAACCTCAAAATGAGTAATTTTCACGCATTTTCAGCTGCTCAAACATCGTTGCAAGCAATGATGAATTATGATAACGAGATAGGAACAACTCAGAAGGTTCCTAAGTTGTTACAATTAGAAGATTATCACAATTGGAAGAAAGGTTTTGAGTCATACATATTTTCTCAAGATGTTGATTCTTGGATCCCGATTAAAAAAGAATATGAGTATCCGATGATAAGCCCGAGAAAGCCAAAGATAATAAGTGATTTTGATGCTGATGAAAAGAAATTTTTTGCCCGAGAGAAGAAAACGTATAGCTTTCTTACCATGGCTTTACCTAAAGACTTGATGCATCAGTTTAAGAATTACACAACTTGTAAAGAATTGTGGGATGCTATTGCTGAAAGATGTGAGGGTAATGAGCAATACAAGAAGACTCGGAAGAAAGTTTTAAAGAAAGAATTTGATAATTTTGGACATTGTGCTAATGAGCAAATCAAAGATTTGATTGCAAGGTTTTCCCATTTGATCAATGAACTTGAAGTTGTAGGTGTTAAAAAAGGAAGTGATGAGTTGAAGGAGAAGTTTCTAGAAGCTCTACCCGAAAAATTGGAGAATTTTGTTATGATGTTGACTAATGGTCCAAACTATTTTAGTTGGACATTCAATCAGTTGATTAGCAAATTACAAGCACATGAAATGGAACTGCTTGAGAAAAAGTCAGCAACTCCGTCCATTCAAAATCCTGAAGTATACTTTGGAGAAAATTCTGCTACTATGCATGCCAAAACAAAATCACATTCTATTTTAAGCAGTAATCCACCGGTAACAACTTTTCTTGCTGGAAAGTCTGAAAACACTGGTTATCCTTCGGGTTGCAGTTTTACTATTCCTGATAGATCATCAAGCAAATCTATTTCTAATCAAGCAACCTACGATCTAGCTGCTTTGTTATCTGCTTTCATATCATCTTCATCTGGATCCATCTTTAGTAAAATTGGTAATTCTGGTATGTTTCCAGAGGATTTAAGTCAGATGGATGACGATCAGCTGCATAAGTTAGATTTGGAATGGCAATTTGCTATGCTTGTCAAAGAGGAAAAGGATTTATGAAGAAACATGGAAAGCAATCTCTTTTTCAAGAAGGAAGGTTTGGTTTAGATAAGTCGAAGCTTAAATGTTTCAAATGTTCTAAATTTAGACATTTTGCTCGAGAATGCAATCAATCATCATCTGATAAGTGTAATTCGGATACACATGGTCAAACTAAAGATGCAAAGGCTCTAGTAGCTGAGGAAGGTTTTGATTGGGCTGCAGAGTTTCCAGATGAATCTGCATTTGCAGTCCGCCCTTCAGACAATTATGCATTGATGGCAAATATTGAGGTTGAATCAAGTGGGTATGCATCTGAGATCAGTAAATCTGAAACGAGTGATTCTGAAGTTAGTGGGTATGAGTCAACATGTGAATTTTGTGATAAAAAAGAAAGAAAGATTTCGAGAATTGAGTTCTGAAAAAGAAAGACTGATTGTTGAAAATGAGAACACGGAAGAAGAATTAGAAAGTCTAAAGAAGAAATTTGAAGATTCTGATGAGATTCTCAAGATCAATGCGAAATTAGTCCGAGAGAAGAATGCTTTGATGGAAGAGTTTGTTGAGCTTCAAACAAAATTGGATGAAATGGTTAATTTAGATAAAGAACAAATTTTGAAGTTGCGAACTGAGAATGAAGAGTTGGTCAAAAGTGTTGAGAAATGGGAAAGTGAAGCAAAAGATGCCATTGGTGATTTTGATAATTTGTTCCAGAAATCAACTGCAAGAGTGGAATCGCTGAAGCAATCTTATGATGATCTCAAGAAAGAGTTTGATGAAGTTACTGCTAAAGAAAAAGATCGTCAAATGGAACATTCAATATTATTTGATAAAGTCACGATTTTAACACATGACAACAACTTATTGAAAAGAAATATTGAGATTCATGAGGGTCGGGTGAAGAAAATTACCCAAGAAGTGTATGATGCCCATGATCAGATGCGACAAGAGAAGTTTTTATCGAATAGGGCTTCGGAGCAATTGATTCAATCAGAAAACGAATTGGGTGAAGCTCAAAAGAAAATATCTGATTTAAATGTTGAGGTTTTGGATCTGAAGCGACAATTAAACAATTTGAAGAATTCGCATTCTTTTACAAGTTACTTGTGCAAAGATGAAAATTTAAAGAAAGTTTTTGGAAACAAAGAGTACAATTAAATTCCACATCCAGTTATTTCATCTGATGCTCTAGCTAATATTCATTCTTCTGATATAACTGGAGATTATTCTGAATTTGTGTCTGAGAAATCTGAGAAGAAGGAACCAAAGTTTTCAACCAAGAAAGTGGAGAAGGATGAAAGTTTGATTGAACAATCTGTTAAGTTTGTTTCTGGTGGAACTGGTGTTAGTGATAAAGATATTTTTTCCGATAAGATGGTGGAGACAGATGAGAAGATAGAGTCTGGAAAAAAGTTGGCTGATGAGCTTGTTAAAGCTAACAATTTGAAGGGTATTAAAGCTAAATTTACCGAGGTTGCTCAAGCTGGTTCTTCTAAGTCTCAAGTGAAATTGTCAAAGTTACCCGGTTATAAACGATCCGGTTTGGGTAATAGCAATCAGAGATTTGAGCAGAAAGACAAGAAGACCATGCCAAAGAAGACTCCAAAGGCGAAGAAAGATACAAGTCTTGAACAAATCTATCACTTGGTGCATGTATTCATTTCTACCATCGAGAAAGGATTCGGAGGAAAACAAAAGAAGAAAGATTACTCTGAAAGTTCTCCGAAAGAATCTTCTTCATTTGGATCAAATTTCACTCCTCGAAGTCCTACTTCCAAACGGAGCAAACCACAATCTAACCGATCATATCGTTTGTGCTATCAATGTCGCCGAAAGGGACACATGGCACAGGATTGTCCTGAAATTGCAAAACGATCATTTTCAAACAAATCTGCCACATTTATCAATGAATCAGGTAGAATTTATACTGAGTCAACACCATTCAAATCAAAATATAAAACGAAACAATTTTTAAATTTGATTCTAGTGTTGGTGGGTAATCACAGGATGATGATTCAGTACAAACTGAAAAGGTAAAAATGCAGTGGCGACCTAAGATGGTCAGCAAATCTGCAAATGATTTTCAGGAAGACATTGGTCGACCCGAAGTTGTGTGCTTCGGGTCATTTGAATACTAATCATTTATACCAATGTGCAGGTTACTTCTCGAAGACCCATTGGTTATTGAAAAAGTTGCTGATGGAGAAGTATTTTGCGTTCTTAACTTAAATTTCAAGAAATATCAAATTTCAAACTAAATTTTCTGAAAGCTAAAACCTGAAAGGTATCAGTATCGATTGGTCAATTTTCTTTCTTTTACATTCCGTATATAGGTTCGGGGGAGAAAACTGAAAAACCAAAAATGTGTCTTTTTGTTTTTGTTAAAATGAAAAATCCAAAAATAGAGTTTTCATTTTAAGGGGGAGAAAATGGAAAAATACAAAAACATTGAAAAATGATAAATTGATCCGACATATTTGGGAAATGATGGTACATTGGCTTACATGTCTGGCTCATGAATAAACTAGATGAAAAAGCCATAAGATCATTGCTCGATGTGCTTGGTAGGCTCGGCATTAAATCAGAAAATATTCAGATGTGATAAACACATTTAATACTAATGCTTGACCAAGTGGACAACATCTTGATGCGTATCTCATGATATCAAGGAAAAGATATGTGAAAAAGAAAAATGAGAAGTCACTGTGTATACATGTGTTCATTTTGGAAAAATTTAAAATTGTTTGATTTTCTTTATTTTGTCAAATGATCGGACTTTCTCTGCGTGTCCACAAGACCGACCTGATTGTTGTTCGTTTGACGTTCTGCTTTATTTTCTTTGGTGTTTCGTATAACTCATCGGACTTTCTCTGCCTGTACGGGAGTACCGACCTGATTGTTGTTGGGTTATACAATTTCAACTTGTTTTTATTTTCTTATTTTGTTAAATCTGAGGCCTTATCTGCGTATCGAAAGATCAACCTTAAGGTAGACGATTTAACATTCTTATTTCTTTTTACATGGAACACAGTTGACTGAATCATGAATACAATCATTATGTGATTAAATCACAATTGAAATCTCAAAGTGTGATAAAAGAAAATACATTTCTGAGTAAGTCTGATTGTGTGGGGTACACTGGTCAAAGCAATCTAATCAATACAATAACATATCTAGATGTTATGAGTATGATTGTGCCTGAGTTTAAGATGGACAAATTATACCAGTAATCGACATGACTTGTGTGCTGAAGTAATTGAAATTGAAGTGTAGTTCAGCATGTCATGACCAATATGATCCCGAGTTGTGATCTTTCTCGCAAATGACAAAAATAGTGTGTGATTCAATATTTCATTTCTGTATTGCATTTATGTTTCATATCTGAAAAATCCAAAAAGATTTTAGGTGTGTTTTAGCATAAACTTAGAAAAGTCAAAAAGATTTTCGGTGTGTTTTGATACAAAGTTTCAAAAAGTCAAAAAGATTTTGTTTCTCATTTGTTTTCGACCGATCGATACAATGATGCAAAATTCAAAATTCAAAACTATATCTTGGATTCTCGAAGAGAAGTTTTGCGCCAAGATTAAATTAATTTTGAAAAGAAAAGATAGCCGCGTTTCTATCTTCTGAAATTGCAGGTTATTTGTGTGATAAGACTCAAGCATGGTGAAAGAGGGAGTATGTTATATCTTTCACAAGTGGATCTTGAAGTTCAAATACTGTTCAAGATTGATCCAGCCATGCAAGCTCTATTTCTAACAAGATTTCAAGTTGAAGATCAGACGTAGTGATGCTGAAGGTTGAACACTGAAGTTTAGTTAGATAGATAGATAAATAGCTACAATACATGTTAAGGGGGAGTTTGCTAGAGCATATTCCTATGCTACCGTGTGTCTCGTGTATTGTATCTAATCTAGAGCGCCTGTGTGAGTCAAGGTAGTCACTGGCCGTACCAGATGGTCAGCCATACCAGATGGTACGGGCGTACCAAATGGTCTGCCGGGTGGTACGCCGGCTAGTATGGTAGTGACTATAAATAGTTCGTGTTAGAGAGAGTTCATAAGTTCTGTCATTTCTCTATTTCTTAACTGTGTGTATTAAAGGTGTTTCTCTCTCTAGCTTGTATCTCTTTGTGAATCAATAAAGCAAATCTTTATTGATTCGAGGTAGTCAAGGTAGTCACTGGCCGTACCAGATGGTACGGGCGTACCAAATGGTCCGCCGGGTGGTACGCCGGCTAGTATGGTAGTGACTATAAATAGTTCGTGTTAGAGAGAGTTCATAAGTTCTGTCATTTCTCTATCTCTTAACTGTGTGTATTAAAGGTGTTTCTCTCTCTCTAGCTTGTATCTCTTTGTGAATCAATAAAGCAAAGGTTTATTTACCGTTGTTGTTATCCGATTGATCGAATCATGAAGTAGTAAGATCCATCAGTGATTTTTCATAGGAACTTAAATACCCGATTTTAGGGTTTAGCCTCCTTAGATTTCGGTACGCGTATCGGGCCATATTCCTAAACAACCTTCGCGATGCGCAGCGCAACCCAGGGGGTGCGCGCGCATCGTTTTTCGACCTTGTTTCTTCATTTAACGTCCGATTCGAGCCCCGGTTTCTCCTAATTTCTCCATTTTAATATTACCATCATTTAATACAAAAAAATGATCATAAACATGTCACATAACAAATTACTATTGTTAAAATAATGCACATAACGCGATTTTGGTCAGTTTTGTTGTTTTTATCACTTTTAAGCAAATCACCTTTCGCGACCCGATCAAGTGTGTGATGACTAATAACATGAGTTTTTTTATTATAAAACTCGTAAATATGATAAAATTGATATACAAAACTCAAAAATGTAGGGGAGATTGTGGTCCATTATCTTTGGCTAGTCTTATGGTTGATTCTGGAATGGTCATAGTGTGTTTCTCAGATCTATTGTTCACCTTCTGTTGATAGCCTTAAGTTGTTATGTCAAGCTCGATTGTCTGTTGTTTGTTGTAAAGAATATGATGTTCTCTGAAGGCAATCAGTACTCACTAAAGGTATTAAAAATGTGGTGGGTTAGCTGCAGTACACCCTATATATAAGCAACAGTAATTCCTTTAGGGTGCATTGGGAGTCGGACCGACAACGGTGTGTGTGAGTGGGTATGTCTATGATGGTTGGTTATATCGCAACCCGTTTTCCTTTGTCATCATTCCTAACCTAACCCTTGCGCTCGGGTAAAGTTTTTGGCACCGTCGTAATTAACTCATTAATCAAGGGTTTATTCCTACCCTTGGTAAAATCTTTTATGTTATTCCTATGTTGGTCCTTAATGTCTAAATGTGTTGGTTACTAATATAATTCTTTTCAACTGCCCTTATTCTTTAAAATTAATAAGTCTCTTAAATTTCGGGACGAAATTTTCTAAAGTTGGGGAGACTGTAACATTTTCAATTTACCCAATTGAGAAAATTCGACCCATTTTGAAATTTCACGATTTACCGATTTGTGAATTATTGAGAACCGGCTGAATTTTAGGGTATTTATACCTCCAATCAATAGATCTAAATGGTTTATAATCGTTTTTTGAGAACAAAATACTTAGTTACAATCAATTGGATTCCTTAAATTGAAAATAAAGCAATTTACGATTTTTACGCGATCTTGGTACCGATTTGTCATTTATCGGGAATCTCGTATTTGGTTATCGTATGTCACTTTCAACATTTTTATGAGTCTAATAATCAATTATCATGTCAAGAGTCATCACACACTTGATAGAGTCGCGAAACATTGGTGAATTGCCCAAAATCGATACGTACATCAAAAGAGACCAAAATCGCGTTATTTGACTTAATTTGAGCATCTCAATGAATTACGTGATGTATTTATATTCTTTTTGAGTGGATTATACCTGGTTAACATGTTGGGTTCATTAATTGGTCAATTTGAGTGAAAACTGGAATCAAAATCACAAAAAAACGAAGAACCGAGCATGCGAAACGAGGAACCAGACAAGCCAATGTTCGAGCAAGCTCCAAGCGTATGGCTTGGAACATCACATTCCCCAGGAGATACGCCTAGCCCTAGATTTCTAGTAAAATTCAGCCAATATATTCATTCTATTCTCTTGTGGCCTCATTTCTTTAACCCTAATCACCCCCAATACTCTAAAAACGGCTGGAACATTGGAGATATCACCTATTTTTGAAGGTTTTTAGCTAAATTTGGGTGTTTCCAAGCCTAAAATAGTGTTGGTTTTCCCCTAATTGGTAAGCTTTCTCTAAACCATGCTTCTATCTTGCTCCTTCTTGATCAAGATCTAAGCTTTCTCTAAACCATGCTTCAATCTGGCTAGACCCATGCCATGTATGACTAGATCTGTTGATTCCATGATGTAACTATTAGAAATATAGTGTCTCATCGTCGGATAATATTAACATAAATATCGAGGTACGATACAAAAGGATTACACTTTGGGCAACGAACAAGAACATTAATCTTATTAATATATTCACGATTTAATAATTAACATGGTGGACGTTTTATTTATAAAAAGTAAGTAATTTCATTATGAGATAATTAAATTGGTTGTGGATTAATTTAATTATGAGATAATTGAATTAATTAGGATATATATGTATATCCTAAATTTTGCAGATATATATATATAGGGTAGAGTTATAATACAAAGTACTTTTTGCGTGAGAAGTGTGAGAAGTGGATGATGTGTTAGATTTTAATGCATTGTGTTATCTTTTAGTTATGTTTTTGGTAAATATATAACACTATACATTGTTTTTTCCATATTAAAATGTCATATGTTTATCAAAATTAGAGTTAAAGGATAACGCAATGTAAACACACTGTAATAATATCCTAACACAGTGCCCTTTTAATAATTCTTAATAAATGGTGTTTGGTGGTGTTTGGAATTCAATGGATGGTGTATTTATTTTAGGATTGTCATATATTTACCTAAAATATAATAAAAAGACAATATCATGTGTTAAAAATTAACATATCAACCACTTCTCACACTTCTCACGTAAAAAGTACTTTGTATTATAACCCAACTCTATATATATATATATATATATATATATATATATATATATATATATATTATATACACATATTAATTTGAATTTCAAATAGTTGATACATAAGTTATCAATTATTATGGATTGATTTACCCTGATTTAGCTGACATGATTATCTTGTTAGCTAATACTATAAATAGGGGTCAAACCTCATAATTCAGATTACACCTGAACTCACAGCACAAGAGAAAGAGAGAGAGACCAGAGAATTTTCCGCCCTCCCCTTCCCTCTGCATCGCCGTCGCCGCCGCCGCCGCCATCGAGCAGTCACGAGTTGTCGTGTATTCTCGCCGGTCTTCTAGAAAGGTATATTGTTTATCTCTCTTGGTTTATTATTATTATGTTTTGCCATAAGAGTTATGAGATCAAAACCCTAATCGTGAAACAGTCATCTAGCTAGACTGTTCGTTGAACCAAGGTGTCTCAATTGGTTTAATCACAAATAGTTACATTCTGTTTATTCGGATTGTTTGGATCACTGGTGGGATCAATTATGAATTGACCTTATGTACACGTTTCTGTCGCGTGACTCGTGTTTCGAGCCACGAACTTTAAAATATAAAATCGTACACAAAATCCCAACAGTAACATATCTAAATCTAGGATTTCCATGATAGATCTAGGGTTTAATTGGTTGAAAGATATACCTTGATGCATGATAATTAGTTTGACTTATGTTGACATTTATATTGATTCCTATGGTTATACCCTTAGCTTTAGGATTAACCCATCTATCATAACGTATGTGTCACCTCATCAAATCACCATCGAGTCGGTCGTGTCGTGAAATTATACTATTTATTCACTTATTTATTTATTTGTTTATTTATTTTTCATCTATCTCATCTAGTCGTCAAGGTCGTCTTCGGGTCTAACCGTTTCGTGGTGTTATTGTCTATTCGTATCTCCTTCATCAAGTGGGTATTCATAACCCCTCTTTCTTTTAAACGTTTTGGGGTGCAACATGTACCATATTCAAAACCCTTACTCGATATTCTTTACTAAAAAACTATATGCGATTCTATGATTGTTCTGTGTGTTCTTGTATGTTAAACTTGTGTGGATTATTGTTGTGGTTGGACTCATACTCATACTCATAATCGCGTAATATTAGTTTTAAAAGGTTGGGGTTACAATAATAGATCTATGGGCTTGACAAGCCAACTTGGTCTGCCTTGGCTTAGGCGCCGATTGATTAGAAGTCTTATTGTCAGGGTTGGCTCATGCATACTTATTTGCTCTATCTCATATCTGGTTTATCGTACTTGATTGCACTTAACTCACTGACTCGCATGTTTAACCTATGTGGTACACCAAACCTATGTTTACTCACCAACTATTCGTAGTTGACCTTTATTTTGTACATGTTGCAGGTTCTGCTGTTAAATGATGGTTACTTGTTGATGACACTTTATGATGCATGTGGACTTAGTGAGACGTAAATTAATCAAATTATGTTTTTATTACTTGTTGTATTGTATTTGGTTTATTATGTAAACATTGAATGTTATGAAATGGTTTGATTAAGAATATCGCAACATTTAATTAGTATTGTGTGCATCTGGACAATCATCGCACCCCGACATCTTCCGCCGTCGGTTGGGGTGTGACATGGAGGACATGCTTAGATCTTGTGTGTTCAATTTCGGTAGTAGCTAGGAATCTCATCTATCGTTGGTTGAGTTTTCCTACAATAACAGTTATCATTTAAGCATAGGAGCAGCGTCATTTGAGGCACTATATGGTCGTAAGTGTAGATCGCCAATCTACTGGGCAGAGGTGAGTGATAGTCAGCTTACGGGACCGGAACTTGTTCACGAGACAACTAAAAAGATTATTTAGGTCAGAAATCGCATGGCAGTCGTTAGCGATAGATAGAAAAGCTACGCCGATAAGCGTAGGAAATCGTTAGAATTTCAGGTTATTGAAAGTCTTGCCATGGAAAGGGGTTATTCGTTTCAGGAAATGAGTAATGTTAAACCTTACGAATGTTGGACCGTTCAAGATTGTGAAATGTACTGGTCTAGTCGCCTACAGATTGAATCCTCCTTAAGAGCTGAGCAGCATGAATAACGTTTTCCATGTATCTAATGTGAAGAAATTTCTATCAGACGAGTTGCTTGTAGTTCCACTAGAGGAGGTGGAGATTGATGAGCAACTGCGTTTTATAGAGGAACTAGTAGAGATAACGGATCGGAAAGTCAAACAGCTCAAGCAGAGTAAGATTCCGATAGTCAAAGTTCGATGGAACTCGAAGCGCGGACCAGAGTATACCTGATCAGATGATGCACAAATATCCGAACTTATTCAAACAAGTTGCAACGACAAACGAATGTAACTCTTAAATTTAGGACGAAATTTCCTAAAGGGGGGGGGGGGGGGGAGATGTGAGAACTTGAAAAATTTTCTTTTCTTTTCTTTTAAGCAAAACAAACTGCATTACTTAATTTTCAAGATGAAAATTCTTTAACAATGGAAAGATGTTACAATCTAATCCGTCAGGTAGGACCCAAACATCAAAAACCGATAAAATTGTTAAAATCGAAAATCACGTATATAGGCGTAGCGTGTAAATTAGAGTATTATATGAGTCTAGTATTCTTAAAACACATTACAAAACATCACACACGAAGTTAAGTCTCGAAACATTGGTGATTAATAAAAAACGGAAACGTGTTACAATTTGCATGCAAATGTGTTAAGCGAATTTAATCGTATGAAGGTATTATGTTATGTGGCATGTTTGTACTTGATTTCATTGGTTTAAATGTGATAAATAAATAAATATCAAAATCATGGAAACCGTGACCAAAACATAAAAAAAACGAGCCAAAAAGACACTTCTTAACAAAATTCAACTGAGGAGGCTGACCAGCCCTCCTTGCGGACTACAAGGGGTCTTCAGGGTCACTCCCGCGGTTCGTAACGACCGTATGTCAAGCTCGTTTTCAGCCCTAAACTCTCTCTAAACGACCCCAAGCCAACGATCTCGAATTCCCCCATCATATTCATCAAGTTTTGGTGTGTTCGGATGAGATTTTAAGCTCGTTTTCATCCTCTTTCGCATCCTATATCATCGGTATGTCTTGATCATGATTTTGTTTGCTTAAAAATGATAAAGCTTGCACCTTTATGTTTGATCTAGGCTAGATCTAGTATGATTCCATGAATAGATCTAGTACATGCAACGTTAAAGTTTTGATTTTTACGTGAAATCTATGTGATATGATGTGTATTATGCTAGATCTAGGGTTTTGATGCATGAATGATGATAAAGCTTTGATCTTGATGCATGATGATGTATAAAAATGCATGCTTGATGCTAGATCTAGGGTGATATGTCATAAAGATGGATGCTTGATAGTCTTGCTTGATAAAAGTTTGATTTTTATGATCATGAATGCTTAACCATGATTAAAGGTGACTTCTTGAATCATGCATAACAAATAGTAAAGTATAGATCTTGATGGGTCACATGCAAGAAAAATAATATTTTTACATGAATATATGTTTTTAACGTATAAAGGGTTATTGTAGGATGATGATTGATGTATGAATGCAATTGCAAATGATAAATATAACTCGCAATGTGTTAGATTTAACTTATAACAAAAACATGACTTTTACATGAACTATGATCATGCGCAATTAATATATATTTACGATTAATTATTTATTTATGTGCGATGCATGCATATGAAACCATGTATGGTTGCTTTTTTTGTTACATGAGTTAGGTCAAATTAATTGTAGGTTGTGCGCATGAACAAATCCTAAGTCTCCTACCTCGGGGGGAATATGACAAGATTTTGTAAGATCGCCCCGTCGATCTTACATTGTACATGCGGGACAATTAAATATTAATTGTGGCGCTTTTATATACGTGTTAGGATAAATATTAGAAAACATTAATCAATCACCAATGTGTTATCGAGTCAACTTGTCTTATGTTCATGTTCAGCGGGACGGTCGGTCAATATGAAAATGCACTAACACGGTTATGTGTCTTAGGTGAAGTTTAGAGAATTTACTGTCTCTTTGAAGCTTTTGATTTTTTGTTTCATTTACGCACCCAAGGTGATTTACGGCCCCTACTTTAACTTGTTTTGCTTATTAGGGGAGAAGACCTACGGTAACGTTTATTTTTATAAACACAAACTTTGATGTTATGTACCAAACTTTTGTAAACCATAGATGAATCTATTTGCCATGGAAGTCCTACTACAGTGTACCATGAATATCGCTGATAACGGGGAAGTATGAGCTAGATCTATTGGGTCTGACAAGCCCTGTCCGAGCTAGTCCCTCTAGCCCCATTTACCTCTCAGAGAGTGGAATCGGTATTATAATGTCCTAGCTTCACCATGCTCAACAAATGGCATGAGGAGAAGACAAAATCTTAAAACTGTCAATAATGGAGACATAAATCCTATGAGGTTACATAAAACTATGGACTAGCTACCACGGGTATATAAATCAGCTTAACGGGATTGAGATCATGCTTTTGGTTAGGTCTTGTAGAGACTGATCGGGTTTACGTATTTTCTAATAAATATTTATTAATCTACTTCTTTTACTTAAACTCTGTGAGCTCACCAACCCTACGTTGACACTTTTTAGAATGTTTTTTCTCAGGTCCTTAGGCAGCATGGCGCTAGGGAGCACGATTAGGAGGTTCATGGTCTATTTCATAAACTTATGCATGTCTGATGAAACAGTTAAACTTTTAAGCACCGTGGGCGCGAAACTTTGAAACATTGTCTGTTTATTTACACTTCCGCACTGAAACTGTTTGTTAAACTTTTATGAAATTTAAAACTTTGATTTTAAACGGATTTTCTTGCATATAGAATGTTTTGTGTGTCTGATGACTGAGATCTTAGTTTGTCACTCCTCCAATGTAATGATACTTCGCAGGTGAATTTTGAGGGTGTGACATAGAGCTTGGGGACCTTAAGGTCTCAAGTTCAAACCTGACTTAATGGTGTTTTTCCTAAGTGGTGGATTTTCTCCTTGATGGTGTTCGTGGATGGGTCAAGTCTAGAGTTCCAGTATGGACGGTTGCAATTTCATCTCAGGAAGACTCACTCGCGTATTAGAGATTTGGGGGTGGTTCTAAACGCCGTTTTCAAAATATATATATATCCATGTTGGGTCTTTACACATGATCTGATGCATTAAACATGCTAAGGAATTTATGTTATAACGTGGTCGAGCAGGGGACCACATAATGTTCTTCATTGCCCACTAAAAGACTGCCACGTGTCCTATCATAAAAGCGTGAATAGAAGTGGCCAATGAGCGTCGAGGAGTCACTATCCAGAAGGTTACTCTAACATTATGGTGATGTCACCATCCCAAGTAGAATAAAAGTCTTGTTGTAAAACCCCAAAGGGGCCGAATATGCAATGCACATACTATTGTACTTATCAATAGAGTCTTGAGTAATAAGACTACTTTTACAAATCTTCAAGAATTTTTTTTCAATATTTTACATCTTCCTTAAAATCTCTATTTCCATCTTCAAAATTTAAAGTTTTGTAAATATAATTCTCTAAATATAGATATGCATATTCTTTCATCTCCTTAAGTTTTATGAGTGCATAAGAAAAATAAAAAAAAATAAAATAAAATGCGTGTTTATGAGTATAATAAAAATGGAGAATGAGATTAGTTGCTTTAAATAAAAACTAAACTTATAGAATTATAATATCTAATTAAAATTACATAGATTTATGAAGACGGATATAATGTAAATATACTCTTAATATTGCTAGACTCCATGTGGTTTCGTGTTTCCATTTATTTCTTTTCTTTGAATGAACACATACACTTTCTAAATGTCCAAGTCTAGTTCTAGAATAGATCTAATATTCATGTTATAGAGTGAAAATAGAATAAACTAGTATTCATTTTATAGAATGAAAATAAATGATATAAGCTTGAGAGTTGAGACTAGCCTAATTGTTGAGGTTTTGTCCTCTTTAGAGGTTTTGAATTTAAAGCCAGACAGTATATAATTTAATTTGTGAAATATTTGTAAGAGCTAAATACATTTAACTTTTATCCCTCTACCAATACCGTAACAAACAGCCATTTGGCGAGGAAAGCAAGCACGCAAATACCAAAACATCCTCCTTCTCAAGCAATCTTTCCGTCTCTCTCTCTATATATATACAAACCTTTTTCTCTCTCTATATCTGTTATATATATATACATATGTAGACATGCATGTATGCTTGTATTAGGTAAGAACAGATTGAAGCACAGAAAAGCGATAAGAGGTAAAAAAGCACATTAAAATAAAACTCAAAAGCAGGGTTTCTTCTCTCTTTCCTACTTAAAAGGTTCTGGAATTGTGTAGTTCGTAGTGGTGGTGTCGCCCTGGAATCTCTCGATTTCAATGCTTGCTTGCTTGCTTGCTTGCTCATGAAGAAAACCTGAAAACTTCATTTGACGGATTTCTAACATCGATTCTCGCTTCCCGTCAGGTGCGTTTTATCGTTTCTTCTATGCTTAATCGATTGTTTGTGTGTGTGATTTTACCTTTGCTTTGATGTTTTTTAAGATCTGAATTACTCCTCGTTTTTTCAGTTTCGAGTCCGATCGTAAATTCGTAATGCTTAGATTATCGTTCAGTTCGAGTTGTTGATGAATGTGTACGGTTTTAATCGGCCAATCGTACTCTGTTTATCGAATAGTACTGTCATTGATCGTTTTTTTCGTTTTCTAGATCCGATTTATGCATTACATTTGATTTCTCGTGATCCTGATGTATCGAGTTGCAATCGTGATCCTACTCAATTTGCGTTATTGATGAATCGTGAATGTGCACTATAATCGGACGATAATCGTGCTCTGTTTATTGACTAGTTTTTCTTCCAATCGTTTCCGAATCCAGTTTCTTCGTTAAAAATTGGATTTCTCCCCATCCTGCAAATCGTGATCATCGTCTTCTTTTCGGACTTTCGGTTACAGAGTCATGTGCATCGTCAGTTGTACCGTGCAAATCATCGTTGCACATAAAGTAAAATTACTGAAACACGAAAAGAATCAACGTTTACAATCGCATCAAACTTTTGTAACATTGTCCTGTGGTAATTACTGTACACCCTCACAAAGGCCATATTATGTTTGTATGTATGTACGTATATTTATATATAGGAGGAGTAATATAGCTGTTCAAAAAAAAAAAAAAAAAAAAGGAGGAGTAATATATCTCTACACACTTTATGAAATCATGTCTTAGAATTTTAAGTTATTAGCAATAGGATCATTTAATATTATGTATCATATTTGATTGTTGGTGGTCACATATATCAACTTTATTCATTTCTCTAGTGGACATGAAATTGAAAAGCAAGCGTAGACGTAATGAATTATAACCTTGATATTTATAGTCAAGAAATTAGCATCATATATGGAAATGGCTTTCTATAAATATAAATATAGAGGGAGATGCACTTTTATTACGAAAGTATCCCGAATCGGTAACCGTTTGTATATAGTACATGGAAGATAACAGAAATTAGTGCATTGAGGTAAACAGAAATAGGGAGGGAGGGAGGGAGGGAGAAAATGCGACGGTTACAACCGTCTAATTTATCACTTTTGGAGCAAAAGATACAAGTGTTTATTCGGTTCTCATAGTTATTTACTTGGAATTTGTTTTTACTGAATGTCATTCTATATAAATGAAGTGGGACGCTCATTTCAAAATCTATAATACCTGAGAACATGATGTTTTATTTTCTATACTTTTTATTATATAAATTTACTATAATACAATACGTTTGTATTTAGATATATAATATCCAAGGTCGTAGAAATCGTTTGGCGGTAGCTCGATGGTCGACTGGTGTTAAGCGATTAATCGGATTAATCGTGATTAATCAGCAATTAATCGGAGACCCTAAATTATTACAAAAATATATATATATGAACATATACATATTCCAATGTGGCAATATCCTAGTATAGTTAATAAGTAAATAACCTTACAAAGTAATAAACCAGTACTTATATACACGTTTAAGTCAAAAAACTACAATATTAAAGTCGAATACGTTTAATAATCCAAAAAAAACCACATCACAAGTGGAAAAAGATAACTAAATTAGTCCTTTTTTTAGCGGTAATTTTGGATCACTAACATGGATATTACATCACCCATTCGATCATCTTCAATCCCTATCAGGAGCCTAAGCTAGTGGATGTGTATATGTCTTATATAGTTGTTTGTAGTTCTCAACGTAGACTACATAGTGTTAGTTCTCCAAGTACTTTATACATAGTTTTTCAGAGCTTTACTTATTTATATCTTTTTTATTTTAATTTCTCGACAATTATCTGTTGTGTATAATCATGAGTTGTCATTTATGATGTTTATACTTTTTTATATAAAAAACAAATTTGTTATGATTTCATATAATTATCATTCCCTCTTATAAAATATAAAAAGTAAAACCACTTTGAAGTTAGGTGAGGAAAATGTAGAGATCCAATCCAAGTATCGTGGGAATCGAGGGTTGCTTAGTGGAAATGATATGCACTATTCGTATTGGTATGTGGTCATATGAACAAAAAGAAGAATATAAAGAATTATACTCATTTTCTATTCAGGGAAAAGTTATTAGAAAAAGTATCCATGTTTATACTTTTTGTATAAAAAATAAATTTGTTTTTACACATTTTTTATCCATGGGAATCGGGGGTTGCTTAGTTTGTCTCGACTTGTGTTTGTTTTTACTTTTTACTGGTTTTGCTGATCACCCACATCCTCGGCAAAGAATCTTAACTTTTTTCTAATCTTAAATTGCTTGTATTTTACACAGCCTTAATTTATAAAATCTGAGATATTAATATTTTAGTATCTTGTAAGCACAAATTCAAATATACCCTTCTAAAAGTTTCAAATTTCTAAATATATTTCTAGATTTTATAATGCATTGTCTACCTTTTCAGCATTAAAACTCTAGCCGGGTCATCTCAGAACACTTTTTATATAAGATACAAGTTGAGAAGAACAAGGTACGTATATTCAAACTCAAACAATTTGTTCCAAGGGCTTTGGAATAAAAAGAAAACTTATAATTTTATTTTTTTTAACAGCAGAGAAAATAAAAATTATAATAATTGAGGGAACATTACGATGGGATGATTCATAATATGATAATATTTTATCAAAAAAAAATGATAATATGATATTGTTTTCTCATTCACCTTATTATTTAAAACACGTTATTATAAGTAATTTTTTTACTATAATTAATTATTATTCCATCAAATTTTTATCAAACTTGGTTTCTATTAAAGTGATTTTGTCTTTTACTACTGGGCTACAACACATGTGATGTTGTTATAAGTAACTGGGTTTCTTTTTGTTAAGTTTTGTGTGTAAATATGATATTATGAAATTTTAGATCTTTAAAAGAATCACATGACCAAAAAAAATAACTTTTAATATGTTATATTAATTTAAACGGAATATATAGAACTAAGCATGATTCATGATTATTAGATTATAGGCTTATAGCTTAGGTTTGGTTTTATATACTTTTTACATGGGATGGTAACTCTTTATTTTAAAATGCTTTTAGACATTTATTAAGAATTTTTTTTGAAACAAATGGAATGAGCACATCTGCTAGCTCCTTGTCTTTATCACTACTCTTAAGTTATAGAGAAAAATATATTTTTCTGTTATACTTGAGTTGAAGGCACAATTACACTGCTTGAAGTTTCTTCCATTTTGTGATATTGACATGACTTGCTGACACAACACATTACATCTAAATTTTAGATAGTGTAATAATAAACAATAATAATCAAAACAAAAGATTTTTTTTAACGGCATTGAACTTTAACCAAGTCATTCGGGGGTGAACATATGGCATATCATGTTACCCACGATACACTGCGAGCACAGATCGTGCGGGAACCCAAACCATCAGTTGAGCCCATTCCAAGATAAACTCACCTACGCAAACGTCCGGGTGGTAAAACATGTGGGGCTCAAGGATCGAACTAGTGAAATCTCAGTCAACTAGTTTCCTATTATCACCAATACCACTAGGACAAATCATAGTTGGTCAAAACAAAAGATGCGAATAAGTGTGAGCAAGCCGAGTTCGAGTTTGTCGAAGTTTAAACTTGTCTCGTTTTGAGCTTTATTTCGTTAGCTCAACACTAGCTCGTCTCGAGCACTTTTTCTAAGACTTGAGCCAGGCTAGGCTGGCCTTATTTACTATTATTAATTATTGAAATATTTTGTTTACATACATATATAACTATTTATATTTATATATATACCTATAAGTGTATATTTATACATAACATAATATGTGTTATCTAGTTCTTTTTATCTTAATTATACATATACTTAAAGATGAACTAGTTATAATATTAAATTAAATAATATATTTATTATATGAAAAAGATTTCTTATATTTTTTTGAATGGCCAACAAATCCCCCGAAAAATCCGGGGAGTATTTACATCAGTTGAGCTCATTTCAGAAAAAATTCACCTCCACAAGCGGTCATGTGATAAAACATGTGAGCTCAGGGATCAAACTTGTGACCTCTCAGTCTTAAGTTTCCTCTCATCACTAATAACCACTAGAACAAGTCCTTATGGTTACTTATATTAGTATAAATAATAGGCACGTGGACTAGTCAAGGTCATTCTAATGAATGACTTCAATTAAGGTTGTTTAAGATTTGATTTAGATTTTAACGAGCATATCTCGTGGTCATAAATGTGACATAATCTCAATAATTTAATCTAACTATATGAAGGTTTGGACGTGCTAACTTTATCTAAGCTCGATTAACATGTACCAGGCTCCATAAACTATTAGCACCAAATATCCAAATGTATAGATTTTGATTCCATATATGATATATGATTTGTTGACCTCTTACTTAATACACTAATTCAGAAATATTTAAATTCCATGATTGTAGAAAAACTTGAAGGTGGGATGGTGGACACATCAAACAGTATAAGCAATCGGTATGCTAAACTTTTAGAGGGTTCTTGGTTGGCCCAATTTCGCTATGGATCCAATCCTTGGATGGCTAGATACGTTTACAGCATCATGTTTCTTTTAGCAAACTTGCTCGCGTGGGCTGTTCGCGACTATGGACCGAGTGCATTGACAGAAATGAAAAGTAAGTTCAAGGGGTTGTTTGGATATGCATTTTCAAATTAATTTTATAATTAAGGTTTTAGTGTTCGGATAAATAGATTATGATAGGGTCCATAGGGATCAAATAAACAGTTTCACATGAGTTATCCAGAGGATAAAAATAAAATTTACCTATTACCTAAAAAGGTTAACCTAATTTGAGAGTCCTTTACTTTCATTTCACATCCTTGTTGATTGATTACTTATATCTATTAATTTCATTCAAGGACAATTGTAAAAAAAACTAGCGGTGGTGTGTCAGGTTGGCTGGTCGAATTATTTAACCCGAATACAACCCACATTTTTGTTCATGTTAAAAGACATCAATCATATCTCTAACACAAAATTTCATTTAACCTTAAAGCGAACTAATTTAATTCATTTATCTAAACGAGTTCAAACAGGTTGGTGGGTTGGCGTTGTAAAAGATGGGTTAAATGATTCGTATATGGGTTGGCGGCTTGACCCGTTTAATTTTTTTTTAATTTAACGTGCTGAAGGGGCGTCCTATTTAAATCAACATGTTGAGACCTATACACTACGCGTTTAATTAAACGGGTTATGCATATCAACACGAGCACAATCGATGTAAAGAACACAAAATTTGAGAATTAAAAATGGAGATGAGAAAATACTCTTAACAGATTTCATACCCTACTCATGCTATTCTCATGCTTATATAACAAACTTGTCAGGAATAATTATCTAACTTAACCCGCATGTGCTGAGGTGTCTTTAGTCTCTCAATTTGATAGGAATAGTCCTTGCTCGAGTGCTCCTTCTGAGTTGGGTTGGGTCTTCACTGGTTTGGGATGTAGTTGGGCCTAATTCATTCGTAACTATCGATCTGTTTATTAAGTGGGATAGATATAATACCACAAAATTGATTGTTTTGTGTCGTGCTTTTGATCATATCAGGAATTGCTACCCCTTATAAAACTAATGACTTCCGTTGAATTAGCATAATTAAATTCTGTTAAAAGCTGAAGAAAATATCTACTTTTTATAATT
>JBCNJP010000010.1:80971903-80996000 GCA_039602395.1 Deinandra increscens subsp. villosa | reverse complement strand
AAAAAAAACCACATCACAAGTGGAAAAAGATAACTAAATTAGTCCTTTTTTTAGCGGTAATTTTGGATCACTAACATGGATATTACATCACCCATTCGATCATCTTCAATCCCTATCAGGAGCCTAAGCTAGTGGATGTGTGTATATGTCTTATATAGTTGTTTGTAGTTCTCAACGTAGACTACATAGTGTTAGTTCTCCAAGTACTTTATACATAGTTTTTCAGAGCTTTACTTATTTATATCTTTTTTATTTTAATTTCTCGACAATTATCTGTTGTGTATAATCATGAGTTGTCATTTATGATGTTTATACTTTTTTATATAAAAAACAAATTTGTTATGATTTCATATAATTATCATTCCCTCTTATAAAATATAAAAAGTAAAACCACTTTGAAGTTAGGTGAGGAAAATGTAGAGATCCAATCCAAGTATCGTGGGAATCGAGGGTTGCTTAGTGGAAATGATATGCACTATTCGTATTGGTATGTGGTCATATGAACAAAAAGAAGAATATAAAGAATTATACTCATTTTCTATCCAGGGAAAAGTTATTAGAAAAAGTATCCATGTTTATACTTTTTGTATAAAAAATAAATTTGTTTTTACACATTTTTTATCCATGGGAATCGGGGGTTGCTTAGTTTGTCTCGACTTGTGTTTGTTTTTACTTTTTACTGGTTTTGCTGATCACCCACATCCTCGGCAAAGAATCTTAACTTTTTTCTAATCTTAAATTGCTTGTATTTTACATAGCCTTAATTTATAAAATCTGAGATATTAATATTTTAGTATCTTGTAAGCACAAATTCAAATATACCCTTCTAAAAGTTTCAAATTTCTAAATATATTTCTAGATTTTATAATGCATTGTCTACCTTTTCAGCATTAAAACTCTAGCCGGGTCATCTCAGAACACTTTTTATATAAGATACAAGTTGAGAAGAACAAGGTACGTATATTCAAACTCAAACAATTTGTTCCAAGGGCTTTGGGATAAAAAGAAAACTTATAATTTTATTTTTTTTAACAGCAGAGAAAATAAAAATTATAATAATTGAGGGAACATTACGATGGGATGATTCATAATATGATAATATTTTATCAAAAAAAATAATATGATAATATGATATTGTTTTCTCATTCACCTTATTATTTAAAACACGTTATTATAAGTAATTTTTTTACTATAATTAATTATTATTCCATCAAATTTAATCATTATCAGGTTTGAAACTTGGTTTCTATTAAAGTGATTTTGTCTTTTACTACTGGACTACAACACATGTGATGTTGTTATAAGTAACTGGGTTTCTTTAAGTTTGTTAAGTTTTGTGTGTAAATATGATATTATGAAATTTTAGATCTTTAAAAGAATCACATGACCAAAAAAAATAACTTTTAATATGTTATATTAATTTAAACGGAATATATAGAACTAAGCATGATTCATGATTATAGGCTTATAGCTTAGGTTTGGTTTTATATACTTTTTACATGCGATGGTAACTCTTTATTTTAAAATGCTTTTAGTCATTTATTAAGAAATTTTTTTGAAACAAATGGAATGAGCACATCTGCTAGCTCCTTGTCTTTATCATTACTCTTTAAGTTATAGAGAAAAATATATTTTTCTGTTATACTTGAGTTGAAGGCACAATTACACTGCTTGAAGCTTCTTCCATTTTGTGATATTGACAGGACCTGCTGACATAACACATTACATCTAAATTTTAGATAGTGTAATAATAAACAATAATAATCAAAACAAAAGATTTTTTTTAACGGCATTGAACTTTAACCAAGCCATTCGGGGGTGAATACATGGCATAACATATTACCCACGATATACTGCGAACACAGATCGTGCGGGTAACCCAGACTATCAGTTGAGCTCATTCCTACGCAAACGGTCGGGGTGGTAAAACATGTGGGGCTCAAGGATCAAACTAGTGAAATCTCAGTCAACTAGTTTCCTATTATCACCAATACCACTAGGACAAATCCTAGTTGGTCAAAACAAAATATGCGAATAAGTGTGAACGAGCCGAGTTCGAGTTGGTCGAAGTTTAAACTTGTCTCGTTTTGAGCTTTATTTCGTTAGCTCAACCCTAGCTCGTCTCGAGCACTTTTTCTAAGACTTGAGCCAGGCTAGGCTGGCCTTATTTACGATTATTATTATTGAATTATTTTGTTTACATACATATATAACTATTTATATTTATATATATACCTATAAGTGTATATTTATACATAACATAATATGTGTTATCTAGTTCTTTTTATCTTAATTATACATATACTTAAAGATGAACTAGTTATAATATTAAATTAAATAATATATTTATTATATGAAAAAGATTTCTTATATTTTTTTGAACGGCCAACAAATCCCCCGAAAAACCCGGGGAGTATTTACATTAGTTGAGCTCATTTCAGGAAAATTCCACCTCCACAAGCGGTCATGTGGTAAAACCTGTAAGCTCAGGGATCAAACTTGTGACCTCTCAGTCTCAAGTTTCCCCTCATCGTCAATAACCACTAGAACAAGTCCTTATGGTTACTTATATTAGTATAAATAATAGGCACGTGGACTAGTAAAGGTCATTTAATGAATGACTTCAATTAAGGTTGTTTAAGATTTGATTTAGATTTTAACGAGCATATCTCGTGGTCATAAATGTGACATAATCACAATAATTTAATCTAACTATATGAAGGTTTGGACGTGCTAACTTTATCTAAGCTCGATTAACATGTACCAGGCTCCATAAACTATTAGCACCAAATATCCAAATGTAGAGATTTTGATTCCATATATGATATATGATTTGTTGACCTCTTACTTAATACACTAATTCAGAAATATTTAAATTCCATGATTGTAGAAAAACTTGAAGGTGGGATGGTGGACACATCAAACAGTATAAGCAATCGGTATGCTAAACTTTTAGAGGGTTCTTGGTTGGCCCAATTTCGCTATGGATCCAATCCTTGGATGGCTAGATACGTTTACAGCATCATGTTTCTTTTAGCAAACTTGCTCGCGTGGGCTGTTCGCGACTATGGACCGAGTGCATTGACAGAAATGAAAAGTAAGTTCAAGGGGTTGTTTGGATATGCATTTTCAAATTAATTTTATAATTAAGGTTTTAGTGTTCGGATAAATAGATTATGATAGGGTCCATAGGGATCAAATAAACAGTTTCACATGAGTTATCCAGAGGATAAAAATAAAATTTACCTATTACCTAAAAAGGTTAACCTAATTTGAGAGTCCTTTACTTTCATTTCACATCCTTGTTGATTGATTACTTATATCTATTAATTTCTTTAAGGACAATTGTAAAAAAAACTAGCGGTGGTGTGTCAGGTTGGCTGGTCGGATTATTTAACCCGAATACAACCCACATTTTTGTTCATGTTAAAGACATCAATCATATCTCTAACACAAAATTTCATTTAACCTTAAAGCGAACTAATTTAATTCATTTATCTAAACGAGTTTAAACAGGTTGGTGGGTTGGCGTTGTAAAAGATGGGTTAAATGATTCGTATATGGGTTGGCGGCTTGACCCGTTTAATTTTTTTTTAATTTAACGTGCTGAAGGGGCGTCCTATTTAAATCAACATGTTGAGACCTATACACTACGCGTTTAATTAAACGGGTTATGCATATCAACACGAGCACAATCGATGTAAAGAACACAAAATTTGAGAATTAAAAATGGAGATGAGAAAATACTCTTAACAGATTTCATACCCTACTCATGCTATTCTCATGCTTATATAACAAACTTGTCAGGAATAATTATCTAACTTAACCCGCATGTGCTGAGGTGTCTTTAGTCTCTCAATTTGATAGGAATAGTCCTTGCTCGAGTGCTCCTTCTGAGTTGGGTTGGGTCTTCACTGGTTTGGGATGTAGTTGGGCCTAATTCATTCGTAACAATCGATTTGTTTATTAAGTGGGATAGATATAATACCACAAAATTGATTGTTTTGTGTCGTGCTTTTGATCATATCAGGAATTGCTACCCCTTATAAAACTAATGACTTCCGTTGAATTAGCATAATTAAATACTGTTAAAAGCTGAAGAAAATATCTACTTTTTATAATTTTGAAACTTTTTTT
Source organism: Deinandra increscens subsp. villosa (assembly GCA_039602395.1). NCBI lineage: Eukaryota > Viridiplantae > Streptophyta > Magnoliopsida > Asterales > Asteraceae > Deinandra > Deinandra increscens. The sequence continues at coordinate 80,991,863 of JBCNJP010000010.1, read as the reverse complement.
TATAATATTTTTTAATAAGAAACTTAATCTAATAAAAAAGGACCTTTCTGTATTCCGTTATTGTAAGAAAAATTTTAATATTTAGTCATCCAAAAAACAAAGATTCTATGTAAGATAAAATAAGATTCAGGGACTTGATCGGCTTTAATCACTTTAAAAATCACACATCCGAACACCCCTTAATTTACAACAGGATTTTTATTGCTTACATTTTAGAATTTTTTTTTAAAATTTATCTATTTGTTTCAGGATTGAAAAGTTGCCAAGGGGGAAAAGACTGTTTAGGCGCAGAAGGTGTTCTGAGAGTTAGCATGGGTTGTTTTGTATCCTTTTATGTCGTTTTTTTTTCTTTTTTTTTTCTTTTATTCATAGAACCTGTTACTAGAAAACTCACGGACCGTCAACACTGGATTGGGCAAAACGTATCTTGTGTGTCAAAGACAGAAAACTAGTAAAAGATGGATTCATCCTGAAACCTCTACTAGACGAACTTAAGCGCTTAAGGTTTTTCTTTTAATCTCATTTATAGCCTATCTTAATACAGTTTTGGATGGAAAACCTTAATATATACTAGATATTCTATTTCACAATGTTTCTCTCGACGGCTGGTACCTCAAAGTTGCATGGACGAAAAGAGACGTGGCATTCTGGCTGGTGGTCTGCCAAGATTTTCCTCATGATTGCGTTAATTGTGTTGCCATTTTTTCTTCCTGCAGTAATGATTATGATATATGGTTAGTTTTGTTCACGCACTCAATCTTGTAATGTGCAGGGGTGGTAAAACATGTGGCCTGGGTAACGGGTCAAAACGGGTAATGTTTATATGGGTTAGATTGAATTGGTCTGAATCAGAGTTTGTGCACATATTTCACATTTTTCTTGTATAGAACTAGTGGGGTGAATTCAATGCATAACTAATTGACGTAGAGAACTGTAGCATAAGCACTAGTACATAGAGTTGACCATATATTGTGAGAGGGAGAAAACTAATGCTAATATTGAACGTCCTTCAATTACCTGTTTCCCATATCTTTTTGTTTAATAAATTGATAAAATTATTTAGGAGATTTTATGAACTAAAGATACACTTTGGCGGTTGTACATGTATGACTCCTTTCCAAGCTATATAGACTTCCACAACCCAGATGAATCAAAAATTGACACATCTATATATATCATAGACATCACATTTGATCTGATGCATTGTTATTCTTTTGCAGGGGCTATTGCACATTTCGGCGCAGGGTATTAATTTTTTAATAATCATTTCATTATTATTCATTACTATCTTTAAATGTGTTTAAGCATCTAAACAATCTTGATCTTGATTATTTGGCAGGGTATTTTTGCTAATTCAGCTAATCAGTATAATCAGTTTCATTACATGGCTAAATGATTGCTGCCTATCCGAAAAATATGCCGAGAGATGGTGAGTTTCTCTATAGAATAAAACTAGATGTGATTACAATAGACGGGTTAGGTGGTTTTATGTTATAGAAATGCACTTTGGACGAATTTCTACCCTTTTGACTCGTTTGCTTTTAAGTTAGTTTTTTTCTATTTAGTGGCCTGATATATTATAGATCAAAAAGAACCCAAATCAACTTTAAGTAAATGAATCACAGTTATCACATCTACTTTTTGTGTGTGATTTGATAATCCTAAATGTTGTTTTGGTCCAGCCACATCCATTCGATGCTGCTAGCAACTGTTGCATACATCATTTGCATCTTCGGGATCATTTTAATGTACATTTGGTACACACCACAACCGAGTTGCCTACTCAACATTTTCTTCATTACATGGACACTTGTACTCCTACAACTTATGACTAGTGTCTCTCTTCACCCAAAAGTAAGTTCAATCATCAAAACTAGAGGTGGTAAAATGGGCGGGCCGGGGTGTGATTGTTTAGAGGTCGAAAAACGATCAGGTGGACTTGAAACACTTTTTGTCCAAAAGGGCTAGTTTTTCTCTAAACTAATAACTGTGTTAGATATAGCCTATAGATACCAAAATATATATTCAATAATATTATATTTCTTTAATAAAATAATTGAGGTTTTAAACCATTAAAAATAGGGCAAATCGTGCAAAATAAAAAATGAACTTCACACTGTCTTCTAGTTTTAGCTAATTAGGCGTAAAATAGAAACCAATTTACATTTTGTTACTTTGTTACTAGTTTTAGTAACAAACTTTAAAATAGGTCTGAGGTCATACTATGAAGTTCTAAAAGTTGTTGGTGTTGCATCTTATTTGTCATTTTAGTTCATCTGCATATTTCATGTGCCATCTACCGTGGCAGTTTATTGTATTTTAAATATAAATCTGAAAATAGATATCATTTTCCAAAACTGTGAAGAAATTTGATAATTTTTCCAAATAAGGATTTCTTCATGTGACATCTAAAGTGGTGGGTGGCATGGCATCAACCACTTCCACCTCAGCAATTTACACGCGAAATCCCTATAATAAATCATAATGGGCGTGCGTGTTTGCCGTTCTAGAAAAACAAATTGCATAATCTAAAACAAATAAAGTGTGTTTTTGACTTTTTGTTTTCTGCTGTTGCGTGTGTTTTCAACTCGTTCGACCCATTTCCTTTTAAATTTAATGTCTTTTATTTACCTGATTGGCCATTAGTGAGGACCTCCTAAGTGGAAACAAACCATTTATAAGAAAATGAATCAAAATTATCACATATGTCACTCACAACCTTTTTGTCACGTTTATTAGATTAACAGTCTATTTTTCTGAAACAGATCAATGCCGGATTCTTGACTCCAGGTTTTATGGGACTTTACGTTGTGTTCCTGTGCTGGTCTGCTATTAGAAGGTATTTAATATTTATAAGACTTTTAGTTTTTATTAATAATATTTTTATTTTGTAGCCTGATTGCTTAATACGTGATTATGTGGTTTTGCCTACAGTGAACCACCCGACGATAAATGTCTGAGAAAATCTGAAACATCAAGAGATTGGCTAACCATCATAGTAAGCCTTAGACCTTTCATAATATTTAAGGGGGTGTTTGGTTTAAAAGTTTTATTGCTGGGTATGGGTTTGAAGGAATGAAGTTGATAACTTGATACACATAAAATTAGGCATCCTCTATACCCACCTAAAGGCTTGGATTTAGAAACCCATTCTCACTTCATAGTTGTTATCAAAACCATACCTATACTGATTCCTAAGTTCAAAGTTCAAACCAAATGCCACCTAAGTCTTTAGAATTAGATGTGACAAAATGGGGTGACGGACAGGTTGGGTGATGGGTCAAAATATTTCAGTTTCTCAATCTTTTTTGTCGTTCCTTTAAATTTTTAAATAATTTTTTGTAATATTATTACAAAAACTATTTATAAGAACAATAATTTTGTGAACAGAATAGTATTTCATTAATAAAATGATTCACGAGTATATATATGGGTGCGTTTAATATAAAACCTATTTTAAGTTGAGAACCACAAGAGCAATGTAATATACTTGTCCATATATAGTGCTTGCAAGTTCAATGGGAAAGAGTAGGGTAAGCAGTTACAAAACTACCTTGTGTATCACAGTTAAAGCAAAAGACACAAGCATATATATATAGTACTCAATAGCTCAATACTTAAAATTGGTTCTATATTGAAACTGTGTGTGTATATTCAAGCATGATAACTCTAAAATTCAAAATAGAATTTTTGTGTTGATTTCCAATTGGGCTTTATGCAAATAAATTATCAGTATCTTACAAGTACATAACTGGTGTACATTTTATTATTTTAATGTTAGAAACAAGTCATTTAATGCTCAAGATTCAAGTTTTTGATTTGTTTCCATTCCTCTTGTTGTGCACAGAGTTTTGTTGTTGCTGTACTTGCTATCGTTATCGCAACTTTCTCAACAGGAATCGATTCTAAATGCTTTCAGGTACTAATACTTCTGTTATCAGTTATATATATACACACACACACCTTTGTGTAATGTGTTATTAGGAGACAAGATTTTAGCTCTATAGTCATGAAACATGAAAAAAAGAAAATTTGTGTATCCACTTTATATTCAAGAATCATCAGAAATATCTATCTTGAAATGTAGGAACCACACTCGGTTTGTACTTAAAAAGAAAATTCAAATATTTATGTACTCTAGAAAGTTTCACATACAGGAAAAAGTAGTAAAACATGGGAAAGATATCGTACTTTCAAACGGAATGTGACAAATCATAATCGTTTATTCATTTGTGATTTTCATGACTATAGAAATAAAAACTCGTCTTGTGTATAAATGTTCTATAAAATGGACATTGTGATAATTATACATAAATAGTAACTTGGCCAAGAAATATTTCTTATAGCCCTTTTAAAAGCACACAAATGTAAGTTGGGTGATATTAGATGTCAAACCATAAAGAGAATGACACGTAATAAACGACAACGAAAGTCACCCGATATGGTATACCCTTTCGTGAAAATCTGACCATATTGAATCTCGCGATATCCCCTTTTTCCGAGGAAAATATTACATTTTGTTTTTCAAACTCCATAATTCCAACTACCAAAACAAAATGTTATACTTAAGGCATGCTTGAGATTTTAATGTAGATTTAAAGCACATTTTATTCAAAATATCATCTAATTCATTAGCCTATTGGTTCATTTAACAAAATATATAAAAGCTTTTGAAGAAAAACACCAAAGAAAAATGGCAATTGTGCGCTTTTTGTGATATTATGTACAAAATAGCAAGACTTTGATCATAATATTGGGATGACATATATTTATCGCGACATTGAAGGTGTGTAGTAAGGTGTTCCTCCCTAAATAGTTGAGTCTTGTAGTCCGAATAATGACAGAGAATTTAAAAGTAGGTTTAGAGGGGGTGTGAGTTATAATGTTCCTAAAAATGTACAGTGAGATTTTCGTACTCGGGGATAAAGTGTATGCATGTTCTTGGTTTAGAGTTGCAATTTGAAATGGCTTCAGTTGGTGTTTTTGAATTTCAAATGGCTTATTTTTGGGTTAAAAGACCCTTTTAGTATATTTTTTTGTAGTGATTTTCCATAAATATAATAAGATTTATATGTATTAAGTCAAATATATTGTATTTATTTTAGAGTTTAGAATAAACAAAATGTTTATACTGTGTGCAGTTCAGAAAGAAAGAGAAGCAGGAGGAAGATGATGATGTACCATATGGTTTTGGATTCTTTCATATTGTTTTTGCAACAGGAGCTATGTACTTTGCAATGTTATTAATTGGCTGGAATTCTCATCACCCTATGAAAAAGTAAGTATAATTGGATTTTAATAATCAAAAATTTAATTTATTTATCGATAATAATTCATACCAATAGTTTGACCAATTACATAATCATATTATAGATTACACTTCATTTGACCAATTAGATAATCATATCACAGATTTACACTTAATTTCCACCTTATTTTGCTTGAGTGATAATTATAAGTGAAATATACCTTCCTTGTAAGCAAAATTCAATGCAAGTTATATGAGTAAGATACCATTGATGTTGGCAAATCAGAGAAAACAAGAACACAAATTTACCGAATGCTTCGTATTATTATAACCAAACGTAGTCGAATGATTACACAATGTCAAAAGAAAGATTACAAAAGCAATTTCGGCTAATTCTAGGAAGGGAAAACTACTACTTTAAATAATAAAAGACTGCAACAAAAACTCCTAAAAATGCTGTAACCTCCTGCAAACCAGGTCCACCTCTGACCCATTATTCCCATGCTCCACATGCACACGTAAACACTTAACAACTCAGTCAATAAAGCACGTGTATGATGCCACATCAGCCTTCATTCTCCCCCTTGATGTGGACACTCATACATTCCCACCAGCATCTTCATTTCAGTAAACTTTATTCTAGGTAAAGGCTTAGTTAGTAAATCAGCCTTTTGTAGAGTACCCCTCACATAATGCACTTCAATCTTCCCTTCGGCTACACATTCCCTTATAAAGTGATATTTTGTACTGATATGCTTGGTCTTTTTATGAAATGCTGGATCCTTGGACAAGGCTATTGCTCCCTTGTTATCTACCCAAAGCTGAATACGCTGAGGCTTTATTCCACTGAGTTCACTTAACAAATTCCTGAGCCACATTCCTTGACAAGCTGCTGCTGTAGCTGCCATATACTCAGACTCACAGGAAGACAATGCAACTGTTCTCTGTTTCTCAGATGACCATGTGATGACATTATTTGATAAATAAAATATAGTGCCGGTTGTACCTCTACCATCATCCGCATCACTTGCATAGCTACTATCACAGTAACCAGTCACACTGCCATCTCCTCCTGCTTCATACTTTAACCCAAGATTGATAGTTCCTTTCACATACCTTAGAATGTGTTTTATTGCTGTTAAGTGTGCTGTTGTTGGATGTTCCATGTATCTGCTTACTACTCCAACTGAGTAACACAAGTCTGGTCTTGTGTGTACTAGATACCTCAAACTACCTATCAATTGTCGGTAGAATGTAGCATCCACTGCACCACCTTCTCCCTTCTTTGTTAACACCAGCTTGTGCTCCATGGGATAAGAACTAGAATTGCAATTTTCCATACCTGCCAGCTTCAATATCTTCTTAGCATATGCAGATTGCATTATGCTTATGACACCCTTGTCTTGATTAACTTCAAATCCCAAATAATAGGTTAGCAACCCCATGTCTGTCATCTCAAATGCAGCCTTCATCTTTTGTTTAAAGGCTTCTATATCCTTCTCTCTTGACCCTGTTAGCAAAATGTCATCTACATACACACACAGAATCAAAACATGACCTGACCTTTTGATTGTGTAAACTGCAGGCTCATGAACACACTTGGAGAAACCAAGGTCTCTAAGAGTCTTGTCAAGTTTTGAGTTCCAGGCTCTTGGGGCTTGCTTCAGGCCATAGAGTGCCTTGTGTAATTTGTACACCCAACTTTCCTTTCCCTGTACCTTGAAGCCATCAGGTTGTGCAACATACACTTCCTCTTCTAGTTCTCCATTCAAGAAAGCTGTCTTGACATCTAAATGATGAACAAGCCAACCCTTTTCTGCTGCCATAGCCAAAATTATTCTTACTGTCTCCAACCTTGCCACAGGTGCAAAAACATCTTCAAAGTCTATGCCCTTTTGCTGCACATAGCCCTTTGCCACTAGTCTTGCTTTGTGCTTGACAACTTCACCTGATGCATTCTTCTTTACTTTGAACACCCACTTCAGCCCTATTGGTTTATGACCTGGAGGCAATGGAGTTAAAGACCAAGTGTTATTCTTCACAATGGATGCTAGCTCTGTCTTCATTGCATCCATCCATCTGTCATCAGCAACTGCTTCTTCATAGGATGTTGGTTCTTCTTCATTCATCAAGAGCAATTCTCCTTCATTGACATACAGATCATGTACTCTTCCTGGACTCATCTCTTGAGTTCTTTGCTGAATTTCATTTATTGGCCGAAAACCTTGTAAAGGTGTATCATCAAATGGAACTGTATCATGATACCTTCCATCATGGGACCTTGACATTTGAATTGAAGTATTACCTGTACTATCAACATTAACAGGTGAAAAGTTAGTATAATGATGTTGGGGGGTTGTGAAGTCAACATCACAGTCTCTCTCCTCTACTTGCTTTTCACCTACTGCTGCATCTTGAGCTAAAGTGGTACAAGTTGTCATTGACTTTTCTTCTACACCTGCACTAGACCAATCCCATCTTTTCTGTTCATCAAACAGGACATCTCTAGACACAACCACCTTTTTATTATTCGGATTATAAAGTCTGAATGCTTTGCTGCCAGGCTCTTTTCCCAAGTACACCATCTTTATACTTCTATCTTCCAGCTTTGAAGTATGAGTGGCCATTTTCTTCACATAAGCCACACAGCCGAAAATTTTCAAGTACTGGAGGTTTGGTTTACTACCCTTCCAGCCTTGATAGGGTGTTGATTTCTTTAGAGCCTTAGTTGGTACCCTATTGAGTATATAAATTGTCTGCCTCACTGCTTCACCCCACAGTGTTTCTGGTACCTGCATAGTCTTCAATAGAGACCTAGTCATTCCCATAACAGTCCTATTCCTCCTTTCCACCACACCATTTTGTTGTGGTGTGTAAGGAGCAGTGGTCTGTCTTTTGATGCCTGCATCTTGACAAAACTCATTAAACAATTTTGAGTTAAATTCCCCACCCCTATCAGTTCTTAACATCTTCACAACCAAAGAACTTTCTTTTTCAACTTGAGCCTTAAATATCTTAAAATATTTCAAGGCTTCATCTTTTGATTTCAGCAAATACACCCACATATACCTGCTATAATCATCTACAATCAACAGGAAATAAGAGTTACCTCCCATTGTTGTTGGGGTGATAGGACCACATAAATCTGCATGCACCAACTCTAAAGGTTTGGTAGCTCTCCACTGTGCAACATCAGGAAAACTCTTCCTGGTTTGCTTTGCAACAAGACACCCCTCACACATTTGCTTTGGATGACTTATCTTTGGCATTCCATTCACAAGATCTTGTCTTCCCATTTTCTCAAGAAGCTGAAAGTTTGCATGGCCCAACCTTGCATGCCAAATCCAAGATTCTTCTTCCATACAGACTTTGAGGCAAACTGGTTTGGTCAGTGTTAGTGCTATCTTGTACAACCTATTTGAAGATCTCAACACTTTCATCACCAACCTTTCTTGCTTGTCATAGACCCTTAAATATTCATTCTTCATCAAAATATTATACCCAACTTCTGTCATCTGTCCTAAACTCAATATATTGCTGGTTAATGCAGGTATAAAGTACACATTGTCAAATACAAGTTGTTCACCTGTTTTGCATTGAAACAGCAGTGTGCCTTTTCCTTGAATATTGACTCTGGACCCATCTCCGAATTTTACACTACCTTTCACTGCTTCATTCAATTCTGCAAAGGCTTCCCTTTTCCCTGTCATATGATTACTAGCACCATTGTCTAGGTACCACTCATTCTTACCTACTTCACCACTTTCTTCAAGTGCCTTTGGGTATAATCTTTCTTCATTGAGTAGGACTATCTTCTCTGCTTCTTCTTCTCCACACACAGCTAACAATAGTGTGGACTCATCATCTTGTTCTTTAGTCAAATTGGCTTCATGCTCCTGCTTCTTCTCAGCCTTACATTCAGATGCATAATGCCCAAAATTTTGGCAATTATAGCATTTTACATGTTTCTTATCTTTTGATTTCCAACCACCACCCTCATGTGATGTACTAGCATGACTTCTGCCACCTCTGCCTCTGAATGAGCCTCTTCCTCTTGATCCACCTCTGCCACCTCTCTCACTTGCTATGCCCTTCCCTCTATTGGCCAAAGGTTTTGATGTGGCTTTCCCATGTGCTGTACTTTCTACTTTAGTAAACAGCAAAGAAGACTCCCCACTGGACCCTCCTTTTCTCAGTTTCAGCCTATCTTCATAGGCTTTCAATCTGCCAATGGCCTCTTCAAAAGGCATTTTTTCAACTTCTGAGTACTGTTCTATTGATGCAACCAAATGGATGAACTTATCAGTTACAGTATCCAGTAGCTTTCTGACTAATTCTTCATCTCCTAACACAGCCCCTACTGCATTGTATTTTGAGATCATACCAGAAAGTTTCCCTGCATACTCATCAATAGATTCATCTTCCTTCATACTCAGTGACTCAAACTCCACCTTCAAAGTGTGAAGTCTTGCCTTCTGAACTCTGTCTGCTCCCACAAATCTGGTCTTTAAAGACTCCCATACTTCTTTGGCTGTCTTTTTCTTTGCAACCTGCAATAGTATCTCCTCAGGAATTGCTTGGAAGATATAGGCTCTTGCCATCTTACTTTTCTTTTCATCTACTGCTGCTCCTACTTCCGGTTCAACAGCCTCCCATACCCCTTGTGCATCAAGAACCGCCTCCATCTTGATTGCCCAAGTGGTATAATTGCTTGCAGTCAACACTGGACATTGAAAAGAGAATGAGTTCTCCTTCTGAGGGTTACTCACTGTGGTTACAACAGACATGCTTTCAAAACGAGGGTACTTTGGCATATAATGAGATCAAGATATCAAGCTTCGCTCTGATACCAATTTGTTGGCAAATCAGAGAAAACAAGAACACAAATTTACCGAATGCTTCGTATTATTATAACCAAACGTAGTCGAATGATTACACAATGTCAAAAGAAAGATTACAAAAGCAATTTCGGCTAATTCTAGGAAGGGAAAACTACTACTTTAAATAATAAAAGACTGCAACAAAAACTCCTAAAAATGCTGTAACCTCCTGCAAACCAGGTCCACCTCTGACCCATTATTCCCATGCTCCACATGCACACGTAAACACTTAACAACTCAGTCAATAAAGCACGTGTATGATGCCACATCAGCCTTCAATTGACAACAAAAGTGAACCATAGGAGTTTCATTAATCAAATTGTTAATGAATGGGTCATAGTTTAGATTATCTAACTTAACTGCATTCTATGCAGATGGACCATTGATGTTGGTTGGACAAGCACATGGGTCAGAGTAGTAAATGAATGGCTAGCTGTTTGCGTTTACTGTGAGTATTCACTTCTACTTTCATTTATCTTTAACAAACATTTTGCTTGTACCAAGGGGATAGTTTCGTGATAAAGTGGTGGCTCCCCAACTAAAAGGTTATGATTCAAATCATGTAAAAGAGAGCTGAGCTTTTTTTAAAAGAAAAAACCTTTTGCTTTGCTTTAACTTTTTATATTTATAAACACGTTAATTAGTTATATATATAAAATTAATTACCATCATAATAATTAAATCTTGGTTTTATAAACAAGTTAAGGGATTTTGTTCATTTTGAATATAGTTTTTACGGCTTTGAAGTAGTTCCGCTCTTTTTTATTATAGTTTTAACTTTTAATTAATCTGACCCTTGGTGAAATATATATTTACTCGTCAAAACGACGATACCCATAACCCTGAAGTAGTCCTCAACACCTGTTCAACATGAAGTTAAATTTTTCTTTTTTTACATATTAATACACTAAAATTACAATTACAAATATACAACAATATGTCGTTTAAACTACTAACCTTGATACTCTTTTCTCTTCTGTTGTATGATACGACATAAAACACATTTTTTTCCCAAATAAACGGGTTAGCATGCCAACTTGTTAGGTGAACTTGGACGACCCTTTTAACTAATCGACATGTTCATGTTGTTTGACCTGAACCTGAACCAATTTAGACCAAGCTCAAACCTGTAAATATTGTGTTATTTTGGTGTCTGTATTTTTGTAGTGTGGATGCTAGTAGCTCCGATCGTGTGGAAAAACAGACAAGTAGACGTATCAACTTAATGAAGCTATATATATGTCATATCAATCAGCTCTACCGATGATTATGTTGCAAAACTATATCCAGGCCAGAAAGGAGGAGAAGATGTGTAATGGCATGCATGACCCTGTAAATATTCAACCTAATTCCACATTTACTTATTATTATTAAATTTTACAATAGATATTGCATATGATACAGGGAAAAAAAAGCAACCATGACCCTTGGGACGAGCCCTTATGGGGTTGTAAATGTATTTATGAATATTGATAAGGAAACATTACAACTATAAGTCGTTTGTGTATTTTAATTTTGAATATTGTTCATTTTCAGTTTCATATATGAATGTATTTATGTAGCGAAGCAAAATTACTCTAAAGATGAAACATCAACTACATAAGGAATAGTTCTTATGGTATATATAATTGATTGCCTTCTGTGTGTCGTTTTGTTTGTATTTACCATTTTTGGGCATGAGGTATATGCAGTGACGGATTCAGAGTTTTATATGAGCGAGGGCAAATAAATAAGCTAACTCAAATCAAGTCGAATGGTCAGGTCAAAATGAGTCGAGTCAAAATGAGTCGGGTCAAAATGAAACGCAGAAAAACAATTCACACCTATCTCTACTTAAAAATTATAAAAACTATTTTATTTTTGTTAGTTAATTATATGATAACTAAATCTTTTTTTTTATTTAGTTATAATTAATAACTAATGTCTTGTAGTAATATAGTAATAACAAATGATAACTTCAACATTTTCTAAAATTCAAATTAAACGTAATAAAAGACTTTATTTGTAAATTAACTTAAAGATTTACATGAAACTTCAATTTAAAATTTACATGAAACTTCAGTTATGGAAATCAAGACTTGGAGTTTTTTATGGTATTCTAATCGTTGTAACATCCAACCCTTTTCGTGGTCGGATTGGTTTGCTTTCCCGTTGTAATGTTGTTTCTTTGTCGCTCTTAGCGTCTTGCTTGGGGTGTGACCGTTTTTTTAATACAATCGCCGTTCCAAAAAAAAAATAATAATAATAAACTATAAAGTTTGTACTCTCTTTGTCGTTGTCATGTACTTTCTCTATCTTCTTTTATTTTATTTATTTTATGTTTTCTTTAAGATTTCCCTTTTTCTTTTATTCCATCTTCTTCTTCGCCTACTCACTTCATCTTGTTCATCTTGTTCACCTGACTACATCACCATTTTCTCATTTATTCATAGCCAAAGTTTATAAAACACTTCAATTTTCTTCGTTCTCTCTCTGTTTGTCGAAGGCAATGGGGCCTCTCAAGTTTTTACAAAGGGGCCTTCATTAAACTAAAAATTTCTCTACTAATCTGCTGAATCTCAGCGGATGTCTCGCCCCCCGTTGGAGTCCACATGAATCCGCCCCTGGGTATATGTGATTTTGTGTGGGTGATTTTGTCACGTAGGACCTGACTGGATCACACAGGATTATCACATAGAAGGGGTATACCTGTGTGGTTTCATTATTTTATTAATTTTTTATATTTTTTATAAAATGAAAATTCAAATATAATTTTTTTATTTTACATAAATATAACATTACAATATCAAAATTACTAAATTAAGAAAATTAAAAAAATACATCACACATAAATAAATTAAGAAAAATGCTCGTAGTTATCCTCAATCAAATTAGCTTTCAGTTGGTTATGATATCTTGATCTTGTAATTCCCTACGATTGGCTCATAAGTGGTATCCAATCCGCCTCGTTAAATTAGCAAATCACAAACTCCTCATCCTTGAGAATATATTGTGTAAAATTATACAACCATGCATCATGTTCCCTATTTTGTTTTGGTGTCATTGTCGTGTCGAATACATAATGATATGCCACATATTTTTCAAACCAAAAAAGTGCGTTCAAGATCTTTTCTAGCGGCATCATGAGATTTTGCATATGTTTTACGTCTCTCACATACGGGATCTGTAAATGATTTGACAATTGTAGAATATTCGGGATAAATCCCATCCCCTAAATAATATCCACGTTTATACGTCGACCCGTGTAGTTCAAATGGTGAGTCAGACTCACGTCCCTCTATGATATCATCTCGAATCGGTGATTGATCCAAAATGTTGATGTCTTTATTGGACCCCGCGAATGAAGCAGCGGCTTCTAGCAATGGAAGGATGTATGTGATCAACACACATAAACCGGCCTCTCCAAGCGTTGGGACAATTATTTCACTCCCCATGTGAGCAATCAGTGCTACCAAGCATATTCCATGAAAACCCCATTTGTTTTCATAGAAGTCATAAAGTTGTTGAATGTCGCTTGCAGTAGGTCTTTGTAAATATTTACTCTCATACAACTTGAACACACCTAATATTTAAATATAATAGGAATCAAACCTAATATGTAAATTCAATAAACATGAACAAGTTAAATAATACATGTACAAAACTTTTGCATGCAAGGCCTCATCGTCCGATCGGACACTACAAATACTCACCGAAGCAATCCGCCAAAGCATTGTACGCCATCATGCGAAAGGCCGCAACGCACTTTTGCAAAGCCATAAAACCAATCATACTTCTAGTATCAATCCTTTGTTATAACCGCGACTCCTCTCTCTCCAAATCATTCACTATTCTTAAAAATAAATCTCGGCTCTAGAAAACGTCGGTGAAACAACTCACCAAGGTACACCGGACGTTCAGCAAAAGAATCTCTTACAAGATTATCGTGACTCTCTTTACGGTGACGGTTGAGATGAGCTCTTCGGGTCAATACTCGCGTTGCTCGTGCATTTGGCCTTTGTTGCTAACGATGGACAATCATATTAAACATCAGATGACCTCTTGAATAAGTCGGTTGATGATGCTGATGAAATGATGTTATCCATATTTTTAATTCTGATGCTTGTATTTATTTAGTATTTACTTGTATTTAAAGTTGCCTCCAAATAATAATGTTTCATTCACTTCATTTAATAATGTTTCATTCACTTCATTTAATTTTAATAACTTTTGACATATATAAAAAATTATTCAAGATTGACCACCTATCAAAACTCGAGTGATTTCATTGATTCACTGAGTGACTTCATTCAATTTCTTCAAATACAACGTCCTTTACGTTTATATGAAATTACATATTTTATCATTTATATTAAAAAAGCACGCCATTCACAAATGTTATTCTTTTAATATATGTCGTCCATATACTAACATCCGTAAAATTTTCTATTAAGTACTCTTATGCGCAAGACACGTGGAGATATTTTAGTTTTTTTTTTTTAACAGCGATTTCATTAAAAACGCTCAACACCTAGCAAGGAGCTAGGAGAGAGCCAAGAACAACACAAGAGAAAATTACATATTGAAATTAAAATTACGCCAAGAATCCCAATCTATCACTCCCTCTTTATATCTAGCGGAAACCCACAAAAAACTAAGAGATTGGATCTCCATAAAGATTTTTTGTACCCTGCTCTTTTTATTTTGAAAAACAGCCTCATTCCTCACTTTCCATAAAACCCAACAAGCAGTGTGGATAATGGACTGAACCCTCCGAGCCTTAATTTTACCACCATTGACCTGGGCTTGAAAACGTGCTAAGTCAGAATACCGCGAAACAGAATATTGATGGGATACGACACCATCGAGAAACCCTAGCCCAAATTTCAGCAGCAAAACGACAACCAGAAAAGATATGATCTGACGATTCATCAGCCTCGTTGCATAGAGGGCAACTAAGGGACTGGACTGGAATGTTTCTACGGGCCAAACAATCACGAGTAGCTAACCTCCCCTACTGGGCAGGCCACATAAGAAGATCCACTTTGGAGGGAACGAGCTTGGTCCAGGAAATAGATTGCAAAGAACCAGAGGGTCTGATGACGTCCCCAAGCAGCTTGCGCATGGAGGCAGAGGAGAAAACCCCCTCTGAGTTTGTCGACCAGGACCACTTATGTCCGTTAAAGACAATGAGATCTTTAATTTTTACATTGCGTTTACTCAAGATTCCTTCCACTTTCATAATATTGTTCCAAACACCCACAATCCTTTTTGTCACAGGGACCCAATTCGGATTTTTGTGGGAGTCATGAATGCCCCCCACTACAATCCTCCAAAGGGCCGTAGGTTCGTTAACGAATCTCCAATACCATTTAACAATCATTGCCAAATTCATATTTTCCAGTGTATCCAGCCCAAGCCCACCACAATCTTTGGGTTTACAAATAGAGGATTTACTGACCCAATGGATTTTTTTCTTGCCACCGTTATCACCATCAGCGCCACCCAAAGAAAATTAAATCGTATGCTTTCGAGAGTATTCAAAACTTTTTTCGGAGCCTTATAAAGAGAGAA
The DNA here is from genome assembly GCA_039602395.1 of Deinandra increscens subsp. villosa. Classification (NCBI taxonomy): domain Eukaryota; kingdom Viridiplantae; phylum Streptophyta; class Magnoliopsida; order Asterales; family Asteraceae; genus Deinandra; species Deinandra increscens. The sequence goes on along the minus strand of JBCNJP010000010.1, from coordinate 80,976,182 downwards.
GAAATAGAGTAGGAGGCTATCAAGCACCGATTTGATGAGAACAAGTCTACCCCCCATGGATAAGTTTTTGGCTTTCCATTTGGATAGCCTAGATTGAAAAGTGTCAACAACCGGTTTCCAAGCATGGATACGGTTCATATTTTCTACCACTAAAAGCCCCAAGTATTTGAAAGGGAGAAGATTCCCCTTACACCCACATAAATCGGCAAAAGAGGTGATCTCATCTTGAGGGACATTCACACCAAAGAGGCCACACTTATCAATATTGACCTTAAGCCCCGAGACAAGGAAAAAGCCTCTAAGTAAACGAAGGAGATTAACAATGTTCAATCTAGACCAATCACCAAGAACGATAGCATCATCGCCGTAAGTAATAAGGGAGATAACATTGTTGTGGTTAGGTATGTGAAAACCGTGAAAGATACCAATACTAATCGCCCGGCAAAACATGACATGAAAGGCTTCCATAGCTATAAGGAAGAGGAAAGGTGTTGTTGGAACTTAAAATCCATGTGACTGACGCCATCAAATCTGATTACCGAAGCATTCGACTGAAGAATCCATGTGAATTGATTCAGAGACGCGGGTTGTGATGCTCGAGGCTTGCGAGATTGGACCGAAGACCGTTTTCCGGAAAAGTCAACCGTTCGGGTCAACGGTCAACGTAAAAGTCAACGAAAGATCGGTTCGAGCGAGTCAAGCTTCGGATTAATTTAATGAACTTTGATTTAATTAATATTTATGTTATTTACCTTTCTTGTAATTTTCAGTTATGTTTATGTTTCTGTTGTTAGTCACCCTCACTATATATAGTGAGGGTGCCCATTACAAGAAGGAGTCTCCGAATGGGGAGATGATGAATTTCTTGTAGAGTGTGAGATTTCCATTCTAGAGAGAGAGAGTGAGTCATGGATTTTCTAGAGAGAGATTGTGTGTTCTTAATGATTTCTTGTAACTAATCATTCGGTTATATGAAATCATTCGATATGTTCTTCATCTTTCTTGTTTATGATTATTCATGATTCATCATCATCATCTTCTTCATTTGTTTTGAGTTTTCGAATCCGAACCATGTTCTTGCTCAAGATCGAGATTCTCGTAGTGAAAATCGGTCCTAACAAATGGTATCAGAGCGGGTAACCGATCAGATTCATCTCACCGTGAATCTGGTCACTCGAATCTGTGATTTTGAACTTGATGGTGAAGATGAGAAAACTTATTTTTTAGAGACTTTTTCTTATTTTTCCTTCATTTCTGGATGGATTCTGATGATATGGATGATGGATTCATGTTTGGGAGTGCATCTGGATGTTATTTAGTGTTTTACATCTTCAGATCTGGTGGAAAAAAATGAAGATCCGAGCAGATTTTTGGAACTTTGGAGTTTTTCCCGTATTTGAAGATTTTGAAGATTTTTAGCTTTGATTCTTCGTTTTCTGGGCATTTCTTCATGGATTTGGATGATATGAGGTATGATTCTCAGTGGAAAACGCGTTCCGGATCCATTGGAAGCATCCGTTTCGTCTGAATCTCAACCATTTTGAGCAGATCTGAAAAACACACAGTAGTGCGTGTTCTAAGGTGTTCTTCAGGTATTTCTAGATTTTGGGGCATAGATTCGAGATTATGTTGCTGTTTTGAGTTCGTTGATGGCCACAATTGATTCAAAGTGGTATTTCGATCATCTCTGTGTCTTAACGATCTGGACTCGTTTGAATCGCATCTGGGTGTTTAAGTGTTCTTCAATTTTTCTGGGTTTTTCCTTGAAGATATGAAGATTGTCTTAACGATCTGGACTCGTTTGAAGATTGTCTAAACGAACAGGCTCTTAACGATCTGAGTTAACGATCAGGTTACTGAACTTAATGATCAGCCTATGTTCTTAACGATCTGACGTTAAGTCTTAACGACTTGGTTGTGGTCTTAACGACCTGGTAGGCAGATCATTCAAACCTAACGACTTGGGTTTTTGGGTCTTCGTTCGAGACGTTTTCAAAGGATTTGGTTCGTCCAGATGTGTAGAGCTTCGGATTACGAGTTCTTGGGTGCAAAAATCGCAAATTTTCATCAAGTATTCTCTGAGTTACGGTGGTTTTACGGTTTTCCAGCGATAGTCGTTTTTCCGGTGGGTTTGTTCCGGCAAGATTAGGGTTTACGGTGGGGCTGGTACGAGGGTTTGAAGACGACGTGACGTGGCGTTACTTGATTGGCTCACAGAGAATGTCCTCTCTCTCCCGTTTGTAGGCTCCAGGTCAACCGCCTTTTGTTGTCGAAATTCCATTAGAGGAGAGTAAGGCTTGTGGGACCCGGCTGCAATGGATATTCATGGGAGTGATTTATGTTGTCGCCTCCTAATTCGATGCATGCATTCACATGGGCCCACCTTATCCTAGAAGAGCCGTTGGAAGCCACCTGCTGTCACCCTCTAATTAACTGATGAGACTCTCACTCGGATTAGAGCTTCAAGCCGTCAGATCCGATTTATTTGCGTCGTTGGATTAGTTTTTCTGCTCATTCTGATTGGTTGTTGGATTAGCACATGGATTGTGCTTTTTCAATAGAATTTATTGATTGGTGGAATTAATTTTTCAAGGATCAAGGCTTTTCTATGGAGATTTAATCAACACTAATTAATTTTTAGCATTTTCCATCAAATACGGGCTTTCTCTATCGGTTTTTAACGAGACTTACGAGATAACGCCTAAACGAAATTGCGAAAATTTTTATTAGTCTCGAATTTATTTCATTTTATTGGGGTTCTCGTTTATTGACGTCGCGCGCAACGTTTGCTATCGATCACTGACGGGTTAGCTTTATTATCTGGTTAATTACTCAGCTTTCTCGTTATATCTTTCGGTTTATTTTTAGTGGATGCAGCGCTGTCGTCAACTAACCGGATTAACTGGAATCTCAGTTAAATATTGGAATTTATCCGTTAAATCTCTCGGATGACCGTTTCTTGAAGAAATTTAACAGTTTATTTAATTTTCGCATCCAACCTCAGTCACGCGGATTATTCACAACTGTCAGCATCCGGCTTCCGGTTTTTCGTAAGATTGTCCGATTTCAAGATTTTTTATCCGGTTTCTCTAGGCAACCGATCGCGACGGTTCGACTCTCCGCATCAGATTTTTACGCTTCCGACTGGATGTTTTTGGAGATATTTAGAGAAATAGGACGAATTATTATGGATTTGGATATCGGGTCGATTATTCAGAGTTAGAGCATTTTCAGTGTTTGATTGGTTTATCTGATTCAGTTTGTTGCGGTTTGGACTCCGAGATGTAGCATTTTCTCAGTATTGTACCCGACCGTGTGAACCGAGTGAGGGCAGCACTTGGATCTCAACTAGAGCAACAAGAACAGAAGAAGCTTATTCAGAGGGGGAATCTCTATGACAGATTGTCTCCGGTTTATCAGTTTCTCATTGAAGATGTACGACAGGGCGATTCTTCAGCAGTTGAACAGATTTGAAAGCATCAGTCAAGGGGGAAGTTGTTGGAACTTAAAATCCATGTGACTGACGCCATCAAATCTGATTACCGAAGCATTCGACTGAAGAATCCATGTGAATTGTTTCAGAGACGCGGGTTGTGATGCTCGAGGCTTGCGAGATTGGACCGAAGACCGTTTTCCGGAAAAGTCAACCGTTCGGGTCAACGGTCAACGTAAAAGTCAACGGAAGATCGGTTCGAGCGAGTCAAGCTTCGGATTAATTTAATGAACTTTGATTTAATTAATATTTATGTTATTTACCTTTCTTGTAATTTTCAGTTATGTTTATGTTTCTGTTGTTAGTCACCCTCACTATATATAGTGAGGGTGCCCATTACAAGAAGGAGTCTCCGAATGGGGAGATGATGAATTTCTTGTAGAGTGTGATATTTCCATTCTAGAGAGAGAGAGTGAGTCATGGATTTTCTAGAGAGAGATTGTGTGTTCTTCATGATTTCTTGTAACTAATCATTCGGTTATATGAAATCATTCGATATGTTCTTCATCTTTCTTGTTTATGATTATTCATGATTCATCATCATCATCTTCTTCATTTGTTTTGAGTTTTCGAATCCGAACCATGTTCTTGCTCAAGATCGAGATTCTCGTAGTGAAAATCGGTCCTAACAAATATCTCAGTAAACCCAGATGACTTAAATGATGCCGAAGAATTGGGTGACCGTCTTGATCTCCTTGTGAACCGGTCAAACCCTCTGAACTTCATAGATTTGGAATTTGCTGGTGATGAGTATGATGATGACATCCTAGACAATGTCAAGGAAGA
>JBCNJP010000010.1:80847497-80971403 GCA_039602395.1 Deinandra increscens subsp. villosa | reverse complement strand
AAAGGGGAAAGAGGGTCCCCTTGCCGCACCCCTCTAGCACCTTGGAACTCCATGGTAGGCGAACCATTAATCAGAACCGACGCCCGGGAAGCACTAAGGCAACCTTTGATCCATAACCGCCACCTTTGGGGAAAATTCATTTGTCCCATGATGTCATCAAGGAAACTCCAACTAACCGAATCAAATGCTTTTTCGAAATTAATTTTGAAAAGCAAGAGAGCGGACTTTTTGTTCTTAGCCCAAGATACCACTTCGTTGACAATTAAGGGCCCATCAACTATGTTACGGTTCGCCAAGAATCCCATTTGAGCGTAAGATGTAACCCGAGGGAGGACCGCCTTTAACCTGTTCGCGAGAACCTTCGAGACAACCTTTTGAATACAACCAATTAGGGAGATAGGGCGGTAATCACTTAGCCTTAAGGGATCATCAGATTTGGGGACCAAATGAATGAATGCGGAGCCACATCCCTTACCAAACTTCCCATCCGAGTAAAAATAATTAAGCACCTGGAAAAAATCATCCTCAAGGATATCCCAAAACCTTTTAATAAAAGCATAGTTAAATGCGTCCGGGCCCGGGGCTTTATCGTCCCCACACATCCAGACCGCCTCTTTTAATTCAGATTTAGAAAATACCTGGGTCAGGAAAAGCCCGTCCACATCAGAGACAGTACCAATCCCAGCACACTCAATCTTAGGCCTGTCCGTATGAGTCTCGCTAAATTTCTTTTTGAAGAAAAACCATGCTTCTCTTTTCATTTTAACGGGGTCCGAGATCCATGATCCATTACACTCGAAACCATTGATCCAACTAACACCCAGATTCTGATTGACAATACCATGGAAGAAGGACGAGTTTTCATCCCCCTCCAAAGCCCACTTCACATGACTTTTCTACTTGAGATCACTGATAAGGTCAGATTGCAATTTTCCAAGAGAGTTCTTGGAGTCCACCCAGTCTTTTCTTTCCACATCCGAAAGATCTCTCTGCTCCGTAAGGTCATCATAAAAATTGCAAACAAGAGTGGCAGCCCTCAACTCAAAGGAATCTTTATCAAAAATACTTCTCCGCCAAGATTTAATTGCCTCCTTGACAGCCTTCAATTTGGATAGGAGGCATTCATCTGGTCTCCCCATGGGATGACAGCTAAACCACACAGTACGAACCACAGAATCAAAACCATCCTTATTGAGCCAGGAGGAGTAAAGCCGGAAAGGGATCGGCCCGAAGTCCAAAGCCGAGCATTTAAACACGAGAGGGCAGTGGTCAGACCACAAACGGGGTAAGGCCAAGAGAGAAGCATGCGGCCACCTGCAAAAGAAAGAGTAGCTCACAAGAATGCGATCAATTTTGCTAAAGGACTTACCGTTACCATGAGAATAAGTGTATTTCATTCCCCCCATGTTGTACTCCACAAGGTTAGCTTCGTAAATGAAGCTGTTAAAATGGGAAGCACCCGAGGAGAACGTCGAAAAGAGACGATCCTCCAGGATTCTGACTTCATTGAAGTCACCAGCAAGAACCCATAGGCTATCCGAATCAATCAGCGCCAAAAGTTTCTCCCAAAGCCTCTTCTTAGCAGAAGCACCTTGCGGTGCATAAACATTAACAATAGACAGTTGATCAGCCAATCCAACAGATTTCCCCTTAACAATAATGAAGTTGGGGTCCTTAATGACCTCCGATGGCTTAAAAGTAGCTGGGTTCCACGAACATCCAAGCCCACCCGAGCATCCCGCCGCATCTGTCACACCCCGGTCAACGGTGTCGGGTGTGAGCGAGAATGGAATCATAGTCGAGGATACATAGAACAACATCTAATAATTTAAACTTCATAAAACATTTCTTCATTTCAGTTGCAGCGGAAAGATAGTGGAAATGATAATGTCTTACATTTGGAAAACATAAAGTCTAAATTAATGTTAAACATAAAACGGTTTATTGGGATAAGTTGGGACTATGACTCCAGGAGCAGGTCCGATAGCATGATTAAGCCCCATTTGCATGTCCTCCGGTGTTTGCATCAATTACCTAAGAAATCATGAACATAAAACGGGTCAACATAAAGTTGGTGAGGTTCACAGGTTTAGGACTCGATAGTTAAACAGTTGTAAACAGTTGTAAACAGTTGTAAAACAGTTGTAAAACAGTTTCGGTATACTTAAATATTATCAGGGTTTATTGTTGTTGTTGTATGATCTCACCTGAACCTTGATTTCAAATACTAACGGTTTACCCACCCGGCATCTCTTGCCCAGAGATGTTAAACAGTGCAGAATAACTGACGTGTACCCCCAGACAATCCGGAGTCAGAACTGGAGCTACCAGTTAGGGTAGGGTCGTCAACCCAAATAGATCTACTCACTAGCTATCGTTTCGTACAGAACTAATTGAAATCAATTAATGATGGGATTTTCGGTTGTACAAACGTTTATAACGATAATGTACCAAGTTGGGCAATCAGTAAGAGAACAAGTAGTCATACGGCTAACAAGTAAACCATAATATTAAGTAAAAAGCATTTGATCAGTTTTCATGATTTCTCCCCCAAGTATAAAACAGTTAAAGGAAAAGGGGCCGTGAAACTCACTGGATTAGCAGATATGTGTATGAATAACTTGTGAAGCGGTAGCAGCAGGTAGCAAGTAAAAGCCTAATTAAATAAATAAGGTCTTGCATAAGGTCATGATCAAACGAGTAACATAAGTCACCCAAATGATACCGGTCAAGTCTTGACGTTATTCCGTTTATATCCTTTATAAACTCTTTGTTTTGTAATTTTCACAAATACGTTTGGTGAGGATTTTATATTTATGATGAGAAATAAATATAAAGAAATGGAAAGTTCGATGCAATCGAAATAAAATCAAATCAAGTGTGTAATCATTTAGTTAAATAATATGTCATATATTATTTATAATTCTCCGTCAAGTTAAGTTATATTAATTTAATAGGGTGACATGGTTATAATTATTGAAAATAATTATATCGCTTCCTTAAATAATCTTCCGAATCGATTATATAAGTCATACTTTGGATAAATTTATTTATCCGACGTTTTCGCGTATATCGCCGTATTGGTCCCGGATTTATTACTACGCAACGTCTTAAGATTTAGACCGTCTTGATTTACCAAAACGATTATTCAAGTCTTTCAACATGTAAGACTTGTGTTTATTTTTATAAAAATGATTTATTTTTATGAAAATCTACATTTACTTATAAAAGACAAATGCTAGATTTTGTTTTCCCTTTATGGAAATTTTAAGAATCCTTAAATTCTTTTATAGTAAGTCCAAGATTAAATGCTTTGATTTAAATGTTGTTCTTGCCATTTTTGGTTAAAAACTTATAAATCCTTTTTGACAAAAAAAAAATAGAAGGTTTTTAATAAAAGGAATGTCATGGAATTATTAATGTTTCCAAGTTGTAGGTTAAGTTTATAAAAATAAATTATGTCAAAGTTTACTAACTTTTATTTATTTTTATTAACTTAAGAGTTTTAAATAATCACATAACATGGTTATTTTTATTTGCCAATAATATTTATTTAAGTCCACTAATCTTTTTATGTCCAAATCTACTAACACATTTTATGTGTTAGGACAAATGCTTAAATAAATAATAACAATCTACTAACACAATTTGTGTTAGGACATGAAAATTTAAATACAATCTACTAACATAATTTTTCGTATGTTAGGACATTTAAATGTAAATAACTATCTACTAACATATTTTACATATGTTAGGACTTTGGTAAATAAATAATCCACTAACACATGATTATGTGTTAGGACATTATATGTAACACCCATTTTATGCATTTACCAAGTTAGTTAGTTAACCATTTTTAAATCAAGAATCACCAACTCATTTGAGTCCATGGAATAAACCATTTAGGGATTTTGTGATCTTGATCAAACAATAATTAAAGATGAATAATACTAACATAAAATGTATGAAAAATAAATATGAAGAGGCTTGGGTTTGCAAATTAACTAACTAAGAAATCCATGGATTTCTTAAGATCATGGTGCACTTGAGTTACTATCCATAAGGATTCACTTAAGTGTTTCACAAATGATCTTGAAAGAATGGAGGTTAAGAGAAAGAGTTGTGTTAGTCATTTTTGCAAACCAAGCATTCAAACATAAGAGGTTAAGGTTTTAGATTATGGAGGTTATTTGTCAAGACTTTTATGGTTCATATGGGTGGTGAAACAATGTAAGAAACATAGAAAGGAGGGGTTGTAGGAGACTCACAAGGATTGTGAGCTAAAACCGAGAGGGTTAGGGAGGAGAGGTGGCGGTCCGGCGGCGGAGGGCGGCGGCGCTGTGGTGGGGCTGCGGTGGAGCAGCGGCTGGGCTGCGGTGGCAGCCGGTCGGCTGAGGTGGCCGGCGGTTGTGGAGGAGCCGAGAGGGAGAGAGCAAAGGGTGAGAGTGTTTGGTTTGAATTGTGGTGTGATGGTTTGATGGGTTTAGTCCTCTCTTATAGTCTAAACCTTGGTTAATGCACATTAGTCACTTCAATTGTCCAAGAGTTTCATGGTACACACAACTAAGTCTATGACTTGATTGGCATCAAAGGAGATTTAGCCACATGTTAGTAAGTTTGAAAGATTAGTATTCTTGTAGGTGGTTTTATTTTATAACTTTGCTCAAGTTTAGTAAACTAGGAGAACTTTCATAGAATATAACATGGTTGGTGGTGTTTAAAAATTATAGTTTTTATAAATTTAACCTTAGTAGTAATAAACTAAAATGTGATGGGTTTTTATAAATTACTTGGGCTAAAACTTTTATAAACTAAGTAGGTTGGTTTTATTAAAATCATTTGGGCTAAGACACTTTATAAAATAAAGTTTACAAGTTGGGCCAAAGCCCAACAGATTTCGGGTTGGCCATGGGCCGAAACCCATTAAAAACGGGAATGGGCCGGTTGGGTTTCCTTGGGTTGGTTTGCCGAATGGGCCGAGAGGATGGGGGAACCGGTTGGGCCGGTTACGGCCCAAAGTGACTCGGGCCGCGGGTCGGGTTTTGGATTTATGGGAAACACTCGGCGTGTCATGACGAGTCTTTGGTGATGGTTTCGGGTTGATCCGGGTTGTTTTGGGTTTATTGGGCCTAACCGGGCCCAAATAAGGTTAACCGGATCTCGTTTCGGCTAAGTCTTGACAAGTAACATTTTCCATACCGTTTAAAGTTCATAAAACGTTTTGATAGTTTATTTCAGTTTGATAAAATATAAAAGTTTCTTTTTATATTTATTTTCTTATTATTGAAATTCCACGTTTAATAATATACACATCCTTGTATTTCATGGTTGTACATTCGCGGAACTAAATCAGTTAACAATTTACCTAATCATTGATTATCATGCAGTTAAAAGCGGTAATTCACATAATTATTACGTAAATAAAGTCAATGAAAGTCAACGGAGAGAGGGTTTGACCTGATTTTTGGACGGGTTGTCACATTCTCCCCCAGTTAGAAGAATTTCGTCCCGAAATTTAGTTTTGGTTACTGGTGGATGCGACGTTCTCAAACAGGCGCGGATACTTCTGACGCATTTGATCCTCGCGTTCCCAAGTGTACTCTGGTCCTCGTCTAGAGTTCCATCGCACCTTGACTATGGGAATGCGGCTATGCTTCAGGTTTTTGATCTCTCGGTCGAGTATCTCAACAGGTTCCTCAATAAAGTGCAATGTCTCGTCCACTTGGATTTCATCAAGAGGGACGACAAGTGTTTCATCAGATAAGCATTTCTTAAGGTTACAGACATGAAAGACGTTATGAACGCTGCTTAGTTCGGTGGGCAGGTTCAAACGGTAAGCTACTGGTCCGATGGTTTCGGTGATTTCAAAGGGACCAATGTAACGAGGGTTGAGCTTTCCTCGTTTGCCGAACCGGATGACACCCTTCCAAGGTGACACCTTCAGCATGACGCGATCACCCTTTTTGAAGGATAAGGGCTTGCGTCGATTGTCGGCGTAGCTCTTTTGCCTGTCTCTGGCGGCTTTCAGACGATCTCGGATTTGGAAGATCATTTCGGTTGTTTCAAAGATTAACTCAGGGCCGGTTAATTGACTGTCTCCGATCTCAGTCCAGCAAAGAGGGGATCTACACTTTCTCCCATAAAGTGCTTCAAAAGGGGCGGCTTGAATGCTGGTGTGATAACTGTTGTTATACGAGAATTCGGCAAGAGGGAGGTGCTCGTCCCACTTGGGTCCGAAATCTATCACACATGCTCTCAGCATATCCTCTAGTGTCTGGATAGTTCTTTCACTTTGGCCATCTGTCTGTGGATGGTAGGCAGTACTCATATCGAGTCGAGTACCCAAAGCTTTCTGTAAAGATTTCCAGAAGTGTGCAGTGAAACGGCTATCTCGATCAGATATGATGGATTTAGGCACACCGTGTCGCGAGACGACTTCTTTTATATAAAGTTTGGCTCGTTTATCCATCTTGTCCTTCTCATTGACCGGTAAGAAGTGTGCTGACTTTGTCAGTCGGTCCACTATCACCCAGATAGAGTCATGTCCTGATTTTGACTTAGGCAATTTTGTGATGAAGTCCATGGATATCTCTTCCCATTTCCATTCTGGGATTACGGGCTGAGTTAACATTCCAGAAGGTTTCTGGTATTCGGCCTTGACCTTTGAACATGTTAAGCATTTACCGACATAGGTGGCTACTTCGGCTTTCATGTTTGGCCACCAAAATTGCTTCTTCAGGCCATGATACATCTTGTCTGATCCGGGATGAATGGAATATCTTGACTTGTGAGCTTCATCAAAGACTAATTGTCTTAACCCTCCATAGACAGGTACCCATAACCTACCCATGAAGACCTTGGTTCCATCAGGTTTCTCTTCCAGTTGTTTCTCCATTCCACGTAAACCTTCTTCAGTTAGGTTTTCCGGTTTAAGGGCTTCAACTTGTGCGTTGCGCACTTGGGAATTAAGGTTTGAGTGGATGGTCATGCCTAATGCTCGGACGCGGCGAGGTTTGGCATGCTCTTTCCTGCTTAAGGCATCGGCTACAACGTTAGCCTTGCCTGGATGATAACGAATCTCGCATTCGTAGTCATTTAGCAGTTCCACCCATCGGCGTTGTCTCATATTCAATTCCTTCTGATTGAAAATATGTTGGAGGCTCTTATGATCGGTGAATATGGTACATTGGGTACCATAAAGATAGTGCCTCCAGATTTTGAGAGCAAAGACAACGGCTCCGAGTTCCAAGTCATGAGTGGTATAATTCTTCTCGTGAATCTTCAGTTGTCGTGATGCGTAAGCAATGACTTTCTCTCGTTGCATCAATACACAACCTAAACCTTGATGCGAGGCATCGCAGTAAACAACGAAGTCTTCGATTCCATCGGGTAATGATAGAATCGGGGCATCACAAAGCTTCTGCTTCAGTAACTGAAATGCTGCTTCAGTCTTGTCATCCCATATGAATTCCTTATCTTTCTGGGTCAGGGCGGTGAGTGGCTGGGCTATCTTCGAGAAGTTCTCGATAAATCGGCGGTAATAGCCAGCAAGACCTAAAAATTGTCGAATCTCGGTTGGAGTCGTTGGCGTGCTCCAATCCTTGATTGCCTCAATTTTTGTGGGATCCACGTGGATTCCTCGATCATTGATCACATGACCCAGAAAGTAAACTTCGCGAATCCAAAAGTCACATTTGGAAAATTTCGCGTAGAGTTCTTCCTTTTTCAACAACTCCAGAATAAGTCTCAGATGTTGTTCGTGTTCTTCCTTACTACGGGAGTAGATAAGGATGTCGTCAATGAACACGATAACGAACTTATCCAGGTAGGGTTTGCATACGCGGTTCATCAGATCCATGAACACTGCAGGTGCGTTTGTCAATCCAAATGGCATTACGAGGAACTCATAATGGCCATAGCGTGTTCTGAACGCTGTCTTCGAAACGTCTTCATCTCTAACTCTGAGTTGATGGTATCCTGATCTTAAATCGATCTTGGAGTAGAAGCTCGATCCTTGAAGTTGATCAAACAGGTCGTCGATCCTAGGAAGCGGGTAACGGTTCTTCACAGTCAGTTTGTTCAGCTCCCGGTAGTCGATGCACATCCGAAAAGTTCCATCTTTCTTCTTGACAAATAGCACGGGTGCTCCCCACGGAGAGTGGCTTGGTCGGATGAAGCCTTTATCTAGCAATTCTTGCAATTGGCTAGATAACTCCTGCATCTCAGAAGGTGCCAGACGGTACGGGGATCTGGCTACGGGGGCGGCACCTGGGGCTAAGTCAATGCGAAACTCTACTTGTCGCGTCGGCGGTAAACCTGGCAAGTCTTCGGGAAAGACTTCCGGGTATTCGCGGACAACGGGAACGTCTGCTATGTTCTTCTCCTTTGGTTTCTTCTCAGTTACGTGTGCTAAGATGGCATGACATCCTTTACGAAGGAACTTTCGTGCCTTCATGCTAGATATGAGGTTTAGTTGGGTTCCACTCTTCTCGCCTTGTACGTTTAGAGTGTTGCCATCGTCGAGTGGCATTCTAACTATTTTCTCATGGCACACGATTTCCGCATGGTTCTTTGATAACCAGTCCATGCCTATGATAACATCAAAACTTCCTAGTTCTACAGGCATCAAATCAATGCTGAAGGGATGATTGGAGAGTTCTAGTGAGCAGTTTGGATAAATAATGCTAGTTTCTACTAATTCTCCGTTTGCTAATTCTACTGTGAACTTAGTGTCTAAGGCAACAGGGGTAATTTCAAGTAATTGACCAAATTCGGTAGACACAAAGCTCCTATCAGCACCAGTATCGAATAAAACGGAAGCATAATGATCATTTAGTAGAAACGTACCCGTCACCGTGTTGGGGTCACGGCGAGCATCTCCGGCATTGATTACAAAGGCTCTTCCTCTAGCCTGATTGGGATCCTGGTTTCCTGCCTTCGGGCAATCCTTCTTGTAGTGCCCGGTGGTTCCGCAACCGTAACAGGTGCGCTTTGGACAGTCTCGTGCTACGTGCCCTTTCGTCTTGCAGATGTTGCAGTAGACGTTGCCACAATCGAGTGTGTGGTGGAGATTGCACTTGTTGCACAGAGGTGCTCCACCGTTGTATCCAGTCTTTCGGACAACGTGGGTAGGGGTGGTAGCAGCAAAGACCTTCACAGTTTCAGCTTCCTTGGCAGGGGCCTTAACATCGCGATTCCTCCAGAATCCGCGTTTCCGTTTGTTATCAGGCTTCTTGTTGGTGGAAGGAGTGGTACTGGTTTCAGGGGCCTTGTTCTCAGACTTTTTCTTGTCAAGGTTCACACCTTGACGGTTGGCTTGGTAAACCAGGTTGTGTGCCAAGCGCACAGCATCCTGAAAAGTCTGAGGATTCGAAGAAAGTACATTTCCCTGGATGTGGGGTGCAAGTCCCCAGGTGTACCGTTCGATCTTTTTGTACAGGGGAGTGACCATGTTGGGGCAGAGATGAGCGAGCTCACGGAACCTCTTGGTATAGCCGGCAACGTCGGCTCCATTCATTGCCAGGTTCCAGAACTCAGCTTCGAGTTTCTGAAGCTCCTCTCTAGGACAATACTCATCGCGAAGCAGCTGTTTGAGTTCGTCCCATGTCATGGCATAAGCCAAATCAGTTCCCATAGCATCAGCATGAGAATTCCACCAAGTCAGTGCACTATCAGTCAGTGCACATGTGGAATACTTGACCATGTACTGCTCAGGGCAGTTGCTTATGCGGAAGACGGACTCGATCTTCTCAAACCAGCGAATCAAACCAACAGCACCTTCAGAACCCTTGAAATTTGAGGGTTTGCAGTTCATAAAGTCCTTGTATGAACATTCACGGGCGCCTGCAGTTGTTAGGTTGAAACGTTGAGTACAATTTAGGAAAATTGTAGTCTATTGTTTTCTAACATTTGGTTAATTCGTTCTTACCGCGTGCCCCATTGTCGTTCTGACGTTGGGTTTCGGCGGCGGCAACAGTCTCAGCAACGCGATCAGCAATCATCTCCTCAATTTCCTCGGCAGTCATGTGAGGAGGGGAGGTGTTTCTGGTGGCTCGGCGTCTTGGAGGCATGATTTCGCTTTAAGTTACAATTGTCAACATAAGGAAAATTTTAGATAATATGTAAATGGGGTTATTACATGCTCGAGAATAACTACCACGACATACATCGTTGATGCCATAACATTTTTCACGCAAGCGCAACCAAGAACATATGATAGAAGAGGAGTGATAGAAAAAGGGCGAACAGTATGTCATAGTAATAATATATATAACACATCCATAACATGATAATAGCATATTTAGAAAGACATAACATTATAATCATACCAAAAGATTTCCATTTCATACCATTCAAAGTCATACATTAATCATTGTTTGCGACCATATTACAGATAAAACATATTCAAAATAAACCAATTTGCACCGTGGGCTCGCAGTCCCAATCATGAACCAAAAGACAACATGTTTCATCTATAAAATGGTTATCAAAAGCTACTGGGTCACATCTACCTAACAGGCTGCTGGTGGAGGTGGTGGAGGTGGATGACCAGGAGGCATGAAGAAAAAGGGCGGGGGACAGGTCATGGCAAGGATGGTGGAGAGGAGTCGTCCGGATAGAAGCTCCAGCGCTACAACTCTCCTCTGCAGGCTCTCGTGAGAGAGGAGCAGATCAGTAGTAGCCATGCTAACCCCAGTCATGTGGGCATGAAGGGACTCCATGGCGCCATCAGTAGCGCACATGCGTCTCACCAGCATGGATATCCGACCCCTGAGGGCTATAACCTCCTCAGTGGTTGGAAGCTGGCCGACGTTAGCGTCGAGCTCCCCTAAGTCAGTCTCAATGCGCCTCAGACGAGCCACTAGTAATGGTACGGTGTCAGAGATGGGCTCATCAGTGAAGGGTGAAATACCCAAGGGCACACGGCGAGAGGGGTCAGGGAGTGAGGACTCTCCTCGAGCATAGCAGCTCGGGAACTCCTCCATCATGCGCCAGTGCTGGATCTGCTCTGGCATCCAAGTAAGGTGGGGTAGCTGGAACACATGACGCCTCTTGGGCGTTGGCTCATCATGGGTAGGTCTAGTCTCTCGAGTCCGGGACGGGCCAGGTGCCCTTCCAGGGGTAAATCCACGTCTGCCGCCATCAGGTGCGGCGATAAACGTCTTCACAGACCGGTCACGGCCTGTGAAAGGATCCATGGTGCTCGAGGCACCCATCGGGACCACACCGTCAATAGTGGCGGTGGGAGCAGGGGGATCAGCGGTGTCATCGGAGGTCCTGCGCCGGATCGGGCTCAGAAAGCCACGAGGTAGAGGTGCCTCATGAATAGTGCCAACAGTGGCTCCCTCTGTCTCGGGACTCGAGGGCACATGGTCTTCAGGGGAGGGCGTGTATTCAACACTTGGTTCTTCGTCAGAATCAGCAACGCAAATGACCTCCTTGGAAGTCATCTCTGCGAAAATATTCCAAAAGAACAGTGTCAGTAATATCATGATAGTGTGGTAATACATAAGCAAGAAAGCAAAGGCAAAAGTAACATGTAAGTAATACTTTAAACAACACCTAAGCTATACTTAAACTAGCTTAAGTAAACATATTCAGGATGAGGCCTTGCATGCAAATGGTAGCTTCGGAGTGGGTTATAGTCCAGGTTTGATTTTCGTTTTGTTTTGTTTGTTTGTTTATCCTGGTTCGCTATAACCACGGCTCTGATACCAATCTGTCACACCCCGGTCAACGGTGTCGGGTGTGAGCGAGAATGGAATCATAGTCGAGGATACATAGAACAACATCTAATAATTTAAACTTCATAAAACATTTCTTCATTTCAGTTGCAGCGGAAAGATAGTGGAAATGATAATGTCTTACATTTGGAAAACATAAAGTCTAAATTAATGTTAAACATAAAACGGTTTATTGGGATAAGTTGGGACTATGACTCCAGGAGCAGGTCCGATAGCATGATTAAGCCCCATTTGCATGTCCTCCGGTGTTTGCATCAATTACCTAAGAAATCATGAACATAAAACGGGTCAACATAAAGTTGGTGAGGTTCACAGGTTTAGGACTCGATAGTTAAACAGTTGTAAACAGTTGTAAACAGTTGTAAAACAGTTGTAAAACAGTTTCGGTATACTTAAATATTATCAGGGTTTATTGTTGTTGTTGTATGATCTCACCTGAACCTTGATTTCAAATACTAACGGTTTACCCACCCGGCATCTCTTGCCCAGAGATGTTAAACATGTTGGATATTATGTGTCCTGACCCGACAAATCTTGAACCCGACCCGGTTACGACCCGTAAGAGTTACACCGGGTGCAACGAACTCTAAACCCGCTTAAGAGTTAACCGGTAAAAGAAACGGAAACGTTTGATTATATATATTATTTATAACAGTTATAAATAATTAATAATCAATAATATTATTATTAACCGGCTTAATAATAAAGGGTGAACGATATTTAAATAAAAGTAGTTTTATTTAAATTCAATAAAAGTAGTTTTATTTAAATTCACGGTCGAGCTATTCGTTATTGAAATATTTTCTAACGTTTAGCTCGTGGACTCGCGTACGAAAAAATGGGCTTTATATTCGAGACGGGCCTGACATCTAATAAATATTAGATGATTAGGGATTAACCCTAATCACCTCATACTAGTCGACGGCCAAAGAAAAGAAAGAAAAAAAACTTCTTCTTTTCTTCTCTCGTAAAATCCCATGAAAAGAAGAAAAACGGCGGATGCCGTTTTTCGCCGATCTCGTCACCGCCGTGCTCCGGTGGCCGTCTTCACACCACCATAACTTGGTGGTGGTTGCTAGTTAGGGTGTTTCGTCAGTCAACGCCCGTAGACCGCCTTACGGTCTAGAGATCGCCGCCTCGTACGCCTTGATCCGCCGCTCGGTTCGCCGCCAATCGCCGCCGCAAAACCCGCCGATCACCACCGTGGAACTCGCCGACGCCGCCGCTGCCACCGTCCGCCGTCGTCACCTGCCACCACTACCGCCGCTCGCCTGCCGTCGCTGGACCGTCGACTGTCGACGCGAGCCCGACGCCTTTCACCGTGAGCCGTCTCCGGTTACAATCAGATCTGAATCTGATTGATCTCGTAGTCTCGCGAGACGGGACGTCTGTCAAGACGTACTCTCGCGATGCGTAGTGACCACGTGTCATAAACGCCGTCCCGTAGGGGTACGCGACACCGGACCACGAGAATCATCGTGATACGCGACAACCGTTTGAGACCGAAAGTGGTTCGTTCCGTTTCAACCTAGCGCTCGTTCGTTGAAACTCGGTGTCTCGAACGTTTGTTCAACACCGCCAAGGTATATCTAAACTCGCTATTAGTTTAGATTATTTATTTATATTTCTGTGTTTGCGTGTTCGGTAATCGGATCCTGTTGCGTACTGGTATTTGTGTTATTTGATTAATTAGTTTCAATATATATAATTTGTTATATATATATATATATACTTTATTCCGCTGCGTTACAGAATTAATTATAAATTAATTCGGTAAACTCTTTTATAAACTATTAATCTATCGGTCACGTAATTTTTAAAATATGTCACCGGGCGACCCGAATACCACTGCCAAATCCCAACAGTGGTATCAGAGCCTTGATTACCACGCGCAAATCGGAACCGGTCGGTTTTAAACCGGTGGATTCGCAAACTGGGGTTAAACGCCCGAAAGTTGCGAATCAGATTTTATTTGTATTGCATAATTAAATTGCATTTTGGTCAACTTTATTTTGACCAATTAAAATTACAATTTGTTTTGATTGTGTTTTATATGTATTCGGCCCGACCCTTGTTTGACTGTTGCTTGATTATTTTACTGTTATGGTTTGGCCCTTGTTTTGGCCCATTATTATAATAGTTTAGATTTTGGGTTGGCCCACATTTTTGGGTTCAAAATTGTATTTAGGTTTTTCCTTTTACGAAATCTTCTACTTTGGCAAAAGTTGTCATCAAGAAGACCTGAAGATCCAATCGATGTCAAGAGGCGTCTTGAGGTCAGTGGGAGCTTACAGAACCTGCACGCTACATGAAGATGTCTGCCTTGTGGTTGTTTTGTACTTTTGTCCCGTGACCCATTTGGTCTCGCTAAAAGGCTCTAGCAAGACCAAAACCCTAATGGCCGAATACATATTCGTTTTGCTTGTTTTGGTTGCTTGATTTAATAGTCGTATTACACACCAACTGAAACACCAAAATCCTTTTAAAATGGTTTTAAAACTGAGAATACAATCTATAGGTTACAAGTTCTAAAAGCCTTTACAACTTGACCTAAATTTTAATGTAACCACCTTAATGAGTTTTTCTTTGAAAATTTTCAAACTTTATAAAACTCAATCAAACTTAATAAGTTGTTTATTAACTTTTGACTGGTTACATAACTCGCGACAACCTAGTTGTAATTTTAAATAATAGGTTATTTAAAATATGAGTCCCGAGTGATGATAGGGTTTATCGTTTGTGTCCAACGATCACACATATTAAAATTGATTTTAATATCCCTATCTGGTAATAAAACAAACTGATAGTTTGTGCCATCCTATCTCAAGTCGAACTTGGAACGTATTTACCGGAGCATCAGTGTTGGAGTATTTCAACACCGCACTTGGTGCCGAGGGTACCTTCTGAGGCGAGGACATTGGAGTATTTCAACACCGTGTCCGTCGCATCGACCATTTAGGATTACTATCGCTTTAGACGTATATGTTCGTGGCGTTGGAGTATTTCAACACCGCGCCACGGATGTGTATTGCTAGAGTGGGCACGGATGAGGCTAAACGTATCGCAAAATATACAAGTATGTATATAGCGGCCTCATATCGAGAATTGTGACTGTGATTTCGCAATTGACACCCGCTGTCAGTTTGGTTACGCAAATTTGCTCCTGAGGCTCATTTGGCGGTCTCAAGTAAACTTGTCTAATCGAATTCTCAATTTTCTTATAAAATAAATCTTACCAATTTATAATAAGAAAATACACTACATCGAAAATACTAATGTATTGTGCTTTGCTTATCATTTCATAATGGCTAATGAAAACAAATCCCTTCTCCCTTTTAAATCAGTCCTCCAGTAGGACAAATCAAATAACACCAACTTTCATCTTATTGAAACAAACTCAGAAGATGTTCTGACATTCTTTCATAAACTCTATGTCTTGAAGAGCCCAATCGCCGTTGTTGTGTTCCTTATAGGAATACGACGCGCCTGGATTAAATAACATAATACTAACACCTTTAAGGTAGATAGTATTATGCAGGCTCGCATGTTTCCTGATAGTCAGCAAAAATGCAAAGACTTGAGTATCAATGACATAACAAACAAGCTTAACTGCATGTTTCGTTTCTCGATGAAGAAGAGCTCCATGCAAGGCTCTTCTCCATAGGGCCATGTCATTAAGATGAAAGGGCTACCAGTATCACCTGATTCAACTTGGTTACCCCACGAGTATCTGGGCTTATACCTTTTCACTACTATAGAACCAGTTATACTGTGTGCTTTAGTGAAAAGTTCAACCAGTTGATAGCATTATGCTCAATTGACACTTCGTGTGTCATAGGTGATTGCTACCGTGTTAAAATGCCTCGTACCAAGAAAAGAGTATCGACTCTAAGGGCAATAAAAGGCTGTGATCATTTGGCATCAACGCCCATGGCAAAAGATTTGTACGATCATTGCTGCATCATCATGACAAGCACCAATGCTCCATGAACAACAAATCGGGTACTATACACTACCCCGTTAAGCTCAAAGAAAATGGAGAACGTTAGACTTCTCTGTTGGTATTCAAACTAATGTTATTAGATTTTCACGAGTATTCCCCAACGCATGCATGCATGCCTTGTAGGAACGTGAAAATAAGAAAAGCTTAAATCGAGGGACACATGATTCGAATTACCCTTTTAGGCCATTTGCTTTCAATCATGTCTTTCACTCCTTGGTAGTATTCAAAACAAGTGGTTGTTTTGACCTAGCTCGTCTGGGATTAATACTTTGCTTTTCACTGGTTTTATATCAGACTAATAACATAAGTTGAAGTTTCTTTATGAAACATACCTGGTTCTAATGATTCTTGTTTGTGACTTATTCGTGTAAGCAAGACATGCGTAAAAGGATACGCCCCAACTGGACCCTATGATCCACCATGGGATTAAGTTTCCTGATACGTGTCGGGCTTTCACAAACTCACAACCAAATCCTTCACTCATTCGAGTGAACTGTTAAATGTTCTTTCTAGGCTTAGACACTCTTGTGTTGGCAAACCTAAAAGAACCATATAACAAGAATCATAAAAGTTACTTCATAACTATGACGGTAGTCATAGTAAATATGCTTATGGTTATAAGCATCAATGAAAATTCTTGAGTTGTACAAGAACATTTCAAAATGAAGTCAAAGAACCAGCTTTACAAATACGATCACAATTCTAAGTCTGATCGTAATAAAGAATACCTAAGCTTGACGAACCCTAAAATCATCTTAAGATATGTGAAAGATTTTTCACTAATCTGGTCCTACGTGCACAGCCTTGACCTGAGCACATGATAGGAATCAAACGATGCTTGTCAACGTTTGAAAGATGGTATATAGGAAGTATTTGCCATACACACCCTTATTGAGTATCACTCTCTTCATCACCACTCGCCTGATAGATCTAGTATCGAATGTCTTTTGACAATGAGAATTTATTCTCGTTAGATACTACATATAACAATGGATACTACTTCCACCATCCATATGGAATTCTAATTCCACACAGAAGATAGAAAGTTGTGTTCTGGCTTCTGAAATGGAAGGTTAAGTTCCCAAGTTATTTAACTGGAACTAGAAGTAAAGGACGGTGATCTTGAAGTGGTTCAAGAGTCACAAATCCATTGTTCGCATATTTCCTGACCAACAAAAGTTTGTTGCATTAAACAGGAAATACATATTTAAACACACTTGCAAATTCAAAATTGCAATATCAGATCTTGAATCTGAGAATGGCTTAATGCCATAATTTGATGATTTTATGGTACAAAGAATTCAAAAGAAGTTTCTTAATGGATTGAGATCCACAGGTATAAGCAACTTCTTGGGCAATATAAATCACACATTGAATATGTGATTAAACAAAGATGTCACTGTACCGAGTTACATTAATGACATCAAAAAGGGAGAGATCACTGTACAGAGTTACACTGAGGTTGTCACTGTACAGGGTTACACTATGGACACCAAAAAGGGGAAAATCAATGTACGCAAGTTATATTGATATCGTGAATTGTTGAACTCAATACACTAAGTTGCATTGGTATTAACATTCACCGTGTAGAAATACACTACTACAAGTTTTCATGATTGACCAAGACATCTCTTGCTCATAATAAAGATTTTATATTGTGGCAGATTCCACAACTAAATCTAAATTAATTAGCCAACTCAAGTGATATTAAACTGCTGCTTGTCTGAAAGGTTCAGAAGGATTCTTGACATGGTTAGAATTTTAACCAAACAAGACATTGTGATCACACAGTAACAATGGTGAATACCAAGGATCACTATGATCACAAAAACCAGCACACTTTGAGGAAATTCCACTATTCAGAGAAATACTGGAACAATGAAATATTGTATAACCAAAATTATAGCACATTTCAAAACCTGGTCGGTAAAACAATGAGTTGCAAGACTCATTAACCTCATAGTAATGATGTTCGACCAATATACACTACACGTATGTTTTGAACTAGTATTTGGATGTACGAACTCTAACAGTTATACATTATCATCCGGCTTCCTCTAAAGGATTAGATGTAAAGCTAGATTCTATAACTGTGTTCGATTTTAATACGTTTAAATCCATGAATAAATGCATATTATTCCTCACAGTCAATCAGAATCGTGGACACGAATCTGAAGTGAGACTACTTATGAGTTTGGACTCAAGAGTTTGACAATCCAAACTCACATGCATTATTTCATAATGATGCTGAGGAATAGATGTATTATTCTAAACTGTCCGTAGTCGTTCAGACTCGTGGGAACGAATCTGAAGTAAGACTATTCTGACTTTGGACTCAATGGTTGACAATCCAGACTCACAGACCTCATTGGGGAATGACGTTGGACGTAACTCGCATCAAACCATCTTCATGGATTCAATCATAAGATGGATTTGATTAATGGTATACTCATTAGTATCCTTAGACCTGAGATACATGAGCGACCTCCCCTTTACCAAAGACTGTTCTTTGATTGTAGCTTAACGCTGTCGCGTAACTGCCAGTCATAACGGCTACTTTTGGGAATGGATCTGAAGTTCAGTGGGAGCTGTATGTAGTCGATATGGGATTCTGTACTCTTGCACTAATCATGCAACAGCTAGACATCGTGGCGCCCTCGTTGATTCCAAGTGTAAAGTGTAAGGCCTTACCCAAACCTACTGTGTGTTTGTTTTGGACCACTTCGAATCTATATCGAGAAACATAATGATTGAACATTAGATGAGAATGAATTAAATCCATGTCCATCGTTCAATTGATGTCATATACGGAAGGGATACAATGACTTCGAATTACCACAAGTCTAATATCAGTTGCTTCACAACAGATATGCCTTGGTTGTTGACTTGAAGTGTCATAACTGGTTGGGACAGTCATGTGTAGCTAGAGCACCTCTGTCTGTTTCCTAGATCTTGTCGCGATCAGTCCAAGTGGGAGACTGTTGGATATTATGTGTCCTGACCCGACAAATCTTGAACCCGACCCGGTTACGACCCGTAAGAGTTACACCGGGTGCAACGAACTCTAAACCCGCTTAAGAGTTAACCGGTAAAAGAAACGGAAACCTTTGATTATATATATTATTTATAACAGTTATAAATAATTAATAATCAATAATATTATTATTAACCGGCTTAATAATAAAGGGTGAACGATATTTAAATAAAAGTAGTTTTATTTAAATTCAATAAAAGTAGTTTTATTTAAATTCACGGTCGAGCTATTCGTTATTGAAATATTTTCTAACGTTTAGCTCGTGGACTCGCGTACGAAAAAATGGGCTTTATATTCGAGACGGGCCTGACATCTAATAAATATTAGATGATTAGGGATTAACCCTAATCACCTCATACTAGTCGACGGCCAAAGAAAAGAAAGAAAAAAAAACTTCTTCTTTTCTTCTCTCGTAAAACCCCATGAAAAGAAGAAAAACGGCGATGCCGTTTTTCGCCGATCTCGTCACCGCCGTGCTCCGGTGGCCGTCTTCACACCACCATAACTTGGTGGTGGTTGCTAGTTAGGGTGTTTCGTCAGTAAACGCCCGTAGACCGCCTTACGGTCTAGAGATCGCCGCCTCGTACGCCTTGATCCGCCGCTCGGTTCGCCGCCAATCGCCGACGCAAAACCCGTCGATCACCACCGTGGAACTCGCCGACGCCGCCGCTGCCACCGTCCGCCGTCGTCACCCGCCACCACTACCGCCGCTCGCCTGCCGTCGCTGGACCGTCGACTGTCGACGCGAGCCCGACGCCTTTCACCGTGAGCCGTCTCCGGTTACAATCAGATCTGAATCTGATTGATCTCGTAGTCTCGCGAGACGGGACGTCTGTCAAGACGTACTCTCGCGATGCGTAATGACCACGTGTCATAAACGCCGTCCCGTAGGGGTACGCGACACCGGACCACGAGAATCATCGTGATACGCGACAACCGTTTGAGACCGAAAGTGGTTCGTTCCGTTTCAACCTAGCGCTCGTTCGTTGAAACTCGGTGTCTCGAACGTTTGTTCAACACCGCCAAGGTATATCTAAACTCGCTATTAGTTTAGATTATTTATTTATATTTCTGTGTTTGCGTGTTCGGTAATCGGATCCTGTTGCGTACTGGTATTTGTGTTATTTGATTAATTAGTTTCAATATATATAATTTGTTATATATATATATATATACTTTATTCCGCTGCGTTACAGAATTAATTATAAATTAATTCGGTAAACTCTTTTATAAACTATTAATCTATCGGTCACGTAATTTTTAAAATATGTCACCGGGCGACCCGAATACCACTGCCAAATCCCAACAAAACAGTGCAGAATAACTGACGTGTACCCCCAGACAATCCGGAGTCAGAACTGGAGCTACCAGTTAGGGTAGGGTCGTCAACCCAAATAGATCTACTCACTAGCTATCGTTTCGTACAGAACTAATTGAAATCAATTAATGATGGGATTTTCGGTTGTACGAACGTTTATAACGATAATGTACCAAGTTGGGCAATCAGTAAGAGAACAAGTAGTCATACGGCTAACAAGTAAACCATAATATTAAGTAAAAAGCATTTGATCAGTTTTCATGATTTCTCCCCCAAGTATAAAACAGTTAAAGGAAAAGGGGCCGTGAAACTCACTGGATTAGCAGATATGTGTATGAATAACTTGTGAAGCGGTAGCAGCAGGTAGCAAGTAAAAGCCTAATTAAATAAATAAGGTCTTGCATAAGGTCATGATCAAACGAGTAACATAAGTCACCCAAATGATACCGGTCAAGTCTTGACGTTATTCCGTTTATATCCTTTATAAACTCTTTGTTTTGTAATTTTCACAAATACGTTTGGTGAGGATTTTATATTTATGATGAGAAATAAATATAAAGAAATGGAAAGTTCGATGCAATCGAAATAAAATCAAATCAAGTGTGTAATCATTTAGTTAAATAATATGTCATATATTATTTATAATTCTCCGTCAAGTTAAGTTATATTAATTTAATAGGGTGACATGGTTATAATTATTGAAAATAATTATATCGCTTCCTTAAATAATCTTCCGAATCGATTATATAAGTCATACTTTGGATAAATTTATTTATCCGACGTTTTCGCGTATATCGCCGTATTGGTCCCGGATTTATTACTACGCAACGTCTTAAGATTTAGACCGTCTTGATTTACCAAAACGATTGTTCAAGTCTTTCAACATGTAAGACTTGTGTTTATTTTTATAAAAATGATTTATTTTTATGAAAATCTACATTTACTTATAAAAGACAAATGCTAGATTTTGTTTTCCCTTTATGGAAATTTTAAGAATCCTTAAATTCTTTTATAGTAAGTCCAAGATTAAATGTTTTGATTTAAATGTTGTTCTTGCCATTTTTGGTTAAAAACTTATAAATCCTTTTTGACAAAAAAAAATAGAAGGTTTTTAATAAAAGGAATGTCATGGAATTATTAATGTTTCCAAGTTGTAGGTTAAGTTTATAAAAATAAATTATGTCAAAGTTTACTAACTTTGATTTATTTTTATTAACTTAAGAGTTTTAAATAATCACATAACATGGTTATTTTTATTTGCCAATAATATTTATTTAAGTCCACTAATCTTTTTATGTCCAAATCTACTAACACATTTTATGTGTTAGGACAAATGCTTAAATAAATAATAACAATCTACTAACACAATTTGTGTTAGGACATGAAAATTTAAATACAATCTACTAACATAATGTTTCGTATGTTAGGACATTTAAATGTAAATAACTATCTACTAACATATTTTACATATGTTAGGACTTTGGTAAATAAATAATCCACTAACACATGATTATGTGTTAGGACATTATATGTAACACCCATTTTATGCATTTACCAAGTTAGTTAGTTAACCATTTTTAAATCAAGAATCACCAACTCATTTGAGTCCATGGAATAAACCATTTAGGGATTTTGTGATCTTGATCAAACAATAATTAAAGATGAATAATACTAACATAAAATGTATGAAAAATAAATATGAAGAGGCTTGGGTTTGCAAATTAACTAACTAAGAAATCCATGGATTTCTTAAGATCATGGTGCACTTGAGTTACTATCCATAAGGATTCACTTAAGTGTTTCACAAATGATCTTGAAAGAATGGAGGTTAAGAGAAAGAGTTGTGTTAGTCATTTTTGCAAACCAAGCATTCAAACATAAGAGGTTAAGGTTTTAGATTATGGAGGTTATTTGTCAAGACTTTTATGGTTCATATGGGTGGTGAAACAATGTAAGAAACATAGAAAGGAGGGGTTGTAGGAGACTCACAAGGATTGTGAGCTAAAACCGAGAGGGTTAGGGAGGAGAGGTGGCGGTCCGGCGGCGGAGGGCGGCGGCGCTGTGGTGGGGCTGCGGCGGAGCAGTGGCTGGGCTGCGGTGGCAGCCGGTCGGCTGAGGTGGCCGGCGGTTGTGGAGGAGCCGAGAGGGAGAGAGCAAAGGGTGAGAGTGTTTGGTTTGAATTGTGGTGTGATGGTTTGATGGGTTTAGTCCTCTCTTATAGTCTAAACCTTGGTTAATGCACATTAGTCACTTCAATTGTCCAAGAGTTTCATGGTACACACAACTAAGTCTATGACTTGATTGGCATCAAAGGAGATTTAGCCACATGTTAGTAAGTTTGAAAGATTAGTATTCTTGTAGGTGGTTTTATTTTATAACTTTGCTCAAGTTTAGTAAACTAGGAGAACTTTCATAGAATATAACATGGTTGGTGGTGTTTAAAAATTATAGTTTTTATAAATTTAACCTTAGTAGTAATAAACTAAAATGTGATGGGTTTTTATAAATTACTTGGGCTAAAACTTTTATAAACTAAGTAGGTTGGTTTTATTAAAATCATTTGGGCTAAGACACTTTATAAAATAAAGTTTACAAGTTGGGCCAAAGCCCAACAGATTTCGGGTTGGCCATGGGCCGAAACCCATTAAAAACGGGAATGGGCCGGTTGGGTTTCCTTGGGTTGGTTTGCCGAATGGGCCGAGAGGATGGGGGAACCGGTTGGGCCGGTTACGGCCCAAAGTGACTCGGGCCGCGGGTCGGGTTTTGGATTTATGGGAAACACTCGGCGTGTCATGACGAGTCTTTGGTGATGGTTTCGGGTTGATCCGGGTTGTTTTGGGTTTATTGGGCCTAACCGGGCCCAAATAAGGTTAACCGGATCTCGTTTCGGCTAAGTCTTGACAAGTAACATTTTCCATACCGTTTAAAGTTCATAAAACGTTTTGATAGTTTATTTCAGTTTGATAAAATATAAAAGTTTCTTTTTATATTTATTTTCTTATTATTGAAATTCCACGTTTAATAATATACACATCCTTGTATTTCATGGTTGTACATTCGCGGAACTAAATCAGTTAACAATTTACCTAATCATTGATTATCATGCAGTTAAAAGCGATAATTCACATAATTATTACGTAAATAAAGTCAATGAAAGTCAACGGAGAGAGGGTTTGACCTGATTTTTGGACGGGTTGTCACAGCATCCACCCAAACAAAATCAGCACCGCTTTTGCCCCAGAGATTTTTAAAAGGAATTTTAGAACCATCGGAGAATTTAGTTTCTTGCAGGCATATGAAGTTGAGCCGATGTTTAGCCCGAATATCCCAAACCCAAGAGATCTTATTCGCATCCCCAGCCCCACAAATATTTAAAGAGACCAGATCCATTAAACCTATTTGGCACCCCCATTACCCATGACAAGATCCGACACCTCCGGATGGAAATTGGCCAGGTCAATCCCCACGCAGGCATTGATCCTAAGCGTTTCAAAAACTCCGTTGGCCAGATCAATTTCTCTCAACTCCTGTGAGGTGAAGGAATGAGCCTCATGAGGACCTCTGCTATCCGCCATATTTTTATCTTTCTCCACATATTTCTTCTGTTTCTTTACCCCAGACCCACGTGCTTTACTCTTGGGGATAAGGTTGAGATTCAGACTTTGTGCAGACAGCGAAGATGAGGACGAAACAGGGATAGGTGGGTCCCCAGAATTGGAATTGGAGCCCGAGGGGGGATCCTGCACTGGGCTTCTAGACATTCTCCTTTTGAGAGTTGAGGCACGAGACAGCCCATAAGGCCCATTAGAGGGGACCGACTTAGCCCGCTCCTCATGGCCCAACCCCTTGGAAACCCCACTATTGTTGGAAACTACATCAGCCGCCAAACCTGCCTCGGGAACCACCATATTGATAACCAGTGACCCGCCAGCTTCCCCAGGCTCCACCCCAGTCGCCGGCGCCGCCTTACCGGACGGTGTCTCAACAAAAGCCGTCGGAAATGACGTAAGAATCTTGACGAAATCCGGTTCCCAATCCATCTTCGATTCACATACGTCACAAGAGAAACGGCGACCCTTCCATAATACCGTGATAGTGTCGTGAATCGGCTTACCGGAACTGACTAGCACCCCCACCGAGTTTTTGGATAAGTTGCAGTCCAAGGAATCCGCATCAGAGGACTGAACGCCTTTACCATAGGAACGGCTAATAGTGTCAAAGGTTTCTGCCTCCCACAGATGAAGGGGAACCCCACGGATGTCCAACCAAGCAATTCTCTCCGGGGGGGCCGATTGACCAGTCCATAACTCAAGCTTTGAAAACCAATCCTTCCAAATAGACGAGTAATCCAGAAACATACGAGCTGCCTCATTATCCACAAAGGTAAGCAAGACAAACAGACCCCCCACATATCGGACCTTGCAATCCAGAAAGTCAATGAGGCTTATCAGGGAATGCATGTTACAAAGGTGACGGAGGTCGATGGCTCGTCCTAGCAGAGTTTTCTCTTCCCATTCACACCACGTAGACGTTAAACGGTCCCCCAGATCGATTGTTTTCGTCTTCCCACCTCCACCAAGACCAGCGACAATACTGGCAAAGGAACTACCATCAACGAAAGGGACAGGCCATCCCTGAGGACGGTGCACCACCCCAGGACGAGCCCCCGAAACCAGGCCCTTAACAGGTTGCTCCGCAAGGAAAATCCTTTTCCCCTCCCGATCAAATCTTTCTATGTTCGCAGTCAACTTCAGACGATCGATTTTAATATTGCACAGCTTTTTCTCCAGCGACCATTTATCTAGAACCTTTTCAAATTTAATAAACCCCAAAACATCCCCACCACGGCTCTTTCTTTGTGAGATAAAAACATCGACAATCCTGCCCAGATGCTTACAGGCATGAAAAACCTGTTCAGTTCGGCAGTTCTCCGGCAGGTTCGAAATGTAGTAGGAGATAACATCCCCATGCACTGGCTGTTTGAAACCTTTTTGCTTTTTGCTCCGATCGACCTTGCACCACCCTGCCTCTTCGTCTCCCATCTTCCTCTTCGAATGAATGGTAACCGGGAGGAAACAACCACAGAGACCAAGACCCAGAGCCCCGTTAGGACAAGCTCGTATTCCAATCTTCAAACCCCACAACGGAGGATACGGTCACCGGTGAGGATGGGAAGATCCCTAACAAGACCCACCGATGAGATCACTAACCCGATGTGTGGCGAAGCAAAGAATCACAGGTGTGCTAACTGAGATGAGAACGATCTCCGTGTACTCCGTACGGCTACTAATTGAGATATAGACGGTTGGACATATTGTTCTGCAGCTTAACTATTTCCGTACATACAGAATATATTTAAGTTTTTTTCATTTCACGATAACTATATATAACTATTAATATTTTATTTTTAGAACAACAGTAATTATATAAAACGGGCTCAAAAGAGTCAAAACAAAGTTACAAAGTTAACAGAGGATTAATTATCCAATCAGTCCAACGAATCTTACTCTTAAAATTACGCGAAGAAAACCACAAAAACGAACATAACGTAATGGAATCGACAATGCTACCGCTCCAGGAATCTTCAGTCTTGAAAATTAAATTGTTACGAGCCTTCCAAATAAGCCACCACGAGGTATAAAGAATCATACAAATTGTTTCCTTCTTGATTTTTGAAAGATTGGAATCATCAACCAAATTGATGGTTTCCCCTGCGCGGGGGGGGTGGGGGGTGGGGGGGGGGACTGGTCTAAGCCACACAATATCCAACCATGTCTTGATCCGTTACAATAGTTTTAACGAAAAAGGAACAATCACCGAAGATGTGGTTAATGGATTCCGGACAAGAGTTGCAAAAAGGACAAGTGATCACGTCAATTTCAAGGCCACGTTTGGAGAGATTTAGACGAATAGGCATGCGGTTCAACATGATGCGCCAACAGCAATGTTGACTTTCTTAGGAATGTATATCATCCATCTTGTCTCGAAGTCACCAACCATAAGACGAATGTCATCAACATGTTTTCTGATAGCTTTCACCGAGAACTCGGAATCGCCATTTAAGTTCCAAAGCCATTTGTCGTTGACAACATCCAAATAAACATTAGCGAGCCGGTCCAAAAGCATCTATAATTGTTCCTTTTCAGCACCTCCATGAACATCTCTAGCGACTTCCACTCCCATTTGTCATTATTCCAAAACTCACATACTAAGTCATCCTTGTTACAAGAAAGAGAAAAAAACATTAGGGAAACAGTGAAATAAAGGGGAATCATCAAGCTAAGAATCGAACCAGAATTTGGTGTCGTCGCCTCTTCCAACTTTCTTTTTGATAACGTTATCAGGAATGAAATTCTCGGAAATGCAAGAATCGCAAACCTTCATGATTTTCGACCATGAATCGCTTTGATCAACCTAACCCAAAGAGCCTTCTTATTATTTAAAAATCTCCAACGCCATTTGAAAATGAGAGCTAAATTCATGGCGTATAAACTTCCAAAACCGAGACCACCGTGCTCTTTCTTAGCAAGCACGCGTTCCCATTTGATCCAAGGAACCTTTTTATCTGCTTCATTAAACCCCCAAACAAAAGAATTGCTCTAATAGATTCCAACTTGCCAATGATCCTTTTAGGAACCGGAAATATAGAAAAGTAGTATGAGCCAAGGATCCCAAAACCGAGGTCACAAGAGTCGCTCTCCCGCCGATAGAAAAGAGATTTCTCTTCCATCTGTTAAGATGCTTGTTGAATTTATCGATGATTACGTCCCAACTTGTTATGCGATTCATTCTCTTGCCAACCGGAATACCAAGGTATGTAAAAGGTAACCGCTCCGACTTGCACCCCGCTATTTGCCATGCGAATGGACTCTTCAGAGGAAACCCCGATCTCAAAAAGAGAAGATTTATGAAAATTAATAGCCAGATGTTGGGTGTCGAATCCAACAAATAAAATAGTAATGAAGTGAACCTACTAAGACACACTAATAATAGTATGAGCGGAAGTAAGGTTCGTGTCCTCAGGGATACAGATTAAATTTTTATACCAAAAACCTCTGAGTGCAAATACGATGTAGTGAAAATTAATAAAAATGGGGGTTTGTGAACTTTTTATGAAATTATTGAAAAATCTAACAGAATGTCGAAACGGCCGTTTCAAAATCCCTCACGGCCGTTTTGGACTGCTGTGGAAAAAATGAAATATTTTTGGATTTTCTTTTTAACCAATTACGAAAGCTAAAAATTAATGGTTAACTAGATATTAAAATAGAATTCAAATATGAGAAAATAATTCCAACACAAGGGTGATTTCTTGTTTTCAACTCGACTTACGATCATGAACGGTTATGGTGCAATGATCCTTTTTATCAAACTTTTGTATCGGCTCTAGACGTCGAGCCGTTCTGACATCCACTCCATCTAAAGTCTAACCAAACGCAGTTCGTTGATTAGAGCCAACCCGCTACTCTAAGCTCGAGCCGTTCTGATTTTAGCGTGTGGCTTGCGGTGATAGAAGAACCGATTACAATTAAACACACACGTCGTTCGGTGTGTTCAACTGAATTATATGATTTCTATAACGTTTTTTTAAATTCATAGACAAACTTAAACTGTTATTTGTTCCTTTTATCAAGATTAATAACTTTTTAGGGTTTTTAAAATTGATGAACTTTATTAGATTCATTAACAAAGTGGCCAGTTTCATTAATAAAAGTAATGTATACCGGAAAAGAATCCGGGTTTAAGATCAAGAAACACATAAACAAACCATTCATAAATTGGATCTCACAAACATTTCACATAAATCTAGAGTCAAACACCAAGAAATCAAACCCTAATGTCGAAATTAAAGGATGATTAGCCAGACATGATGACTAAACCGATCAAACAAAATAAATGAAACATATAACTTACGAAGAAGAAATATAAAGTGAACTTTGATGTTCTTTAAGATCCCAAAGCAAAAATCAAAACCTTCAAAAATGTTTCTACAACCGTCGAAGACTTATTCACAAGTTAAAAGATGATCCCCCTTTATTTTCTCTTTAGCATCCATATATATATATTGCCAAATAATGAATCCCACATTTGTAGGGATTTTTGTTTATTTCTTTCATCACAGTTCTAGGCGTCCAAATTGCCCCAAAGATCAAGATATATCTTTTTTTCCTTTTCTTCGAATTATATATTCCAAGATTATCCTCCGACTCAATCTGTTTTTAAAATATATCCTTCAGAAACTAACTGATAATGGTAGACATAAAAATTCCTAAGGTGTAGGAATTAATTTTTCAGGCTTCATAAATTCAAAACGGTCGTGGCATAGTAAAGTATGAATTTGAACAATGTGCTTTTGTCTCTAACTTCTTCCAAGCAACTCAAAAATCAATCACAATGCGCCAATAACGTCTCTCGATCACCTCAAACCTACAAATCAATAAAAACGCCCAAAAGTAGATTCTATTCCACAAAAACTAATAATTACAAAATAGTACGATATGAATGAGAAAAATGTATGAAATATGTTTAAAATGAGTATTAAAAATAAGATAAAAGTATGCCTAAAAATGTAACTAATAAATCTCCCCAAGCTTAAACATTTCCTTGTCCTCAAGGAAGTCAAGAATAAGAGTAAACTGAAGATATGAAAACAAAATAAACTAACATGCTTAATGCAAACACTAATTTTTTTTTTCTTTTTATTTTTTATACCACTTCTCGACCGAATCGATTGTGAGCATAAAATCATTCTATCATGTTAACTTCGACAGACATGTATAGATAGAGCCTTTAAGATTTTTTATTAACAACAGTACCCAATTTGTCAGTTGTGGTCCACTAACCTCATATTCCAGATTTTGTTCTAAATTTATATTTTTGAGCTTAATCTGTCTAATCCCAACCAAGTGCATTGTGCTTAATACTATACAAGATTACCAATATGTCCAATCGTCCCCACACCCGGATATACACAGCAAAACCTACCCAACCTCATGGTTTATTGAGGATTCACGAGCCCGCACTTGAAAGAACCACGCACCATCATTATGACACAATAGAGATTAAGTCATTTTAATTCTCTTCTACGTGACATCCGGGACTTACCTCCCTTTATTTTCTCTTCTTCTTTTTTTTTTTTTTGCGAACTTCACCTAGCGGTGCATCCATCAAGTCACCATCCCAATGGGTAGCACATAAGGTATTCAGTTTTTTTTTTCAAATAGACTAACAGATTTATTAGGTGGTGGTGTCATAATGATAGAAACCTGGTGTGCGAGAAAGGAATACTAGGTGTTAATGCCACTCTCAACCCGTTTTTTTGTCGGGACTCAGTTTTTTAAACCGTGCATACCAGGATGGGAAACTAAACATGCATATTCATTTAAGGTCATCGCACGCACATTGGTGATCATAGTATGAGGCACTAGCGTAACGGGGCACATATGTCTTTTTATTACTATCATTCTTTTCTAGCACGCAATCTATCACTAACATAATAAAACCATATCATTTTTCATGTTGCCCTCACAAAAGACTCAAGACGATTAGGTTTTTTTTTTTTTTGTAAACACATATGCACTAATGAGTAAATGCAAAACTAACTATGCATGCTAAATGAAATGCAAACTAAAACAACTAAAAAAATAAGAAAAATATAAAAAGTAAATTGAAGCTAACCTCTCCCCAAGCTTAAAATGTGGCGTCGTCCTCGATGCTAGGAAGAGAGTGCGGAAATAGAACTACTGCTGTGGCGGTTGGGGCGGCGGAGAAGCGTGTGGGTTGGTGGTTGATCACAATATCCCTTTCTCTTTCTTTTTTTCTCAGAAGGCCAAGACGGCCGTCCTGAACCAGTGAAGAAAGCTGTCACAGCCGTTTCGAAGTTCTGTTAAGGAACTTTACATGAGACGGTCGTTTCATATTTGCAATGTAATTTCTCGCGGCCGTTTTGACGTTTTGATCAAAACTTAAGAAAAACTTTCTTTTTTGTATTTTATTTTTTTTAATAAAAGAAATAAGGAAAACAAAATTAAAATTAAACAACATGAGTTGCCCCCCATGCAGCGCCTTTCTTTATCGTCTTTGGCTAGACGTTGACCTCGATTAATCTGGTGCCTCCACAATAGATGGATGAATCTTTTGGACAGTTCTTGTGAATGTCATCTTTGGTACTTTGTACCTTGTTTTTTTCCGCCTATTCGCGAACGTTACATCTTTCACCAACTTCTCCCCAAGCTTGAATTCTCCAATATGTTCATTTGTTGCATCCTCATCAAGAACCTTCTTTAATGCTAAAGCTGGAACATCATGGTTAGATAACTCAAAAGATTCATCAGTTATTGGCTCAATTACATCTAGAAAATTCAGGGAGGAGACATCGCTCGGGTAACGCATAGCTTTATCTATATTAAAATTGATAACTCCCCCATCAAATTCCATGGAGAGAGTGCCATTATAAACATCAATTTTAGTTTTTGCAGTTTTCAAAAATGGCCTCCCTAACAAAGTAGAACTTGAATTGGGGGAATCATCATCCCCCATGTCTAATATATAGAAATCAGCTGGAAAAACCAATTCGTTCACTTGGACCAACATATCCTCTAATACACCTTTTGGGTGTACTAAGGACCTATCAGCCAATTAAATGACTACCCCGATCCTCTTTAACGTTCCTACATTAAGTGTTTTAAAAATTGAGTATGGTAGGACGTTAATAGAGGCTCCAAGGTCAAGCATGGCTCGAGGCACAGTAATATTCCCCAATTTTACAAGGCATGGTGAAAACACCAGGGTCCTTGCACTTTGGGGGCATTCTCTTTTGTAACACGGCTGAAATATTCTCACTTACCTTTACCATTTCGTTACCTTTCAGTTTCTTCTTTGATGTATAAAGCTCTTTGAGGAATTTTGCATACCTTGGAACCTGCTTGATAGCATCAAGTAGTGGAATGTTTACCTCTACCTTCCGGAAAGTCTCCATGATTTCTTGTTCCTCCATCTCCTTCTTTGTGCTTTGTAGTCTAGATGGGAATGGAGGTGGTGGGGTGAATTTTCACTCTTTGTTGGTTTTGGAGATTCCTTCTTTTCATTGCTCTTTTTCTCGACCATAATTTCTTCTTCCTCATCTTGTCTACTTGGACCGTCATAACTTTTACCGCTTCTCAAGGTAATGGCACAAGCATTGTGCTTAGGATTCATCTCAGTTTGAGCAAGTAGTTTACCTTGAGATTCCAATTTGCTTACCAAGGTGGCTAGTTGAGCCATTTGTTGCTCCAGATTCTTTATGCTCGCTCTAGTTTCTTGTTGGAATGACTGAGTGCTTGTAGCTAGACTATTTACTATGTCTTCCAAAGACATTCCCATGCCACCTGATTGTTGTGTCGGTTGTTGCTGACGGGGGTGAAAATTTTGTTGATTTGATTGGGGTCTTTGTAGAAATTGTTGAGGTGATCTTCCCGAATTTGAATTACCTTGATGTTGCTCGTATTGCCTTGAAGATTGACCCGGATAGCCTCCTAATGCTTGCACTTGTTCCACATCTTCTTGTAAGAGAAGGCAAGCATCCGTAGGATGTCCAAATTTGAGACATATCCCACAAGCCCGGGCTGTCGGTTCCACACCTTTATCTTTTGTAAGTTGCATGACAGCCTTCGTTAGTTCAGCAAGTTGAGTTTCAATGTGAGGAGTGCTCACTTCTTTGACTGTCCGTGGTGTGTCAACATACCACTCTTCTTCTTGTGACGAGTGTTTGGTGTCTTCTGCAATGGAAGTGATCAATGCTATAATCTAAGTCGGTGTTTTGTCAAGTAAGGCTCCTCCGCTAGAGGCATTGATCAATCGCCTTTCCAATGGTGCTAGACCTTCACAAAAATACTGAAGGAGTTGATGCTCGGATATACCATGTTGTGGGAATCTAGCACATAACTTCTTGAATCTCTCCCAATATGTATGTAATGCCTCTCTTTTTTATTGTTTAATCCTGATGATCTCCTTTCGTAGAATTGAGGCTTTAACTTCCGGGAAATACTTGTCAAGGAATAGCTTTGCGAGATCATTCCAAGTACCTACTGTGCCCGGTGGTAGGTAGTAGAGCCATTCTTTCGCAGAATCTTGCAGAGCGAAGGGGAATGCCCTAAGCTTGATTTGATCTTCGGTAACGTTGTTTGGTTTCATCCCAGAAAATACCACATGAAACTCCTTGAGAAACTTATGTGGGTCTTCATTTTCAAGGCCCCTGAAGAAGGGTAATAGGTGAATTAGACCGGATTTAAGCTCAAAGTTCTCCATGGCGGGGTAGTTGATGCAAAGTGGTTGCTGAGCGACATCGTGGGTCGCCCACTGTATTAAGGTTTGTTCAGCTGCCATGATGGTTTCGGGTGAGTTTAGTTCTTGGATGGTATGGATAGGTGAATTTGGTGGAGTGGTGTCAGTGGAGGATGATGTTAGTGAGGGTGATGATGTTATGACTTCGGGTTCAGAGTCACTTGACAAAGGTATGTCTTGCCAAATGTTAATGACCGGTGGTGAAGATGTAGAGGTTGAGGGGTTGGCAAACTTCTTTCGGAGCTTTGCTTGCTTCCTTAATCTCTTTGCTGTTTTCTCTATCTCCGGATCAATTGCAAGTGGTGTACCTGTACGAGAAGATCTTGGCATAAAACGGTTAGAATCGCCGTATCCCCGACAACGGCGCCAATTTGTTAGGTGTCGAATCCAGCAAATAAAATAGTAATAAAGTGAACCTACTAAGACACACTAATAATAGTATGAGCGGAAGTAAGGTTCGTGTCCTCAAGGATACGGATTAACTTTTTATACCAAAAACCTCTGAGTGCAAATACGATGTAGTGAAAATTAATAAAAATGGGGGTTTGTGAACTTTTTATTAAATTATTGAAAAATCTAACAGAATGTCGAAACGGCCGTTTCAGAATCCCTCACGGCCGTTTTGGACTGCTGTGGAAAAAATGAAATATTTTTGGATTTTCTTTTTAACCAATTACGAAAGCTAAAAATTAATGGATACGTTAACTAGATATTAAAATAGAATTCAAATATGAGAAAATAATTCCAACACAAGGGTGATTTCTTGTTTTCAACTCGACTTACGATCATGAACGGTTATGGTGCAATGATCCTTTTTATCAAACATTTGTATCGGCTCTAGACGTCGAGCCGTTCTGATATCCACTCCATCTAAAGTCTAACCAAACGCAGTTCGTTGATTAGAGCCAACCCGCTACTCTAAGCTCGAGCCGTTCTGATCTTAGCGTGCGGGTTGCGGCGATAGAAGAACCGATTACAATTAAACACACACGCCGTTCGGTGTGTTCAACTGAATTATATGATTTCTATAACGAATTTAAATTCATACACAAACTTAAACTATTATTTGTTCCTTTTATCAAGAATAATAACTTTTTAGGGTTTTTTAAATTGATGAACTTTATTAGATTCATTAACAAAGTTGCCAGTTTCATTAACAAAAGTAATGTATACCGGAAAAGAATCCGGGTTTAAGATCAAGAAACACATAAACAAACCATTCATAAATTGGATCTCACAAACGTTTCACATAAATCTAGAGTCAAACATCAAGAAATCAAACCCTAATGTCGGAATTAATGGATGATTAGCCGGACATGATGGCTAAACCGATCAAACAAAAAAATGAAACATATAACTTACGAAGAAGAAATATAAAATGAACTTTGATGTTCTTTAAGATCCCAAAGCAAAAACCAAAACCTTCAAAAATGTTTCTGCAACCGTCGATGACTTCTTCACAAGTTAAAAGATGATTCCCCCTTTATTTTCTCTTTAGCATCCGTATATATATTGCCAAATAATGAATCCCACATTTGTAGGGATTTTTGTTTATTTCTGTCATCACAGTTCTAGGCGTCCAAATAGCCCCAAAGATCAAGATATATCTTTTCTTCCTTTTCTTCGAATTATATATTCCAAGATTATCCTCCGACTCAATCTATTTTCAAAATATATCCTTCAGAAACTAACTGATGCCATTGGGGTTGTAGCCCAATGGTAAGAGACAAAGTCTCTTTGGTGGAGACCAAGGTTCAAACCTTGGCAATGGTGTTAAATTGGTGGAATAAGAAAAATTAGCCGTTCAAAAAAAAAAGAAACTAACTGATAATGGTAGACATAAAAAACTCCTAAGGTGTAGGAAATTAATTTTTCAGGCTTCATAAATTCAAAACGGTCGCGACATAGTAAAGCATGAATATGAACAATGTGCTTTTGTCTCTTAACTTCTTCCAAGCAACTCAAAAATCAATCACAATGCGCCAATAACGTCTCTCGATCACCTCAAACCTACAAATCAATAAAAACGCCCCAAAGTAGATTCTATTCCACAAAAACTAATAATTACAAAATAGTACGATATGAATGAGAAAAATGCATGAAATATGTTTAAAATGAGTATTAAAAATAAGATAAAAGTATGCCTAAAAATGCAACTAACACCAGACCTAAAACTCTGCGAAAAAGAATAAAAAAATCCACAAGATTTGACATATTATTTAAAGACCAATTATCCATGATGATAGCATCGTCCGCGTAAAAGAGATGGGAGATCTCCACGTCCTTCACGCGAATTCCTTTGAAAAGACCAGCTTCAACGACATCTTGTAAGAAGACGTGTAAACCCTCCATCACGAGAAGAACACAAGAAAGGGGCCATAGGATCTCCTTGACGAAGGCCTCTACCCACGTTGAACTCCTCGGACGGACTGCCATTGATCAAGATAGAGGATCTAGTTGAAGATAAGCAAGTATGCACCCAACCTCTCCATTTAGCACCAAATCCCATAAAGTGAAGCATGGTGTCGAGATAGTCCTCGGAAACCGAATCATAAGCCTTGGCGAAGTCGATTTTAAATAGAATAAGATCCTTTTTCTTATGCTCGAACCAATCTATTAATTCATTAAGCATCAACGGACCGTCTAAATTTTAGCGCCCCTTTAAAAACACAGATTGTTCCTGACTGATCACATGATCCATAACTTTAGCCAACCGGGTCGCCATAATCTTGGCAATGATCTTGTATTGTAAGCCCACAAGACTAATCGGTCTAAAGTCCAAAAAAGCAACAAGACTATTAATTTTCGGGAGAAGGGAAATGAATGAAGCGTTACAACCCAAAGGAATCCTTGAAGAAATGAAGAATTCATGCACGAAATCTTTGATATCATCCTTCAAAATGTCCCAAAACTTCTTCACGAACCCGAATGAAAAACCGGTCAGGACCGAGGGCTTTATCGGAACCACAATCCCGAACCACCTCTTTGATCTCAATCTCCGAAGGAATGGACTCGATTGACATTCTAACAAAATCAGATAATGAACGAAATCTTGGGCTTCTATGCGTCACCTTGAGGTCCTCCGTTTTTTTTAATTTATTAGCGAAATAAGAAACGAAAGCTTTTTTTATCTCGTTAGGTTCGTCGATCCAGACACCATCAACCTTAAACCCATTGATCGCCAAATGACGTCTTTTGGAGTTGATCACTCCATGGAAAAATTTCAAATTTTCGTCCCCGAAACAGCCCCATTTAATTTTGGCATTTTGCGTAAGATCGTCACGTAACGGTTTTTCAATGTCATTTTTTCTTTAGAATCTCCAACCTCCTTTTGTAAAGAGCTTCGTTACCTTTACCATTATCCACAGTAACATCAATATCCTTTAACTCGGCGTGAAGCGCCGACGAAACAAGAGAGGAATCGGGTCTGGATTTTCACCAACTCTTAATAGCTTCTTTGAGACGTTTAAGCTTGGTTTTGAACTGAATGAATTTAGATGAATGAATGTTCGTTCCAAACATTCTTCACGATGGCATCAAGGTCAGGATCTAACAACCAGGAGATAAAAAAACTTGAACGTTGTAGGCCCAAAATCTTTGACAGATTGCCTAAGAATAATAGGGCGATGATCCGCGATAGTTTTATCAAGAGCCTCAACGACAATATGATTAACGATCCCCATGAGGTCTGGTGAGAAGAGAAATCTATCCAACTTGCTTGCGTTTCGACCTTTAGCGTCCACTCGAGTAAACTTAAAGCCACCAATTGGAATGTCACAAAGTCCACCGTCAATGATGAAAGAATTGAAATTGGACGTGTTTAGCTTGGAAAACGAAAGGCCAATTCTTTCTGATTCGCTACGGATGGAGTTAAAATCCTCGAAAATGATAAAGATGCCTGGATTAGTGTTCATGAAATCAATGATAAAGGCCCAAAGCAATCTCTTATGAGTTTCCAATTGGGGGCATAGACATTGATCATATAACAAGAGACCGAAAAATTAACCCAAGTTCCTTTGACAATGAGGAGATGATCTAAAATGAAATCCGAGTTTTTGATGAACAAATTAGGATCCCAAATCGAAAGCATACCACCAGACATACCGGTCGACGGATGAAACGCCATATCGAACTGCATATTACCCCATAAAGCTTTAATCCAATGCAAGTCAAGAGCCTCCATCCGTGTTTCTTGAAGGCCCACGAAACCAATGCGATGTTTGTTAAGTAATCTATAGATTTTACTTTGTTTCGGATGAGACCCGCTCCTGCAAACGTTTAGTGACATAATATTCATTGATCCACAAAAGTGTCACTAGCCTTGATCATGTAATTTACGAAATCGCTTACCGTACAATTCATGTCAAGGCCCATTAATCTCCCCAGATGAATAAATTTTGAGAAGTCCTAAACCATTGACCCGCTGTTAAACGATCCTCCTTGAGAAGAAGATGTAGATGCTCCGTTAGTGAGTCCCATGTTCCCCGTAAAGTGATGAGATGATTTCAAAATATCCTCAAATCCTGGAGGTTTTGAAGGACCGGAATCACATGAAGTATCATTAATAGTAGGCGCCACGGAATGGAGCGAGGCCTCCGGTTTAGGATCATCCTTCAAAATAATGTCTCCCTTAGGTGAGGCCGAAACATGCTGATTTGAATAAAAAAACTTACCAGAATTATTCACTTCCAAAACCTCTTCTATTATTTCCTCTTGGTCTACTTTAATTTCACCTTCCTCGAATTGACAATCCTCATCCGACTCATCAGAGGAAGACGAATCCTCATCAAACTTAAGTGTTGGGGACCATGAGTCGAACTCTTTCGCACGAGCACTAAATAGTTTACCGCCTACTTCGACTTCAAACACTTCATCGATAGGAGATACAGACTTGGTGATCATGCGAACTTTGCCAATGGAAAGCGGCACGTCCCTGTCATTACCAAAGAAAATAAAATCTCCACAAAGTTCCCCAACCCTTTTAAGGACCATCGGTGTAGAAGCAACCACCGGTAATCCAAATATGTCTATCCAAACACAACGTTTATCCGGAATAAACGAGTTATCCAGAGGTTTAATTACGGAAAAACATTTAATAAGTTCCAAACACATTTTAAATTTGTTTACATGATCAATAGAAGGAAAAAAAATAATCCACCCATCGCCCACCAATATAACGAAAACGAACATCAAGGAAACCTTCTTTTAAAAATAATGCAGGCAAGTTGGAGATCGAAACAGGGTCAAGGACCTTACCCATAATGAAGTTAGCTTCCTTGGGATCAATGCAATCGTTTTGGTTGACAGTGATTCGTTCCTTTTGAGTAGTGGTAGTAGTTGACAGCTTCTGCGAAACAGTTGGTTTAAGCAACTCCGCGAAGGTTTTAGCCATAATGGAGGCAGTATGAACATCCGCATTCGGAACAACCTTAGGGACCGACGTCGTCGTTTTGGTGTGAACAGGGGTTGTTTTCGAGGGAGCCGCTGGTGTAGGTTTGTCGACCCGCACGTAATCCGCATAAAGGTGATATGATCCTAACCAAGATGATCGAATATTATCGGATCAAAACTTTCAAATCCTTCACCGCAATGAAACACACGAAACCGAAACAGCAACCCGATTTACTAACCTTTGTGATATATAAACGTCGAATACACGCACCCATTGTTCACAAAGTTTCCACAAATCTTGAGACGTGGAGGAAGGAGGGAAATTGATGATAAAAACGGATGAAGAAACCTTTTTAAGTTCGTTGAAACCGGAGTCACTAACCTTCTTATTGTGATCGGAGCTCACGACCGTACGAGGGAAGATTGACGAATGCGCTTCTTGGGGAAGAACCATTGATCAACATTATTATCGAAGAAGGAGGTTTGGAGGACGACTGTTTTTCCAGCCGCCGGCGGGCGTCGGTAGAGGGGGGGGGGGTCGATGATCGCCCATCAAAGGAGAGAGAAAATTAGGGTTTTACGACAAAGTATTGATTCTTCTTCTCGTTGTGTAAAATTATTTCTTCTTCCCTATTAAAGATTTCTTGAACAACTTTATATGATATTGTTGGGGAACACTACTAATTTGAACAACTTCTATTTATATGAACAGTTTATCCAAAAGGCTTCAACACTAATTTCCAGAACCACTTCACAAAAAGAGAGTTATTTTAATCCTTTAATACATATTTGTTACAAAGTAGTCTAAATAAATCTTAATACTAAATACATTAATTGTCTCCATTAAATGAAAAAGACTAAACTACTCTATAGATGTTAATAGAGAATTTAACGGATTATCATTTTTTAAACATAAAAGATAAAAGTTTACTATAATTTTGTGTTTCCAAATAACATTAGACATTAGTAGATAACTAGATACTAGGACTGCACACAACGGTGGGGGAATCCACCGCCCATATCCGACATGGAGGTGCCCCTCCGACGGGCTTCCGATGATGGTAGGGACGTGGACGATTTCCGGGCGGTGTAGCCCGTGAACAAGGGCGAAGAGCGGGCGAAGGTAGTGGGGCCACAGTGAATGATTTTAATTTTTTTTTCTTTTTTTTTTCAAAAAAATCTTATTATCTCTTTATCTTTTTCTTTTTTCTTTTCTTTTACTTTTTCTTTTATTTCCTTTTCTTTCCTCTTTTTCTTTTATGACTTACCTAATAGTTATATTTTAAAAATAGTATATTTAATTAATAATTTTAATTTTTTTTTATTTATTTAATTCAATAACGGCTAGTTTTTTTTTTTCTATCTCCTAATGTCTTTTTTTTTTTTTTTGAAGTGCTATAAATACAAGGCAAAATTTCAAACAATCTCACACTTAAAATTCATCTTCTTTCTCATATACACTCAAAATTCTTTGCTAAACCATGGATCCACACCAGAAATCGTTCACTCAA
Organism: Deinandra increscens subsp. villosa; assembly: GCA_039602395.1. Taxonomy (NCBI): domain Eukaryota; kingdom Viridiplantae; phylum Streptophyta; class Magnoliopsida; order Asterales; family Asteraceae; genus Deinandra; species Deinandra increscens. The sequence continues at coordinate 80,932,081 of JBCNJP010000010.1, read as the reverse complement.
CTCTTAAATGATGACGAAGATGATCAAAATCAAACCAGACATCCCATTGATCAATATCATCGGTTCTTACAGTGGTAGCAATATAACCAGTTCCACAAGATGCAAAACCCCCAGTTCCACCAAATGTAAAACCCTCAATTCCATTAAATGTAAAACCCTCAATTCCAACAAATGCAACAGGCCTAATTTCAACAAATGCAACACCTACGATTCCAACAAATGCAACAAGCTCAATTCCAACCCCCCCCCCCCTCCCCAAATTCAACTTTCGAACTAGGGAGTGGTGGGCTCAAACAATGATATCAACGTACTCAACCAGTCCCCACTATTTAACCAAGTCTTAGATGGAAATGCCCTTGAATGTACCTTTGAAGTAAATGAGAATGTGTACACAAAAGGGTACTACCTTGCAGATGGTATCTATCCTGAATGGGCTACACTCGTGAAGAGTTTCTCATTTCTCCCTGATAACAATGAGAAAATGAAGTACTACAAAAGACGGCAAGAAGCTACAAGAAAGGACGTAGAGAGAGCCTTTGGTGTGCTTCAAGCTAGGTGGGGAATAATACGAGGTCCATCAAGAAGTGCTACATTACCGGTAATTGGTAATATAATGAAGGCATGCATTATACTACATAATATGATTGTGGAGGATGAAGGCGGTGAGGTAAGTAATTGGTGTCGTGAAGAACAGCAACCTGACCCACCACCTTACAATAATGGAGTACCAGAACAACTTCAAGCACAACTTCAAAGATTTAGGGACGTGCGTAGCCAAGAGGCTCACCAATCATTACAAAATGATCTCGTAGAACATATTTAGGCCAGAAGCTACACTAGCTATTTATGTTTGTTTTATTCAAGTATTGTCTTTTATTTTCAAATATCAATTTGTGTTTATTTGTTTTTTTAATGTAATGCACGTTTTAATTTATCTTTATGTTATTTTAATGTAATACACGTTTTAGTTTATGTTTGTTTTTAGTCAAATTGTTTTTATTTCTATTTATTTATTTAAGTTCAAATAATTATTTTATAAAATAATTATTTTATAAAATAATTATATCATTATATAAGTAAAACAAGCTAATATTAGATAATATTACACTATATAAATACAAATAATAATTTATTGGATAAAAGAAATGGTGATATGAAAATAAATGTAAGTTTGTGGGAAGGGCATTGTTAAGACCAAAATGAGTTCGTTGGAAGGACTGAAAAAAAGCTAATGTAGCATGGTGACTAAGCAGTTTGTGTTTGTGGAAAGTGCTTGGTTACTTAGTAACCATTGTGTGTAGTCTATAACACTATTAGCTTTTAAAATCAGAAAAATTATTCCATCATAAAAAATAGTACAAAACTCTAAAATAGAAAGACATGGTTGCATAGGTTTGGCACGCAAGTGTTCCCATTTTATTTTACAAGATCCAATCAAAACTTACCACCGACTATGTTGACATAATTTTATAAAAATATAGTTTATACATAGATTCAAACATTGCTATAATATACTAATATTTAAATTGGTATCTATAAGTCATGATTTTTAATAACTTTTTAAAAAATGTCCAAAAAGCTACTTTAACGGCTTTATAGTCATTCACCAACAGTTGGAGAATCAATCATCATCAAGAAGACCCAATGCAGGGCGTTTTAACTGCGGTAACAAAGGATCAGGCCGTTGTTTTCAGGCCGATGACTCCTACTTCATCACTTATCACTTATCTTCCATATATGTTCTTACATTTATAAGATAAGTTTGCTCTGTTACCCTTAGAGTTTTACACTACCACCACCCAAACAACCACTACCATCGGCTATCGAAAGATCATGCCACCAAGCTCATCACTGACAGTAAATAACATCACCCAACCACCATCATCAATCAATAAACAAAGCACGACCTCAACCGTTCCTAAAAGGATAGCTTGGTGGCAAAGTGATAGATCTCAAACCAAATGACCCTCTGCTAAGTGCAGATGTGATGGATTAGCTGTTAAAAGGAAAGACAAACCTCAACCGCCAATCTCATCACCACTAGTAAATAACCTTGTGCAACCACCATCAGCAATCGACAAACACCAAGCTCATCACCACCCTCCGCCCTCTCTACCACCAATTAATAACACCCACCACCATCAGCAATTCAAAGACCATGTCAGACAAACCTTACATCGAGCTCATCTACCACTAGTAAATATCACCACCCAACATAGCCGACCATCACTGACCTCAACTTCACAAAAGACCATCATTTTCCACATTTAAACCCGGAAGAAAACCAGCTTGAAGAACATAGTAACTTTAAGAAAAACCGATTTGCATACACAATCATTTCACTATTAAACACATAGATGACCGTCTCAAAAACAATAAAGAACTTAAAGGAAAGCGAAACGAATCATCACTAAAACAAAAACTAAAGCTTAAAACCAGACAATCGTCCAACAGGTCGGTGTTCATGTAAAAAGTAAAAAACCCTAAAAAGTTTTTTAATTTAAATTTCAAGAAAAACTGTAAAAATGTCAATATGTGAAAACACCTTCTCAAAATGTAACCAAAGACACAAAGGAGGTTTTATTATGCATCCCAGGGCATATATTATATTTAAAAAAAGAACTTACCGAACAGGCTGCTGGTTGTAGTGGTTCTTCTCCTTCTTTTTTGCTGCAGCCAGTCTTGCACTCCTTGCTGCCGCCTCATTAGCGGCGGCCCGAGCGGCACCGTCCATTTCCTTGCTGGATTTTTTCTTTTTCATGGAAGCTAGTTTCTTCATCTTTTCTTTGACATCGATTCCAGATGATTCTTCTGCCTTGTCTAGTCCCGCGGCTTCAGAGTTTCCAGGCTCGGGTTCATTTGTGAGTTCTTGTTCTTCTTTGGTTTCTTTAGAAGATTTATCTTTCTTCTTTTTCTTTTTGGCGGTTTTGCTCTCGCCACCTTGCACATTTTTGTCTTTCTTCTCCTGATCCCCATTTTGGTTCTCGACTTTCTCTGGTACAGCACCTGCTAAGTGGGAATATATAGGAAAATAATAAAAGATTACAATAAAGTGAAAAAAAAAAGATAAAAAAATTGCTAGGTCTAAAAAAGCACAAGGTGCTTCAAGGCGTTTGGGTCCCAAAGGCTGAGGCGCAAGTGTGAGAATTTGCTCCATGTACACCCAAATTAGCTTTATGTACACCCATTCCCTTTCAGCTACTTTTTTTATTTGACCAGTGGTGACATAAAGAACAACCGAAATCAAGCCGTCTATAAATAAACGGGTCTAGATAGACACCTCTGATATATCAATAATGTACCTTTTCAGCATTTCTACGAGAAACATTGTTAGTTTGCAAGGAAGACCCAAAAACCCCTACTTAACTAGTCAAAATGTCAAATCACTGGAGAGAATGCCAAACAAGGTTATAAATGGCTGATTTTTGTATGGGAGAAATGGCAGTACTTACCACGGTTATCTTCTTGGGTATTATTGTCATTTAAACCCAATTCAGCAAGCACTGCTTCGAGTTCTGCAAGCTCCTTTTTCTTTAGTTCCTTTTTTGAAAGTTGCCTGTCGGCTTCTTTGGGCGGCACAATTTCAACAGGCTTTTCAACAATGGGCTCCTTTTCTGCTGGTTGTTCTGGTTCATGATCATTATCATCATCAGAGTCATCCAGACCTTCATCTTCACTCTCACTTTCCTAAAAAGAAATTAAAAAAAAATTCAACCAACGACTTCATTCCTGCCACTTCTAAACCATTACAAAGTTGAGGTATTGTGCAATGGGATAGTCGTTCTTATCAACCAAACAATATTTCTCAAATCCAGAATCATAAGTGATGCAAAATCTTAAATAAATTGGAGTTGTATTTCGAGAATGATTGAAGCTTGGTACTCATAGGTGGCAAAAACGGTTGGTCAGGCCAAAATCCGGTAAAAATTTAATCTATGCTTAAATGTAAAAGCGCGTTGAAGAGGGTTGACAACTTGACCCACAGGCACTTTTTTTAATTAAACATGATCACAAACACTTTTCTGCATCATGAAGGATGCCATGGATTTCTTGCAACCTGAGAAGATATTAATGAAGTAACCATAAATGGTATTCTTTTTTCAATAGGGAACATGTTAGTGCTAGTAACATACGCTGAGAAAATTAGTCAACTAAGTTACATAAAGTATGCTTTTTCCCTCCTATATCAATTGCAACTTCATTCCGCACACGTTCACGTGAATGCCTTACGTATTATTGAATCGAGAAAAATACATTTATATTCATGTAGTGTCATGGCCTACTTTAAAAGCCAAATTCAAATATAACTGAAGTACATGGTCCGACACAATGTACAATTATAATGGAAGAAAAGCAATACAATAGCCTTAAAAACTTTGATCAACCATTCCATAAATGCCTAAATATACTATAAATGGATTGCCATCATTGAATAACTGAGAAGCGTGAAAAATAGAAATATTTAACTACCAAAACAATAGCCCATATGTAACGGTTGAGCCACCTTATTAATTTACACTCAAAAGTGAGCAACATTTATAATGATTAGCATAGGTATCCTGTTGCAACATAATTAATGTCTATCAAACACCAACATTTGAATCTGGGAAACTCACCTCCTGTTATTACTCGCATTGAAGCATAAAAAGATTTCCAATTATGTCAACAAGTCCCCAACAACGGAAACATACGACAAAGCAAGGTTCCACATAAAAAGTACCTTTTATTTTAAGATACTTAAATAAAAACTTACATTCAGTAATGCTAATTCTAAGGTCCTCTAATTCCCACTTACTAACGTCATGTTCAAGTAATCCATAGAGAGCACTGAACGCATAAATTTGAATAAGATTGTTCATTTAGTTGAACTCTAGGTATTAAACCGGCAAAATAAAAAATATATTAACATGTTTAACCAAGAGATCATTCAGATGTAAAGACCGTTTTAGGATAACAAATTAAAAAAAAATTAAGAATCCTTCATTTGAAAATAAAGCACAACTAAGCCAGCAACTATTGATAAACCCTGGTAAAAACTGTTTAGCTGAACAATGATGTACTTACCAAGCAACACATATGCTAAACATAATAGCATGCATTCATATAGAACCTTCAAATAACATGCATTTACTGCTAGCGTTAGTATCCATACTAAACTTGCATAAAATCAACATGTGCCCTCACTGAACACATACAATTAATGATGATGAAGGTTTTCCTGATCCACATACATTTTGAGTAAGTGAGAAGATTAGAACATACATCCAAATTTGAACAAACCCTAAGGTGACATAAGAAAAAAAAAACAAAATTTGTTCATCATATTGCTCTTGTTTGACTGAATTATTCTATTTTGGCTTAATCATGCACACCCTTAATTGCAATCAAACTTATCAAACATGAACGAAATGTAATAAACCATTATTAGCACCTAATATAATTATGCAATCCCATAAATAATGAGTGCAAAGAATGATAGCAACCGAATAACCATATGAAGGTTGTTTGGGATTGCTTATCTTAACAGCTTCTCTACTTATTGTGATTCCTTAAATGCAAATGATCACTTTTGAGTGTTGGGATGACGAAGAGCCTTATGCTTAGCTGCTTATTATTAAGGTAATATAAGCTATTCTCAATACGCAACTTGAGATTAACAACGTCAAACGGATTATTATCACAGGTTTCAAAATTAGAAGTCTATCAAATAAGATGTTTACAATAAGCTGATTATTTAGCATAAGCGGTTACATTAAGCAACCCCTAACAATAAAGTGAATAAACTAGTTAACTTATATAGAAAATTTAGATGCAAATGCAGCTCAAAATTAGTAACTAAAAGAACAAATTCATAGTTTCCTCACCTCGACAGGAGTCTCGTTTCCTTTCACCTGATCTTCCTGATCACCACCACCGGCAACCCAAACAGACTGCGGCGGAGCTGTGGTTGCATAGTAATCGTCGTCATCCTCATCATCCACATCAGCCCATGACTTCACCGTTAACGGCGTAGGAGCCCAAAAAACCTGCTCCTTTCCCCCATCACCCTCCTTATCTTGTCCCATTTTCGAACTACCTCCCTTTCTCGAAGAACCCTGCTCTTTATCCGATTTCTTCTTCTTCTTCAAACTTCCAAGAGCAGCAAAAACATTCGTGCTGCTAATCGATATCGAATCATCCTTCCTATTTCCACCTCCAGCCATTTTTATCCAACAAATCTCAAATATGCTCTTATACTCAAACCAGATCAAAATTTCAAGTTCCAAAAAACTTAGGCCTTTATTTTCAAAACAGAAACGCTTATATATGAATCTATGTATACTTCAACATACACAAAATTGAACCTGTGAGTATAGTTCAACGATTTATTTAGCTCCAATAACAAAATCGGAAAGTGTATCAGCTAAATCAAAATCTAAACCTAAATCGGACAACAAACTCTAGTCTTCCAAATTGCAGATAAGATTAACACGCAACGATAACGTTTTTATCGGAGATGTTGACAAGATTAAAGATCCTCAGAGCACAAAACAACAAAACGAACAAAACTGAACCGGAAAAAACACGAATTACGATTCGCTTAATCGTAACAACAACAATTGGGAGTAAACAAGATCGATAATCTCTTCTACCTTTCCAAATCGACTGGAAACCAGTCGAATTGAGTGATTGATCGTACACAGCGGTAAACTTTGGAAGAATTTGATAACTTCGGGGATTAGGGTTCGGAAGACGATGAGCTGCTGGTTGGTAGTGAGATTGAGGAGTTTTGCGTGTATTTAGGTTTTATTGCGGTGTGTTTGATGTGTTCGCTACGGTTTCAGCTTTCTGGTCTGGGTAAATCCTGACCGTTCCTTTGAGATAACGGTGATGAAGCCATGTGTGATTTTGTTATAATTGATTTGTGTACTTTCACTTTCACATCTTTTTCTCCTACATTATTTCACATGATTACATTTTCTTTTTATAATCTATCTATTCTATCTATCTATATAATAAACATGAGTTTTTAAAGTCCATGTGGCACAATTTTAGGTGTGTCACATTGGATTTGCTTACTTGTCAATTTCTCATAATTTAACATTAGAAAATTACATTAAATTAAATTCTTTCCATAAAAGAATTATCCATATTTTTGTTTACAAGACCACAACTTTTATTCATCATATCTCCTTTATTTCTCAACAAAAATTCAATTCGTAAATTGCTTTGGATTCGTGACAGAAAACCTAACAAAACTAGATCCATATTGCTTAGGTTTTGATCAACGAATCAGACGTTTATTCCAAAGCTTTCATTGATTCCAACAGATAAACGGATTGCTTTCAGATTTCAAATAAGACAATTTCTAATTTTGGTTTTTTTTTGCAATGACCATAAAAAAAGTTAAGGTCAATCGCTGTCTAGAGTTTGACTGTTTTTAAAGAACATGGTATTCTTCTATGGCCAGTTGTACGTTGCTCTATTAAGAGTGAAAAGCAAAAAAGGTCTTAGAATCTTAGTTTTAGATAAAGATGGTCGCCAGACGAATGTAACCAAAAACATTGTATTCAAATCATTTTTTGAACTTGTAAATTTAATATTATTGAATATTTATCAGCTCTTTAGCTTTATGTATTATTCAGTTCAATTTTTTTTTTAATTTAGGTTCATCTTTTATTTTGCATAATTCTTTTTATATCATAACCTCGGGTATTTACCCGGGTCACTGACTAGTAATGTTAATAAAACGGTTAGGTAACCGAAAACCGGTTTATATAATAACCGGTTATTGAGAAACCGGCCTGGTTTTTGGTTTCTAAATCGAACTTTCGGTTATAAATAGGTTTGATTTTCTGAACATCAAAATCGATTCCAAACTGGTTTTTCACAAATCGATTGTCAAAATAACCGATTACAAACCCGTGTGAGCAATTTATATATTTTTCACATATATTCGCTTAAAACATGTTTGAAATCGGAATCAGTTACACTAAAAGCCAGTTTTGTCATAGGGTTGTCCCTGAACATTCTAGAGTCTTAGACGGGTATAAAAATAGACCCTTAAAATATAAACTTAATAGTATATTATTGTTAAAAATATCATTCAAAGTTGAATATATTGTAACTCAATAGTGTATGTTAAGTGTTAACGAGAAGGGTGTTAGTCATGTGTTGTAGCGACTACACAAACTCATATCGAAACATAAATAAAAGAAAAACATCACCACGACCAACATCTTAGGTTAATATTTATTCATTACAAAATACTAACACAACTGTTTTTTCTACATTAACTAAAAAGTTCCTAAAGATGGATCATGATGACCATAATACACAAGATGTTCCAGGTATCAATTTAATATTTAAATTTGTAGTGCGCTATACCTATCTATAACAATTGTAATAGACTTAACATTATTTTACAGTGATAGAAGCTCCTCCGATAGAGGAGAACTTGCAAGTGGCGGACGATACTCCGGTAGAGGACAACATGCAAGAAAATGAAGAGACGCCTCCACCCATTTCTGATGAAGAGTGGTGGGCAATGTACGGTGATGAGGTCATCGAGATGTGTAAGCTCTATGATACAAATTGACCTCCTTACACTCAGTTGAAGTCGTTTGAGTTTGAATTTGAATGTTGTTTGTTTGTTCCCTTGTTAGAACTATGTTTATGACTTTCCATCTTAGAACTATGTTTATGACTTCTATCTTAAACCTCGGATTTTGATTTAAAAAGTACTATGTTGATGACTTCTATCTTACAACTCATTTGGTTTTAAATTACTATGTTTGTGACCAATATATATTTCAATTCGAGTGTTTGTTATTATTTGTTTGAGTTAAAAAAAACAAATACGTCGATGCAAATTGTCGTCCCGCCATAACAAACGAACATAAGACGAATACCTCGATGCAAATTGTCGTGCCGCCATAACAAGCGAACAGAAGACGAATAACACGATATACACTGTTGCCGCCGCAACGCGCGGGCACACGGCTAGTAGTATATTATTGTTAAAAATATCATTCAAAGTTGAATATATTGTAACTCAATAGTGTATGTTAAGTGTTAACGAGAAGGGTGTTAGTCATGTGTTGTAGCGACTACACAAACTCATATCGAAACATAAATAAAAGAAAAACATCACCACGACCAACATCTTAGCAGAAAGATGGTTCAATTTAAATATAATAATAATGTACATATAAACACATCACGGTCAAACAGTATGAAAAAAGTAACAAGGATATGTAAACACAAATGTGTTAAAGTTAAAACAAAAAAATATATACTTAATATTACATTATTGTTAAAAATATCTTTCAGACTTCAATATATTGTAACTCAATATTGTATGCTAACAAGAAGGTTGCTAGTCGCATGTTGTAGAGATGACATAAACTCAAATATCATAACACAAATAAAGGAAAAACATTGCAACGACCAACATCTTAGCAAAAATATGGTTCGGTTTAAATAAATAATAATGTGTATGTAAACACAACGACATTAGAAAAAACTCAAAAAAAATCATAGACAAAATGAAAAGATAATAAGTGTACGTAAACACAAATATTTTAAACTAAAACTAAGGAAACCAACTAAATAACATTAGAAAAAGGAAAGGAAAAAAAAGACAAAAATACAAAAAAAAAATCTACAAAACAAAAAGAATTTAGGAAATTGTAAAGACTTACAGGGTTTACCACATACACTTTCTCATTCATCACCTAAATCATTTGTCAATTTAATTGTCTTCACATATATATACACGTATTTAAAAAAATATGTAGATGAAAATTAATTTCAGGGCTCCCTCAGGAGACTGAACCAAGGGTGGTTGTTGTTGATGCACAATTGTAGGTCGTCATTTGAAGTATCAAATACAAGACAAAGTATTACAAGATGTGTTGATCCGAACTGAAGGCGAACTGCCAGTTCGGACTCACACGAACTTGTCTGAACTGGCAGTTCGGATGATCGTGGTTTTGCATAGTCTTGTTCATCTATAAATAGCTTGTCATGTATAGAGTTCAGTACTTCTGGTCAGATTCACTATGTGATATAAGTGTGTGTTTTCTCTGTGGTTAATACAAATCCATTGTATTTACTTCTCGTGTGTACGTTTTACATTGATTTCATTACGACCGAGTAGACGATCCGACGCTCACGCAATTTCAATTGGTATCAGAGCATTTGGTTCTATCTATTGGTCTAGAAATCACTGTTTTTCAGCTTTTGAAGTAAAAAAGTTGGGGTTTTTGAAAAATCTTCTCGTTTTTTCTTTTGTTTGATCAACTCAAGTTTGTTATTCATGAAAAATCTTCTCCTACATCATTCCTGTTGAGTTTATCTGAGTTCTTGTTGAAAATCTCGTTCGAAAACACTGTAAATCGTGAAATTTGAGTCGAAAATGTTCCAGTTCGTATTCAGTTCGGGTGAGATCTGAGTTTTCGAGTTTATAACCGCTCTGAACTCACAATTCGGATCCAATTCGGCCAATTTTCAAACGAAGTGGTGGTTCGGAAGCGTTCGTCTGAGAGTTCGCTTCTAGTTCGGCTACTTTCGAGTTTGATTTGAATTTTCTGTTTGTCTCCGGTTCGGGTTCAGTTCGGTTAACAACTCTGAGTTCGGACACAGTTCGGGTGAACAGTAATCAGTTTGTTCAAAATGTCGGATTTTCAAGCGTTTGCTGCAATTCAGAATTCAATGCAAGCTACAATACAAACGATGATGAACTATGATAATGAAATTGGAACAAGTCAGAAAGTTCCCAAATTGTTAAAATTGGAAGATTATCATAGTTGGATCAATCGATTTGAAGCTTATGTTGATACGAATGATGTTGATATGTGGTTATCGTTTAATGAACAATACATCTATCCTAAGGATGAGTCTGGAGAGCCGATTCTTCAAAGAAAACTCATTCTGAACAAAAGAAAGCATATCAAGCTGAGAAAAAAGCATATGGTACCTTGACAATGGCTTTGTCCAAAGAATTGCTACATCAATTTTCTAGCCAACTATACATCTAAAATTTTATGGGATGCTTTAGAAAAGAGATGTGAGGGTAATGATCAATACAAGAAGAGTCGACAAAAGATCTTGAAAAAGGAACTTCATAGTTTCAAGCATTATCAGAATGAATCAATTCCAAATCTGATTGCAAGATTTGTACATTTAATGAGTGAGATGCGTTTGGTAAGTCTTAGAAGAGGCTGATTTGAAAGAGAAGATTTTGGAAGCATTACCCGAGAAATGGGAAAATTATGTGATGATGATTACTCATGATAAGGAGTATTCGGGGTTGTCGTTCAACGATCTAGTTCAGAGAATACAAGCAAAGGATATGAAGTTAACAGTGAATAAATCATTACCTACACAAATCCAGAATCCTGCTGTGTATCATGGTGAATATGATTTGACCATGAATGCTGTGAAGTCAAATATTGTTAATTTCGCACCTCCTACAGCATTCATTGTCGGTAAATCTGAAAACTCTAGTTTTTCTTCTGGTTGTACTATTTCATTTCCTAGTTCTTCAACTCGATCAAAATGTTTTATCTGCACAAACAACCGATGATTATATGACTTTAATGTTTGCATTAGTATCTTCATATTTTAGGGTTATTACTGGTTCAGTAAGTAACGCGGAATTGACAAATGAAGATTATGATCAGATAGATTATGATCATTGGGAAGAATTGGATCTGAATTGGCATATGCTATGTTAGTTTGAAAAACGAATTTTTTTTAGTAGAACTGGAAAGAAGAGATTGAATCAAGATGGTAAGATTGGATTAGACAAATCGAAGGTTAAGTGTTACAAATGTTCCATATATGGACATTTTGCACGTGAATGTCTAAGTTCAATTGATAATAAATTGAAGACTGGTCAACATGCTCATTTGGTGGTTCAGTCCTCAAATCCAGATAAAAAAGATCAAAAAGCATCTGATTCTGTTGATAACAAAATGACAGAAGTACTTTGGCATCCAGATGAATTTGACTTGAAGCAGATTCTGATGTTACAAAACTGTCACATGCTCCTATTAAGGTTGCTTTAACAGCTCATCATTCAGATGATAATCATTCAGATGATAGTCTTCCAATTCTTATTCTAATTCAAGCATATCACTGGTTAAAGAAATTCCGCCTAAGATGAATAATAACTCAAAGACCGAAGAATCTAAATGTCTTAAATGTGTACGTTTGAGCAACAAGAATGCAAGTCTAGTAAGAGATTCTCAAATATCTACTGAAGAGATTGTGGTGCTAAAGCAAGACTTGGAAGAATTTCAAAAGAAATATTATGCTTTGGTTCATGTTCATGAAGATGTGGTAAAAGAGAAAAATGTTTTAATTGAAGAGTGTGAAAAGGCAAAAGCTGAAGCTAAAGAAGTCGCTGAGGATTTTAAAGCGTTATTTGAAAAGAGTTATCCAGTTCAACAGAAATACGAACAAGCAAATGCATTTGTTGTTGAACCTACTAATACAATTGAAAAACTTTAAGAAAAATTGTCTACACTTCAAGATTCAAATGTTCTTCTTCAAGATAAGAATGAAGTTTTAACAAAGGATGTGGAAAAATTCAAAAAGAAGTGGGAGAAAGTTACAGAATAAGTTTTAGCTGAATGTGAAATCACAAAAGTTGCAAACATATGAGTACAATGACCTTAATGAAAAATTCATTAAGTCACAAAAAGAGGTGTTTGTTGCTCAACAAAAAGTTTCTGAATTAAAGCTGGAAATTCTGGAATTACAAAGGCAGGTCAAGAATTGCAACTTATCACCGACTTTGTTGAATCTTCTTGTATAAGAAGTATCGGAGTGAGGATAGTTCCAAAGAAAATGATATTCACAAGGTTCCTCAACCGGTGAATTTATCTGAATTTACTTCTGCTCCTCTTGATCCAAAGGATGAAATGCTTGATTATTCCAAGTTTGCAACACCAGCTAAGAAGATGAAAAATAAGTCAAAGAAGATAGTTACTTTTACTGAAGCTCCAACGTTTGTTTCAAGTTCATCATGTCTGAAAGATGAAAATATTTTTGAAAAAATTGAATAATCTTCAAGTTCTTCGTCTGGAAAGGAAGTCGCTATATCTTTAGTGCGAGAGAGCAAACTTAAAGAAATTACAGATTAATTTACTAGAGAAGCAAAAGGGAGAGATGCTTCTGGTTCTCATTCTGGGTCTTCAAAATTTCAGGCTTCAAGCACAAAGGTTTGGGATTTGAAATAAAGATATTCCTGTTCAGGTTCAACAGTTAAAGAAGAAAGAGAAAGTGTTGAAGATCAAAACTCAAAATAAATCGTCCCCTCAGACAAAACAACTGTTTTATTCTTCTGGAGGTTCTTCTTCTGAATCGAAAAGTTCTTCGCGGAGTCAATCTCCGAGGTATGATTCTTATGATGATTTCTTTGACAATTTTGGTTCTGATCATTCTTCATATTCTCACAATGCACAAAGTTGTTAAAATGTTTTTAAATTTCGTGAAAGACTTTGTTATGCGTGTCGTCAACCTAGACATCTTGCTGTTGATGGTCCGATGACCGCATATATCAATAACACTGCTAAATATGTGGAACAAAGGTCAAATTTTTATGAACTGTGGTCTCCAAAAGTCAAATCAACCCGTAATTCGTCATGGTTTAAACCAAGTACATCGGTTGATACTAATTCTGGTTCTGATAAAAAATCGACATTTTTAAAGATATGGAAACCAAATGGTGTTTCCAAGGCCAACGATGACTATGTGGAAGACACCGGACGACCCGACGCTGTTGAATCGGGTCGATCCAAGAGAATCTGGTTTTTTATTTGGTGTCAGCAGGTATTTCAAGAAGACCTATTGGTAATTGAAAGGTTGCTGGTGGTAAAATATTTATGATAATTTAAACTTAATTTCCAAATCAAAATTGTGTTTTTAAAATGCTAAACTGCTAGTATCCGTGTTGGTTGATCAATTTCTGTTTGTTTTTCACTCCGTCTTGATTTGAGGGGGAGTTTTTTTTTGAAAAATCCAAAAATAGTGTGTTGCTTTTTAAATTGTAAAAATGAAAATCTAAAAATAGAGTTTGTCATTTTTAGGGGGAGAAAATTTGAAAAGACAAAAACATTAAAAAATGCAAAAAGTCAAAAAAAAAAACATTGAAAATGAGAAATTGTATCTGACATAATTAGGAAATGATGGTACATTGACTTACTTTGTCTGACTCATGGATAAACTAGATGAAAAAGCCATAAGACCATTGTTCGATGTGCTAGGTAGGCTTGACAAATCAGAAAGTATACGAATGTGATATACACTAAATCTAATGCTTGATCTAGTAGACAACATGTTGATGCATATCTCATGATATATCAGGAAAAAGATATGTGAAAAGAATATGAAAAGTCACTGTGTATACATGTGTTCATTTTGCAAAGATTTAAACTTGTTTGATTTTCTTTATTTTCTTAAATAATCGGACTATCTCTGCGTGTTCACAAGACCGACCTGATAGTTGTTCATTAAAGGTTATGTTTTATTTTCTTTGGTGTTTCGTATAACTCATCGGATTTTCTCTGCGTGTTCACAAGACCGACCTGATCGTTGTTGAGTTATACAATTTCAACTTGTTTTTATTTTCTTATTTTGTTAAATCCATTGCCTTGTCTGCGTATCGAAAAATTGACCTTAAGGTATCGAAAGATCGACCTTAAGGTATCGAAAGATCGACCTTAAGGTATCGAAAGATCGACCTTAAGGTAGACGATTTAACATTCTTATTTCTTTTTGCATGAAACACAGTTAACTATATCATGAATACAATCACTATGTGTTAAACCACAAGTGAAATCACAAAATGTGACAAGCAAAGCATATCTGAGTATGTCTTATAGTGTGGGGTACACTGGTCAAAGCAAATCTAATCAATACCTTAACATATCGAGATGTTATGAGTATGATTATGCCAGAGTTTAAAGATGGACAAATAATATCTGCAATCGACATGGCTTATGTGCTATAATAATCCAAATTGAAGTGTAGTTCAACATGTTATGTCCAGTATGATCCCAAGTTGTGATCTTTCTCGCAAAAGACAAAAATAGTGTCTAATTCTGTATTGCATTATATTTTCAATATCAGAAAATACCAAATATATTTTAGTTGACTTTTGATATAAAGTTTTGAAAAATCAAAAAGATTTTATTTCTTATTTCTTTTCGATTGATCAACACGGAATACGAAATCAAATTTCAAAATCAATATATCTTGGAGTCTCGAAGAGACGTTTTACACCAAGATTATTTATGTTGGCAGGTTTCTAAGTGGAAAGAAAATATCACAATTTCAAGTCTTCTGAAGTTGTTGATAAAGAATTTACATGCGCTGCAATGTCAAGTATTCGAGATCAGACTCATTGTCAAGTTGAGGGAGAGTTTGATTGAAGATACAAGTTTATGTGGAAGTTTATACTGCACATGTCGAGAGGGAGTTTGTTGATGCATAATTCCTAGGTCGTCATGTGAAGTATCAAATACAAGACAAAGTGTTACCAGATGTGCTGATCCGAACTGAAGGCGAACTGCCAGTTCAGACTCACACGAACTTGTCCGAACTGGCAGTTCGGATGATCGTGGTTTTGCATAGTCTTGTTCATCTATAAATAGCTTGTCCAGTATAGAGCTCATTACTTCTGGTCAGATAAACTGTGTGATATCAGTGTGTGTTTTCTCTGTGGTTAATACAAATCATTTGTATTTACTTCTCGTGTGTACGTTTTACATTGATTTCATTACGACCGAGTAGAAGATCCGACGCTCATGCAATTTCAGTTGTCCACCCTGCCCCCTCCTATGGGTCAGCCCTGATATGTTGGGTCCGGACCTGGAGCTAGCAGAGAAGATGAAAGAAATATAAGGAAAAAATATATGGAATGTAATTTATTTTTATCTAATTTTTATGTAGCTTGTTTAATTTAGTATCAGTTTAATGTCTTTTATTTTATATTTTATTTTTTAAGTATGTTAAACTAGATTTAATCACCCGCTCTTTGTAGTGGGGATATCATGGGTACATAAAACAGTTACCGTGCTAAAACGCAACGTAAAGAAAATAAAACTACAAAATACTAGATAACGCCGTTAAAAAATAGCAGACAAAATAAAAATAAAAAAGTTAATACATAAATGCAATGATGTGAAACTAATATTAAATAAACCTAAAAAGAAAAGAAAAAAGAAAAAAATGAAAGGAAAAAAAGACAAAATAAATAACGAAGAAATAAAGAATAAAGTTGAAAAAAGGAAATCTAGGTTTAGACACCTCAAGGATTGAATTCGGGATCTAAATTTTATGTTACACGACTCTAGACATAACACCACCACATAACTCTTTTGTTAATTATATTACATTTACACACATTTATTTATGCAGGAAACACTTAAAAAAAAGAATTACTAAGGCCTGCCACTTGGCAGGCCTTGAATGACAACATATAGACCAATCAATGATAACGTTATTCACGTAAGGTTAGGGATTTTTATGAATGAGCGTAGTGGTGTGCGTTTGGGGGTATATAAAAATATGACAATTATGAGTAAGTTTCGACACCACTATTGCATTTAAGCTTTAAATTTATAAAACACGATTGCGAACTATTACTATACACCACATACACGGGCAAGTGCATCCATCGCAACGTGTACAGTAATAGTAAGAAACTAAGGTCATCCAAGGACACAATGAAAAGTAGGCTCTTGATACTTCACCTCTGTTAACAGCTAACCAGATCTTACTTTAAGGTTTAAGGTTAAAATTAAGATATGAAAAGAAAAATAAAATAAAGATAAAATTGGGTTTTTAAGTTTAGACAATCAAAGAAAATATCACTTGGGAGGACTCATGTGACAACCCGTCCGAAAATACCGGGTCAAACCTGTACTTTGACTATAGATATACATATATACATGTGCCTAACTTGAACTAGTAGTAATATTAGTAAATATTGTGCACGTAAACGTCCACCCTTGACAAATTCCCACGTTCGTATTGGAAAAACAAACCCAGAACAAAAGGAAAATATCACCACGAGATCGGTGGAACTTTAATAACAAGAAAAATAAAAATATCAAATGACTTTTATATTTTACCGAAACAGTGTCGTGAGAAGTCACACCAACACTCGACAAAGTCTTTGAGCGAACGTTTTATTTAAAACTTTAATTAGTTTTAACACCGTAAAATATTCGAGCTTAAAGCAGATCAAAACAGTTATTTATTTTCTGAACGCGGTACGCGAGCAAATAAAATAAATAAAACTAAAATTTCTAAGTAATTAATTTACGAACAAAACAATAGTTGTTTAACAATATTGAAGCCTCGTAATTAATTTAGAAACTTGTCTAGACCAAAACGGTAGAACGATTCTGTATACGCCCGTATACCGAATTGGGCCCGACTTGGCCCAATAACACAAAACGAATGAACCGAGCCCAAAAACATGACCCGACGAGTCAACAGACAATTTAAAACTCAAACATATCGATCCCGACTAATTTTGGTGAATAACGAATCAAACCGCGTGAAAATCGGAGAAAGCCCCGCATACCGGCTTGACACGAACTACACCGGCCCAACAACAGTTTTATAATTTTCGGCCCGTTCAAAGTTTCTGTCAACTTTTTAAGTGATTATTTAATGAAACGCTATATTTTATATTTCGTAATTTTATAAAATATCCAGGTAAAGTTGTTAGTTTTTATAAAACTAATACACCTAATTCCTTAAACCCCACAAAATATCCTTAACCTATCACCTACACTATGGTTAAGCTCCTAACCTAACTAGGGTTAGTTAAAGTATCTAGATATTTTAACCAAAAACCCACATGTTAAAATTCATACACACTCCATCTCCTACACCCATTCCTTCTTATCCAAACACTCACTCAACCTCACCCTTAAATACCCCTCAAACCTAAGAGCACACCACATCACCTCCTCCTTTCCCTCTCCTTTCCGTCTCCTTTCCTTTGGCCGCACCACCCACCACTGTCGCCCTCGGTGACCGGCGACCCCCTGCTGCCGCCATCCGACGCCAACCACCCCCAGCCGCCGCCGAGCTCCGCCTCCCCTTCCTTCGTCTCAACCAAAAGCCACCACCACCATTATTATCATCATCATCTTCGGACACAGCCACCACCATCCTCATCATCATCATCCACCATCATCACCATCACCAACCACCACCATCATCATCATCATCGGACACCGCCACCACCATTCTCATCATCATCATCATCCACCATCATCACCGTCACCAACCACCACCATCATCATCATCATCGGACACCGCCACCACCATCATCATCATCATCGACAACCACCACCAACATCGATTGCCATCACCACCATCTTCGACCGCCACCACCGCCACCTTCAACCACCGTCACCTTCTCCTAGCTTGCTAGTGGTGAGCTCCTTCATTCACTTCTTTTTCTTTCTTGATTCTAGTTACACCCGAAAGGTCCTAACGAGTCTTGAAGATCCATCTCGCGTCTCGGGCTAAAACCCCACATAAAATGATAACTTATACTTATATCATTTATATACTAATTGTTGACTAAATTAGTTAAAAACAACAAAGTTAAAGATAGCAACTATCTAAGTTTAATCTATACTTATGTTATTGTTGTTAAACCAAGCTTAAACGTCATTATATGACTTGATTTATTGATGGAATAAACGACACGAAGACATGGTTTGAAGCCTACTTATAGGCGGAACCTAACGAAATTTTTCTAAAAATATTAATCATTTTTACAAGATAAAAATAGATTAAAAAGATTTAACAAAAGATTTATAATGTTTTGTTCCGGATAAACGAATAATTTTTGTTTAAATATAACTAATATAGATTTGTAACGATTTGACGAAGTTAACTAAACAAACCTGACGGACCGAAACTTTTTTGGTCTTATCTCGTTGTAAAGATCTGACTAAATCTTGTGTCATGATTATATTTTCTAAAAACCTTGAAAATATATAAGTGTCGATGTAACAATGAAAGTTTTGGATTTATCATTTAATTTCAAAGAAAATTATATAAATCAAACCGTTAGAAAACTGTATCAAACAAAGTTCTTGAAGTCGCAATAATAATAGTATCTACTATTATAACATGCTTCAAAGTAACGACACAAATACAAGGAAAATAAAACATTAATTTTCACCAAGTATATATATACATTCCAACTCGAAGAAAATGAACTAACTTTATTTTCATCAAAGTACCATCGTAAAGTTATTAACATCATTAATAAGCTTAAATGATCGATTTTTCTCACAAGATTATAACAAATATTTGAATAATTTTTGTAACTTATACGCGTAGTTATTTATCAATAACTACGAGCGTAGGACCAAATATAAATCAAACAACGGAGTAAATAATACATATTATTTATCGCAATATTTGAAATCTAAAATAAATATATATGTCCATATATATTCTTACAAAACTTTTAATGATTATTCGACTAATAATTATTTACTTCGATCCATATGTTTATTGTTTAAATATCATAGCAAGTCTAAATATTTATACAACTAATAAACATTACGAACGGGTTTTTTCAAACATACAAACGGGAATAAGTTGTCAAGACTCGACCAGGATCATTGGGTAACTAAACGTTATTAAAACCAAACCAAGGAACTAAATCATGTCTATTATTATTATTAATATTAGGACATCAATTACTTATAGCTCGTATCAGCTATCACGATCATTCACCTGGAACAGGTGATGAGTCTCACGACCCCTTTCTTTTAAAACTGTTTAAATACTCTGGGGGAGAAATCATGATCAAACAAATCTTTTACTTGATATTATGGTACAACTGTTACGCCTTATTGATTATCTATTCTTTCATACCCCTTCATAGTAATTTGTTATACAACATATTGCTACAAATCCCACCAACAATTGATTTCAATTAGTTCCTGTAACGAAACGATAACTAGAGAATAGAACTATTTGGGTTGACGCCCCTGCCCCATCTGGTCGCTCCAGTTCTGACTCCATGCATACACGTCTGGGGGTACATGTGAGTTATTCTACGACATTGGTATTTCTTAGGGGAAGTTACCATAGATGGGTAAATCTATTAGTGTTTGAAATCAAGGAACAGGTAGATCAATGCAACGACGAGTAAACCATTATTATATCTTATATATCATCAACTGTCTTACAAATATATTTTGTAGAGTCCTATACCTGTGAACTCACCAATATTACGTTGACCCTTTCAAAACTCATGTATTTCTCAGGTATCTTAGATCGCTCTCGGTGTGCAAATGGGAAGTCTGTCAAACAACAGGGCCTGCATTAGGAATGGAGTCATGGTCACCTTTTACAATCTAAATAAATCATGAACAATCGTATTTCTTATCATAACGTTCTCGTTTCAGTATTGTAAGACAATGTTATCTTTTATACAATCCGCTGCAACTTTGATAACATACTTGGTTTTCAAATGTAAACAAAACTAATAGAGGCCGTTCCTTGTATCCACGACTATGACCCAATGACGTCACATGCCCACGTAATCGGGAACATCGGGGTGTGACAACTCACGAGTTGCATGGTTAGTAACCTGTTTATTTATAAATTTTCATTAAGATTGTACTAGCAGGTGAAGAGGACCGTCTTTCAGCCTCAAATTCTATCTTACGTTCCTCCCATTATTCACCTCTAAAGGTAAATACCGTAAGAATCGCTTTGTTAGTAACAAATATAGTGTGCGTAAATGTCATTTAATTGTAGCACCTTATGGTCAAAGTACCGTTACACTTGGATATGTTGTCATAAACTAGCAGGGGAACAACCCACGCACGAGATTATTTTATTATGAAAAGTTCTTTATTAGGGACCAAGGTTTGTTTCCTCCATGCTTCGCATTCGTGCATATATGGGCGGTTGTAACCAAAGCCAAGTCCATTAACGCATCACTACCGCGTCTACGCGGTGGCAAAATATTACCAACCCTTTATCCCGACTAATACCTTGAGATTGCACATGCGTGAAAACCAAGTTTGTTTACATAGACACAAAACACTTGAATGTATTGCTTTACATGGGGTGCGAGTCACCAAATGGATCATGCATCGTCCCCCAGGTGGATGTCACAGGCCTGACTAATGAGCTTTCGACTCCTCAAATAGTCCGCAATACACAAGGCACATTTATTCAAAAAGGTGACAATAAACTTTCAATATAAAGAGTTTTCATAAAGTCATTTGTACACACGTTAAGATGAGCTTATAAACTCATTTTCCAACCCGCAAAAGGCTTATTTTTCCCCCAAATGAGTGTATGAGTTTAGCTAAACATGGCTAAATATAATTGTTTAACAGAAAATGAGTAGTTCATAGACAAACTTTAAACAAGATCTTATTAAGTTAGAGTTCTTACAAACTTGATGTCAAATGCTTAAAACACCAAAAACAAATGCCTCAAAAGTAAAAAACGGAAATCTAAACTAAGAACGGAGAAAATAATTGAGTACTTAAGCAAGTGGTGAGAAGCTGGTATTTATAGGTAGATTCGGGGATGGAGCACGAGCCGTGTCCATCAGAGCACGGTCGTGCTTGTAAGCAAATCGATCAGGAATCTTCAGTAGTCAGGGACACAGGTCATGCGTGGCAGTGATCACGTGTCGTGCTTGTCAGGTATCAAATGTTAACTTTCTTGAAGCCGGCTAGAGTAGGGTACGGGTCGTTCTTGGGCCAAAAATGACGAAGTCTTCAAAATTTTCTTCTATTTCTTGCATATTTGACTTATTTTATGATTTTCACTTGGATTAAGCTGAAAAACTATAAAGAAAAAATAACTCACTGTTTTGTTATTAGTTAGTTAGTATCAACTCGAAATGTGAGGAATATTTGATATAAAAATATGTATAATTTGAGGTATATCAAACATACCCACACTTAAACTTTTGCTTGTCCTCAAGCAAAAATCTATAATTGAGGCCCGACACACCCAAAAGTTTCTACTGGACTGTATAGTTAAGATTCCGGGCTTTTTGAAGATCGCTCCTCCATCTATTTTCAACTTATCCTTCCATTACACTTTTATTTATGTTTTGTTGAGATAAGTATGCTTTATGGCAAGCCTACTATTAGTCTAATTTTTATCTCAACCCATAATCCTTACAAATGGTCACTCATCACTTAGGTTTATATTTATATGACTGGAGTGAACATTCATACCAAGGTGAAAGAAAAGCAGAGAGCATAGGTTTGACACATAATCGAACCTCCACAGTTCTCACCGGAATCCACGTATTTATCATAAGGACTAAAAAATGGTTTTAAGCGTAGGTTTAGGGTTAGAGTTTGGATATTTGGCTAGAAATTGGCTAAACGTAAAATATCGGTCTTTTTTTTTAATTCTTTATTTATGTGACTTGAAATACAAAATTCTATACACTAACTAAGAGCTTTTTTGCTCTTTATTTTTCATATTGGATATTTTTATCCCTTTTATTATCATTTATCATCATTTTTTGACATAAAGAAACGTAAAACCTGAGTAGTGGGACTCATCATATATTTATTGAGATATAGAAAAGTCACTATTTTGGATTTTTAGCAAAAAGACTGCATTTTACAAAAATAAAGGGTTTAAAATGAAAAATGATGTTCGGTTATGGGGTGTTTTGCAATAGATTGCGGGTGTTTGTAGAAAAGGGGTGAATAGGCTCAATGGAGTTAACTAGGAGATGTTGTAAAGGGTAGGAAAAAAAGGGGGGGGGGGGTGTTAAAAAACAAAAAAAGAGGGTTAAACTGAATAGTTAATCAAAGACATTGTGTTCATGCTTTGTGTTTGTTTCTGGAAAGTGGAATGTGATATAAATTTTCCTTTAGGTATGGCTAACACTTGTAAGGCTGAGTTGAAATGATTAGACTCTTTTATTGATATGTTCGTAGGCTCTACTTTAGGTCGGAAAAGGAATTATAGTAATGCACTTAAAAATAACGTATGACCTCTGTGGGTTACATCACTTAATATAGTGTTATTTCTCTTCGACTGGATGTGTGATGTCCTGATACACATACCTCGTTCCTAGAGTCTGACATCAAGTTTGAAAAACTCTCGTATCTCCTAATGTTTTGTGAAAGCAAAGGCCAAGAGATATCAAAGCCAATGTGCTTGTAGATCAAACTAAACACCAAAAGAGACTAATGCATCCAAAAAGATGCCTAAGTGCACACAAAATAGACCCTAAAATGTCCAAAACCCTTAGCCTTGTCTCTGATTAGACTTATGTGTCACACGTCGAGTTATAGCCTGATTAAAACAGAGACTTTCTGGACTGCTGATAGGAACAATGTGCCACATGTTGGGTTGCAACCTAATTGAAACACCACTAGTTTGAAGTCAATTGATCCAGAATCATTACCCATTTCTAAATATGATCTATTCTTGAAAAAAGAAAATCTCAACCAAATTTTAAACAAATTCCAAACTTTAGGGCGGGGTTATGAAAATATGTGGTAGGGAAACTACTTGTTTGATAGATTGCACAATCATATTTCTAGGATTTGTGTAGGACCCATGGTTACTCATAATTAACGTGCCTAAAACATGATAAAGTTGACTAACATTTTTATAAGAAGGTCTGGGTTGTGAATTTAAGTTAACAAATATACTAGCAATCGCCTTGACCTATTAGAGTAGATGTAGGCTGAAAAGTGTCACTTAGTCTGTCATATGATGGTATGATCCCATATATACTTTCCCATCTGTTGCTGGTTGAATTTCAATGTTAGTTGATAAATGTGTGTTTTTGTTTTTGTTATTTTTATATTTCACTTTCATTTATTAGTCATTTAATTGATAATCAAATTTTGTTTTGTGTTTTCGAGTTGCGGGGGAGTAAAATGTGTTCTTGGATTGAGGGGGACAAAAGCGACATCTCTGCATGCCCCAATGATGTCCATGAACCTATTGGGTTTTGACTAAAAATTTGTAAAGATGTCTTTTCAGGAAAGGAGATCATTGAACAAAATTTATTGAGTTTCCAGAGTTGGATAATTTAAAGGAGTACAAGCTCGGGATCAAGCAATTGTGAAATAAATGTTATAGAGGAGCATGTTGTACTAGTCAGAATAGCAACCAGGTATGTTAGAGACGGAGATCAAAGAAATGTTGTTTTTTTGACAATGAAGGCATTACCAAACAAGTACCGTTCATTTATCAAGGACCAGATATATTTCAAAAGGTAGCAAGTAGTTGACTTGTTCACATTTAAATGTCTAAGTTGTTACTGATAGAGAAGGAGAGAGAGAGAGAAAGAACCTTTTGTACGTAGTATCTCATTCTGCCCCAAGAAAATGTAACGTAGAGATTTACTTAGATACCGACATCAACACCAATCTTAACATGTAACGAGCCAGATGTTTTAAGAGATGCAGACATTTAATATCACAATCCTAGAGAAGATTGTAGGTATATGCTAAGGCTTGTATATTAAATAGGTTTATTGGGCTATGTAGTTGGTGACAGGTTTGTGTAATTGGGCTTGGTATTGGTTTGAATTGTATTAGGTCTGGCTTAAGGTTAACGACTATAATGCTATAAATACTGGTGACCTCCTCCTAGAATAGGTTACACATTCGAAATAGGCAAGAGGAGGGCACAAGGATCATTTCGAATTCTCTCTAGGAAGATTCTTTGTACCGGGCGTGTGTGATTAATAAATGTGTGCAATGAAAGGTATTTCATTATCTTTATAATCACCCATTCTTCTACTCATTTTCTTATTTGCTTGAATCACATCCTAAACAGATTCTGCACGTTTATGGTGTTTAGATATCGTGTGAGGGTTGTTTTGATCCTTACAAAGGGTCTCTTTGGGTGCAGCCTCTTAATCCCTCAAGGTAAATGTATGGTATATCCTTTTTTCACCCATCCAGACTCTACTCTTTGGGTCTGATCTTACCGTTACGTTTGTTTTATAATGATTAAGTAACTATTACAAGTTTCATTACTATCATTAACTCATTACACATCTTTATTATCACCACTAGACTGCCTGCGGGAGAGCATTTTTCACCTTTATCACCATTACTGACCAAAACTATTTGAAAATGCGTGAGCATCGGATCGTCTACTCGATCTAGCTAATCGGACATCAAAACGTAATTAACCAATTGTTTTATTGATCAATGAAGAACAACTACAACCAGTAAACACTCAGAAATAGACTCAGAGAATACACACTCAGAAACACACACTTAACAGATCTCGCACGCTCAGAACTCTCTCAATTACAAAGACCAAACATCTATATATACTAGCTGCTCCGAGCTTCGGCCGAACCTCAGGTTCGCCCAGGCCAAACCTCAGGTTCGGCCAGTCCGAACTTCAGGTTCAGACCTAGTTCGGCCAGACCTAGTTTGACTTGATCTTGTACATTGCTTGATACTTCACACGACGCACATATCAGGTATCAACAAACTCCCCCTCGTCGTGTGCAGTATCTCTTTAATATCATCAACTTTGTATCTTCAATCAAGCTCCCCCTCAAGTGTAGAATCCGTTCGTTCAATGAAATGAATCTTCAAACAAACTCTTCCTCAACTCGATCGTAACTTGATCTTGAATACTTGATGACATTTTAGTGTATCTCTGGTCTTTCATCAGCATCTTCAGAAGACTTGAAGTTGTGATATCTTGCACATAGTAACCTGCTCAAACATTTTAAATAATCTTGGTGCAAAACGTCTCTTTGAGACTCCAAGATATGATTTTGAAAATTGATTTGTATCACGTGTTGAACAGATAAAAAATAAAGCAGAAACAAAATCTTTTTGGTTATTCAAAGTTTATGCTAAAACACACCGAAAATCTTTTTGGCTTATCTTCATATGAAATAAAATTGCAATACAGAATCAAACACTATTTTTTGTTTATCTTAGAAGTACAAAAGATAGAATTTAAATTATGCAAGATGGAGGTTTTAATAATTTATCCTACAAAATTTAATTTTTTTATATCATTACATATCACAGGAATCAAACTTTGAAGTTGATGGGAAGAAGACACCACCATATGAGACCATGAGTAGTGGCATGATACGATGTGACCACGACAACACTTGTTTGTAAAGTTATTGTTATTATTTTTTTTTTGTTTTTTTTTTGTTTTTTTTCTTTTCTTTCACCGCTCAAGTAATTACACACCATGTCTTCTTTTTAAATAAAACCTCATATTTACGTAACCACCATTACACACATTTATCAACATCACTCGATTGTCTACAAGGTTTCCCGCATGACATTCCCTTTTCCCATCACATAGTCAAACATAGTTACGGATGGTCTAAATCATTGATATTATCGGACTATAACCCTTTGTTTGATCTTTTGTTAGCTATTCATGTTAAAGTTCATTTGTAATTTAAGCAGTTAAGAATGATTTTTTGGAATATTATTTTCTATATAAAAGACCAACAAGTCTGGCAGTGATGTACCATTAAAAACAACTTTAAAGTACAAATATTTGTTGCATAAGGGTTTTAATAGCTCGATATTAAAAGGGAAAATATTATGTTCAAAACACGTTGTATTCTCCAGTTAGTTAAAATGGTCGGTGGCATTTGAGATTGATCCATGTGTACTATAACAGCTGTCTATTGCTCTTTCTCATCATTCTTGTTATGTGCTCTTTCTCTTCCCGACATCTCCAAAATAATATTTTCTGCTTTCTTTTATCTCTCTAGAGTTGTTCTTTGTCTCTTGATATTTATTGTGTTGTCGGGATGTGGCCATCGTTAAACACCGCAATCTGAAGCTTATGGTCGTTTTGTGGCTACTGGAGTGTTACCCTTGGCTAGGATATATTAGTTGTGCTTGCACTTTGGTGTGTCACAGATCTCGAGGTCGTTTAAGCTTAGGTACAATTTGGTGGCTACCAGAGTGTTGGCGGTTGCTTATCTCCGATTATCTATTGTCATTTTGATGACCACTTGGGTTTTTTTTTGTCTTTTCTTACACCAAGGTTGTTTTATTTGGGGGTTTATATCTTATTTTATTTTCAGATCTCTGTTGGAGTTGGATTCAATAGATAGATAACTACTATTTTGTGATTTTTTGTTACTGTTGGAGTTCGAATCTTCTACAACTCCAATAGGACAAACCCCAATGGATGATTTTTGCTATGCATATGAGATTTGCTTTCTGGATTTGGAACATTGTGGGTGTTTTACATTTCATTTATGTCTTCTTTACACGTTATCGGGTAACAATGTTTGTTTGTTTGAGGCTGTGATGATCCTTTGAGGATTTGAGCATGCTTGCATATGTAATTTGCTTGCCGGATTTGGAACATTATGTGTGACAATCCGGCCTTCCGGGTGGGACACGAACCACAGAAACAGATAAAAACTGATAAAACTGGTGAAACCGGAACACGTGTATATAGGCGTAGTATGTTAATTAAGGTATTAGAAGAGTCTAGTAGCCTTAAAACACTTCAGAAGTATCACACACAAGTCGGTGTCTCGAAATATTGGCGATTAATTGAAAATTGGTGAATATAGTGAATTATGTAAAAACCGGTACGTGAATTTAATTGCATGATCCTAAATTGTTATATCGCAAGTTGATACTTTATTTTATTGGATTTGATGTGAAAAAATGATGGTGAATTGAAAATGGTAGAAAACTTTGAAAACCGTGACCAAAAACACAAAAAATGGATGAAACGGGCTGTGGTCAACAAAAGTCAACAAGGCTGCCAGACGGAGAGCTCTAGGCGTATCGCCTAGAGCAACCCAAGGCCCTAGGCGATACGCCTAAACAGACATTTTCAGCAAAACCCTATTTTTTCCCTATTTAAGCATCATTAGCCACCCCCATTCATTCTTATCAGCTCTAAACGATTTCTCTGCATTTTTCACGTCTCATATCATCTCCACACTTATTCATCTTCAAGATTTAAGCTTTTTTCAAGTTTCAAGCCTCGATTTCATCCTTCATCATCCTACATCATTCAGTATGTGGTTTCTCATGTTTTGCTTGTGTTTAAGTTGTCAAGATCCAAGCTTTTTAATGGATCTAAATCTGATCTATGATTGTTTAATGATATCTAGTATAGATCTAGTGATTTGGATAGAAAATAATGCATCTTTTGATAAAAAAAAATATGGCTTTTATGCTTGATATAGTGATATGAGCTAGATCTAGGATTTTTCATGGAAATCATGCATGCATGTGATTAAAGTTGACACCTTGATGATGGATCTATGTGCTAAATGATAGATCAAGTTAGATCTAGGGTTTCTATGATGTAAAGTTGTGATTTTTACGTAAGATCTATGAGGAAAACTTGATTTCAGTTGCCATGCATGCAAGATCTTGAATATAGGCACATGTTTGGTGTTAGATCTACTATGTGGATGGGTAATCTAGATTATTGGGTACATGATGATGTATAAAGTTGCAAGCTTGATGATCAATTGCATGTAGATTATTTCATAAAAATTATTTACATGAAAAAAATGGTGAAAATGGCTAATTAGGGCAAGATAGCAAGCATGTACGTGATTGGGAATCTTTGTCATGACTTAAAACATGCTAAATAATAATCTAAGTGGTTTGCATGAGATAATAATGATGTGTAACCATATGATTAGCTCACATGGGATAAATATATTGTAACACCCCGATATTTCCGTCTAGGTAATTACGTATCTTAATATGTTTACCTATGTGCTTTACTGTAAATACGTGTTAGAAATAGTAATAAATGAATAAAACACGTGTTTGTATGATAAACGGCTTTAGAAATGATGAGATATGAATGACTACGTCTCGTATACGTGTTTAAATCGTGAATACATGCTTATGTGAATATCATAAATCATTGATAGGAAAACACATATAGCAATGTATGTTAATAGTTAACGGAAAAGTAAAAGGCCAAAAACGTAATTTATGCAAAGTTATAAGCCTCCTAATGTGTCAAATTCAAAGCTTAGTCACCCTAGGACGTGTTAAGGGCCTGAGACGCACTCCATGAGTATAAATAGAAGCTCTGATCGGCCTAAACAACTCGCCAATTCACGAAAACAACCCCGAAAACCCCTATTCCGAACCAGCAACTTCGTCGGTCGATTTCTCTCAAACATTGAGGAGTTAGGAGCTGAAATTTTGCAGTCAAGCTTCATTAGGTAGGTTCTAAAATAACCTCTTTCAGTTTTGGCTAAATCATTTTCTAAGTATGATTTCTAAAACCATGCTAAAATTAGGGTTCTTGAGCTTGTTTTGTCAAAAGCGGATGAAATCGGGTGGGAAATAGGGTCTGAATTTTTGTAGATAATCCTAAAATAATGTGTTTTAAGAAATCCCTAAGTTAATTTTACAATTGGAAAAGGTTTGGTTAAGGTTTTGTTAACGAGTCAAAATTAGGGTTTTCGTAATGTTACTCTGCCCAAATTAACTAAACGATGTTGAATTAAGCTTTAATCTTTTAAAAGATATTATAAAATGTCATAATGGATAATATCCTAAGTTGGTATGAATTAAAAATGAGTTTTGATAATAAAACGAGAAATTCATGAAAATAGGGTTTCTAAATATGATTACTTAATATAAAACAATCTGAAGGGCACGGGGACTTGATTTTTGGTATAATACCATGTTTACATATATAATAAGTATATATGAAATTAAATTGGATACATAATCAAGTATTTAAAATACCAAGTTAATCGGATATTTAGAAGTTCGTGCGGACTGGAAGGGTAAGCGCCTGTACATTGGGGTTTCTGGCAAAGCGGGGGCGTCGCATAAATCCCAACTGGGAACTGGCATACCTCACTGGGCGATCCGGGAGTGAGCGTTTACTTATAGGAATGCACGTCTTCGTATTATCGTTAAAAGAAAAGGATAACCGCCTAAAGGGCATTTTGGTTATTTTGACATTTAAAAAGAAATGAACTTAATAATTGAATATTATTAAGATACTAAAATATTTAAATAAACATACGAAGTCTTTTAAACCTTGCGTTAACATCATACAATACGTGATTAGGTTTAAATGTTTAATTGGAAGACGTAAAGGAGGTTGTGACTGAACTAAATTGCTTAAGAGAATAAGGTGAGTTCTATGAGCCCACTTTTAAATATTTTAAATGTTTTACTATTTTCGGGCTGATATAAATGCAAAGTTATTACTTTTAAAAGTATTTGAAATGACGTTTGCCTATTTTGTGTTAATACACATACGTGAAATGTGATAATGCTTATGACTATTTTAAAGTTGTTATTACCAGCTATGAACTCATTTTGGGAAGGTTATAATGCACGGGTAATAAAGATATTAAACTTTTTCAAGTAAAGTTTAAAAAGGGAAATTTAGTTTTTCGGATAAAGAAAATAACCGTTGGGGTTAGTTTTAAAATCCAAGCAAAAGATTTTCTATGTAAGAAGGGAGACTGTGGTTGTACAACTAAAAGCGGGAAATGACGGTTCCCGGAGTAGTGACGGTTACTCTGTCATACCGTCAATTTCCACTAACAGAGTTTTACCGTGTGGGGCGTGAGCAAACCAGGATCCTAGTCCATTAGTTACATCAAACAACCATTAATTAACAAAAGATTTCCATTATGTTAAAATATAATATAAATTCAGAGTTTTACAAAATGCGGAAGCATAAACAAAAGATTTAGTATTTGCATGAAACATTGTTATTTAAAATAACGTAACTTGCATAGAAAACCATAGCAGGGTTTTAAGGGCTCATGCATGCATACTCGTGATACTCGAACATCTGTGACCTGAGAGAAACATGTTTAAAGAGGAAGTGTCAACCAAAAGGTTGGTGAGTTCACAAAAGTACATATCTACAACTAGTATAGACATGCAGTACAAATACAACAGTTTTATTCGTTGTTTAGTTATGTATATTACAAGTACAATCCATATCGTAGGTAGCTAGCCTAAGTTCATGTCACTAAAACGTTCGCAACCGAAGCTAACTATTAAAGTGTATGAATTCATCCTTACGTGTTTTTTGCCTTCCCCGTGTCTACTCGATCACGGTAAGTTAGGCTGACATTGTCCTCAGTCTGACAGCCAGTCGGGTGGTGCATCTCGTGCTCGCTGAGTGGGATTTGTCAGACCCCGGTTCGATATAGTAAGTTAGGCTATCCCTTCGCTTGCTATTAACGATTCGATATAGTAAGGACTTAAAGATAAAGCATTTTTCGTGAACATGTGATACATATTGGATTTATACTTTAATCATACATCAAAAGTTGTTGTGTCATCACCCTAACCCAGGTGTAACGCGTTTGCGTGTTATCGTCCAAACCCGAACGTAACGTAAAAGGTTGTGTAACTCACCTTAGGTGCACAACAATTCCAGATAAGTAACACCGCAAGTAGCAATTAACGAGCCTTGTGCAATCTACTAAGTACCTAACGAGCATAAATATATAAATGTGTGTTCAATTGAAACTGACTAGGTCTAGACAAACGATGAACTTAAACAATGTTAAACTATGACAGGACGTAGGTTCATCAAGTCCAAAACGAGTTGAAGGTTGACACATTGCCAAAATCATAACGATTGCGAATGTCGAGGAAATGTATATTGTTGGCCAATAATATACGTTCATGAAATCGAATAATAACATGTATATTTATAACCAAATACACAATAATATTAATAACAAATTTATAAAATACACGACGTATATATATAATTTATTCAAAGTGTTTGAGAGTTCTAAAAACTCTATTTAGCATAATTCAATATTACATATATATTTAGTCGTCAAAATACACAATACATCCAAGATAATTAATCCAATAAATATATCTATATATTTGTAAAAAACTATTTTAACCCAAAATAAAGAGGTAATCCAATTTTACAAACCAATAACAACGTTTGTGGGTTTAGAATATGACAAGAATCGACCTTGGTATACATTCTAGATGGTTTAATGTCAAAAACAACATAAAACTAATAAAAACAAAAACTATGGAGCTCACCAGGTCAAACTCGTGACCTCTAGGTCTCAACAGTAGCACCCTAACCACTGAGCTAAATGTCCCTTTGGTTAACAGCTCGAACAGGAAAACTTTTGATTTATACAGTGGCTAAATCGGTTTCTTAAAAAAAAAGTAGAAAACATGGGGCTGGGAGGGTTCGAACAGGCGACCAACTGTGTACAAGACTAGCGCCTAAACAATTGTGACTGGTTGTATTTGGTGGTCTGAGTTTGTTTGTTAGTTATATAACCAGCAGGTTCTCTGGTCTTCTTCCCCACAAGAAACCCTACACCCTGTTAATCCTCGACCCACCATTGATGATCATAAACACTTTACATAACTTCTAAACGATGAATAGGGACATTATGATTGGAATATTAGATTGGTTTTAGGAATACCTCTTGCGGGAATGAACTCCGATTCTAATAACGATGGCGACCAAACTCGAATGACAACTCTGACCCATCACCAGAATTAAACCTCGATGCCTCTGTTGCTACTGTACTCGTGTGGAATAGCTATGCTAGTGCGATGGTGGTGTAGCGGCGAGGAACCCAAAACTGGAAACAAAGGAGGTGGTCGGATTTCTTGGTGGCGGTGGCTCTCGATGATGTACATCCGAGAGTGTTTGTATGGTTTTTTTTCTTTCCTTTTCTTGTGAACTGCTTGAGGTAATCCAATTATTAGTTCATGACAGTGATTAACCGATCATAGTTCGTAACCGATGTCGCAATGAATCGGAAATTGAATATTGGGAGGTTATCTGAGTTGGACAGGTGCCGCTTCAATTGGTGACTCAAATTGAGTTTGTGGAATTTAAGGAACAGTCCCTCCTTACTTTGCACAAAGAAAACCCAGGTTTTAGAAATTACAGAAGCAGTCCTCCAGGTTTATGTAGTGGAATTTCAAGTTTAGAAAATGGCAAGATCGACCCCTCAAGGTTTAGAACCCCTACCCATGGCTAACTGACATAACTCCATAAAACACTCACACTAGGGAAGCCATTTATTTCTATAAAACGTACGCACGGTATCTTATATTCAAATAAATACACCAAATATTATAATTAAAGCGTTTACAACCCGAAGTATATGAATCACATAAAATATGAAATGCAATTCACATAAAATCATAAAAATAGTTTACATGAAATCGTGCAACGATTTATCTAAAATACGCCACATAAAGTCATAGACGTTTTACGTGAAACAGCACCACATAAAAGCATAAAAATAAAGTATAGTTCCACATAAAATCTTAAAACATCTAATTCCCTTGAAATCTTAGGTTGTGCATATTGATCATGTTCATTAGGTTAATTCACCGACATCTAGACTCGTGTGCAATGTTTGTGTAGTGGTGGTCACATAGAAACTCTAATTATGTGTTTAATGCGATGCATGCATGAATGCTCATATAACATTCAAATCACATAAGTTTAGCTTAACCAGGAATTGCCTGCAAATTCGTGTTATCACATATATGACACGTAACGTTAACTATTCCAGTTAACTAAGATAACATAAGTTATTAACGGAGTTAACCCGTAAATTACCTGTTATCACATACTCTATGAATGATATTCGGATGGCGACGGTTGCCCGAAGAGCTAACGTGGTTCCAATAGACAATGCTTAGTACAATGAATGATTTGGTATAACTCTGTGTTGAATGAATGTTTTGGCATAACACTGTTATGTTTTTTTTACCTGATAAATAAGGCTGTTAGGCTTAAGCGTTGGAATAAACTTTTAAGAAAAAGGTAACGCTTTTAGAAAAACGTAGAACTCACTAGCGTAAGCTGATCCCTTAAAGTATGTATATCAGGTGATATTAAGGATCCGAGCTTAAAGGGAAAGGCTAAGGTTTGAGCAAGGTGAGGTGGGCAAGCTGTTCGTGTGAAGCTGTAAGGTTGCTGGCATAAGTAATGTAGATAGATGCATATCTAATAATCGTTATCTTTCGTAGTTATAGATAACCGTTTTAATAGTTTTATCTTACTTGTACTTGGCATTATAAATAAATAAAAAGTTTTTAATTTCCATTGCTTTAGTTATCTCTGTTGTACCTTGCGTTCATGAGTAAATCCGATGAGTGACCCCTTCTAGAGCCAAGTCTGGGAGTGGGCTTCACATATATATTTATCAGGAAATAAATAAGTTATGGAAATGCATTCATATGAACTTGAGGATTTCTTGGCTATGTGTTTGCATGTCATAAACCAATTATGAGTTATATGGGTATACAAGTCCCAAGTCTCATACCTCGGTTGGAAAGACAAGACTTTGTATGATTGTTCCATTGATCATACATTGTATACGTGGTATGACGTCGTAATTAATTGTGATGCATATATGTTTGCCATGTAATATGTTATATGTGATAGAAAACATTAATATGATCAGCAATATGTTGTCGAGTCCACTCATCCAATATCCGCGAATTGTCGGGATGTTCGGTCAAACAAGGTCAACACTTACACGGTTTTATGTGTCATAGGAAAATTCTAGGAGGTCTTCACTACTTCTTGGTGGTTTGTTGACTTGGAATAGCTTATTTTCACCCTAAGGTGAGTTCACGACCCCACTTTTACTATTGAACGCTTTTCGGGGAGAAGACATGTGGTAAACTTTTACGGTTTTTTAACTGCTTATTTGTTTTACATACTAGTTTATAAATAGTAGATGAAAGACACGCAAGGGAGTCCTTCCACCAATAACATAAGCCATTTTATATCAGTGATACCGGGAAAATGTTTGGTAGATCTACTGGGTCTGACAAGCTCTGCCCGCGCTAGTCGCTCTAGCTCCTACTGGCCCTTAGAGGAGAGAGGAACGGGTATAATGTTGTCCTAACTCGGCGTTGTGTTCCGTATTATAGCACAACCGGAAGGCAAAAACTAAAGTCTGTCAGTTATGGTGATTACGAATTCCTACTAGTTTATAAATTTCGTGGTCTAGCTAACCCAAATATATAAAATGCAATGTTTTGATTAACTGATTTTGTAAACTTGTTTTCGGGAATGGGATTCCTGCTGGGTTACGTCTCGATGAGAGTAATTGGTTAAACTTATATTTTCTGGAAAAACGATGTTTCCTACTTTTTAACTATGTGAATTCACCAACCTTGCGTTGACTCTTTACATGTTTCTTCTTAGGTCCTTAGGAGGAAGTTGTTAAGGCACGCACGCTTAGGATCATTGATATTTGGTCTGCATTGTCATGTTTGGTTTAAACTTGTTTTATCGCCTTGGGCGAAAGACTCATTATATTGTTTATGTTTCGCTTCCGCAACGTTTGTTTTGCATAACTAATGGTTTGTCACTTCCGCAAATGTTTTTACTAAACTTGATAAATGCTTCCGCACTGTTTTTGGCTACTACTACTTAACTCTGATAAAAAATATGTTTTGGAAAATGTGTTTTGGTTATTGAGTAGACATATAGATGTTCGAAGTGTCTGAAGACTCAGATCCTGGTGGTGGCCTTGGTGGTCATGGTCCTGCCACCAGTCGCGCCCCAGGTCTGTGAAGCCCCGAGGGCGGCGGGTTTTCCCGGGGTGTGACAGAGTGGTATCAGAGCGGTCGGTCATAGCGAACTTAGGATTGCATTAGATCCAACTATGACTAGAGTTAGTTAGACACACACATAGACACATATACGCAATTCTCTTTGTTAGAACACAATGTAAATATAACGGAAAACAATCAAGTATTAGAAGAAAAGAAAAGATATATCCTCAAAAGAGAAAGGATATGAAAATCTGTACAATTTACAGATTTTTGCATTCGTACAAAACTACTCCAGAATTTCCTAAGTAGTTCTGTACAGACCAGATTCTACAAAAATCCTCATTTCTGTAGAAGGCTTCTAATGGGAAGCATTTATGGCTTTCAAAGAAGAGTACTGAAAAGTTATGGACTATCAGAAGATATAGTTTACGAGAAGAACAAATTCTGACTTTGTGTGAAGAACAAGTAAAAGTGAATACCAACTTGGCATTTAACATGAAAGTAGTTGAAGAATGTTGAAAAGAGATAAACTGAATATCCACAATTTATCTCTATATACTCTGACACACTCCAAATTCAACCGTCCTCAACCACTTTATCCACTTGCAACCTGCCACTACTTCCTATAAATAGCAAGCGGACTTCACCAAAGAAAGCAAGATAACAAGCATACAATTCACAAGCTTCTCAAAGCAGTTACAACTTACTCCCATAGAAAAGTTCTTTCTGTTGATACATTGTTATACTATAAACTCGTGTAAACCATTATTTACATTTGAGATATACAAAAAAAACCCTTTTTATGAATTGTTGTCTTCCAATTTGATTACTTTATGCAACTTATTCATTTTGTTTAAATCAAATTATGCCAATATTGTTAAAGAGCCCCTCACGGGACCCAACAATTGGTATCAGAGCAGATTGAATAAACAATATTCAAGGATCTTGCTTTTTAACATCTTTCCTTTAACGTCCCTTAAAAAATGTCTTCAAGCTGGAATAATGGAAAATCTCTCGGCTCATTACTAAAACCCCCTATGCTTGCCAGGGAGGAATACCCACAATGGAAAATTAGAATTACCAACTTTCTAAAAGAAGTTGACCAGTTCCTGTTGGATTGCATAGCCAAAGGACCCCATTGTCTCACAGTCTACATTCCTGAGATAAAGGAAACTGAAACCTCAGCCGGTGTTCCTACTCGCACCATACCTAAAGATAGAAAAGGTGGAGCGAGGAGGACAAACCAAAGAGATAAATGAGGACAGAGCCAAAACTATTCTCATTATGGCTCTTCCGCATG
Organism: Deinandra increscens subsp. villosa; assembly: GCA_039602395.1. Lineage (NCBI taxonomy): Eukaryota > Viridiplantae > Streptophyta > Magnoliopsida > Asterales > Asteraceae > Deinandra > Deinandra increscens. Next base: position 80,895,223 of record JBCNJP010000010.1, on the reverse strand, counting down.
AGATATTATGTCAAGTTGACTGCAATACCTTAGCCAAGGCATATGGGATGCCCTTGAAAAACTCTTTGATGGAGGAGATTAAATGAAATAAAATAAAAGAACTAAGGCACTAAACGAGTATGAATCTTTCAAATCACTCCCTAGTGAGTCACTCTTAAACACTTACAAGCATTTTGCCACAATAATCAACAACTTAAGAAAGTTCAATGTTTCCAAATCAAATAGGAAACAAATATCAAATTTATAAAAAGCCTTCCTCATGAATGGAGAAGTCTAACCATGACTCTGTAATCTACTTTGGATTTGGAAGAAAAAAGCCTAAATGATCTTTTCTGTATTCTAGACTCTCAAGAACCTGAAATACTGGATATCTCCAAAACCAAGATCGATACACTGGCTCTTTACTCTGAAAAGAGGAAAAGAATCACTAAACAAGAGCCAATCTATTCTAGAAGAAAAGATTTAAGTGACTCAGAAATACAATCCTCTGAAAGTGAAACAGAAAATGAGTCATTTGAAAAATCATTAGCACTACTTACTATACAGTTTGGAAGATTCAACAAAAGGAATCCCTCCTAATCAACCAAGATATTTTTTTTCAAAAGGTAAAGAAAGCAAAAAACAACCTTCAGAACTTAACAAACCTGAAGTTGACAAAAGTGATATAAAGTGCTTCAAATGTGGAGTAATGGGCCACTATGCCTTTGAATGCAAGAATAAAAAACTCAAAGATGCAACATACTATAAAATAAAGTATGAACAGGCCATGCAGAAAGAAAAAGCATTAATGGCTGAAGTTGAAAACTGGGTCTCAGACTCTTCATCTGAAGAAGAATGCCATGGAAACAGATGTCTTATGGCTAATGATGAATCTCAGTCATTCGATCTCTCTGAAGCTTCACATGAGAAACAAGTAAGCTCCTCTCATGCTGATCTAATCTTTCAATTCGACAACATGTCAACAACTACAAAGTTCTTCAAGAATACTCAGAAAGAAACAAACTTTTAAATGAAAATAAATTAAAAACCTTTAAAGAAGAAATAAACTCTATCCTATCTGAAATCCATCAACTAAAAGGAGATCGAGAAAATGAATTGTCAAGGCTAAGACAACTCGAAACATAGAACTTGAGCAATAAAGCCAGAATTGATCATTATGAGACCGAGCGTGCAACCTTATATCAAAGGTTGCATATGGAAACAAAAAACTTAAATGGCCTCATAAATGCTCATGACCAACTTGAGAACATGATAAATACACCCAGAAACTATGGTCAAGGGATCGGGTATGTTCACGGGACTAAGAGCTCTAAGACTGTCATTATAAAAAAGCAGCAGTCAAAATGACTCACGAATGGACAACAATGCCAAAGATAAAAATCCAGTTTCCGAATTCTCAATTCATCATCAGTCTGATCCTGATGACTCCAACAAATCAAAATCTGAGTCCACCAGTTCTTCAAGTCAAAACTTCAAAAACTTCGGGGAAAGAACAATCTATAGGCACTGTATGTGCAAAGACATGAAGAAATTAATTGGAAAACACTACAACATGAAAAGCATAAACCTTGAAAATGCTATCACCTCTTTCAGTGTCTCTTCCAAATCTGTGAAAATCAAAAGAAGAAAAGAAAATGCAGAAACAGTAAACAAAAAACCCAAAAGTAAATGGGTTCCAAAAACCAGATAATTATTTTTTTGAGTTGTACAAACATTCTTCAGAATTTCTGAAGAACATCTGTAACAACCAAAAACTCTTCTCCCTCGCACTTATCTAGGGGGAGCCTTTTTCTTTCCTTCTTTTATCTTTTTATCTTTCCTTTTAACCCAAATAAATGAAGATTCTAAAAGGACATGTGATACTCCCAGAATCTCTCTTCAAAAAGTTGACTTTCTCTTCCCTCTTGAAATGCAATGATACCCATCAAATCACATTTTTAAATGACAATGAGCATATCGGGAAGCAAATCTTTGTAAGTTAAGGCACCCAAAAGGGGCAATAATAACTATACAATTTGGAGAATGATGAAAATAAGAGTTAATTTCCTCTCATAAACCTTCTCAACCACCTTCCACAAGAGCCTAACTAGCCAACAAAGCCCTAAAGTCTCACTGACAAACCTTCAGACATCTGTACTCTTCTCGGTTACAAATAGATAGATGTCCTTTTCATAATCTACTCATCCCAATCTCCATCTAAACAAATCATCATCCAAAAATGGATCTTCGAGCTTTAATGGAAAGACAAGCATTCCAAATTCCACTTCACCACACCCACAATCTTTGTCTTCATACATCTAACCACCAAGAAACATTCACCCAAATGATGAGATTCTTACAAATTTGTGTTGGGTTTTACAGTGGGTGTCCAGGTTGCCCGTTAAAATTTATTACCGACTAAATTTACGAGTTAAATAATCAAAATTAATGCGCAACGGAAAATCGTTTTACAATACGAATTAGTTAAACCGTAAACAGGATCTGATCACCATGTACGCGTAAATACAGTAAAATTAAATTGCGTCTAATCTAATAGTAAATTAGATATACCTTGGTGGAGTCCAAACATTTGTCTGAGACACCGGGTTTCGATGAACCGGCGCTAGTATCAACGGCAACGCCCGACTCAAACCGGCGAGTCAAGTCTTCAACCGACTGTGAAAACGGGGCCTCAGGCACCATAGTTGCGTTCACCGAGTGAACCGGTGGTGGTGGCGGTAACGAAACCATGTCATGGATCATGGAATTCCAATCAAAAGGTTTCGCCGTGCATGGCGACGAAACCGATGTCACTTCGATTTCATCCGACGCGCGTGGAAGCAGCGAAGCAAGTGGCGTAACGACGACGACATAAAGTGGTGCCGGCCACTTGGAACTTTCATCGGATTGGACGGTGGCAACACGCGACGGCTCAAACATTGGCCTCGGTGGCGCCAGTAAAGCGAACCACCTTGTGGTGGTCCTCGCCGAACAAGTCGACGGCTATGGCAGCATAGGCCGCGGAAGCCGCGGCGGAGCCGGCGACGCGCTCCTCAGCGGCGATGGCGATGGTCTCTAGCTTTAACGCGACAGCAATCAAACGAGGGTCTCGTTTCACCATTGTAGCAATCGAAAAAGCGATGGAGATGGTAGTGGTTGCGCCAAAAACTAGAAGGAGAGGGAGAGGGGGCGGTGACGAGTTTATAAATGCCGTGGTCTAGCTAACCCAGGTATATAAAATGCAATGTTTTGATTAATTTATTTTGTAAACTTGTTTCCAGGAATGAGATTCCTGCTGGGTTACGTCTCGATGAGAGTAACTGCATAAACTTATATTTCCTGGAAAAACGATATTTCCTACTTTTAAACTCTGTGGATTCACCAACATTGCGTTGACTCTTTACATGTTTCTTTTCTGGTCCTTAGGAGGAAGTCGCTAAGGCACGCACGCTTAGGATCATTGGTATTTGGTCTGAATTGTCATGTTTGGTTTAAACTTGTTTTATCGCCTCGGGCGAAAGACCCATTAAACTGTTTATGTTTCGTTTATGTTTCGTTTTCGCAACATTTGTTTTGGATAACTAATGGATTGTCGCTTCCGAAAATGTTTTTCCTAAACTTGATTAATGCTTCCGCACTATTTTTGGCTATTACTACTTAACTCTGATAAAAATCTGTTTTAGAAAATGTGTTTTGGTTATTAAGTCGAGCATATAGATGTTCGAAGTGTCTAACGACTCAGATCCTGGTGGTGGTCACGGCGATCATGCCAGTGCCACCAGTCGCGCCCCAGGTTCGTGGAGCCCCTAAGGGCGGCGGGTTTTCCCGGGGTGTGACATTATGGGTCTTTTATGTTTCATTTGAGTCTTCTTTACACGTTGGTGGGTAACAACGTTTGTTTGTTTGAGGTTGTGATGATCCTTTGAGGATTTGAGCTTGCTATATGGTGATTTATAATGGTTTTGTGATGGTTTATTTAAGGTTGTGATGATCTTTCTGAGTAGGGGTTTTTAGGGTTTTTTTTTGGCATGGAAGTTTGTTTTTGCAGCCATAGGACCCTATTCCCTCCTTTTTTACAACCTTCTTTGATGATTTGAGCTTGTTGGGTGATCTCTACTTGTTGAATGCTTATTAACAGTGGCTATCTGTTCTTGTTGATTGCTTATTAACAACATTATGACTTTTTATGATGCTTTATTTAAATCTGAACTTACTAGGTGATCGGTGCTTGTTGATTACTTATTAACAATGGCCCATGGGTGTAGCACCTACCTTTCCTTTTATATATTACCCTCTTTACAAAAGACCAAAAGGTCTCACATCAAAGTACTACTAAGAACAATATTGATGTACAATTTCGTGTTGCATAAGGTCTCTTTCTCTTGGTTTGCTATCTCTCTTATAAGTCTCATAGTAGTGTGTAAGTCATTGCAGCAAGAGTGTGCAACTATTGGAGCACAAGCTCATCTTTCTTAGTTATGTTTAATCTATGTATGTGAATCATTTCTTGATCATGTACTCAAATATATACATGTTTTCTACTAATTATCATCCACTTCTCGAGATAAAACTGACTAACTACTAGCAAAACAAAGCTTTTGTGTTTCCTTTTTAGTTTTTCAGGTTAATCTAGGTGAAAATCACAAAAGAAGTCAAATAAGCATAAAATAGAACAAAAAAAAATTAATTGATGATTTTTGGCTTAAGCATGGCCCATGTTCCGGCTAGCACGGTCCGTGCTCCATTTCAACACATGTTCTGAAGAGTTGACTCTGGCCTCTGACAAGCACGACCCGTGTCCTGTACTATCTAGATTCTGATAGATTCACTGACAAGCACGACCCGTGTTCTGCTGAGCACGACCCATGCTCCATGCCCGAGTTTTCCTAGCCAGCTCAAGATCTCATTCCAAACCGCTAAATTCTTCCTTATTCTCTTAGATTAGTCTCTTGTTTTTCTTTTTGAGCCATTTGTTTTAGGCTTTTTAAGTCTTCTCTCAAAGTTTGAGAAGTTTAGATTTTAAAATGTGTTTGTCTTGAACCTTTTTCTTTCTTTTAAGCAAATCTTTAAAGTCATGTTTGGCTAAATTCTTACACTTACTTGGGGGAGGCAAACCTTTGGTGGATTGGTAAAGTAAGTCTTTAAAATTACCTTAAGGTGTGGGAAAAAGACTTTGTGAAAAAATTTCATATTGAAAGTTTATTGTTGGTCCTTTTTCACATGCTTACCTTATGTATAGTGGAACATTGCGAACCTCTAAAGATACCGAAAAATGTGATCGCCGGTACATGACACTCGGCTTGGGGAAGTGATGCATGACTTGCAAAAAAACGGCAAAAAGTCACTTCTCATGGGAAACTAAACATTTGTGTGGCTTATGTCTATGTAAGTAAGACACCGAACTCACGCGAAAGTGGTTTAAAGGTATTGGTTGGGAAACTAGGTTGGTAATAATTTGTCTCCGTGTAGATCCGATGGTAAATGTGTTGGAGAACTTGACTTCGGTTACAACCAACTGTGCATGCGCGAAAGCGGTGCATGGAGGGAAACGACCCTTAGTCCCTAATGAAAATGCTTTTCTGAATACAATAATCCAGTGCATGGGTTGTTCCCATGCTGGTTCATGACAACGTATCCGAGTGTAACGGTACATTAACCATAAGACCCTACAATTAAGAGGCATTTAAGCACACCTTTGTTTGTTATTTTCAGACGATTCTCTCGAGTGTTTTCTTTATGAATAACTCATGAGAGGAATTGACAAAAAGGATTTGAGGCTGAAAGACGGTCCTGTCTAGCTTGAAAATAACAATCTTAAGGCTAAGTTCATTGATAATATGGTTACCAATTTCACCATTGACGAGTCCTCTCAAGTACTATTTTCATTGATTGAACAACTTAAAACCTATTTTCATTTTCTTTTCTTCTTTTCTTATTTTAAGATTAGAACCACTTCTTCCTTAAATATAATATTTGGCTAGACGTTAACAAATGTGAAGTATCAAGAGGTCTCATTTCCCTTGTGTCCTTGGACGATCTCGGTATCTTACCACCACTATACTACGTCACGATGGGTGCACTTGCCCATAGTGTATGGTGATTCCTTAAGTTATCGTGTTAATAAATTTAAAAGCTTTAGAAATAGTGGTATCGATTTGACCCATAATTGTCATATTTTTTATATACACCATATTGCACACCATTTCTTGAGGTTTTGGTTGTGATGACCTTGCTTATTAATCAGATATGAGCCACATATAGTATATAAAATTGTTTAACAAATGTTGGATCCACGAAGAAAATTGCAACTGAATTAGTTGCATGTTAGATTGAATGTTTGTAATGACTTTTGTTGTTTTGGGCAAAATCTGATTTGGGTTGTTCCTATTTTTTTGAATCTCTTTGGAATTTTGTCTTGGCTATGGCATGTTGGATAGAATGTTTATGATGACTTTTCTTCCTGTTTTAGACATAATCTGATTTGGGATGTTCCTATTTAGTTGGAATATTCTTTCTTTTAGGTTGTGTTGTTTCTCTGACGGTGAGGAGGCATTTATTGCAAATGTCACTCAGATCTAAGCCATATACAAGTTCCATCACTCATAGCTTTAGTGTGTTTGATTTGTGATGTTATGCTTATTTGATTTATATATTTCTATTTCATAGGAAGTGATCGAAGAAGGATTTTGATATGTGAATATCACTGGATTTGAGCTGCTAGTAATCTGTTTGGAATTTTTTCTTCACTGTGGCATGATGGATTAAATGTCTGTGATGACTTTTCTTAAACTGTTTTGCTCCTTTTGTTAAACTGTATTGTTCCTTTTGTTAAACTGTATTGTCTTGGCTGTGGCATGTTGGAAATTTGAACATAATCTAACTTGGGTTGTTCCTTTATCTTAGGTTGTCAACATCCACGTACTTTAACATAATATTTTTGGATCATATTCATAATTTTGGTAATTCCTATTTTTGAAAATTTACAGGTATACCATCAATACCACAGATCATCCTAATACAATAGTCATAAACTTAATAGATCAAAATTAAGAAAAATGCTGCAACGCGCGACATGCACTGAACCTAGTTACTATAAATATGAATTTGCAATATCCAATGAACAAGATTTATGTAGTGTTTTATTTGAAATAGAATTCGCATGATTTTTGTACATATCTGCATTGATATGGAAATATTTATCAAAGGTCTATATAGCTAAAATTGTTAAGCTTTTTATTGTATATCTAGTAGGTCACTAGTTCAAAACCTTGTTTGAGCCTATTACTACTGTAATACAATTTACCATTTTTGTTACAAATTTTACTATGCATTCTACAAGTAAGTTAAGCTTTATTTTTTATTCATTTCTTGCACATGGTACAAGTGTTCTAAGTTGTCTCTTTCTATTTATTATACCTATACACACGTTCATTGACCACCCCTTATCTGTAAACACGAGAGGGTGCTCTCTCTCTCTGTCTCTCTCTATAAACCGCTTCTTTCTCTCACTTATTCTCGAGGTGGTTCTGTTTCCAACTTTGGTTACTACTTCCAGCCAGATCTGGTTATGTTGAAGCAACCGTCATTTGTATGGTTGTTCGGCTTTTGATGTTACCGGCCGCCTTCAAATTGGGATGTGTTGATGCCAACTAATCGACTTTGTGCCTAAGGTTTCTCGCTTGTGATTATACTCCGGTGTGTTCCAAGAGATCTGGATGGCTTTTCAGCCTAGGGTTTCTTTTGCGATGTGTACTGTTTCAATGGTGCTTCTTTTGTTTGCATCAGGTCGAGATGATTCCTTTTTGGTTGTGATGGTTCTAGTGTGTTGCTGGAGATCTCGATGGCTTTTCAGCCTAGGGTTTCTTATGCGACGTTTACTATTTTGACGGTTCTTCCTCTGTTTGCATCACGCTGTGATGATTCCTTCGCTGCTGTGATGGTTGTCCTTACGGTGTGGTGTAAATGATTTGTTTATCGCAGCAGTGGGCTTCATATGAGCTTGTAGGAGTTTGATGATCAGTTTAGGATCTCAGCTCTATATCAATTTTCTTTTTTTTTGATATGGTTTGTTGGTTCTTGCAACTAAGTTTAATTTATAATTATATATTATATATATATACATATATATATATATATATCTATATATATATATATAACAAAAGGTAACTTGTTGGTCTAGACACACTTTACACTATTCAAAACACATGTTTATTTCTTATTGTGTAATGGGTCGGTTATAGCATTCTCTGTCGAAAATTTGCTTATTTGTGATGGATGGCCACTGATTTGAGCTTATGATGACCTGTTTACAATGGCTATGATGATATTTCTTATTGATCTAAGCCTATAATTCAATTGATATCTATTTTGTTGGGATTGACTACTGTTGTCATGATCTTGACATAAACCTGATGGTTTTGATGATTTCCCAGTGATTCTGAGCCTAGAAAGTTCAAAAATTAAACTGACTGTTTAAGTCTGGGGTTTAGATGGTCCAAGAAAACTTATATGAGCTAATTTTGCTGGGATTGACTATTGTTGTGATGATCTTGACATAAACCTAACGACTATGATGATTTCCCAGTGATTTTAAGTCTAGAAAGTTCAAAAATCAAACTCACTGTTTACTGTTGGGGTTCTGATTATCCAAGAAAAGTGATATAAGCTTTTTACTTATTTTAGCTTTCAAATCTACATGGGAATGACTATCGCTATGATGATCTTGATATAAATCTGGGTAAAAAATTATGATGAAAACTGATCTTAGCATGACTCTCTGCCTACTTTTTAATAGCTTAAATCCAATAAAATTGAGTGGTAAATAATTAAAGATTTGAAAGATCCAACTTAACTAAGTTATAAACGGTTAAAGATTTGGAGGTTGTGATGATGTAGACATTTATACTAATTTTGAAGTGTTCAAGTTTAAAATTAATTAACAAATAGTTAAAATTTTCTATTTAATATCTTTGTCTACAACATAATTTAGTGATTACGTAACTAAGTTCATAGTGATTCCCACCACAAAACGCGGGGTTTCAATCTAGTTAATTCTGTTTTCCAACTTTTTTCTTTGTGTTAACTTGGATTTTTGTTATACACTTTTACCCCTATATTTTTTATTCCATTCCACTCATGCTATTTAGTAATTATTAGAAGGTTATAAATCGTGTTCCACAACAAGTGGACTTTACATAAAAAGAACCATGTTCGAAGAATATGTTTGGAATCTAAGAGAAAATTATGTTACAAACTACATTCTTGTGAAAATAAGTGTTAAAAGAACACGAAAGCTAACTTAAAAATAAAAAAATATAAGATTGCAATCTACTATGTAAATGTGTTACTGTTTTAAAATGTTCTGAAACAAAATATAAAAATATTTTAAAATATTAAAAATGAAAAACAATGTTTCAAACAAAATTAAAATAAATTAAAAATATTTTAGTAACATAAACAAATTAAAAACTTTAAAATTAATTATTTGTAGTTTATTTGTATAATTGGTTCAACATTTACTATATAACATTTGTAAGTTACTATGAATAGTATTTGGCCACCATTGGTCGATGTGGCCTCCCTAGGTGGATGCTGTTGGAATTTACAGTGGGATCCGGGTTATCGATTTTACTTTTACTAAAACCGATTTAATAATTTAAATTAATTCTAAATTAATTTAGCAGCGGAAACAATTTAAAACGCGGACGCAACTGTAACAGGATCAATCACCGGACACGACAAACACAGAAATATATTTATTCAAAATAAATAAATAATTAAATTAAATATCTAACGAATTAGATATACCTTGGCGGGATCCGAGCAACCGCTCGAGACACCCGGATTCAACGGGCTCGCGCTAGAACGAACTGTGACATCTGACTCGAACCTGCGAGACAAATCGTCAACGGCGGCGGCGGTAGTGGCGGCGGCAGTGGTAGAGATACCACCGGTGGTGGTGACAAAACTTTCTCCGTCGGAATGGCGATTGGTACCGTTCCCACGATGATCTCGTCACCGGTGACCGGAGGTGACACGGTGGCGGTGGCCGGCGGGTATAAGGGTGCGGGCCACGAAGAGGGAACCGGACGCGGTGGCCTCGGCTGCGCCGGCAGCGCGAGGACCACAGTGGTAGAGATACCACCGGTGGTGGTGACAAAACTTTCTCCGTCGGAATGGCGATTGGTACCGTTCCCACGATGATCTCGTCACCGGTGACCGGAGGTGACACGGTGGCGGTGGCCGGCGGGTATAAGGGTGCGGGCCACGAAGAGGGAACCGGACGCGGTGGCCTCGGCTGCGCCGGCAGCGCGAGGACCACAGGTCGGCGGTCGCGCGGCGGCGGACGGCTTGAGCTGCGGCGGCGGCTCGGGCTGCGGCTTTGGCTTTGGCTCGGGCTGCGGCTTTGGCTTTGGCTCGGGCTGCGGCTTCGGCTCGGGCTGCGACTGCTTCGCTCTCGAGTCGGGCGCATATACTGGCAAGACGGGGATCACATCGGAGATCGCAAAGGAATTGCGGTGGAGGTGGTGGCGGCGATCGGACGGCGCGGCGGCGGCAGAGAGCCGATCTCGGCTTGGGGTCAGCGCCGAATAGGAGAGAGGAGAGGTTAGGGTTTTTTTTCTTTTTGACTTGTGTTATAATTAACCTCCTCCTTCTCCCCCTTTTAATATTAAATCGCGGACCGGGGCCTGACGGACTGGGCCCGGTCGCGATTCCTTTTAATCCACCAACCGATCAGGCTTGTTAATCCGGTAACAACTGATCGGTCCGTCTTTTATTTGCCGAGTAATTTTGAGCCGAAAAAGTTTGTCGTTTTAAATAAATAATTAATATTTATTTAATTCACCATTCAGTTCGTTTAATACTAATTAACAATTAATTAGATTTAATAGTCCGTTGACCCGGGTGTAACTCTTATGGGTCAATATCGGTCGGGTTCGTTAATTCGTCGGGTCAGGACAATCTATTTCCAACAGTCTCCTACTTGGACTGAACGCGATCAGTTTAACGAGCGCAGTCAGAGGCACTCTAGCTATGCATGGCTACACCAACTAATATTGACACTTTAAGTCGTCAGCCAAAGTATATCTGATTGACCATCAAGCAGACTCAAGACTTGTGCATTCATTGTCATATGTTCCTTTCTGTATAAGACATTGATGAATTATGAGACATGGACTCTCATGTTTTATTCATCGATTTTCGTTCTCGATACAATTCGAAGTGATCCAACAAACACACAGTAAGTTTGGGTGAGGCCTCACACTTTTCACTTGGAATCAACGAGGGCGCCTTTATGTCTATCCGTTGCCGAAGCAAGAGTACAGAATCCCTTATTGAGGCATACAGCTCCCACTAAACCTCAGAGCCATTCCCAAAAGTAACCGTTATGGCTGGCAGTTACGCGACAACGTTAGGCTACAATCAAAGAATGTTCTTTAGTAGAAGGGAGTTCGAATATGCGTCTCAGGTCTAAAAAAACACTAGAGCATGCATTAATCAAGCAAGAAAGACTTCCATGTTTGCGTTGCATGATGCGAGTTACGTCCAACGTCATTCACCAATGAGGTCCGTGAGTTTGAACGTTAAACAACTTTAAGGCTCAAACAGTCACAATAGTCTTAATTTAGTATAGCTCCCACTAACTAATCGACTATGGACATTTAGGACAAGAACTTATTGTCCATGGATTAAACGTATAAATATTGAACACAGTTATGTAATTGATTATTGCATAAAACAGATGGAATAAGAATAGCGTAGATAACTGTTAGTGTTCATACATCCAAATACCGAATCAAAACATGTCTTTAGCTAATCTAAGCCCTATCGCTTCTCTGTGGCGTATATGAGTCTCCTGAGTCATAGGCTTAGTGAAGGGATCAACTAAGTTTTGATCTGTGTGTACTTTGCTTATTTTGATTTCATTTCTGTCGATTACTTCTCTTATGTAGTGGAATTTCCTCAGGATGTGCTTGGCCTTCTTGTGAGACCCTTGCTCTTTGGCCTGAGCTATGGCGCCTGTGTTATCGCACAACATCTCGATGGGCTGCCTTATACTTGGCATGGCATCGAGATCGGATATGAACTTCTTCATCCACACGGCTTCTTTAGCAGCTTCTGAGGCGGCTATGTATTTGGATTCAGTAGTAGAATCAGCTACTACTGGCTGTTTTGAGCTTCTCCAGGAAACAGCCCCTCCGTTAAGAGTGAATACGAATCCCGACTATGAGCGAGAATCATCTCGGTCAGTCTGAAAACTAGCGTCAGTGTAACACCTTATAGTGAGCTCTTCATCAACACCTCCGTATACAAGAAACATGTCAGTGGTGTTTCTCAAGTATTTTAATATGTTCTTTACAGCCGTCCAGTGAGCTAGTCCTGGCGTCTGTTGGTACCGACTTGTCACGCTCAGTTGCATACGAGACATCCGGTCGTGTGCAGAGCATGGCATACATGATAGATCCAATAGCAGAGGCAAATGGGATCGATGCCATTTGGCTTATCTCGCGCTCCGTTTTAGGTGCTTGAGATTTGTCCAAGATTGTTCCCTTAGTCATGGGAACGACTCCTTTCTTGGAGTTGCTCATGTTGAACCGAGCTATGATCTTATCAACGTATGTGCTTTGACTGAGTCCCAAAAGGCGCTTAGATCGATCTCTGTGAATTTTAATTCCCAGAATGTAAGCGGCTTCTCCAAGGTCTTTCATAGCGAAACAAGATGAAAGCCATTTCTTAACATCGTAAAGCATGGGTATGTTGTTTCCTATGATCAGTATATCGTCCACGTATAGTACGAGAAACGATACAACGCTCCCACTTGCCTTTCTGTAAACACAAGGCTCATCTTTATTTTGATCAAAACCAAACTCTTTGACTTTTTGATCAAAACGAAGATTCCAGCTTCGAGATGCTTGCTTGAGTCCATAAATGGACTTGCTTAGCTTGCAAACCTTGTTTGGATTCTCTGGATCGACAAAACCATCAGGCTGAACCATGTAGACATCTTCTTCGAGTTTTCCGTTCAGGAAAGCGGTTTTAACGTCCATTTGCCATATCTCATAGTCATGGTATGCGGCTATGGCAAGGAGAATCCTGATCGATTTGATCATGACAACGGTCGAAAAAGTCTCATCATAGTCAATCCCTTGGGTTTGAGTGAAACCTTTCGCTACAAGCCGTGCCTTGTAGGTTTGCACATTTCCATGCATGTCAGTTTTTCTTTTAAAGATCCACTTGCTCCCTACTTCCCGTGTGCCAGGAGGGGGTAGCTCAATCAAGTCCCAGACGTGATTGTCACGCATGGATTGCATCTCAGCGTTCATGGCTTCAAGCCATTTATCAGATTCCGCATCTGACATAGCAGCTTTGTAGTTAATAGGCTCATCGTTAGAATCGGCTATTAACAAAACGTAGAAGGCCTCATGATATCCAAGGTATCTTTCAGGCTCATATCGTATTCTTTCGCTTCTACGAACGCTTGTGCTTGTGTTTGGGTCTGATGGTGCGACAACAATTTGTCGGTCAGACGCAGCGACCGTCTCAGGGTTAGGTGTATCTCGAATTTCTTCAAGATCCACTGGATCACTATTTGTTCCTCGAGCAAGGAATTCTTTCTCAAGGAATTTACCTTTCCTTTTTATGGAAACATTGTTTGCATCGGGATGGTAAAAGTAATAACCGGTATTACAATAGTATCCAACGAAAGTTACCTTTTCGCCTCGGGAATCGAGCTTATTGTCAGATTCACTGGTGACATAAGCATCACATCCCTATACCCTGAGGTATGATAGTTTAGGAAGAGAACCATGCCATATCTCATATGGGGTCTTCCCTACTTTCTTGGTCGGTGCCAGATTTATTAGGCGAGCAGCGGTCAAGATGGCATATCCCCAAAAGGAATGTGGCAAGGTTGTCCTGCACATCATCGATCGAACCATGTTAAGCAGAGTTCGATTCCTCCTTTCACTAACGCCATTATAACTGGGGTGTGCCAGGTGGAGTAGGTTGTGAAACTATTCCACATTCCTTCAGATGATTCAGGAATTCAGCGCTTAGGTATTCACCGCCTCTATCGGATCGAAGTATTTTAATAGTTCGAGTCAACTGATTTTGTACTTCGTTTTGAAACTCTTTGAACTTTTCAAAAGTTTCATGTTTGTGTTTCATCAGATAGACGTAGGCATATCTGCTGTAGTCATCGATGAAAGTCATGAAGTACCGTTCACGATTTCTCGTCTCGGTTCGAAAGGGTCCACACACGTCGGTGTGAATAATGCCTAACAAGCCTTCGGCCCGTTCACCTGTGTGGGTGAAGGGTGACTTGGTCAATTTACCAGATAAGCATGACTCGCATTCATCGAAGGAATCTGCATTTTGGGATTCGAGAATGCCAGCAGTTTGCAACTTCTTAATGCGGGCCTTGCTTATGTGACCAAGCCTATGGTGCCATAACGAGGATTCGTTACTATCAGGTTTGCTTCTTTTAGAAACATGATAGAGCTGGTCGTTTGTTTGAACATCTATCTCATATATTCCATGTCGAGGTTTAGCCTCGAAATAAAAGATATCATTAAGGTAAGCAGAAATCACATTTCCATTAAATTTATACCGAAATCCTTGTTCAAACAATGAAGAGATAAAAATAATGTTTCTGGATAAACCAGGTGCATATAAACAGTTAATCAGAGTAACTACAAGGCCAGAAGAGCATGAAAAAGAATATGTGCCAGTAGCAAGTACTGGGACCTTCTTCCCGTCACCAACGATGAGGTCCATGCAGCCTCGTTCTGTCTTCTTCCACTTCTCAGGTTCCTGCAAAACATTAACAATGTGATAACCACATCCAGTATCAAATACCCATGAATTGGAGGAAACAGTGAAAAGTTCAATAACATTTATTGACATACCTGATGAGCAACCCTTATTAGGGTTCTTGGTCATCTTCAGCTTCGCAAGATAAACAGGACAGTTGCGACGCCAGTGTCCCATTTTGTTGCACTCATAGCACAGGCGCTCCTCGGGAGGCTGCACCTGTGGTTTCTTGCCTTTGCCTTCTTTAACCTTCTTGGCTTTGGAGATCTTTGTATTAGCAACTCTGAGCACGTCCGGCGTGGTCCTGATCTTCACGTTGGGTATCAATGGAATAACCTCCTCGATCGACTGAGCCGAACAATTAATCGCAAGAAGACGATAATGTTCAGGCAAAGATCTGAGTACTACATCAAGAGCCATCCCGTCAGAGATGGAGTAGCCAAGGTCGATCAGCCTGTCGCGATACGCTTTCATCAGCATGACATGATCGTATGGAGAGGAGTCGTTAGCCATAGAGCAGTTCACGAATTGTGAAAGTGCATCAGCTCGCTCAGTCCGCTGACCTAACTCAAATAAATCCTTGAGTTTACGAATGATGTCATAAGCAGACATCCCCATGAAATTGTACCGATAATCCTGAGTCATGCTAGATAACATCAGGTCAGTGACGTCCTTATCATCGTCAGTGTGCTTTTGGAGCTCAAACCACGAGTTCTCATTTAACAAGTAAGATGGAATACTCGCAATCGGTCGGTCAATGACATAGAGTTTCCCGAAGAGCCTTAAAAGGTTCCTTAGGGTTGTCTGCCATGCGAGAAAGCCAGTCTCAGTGAAGGGGTCGAGTTGTACCATTGAACTTAATGGAGGTGAGTTTTCTTTAGCCTTCTGAAATAAGCAAAGTGAATTTAATCAGTATTTTTGATGTTTTATATTTCTTCAAAATAAGTTGGTAAGGTTTATTTTTTAAGAAATCGAGAATTCGTTTAGACGACATTTACTTGAGACCGCCAAATGAGCCTCAGGAGCAAAACCGTGTAAACAAACTGACAACGATTGTCAATTGTGAGACTCAAGTCACAACTCTCGGTATGAGGCCGCTATATACATACAATTGTATTTTGCGATACGTTTAGCCTCATCCGTGCCCACTCTAGCAATATACACCCGTGGCGCGGTGTTGAAATACTCCAACACCACGAACATATACGTTTAAAGCGATAGTAATCCTAAATGGTCGAAGTGATGACACGGTGTTGAAATACTCCAATGTCCTCACCTTAGAAGGTACCCTCGGCACCAAGTGCGGTGTTGAAATACTCCAACACTGATGCTCCGGTAAATACGTTCCAAGTTCGACTTGAGATGGGATGGCACGAACTATCAGTTTTTAAGAATTACCAAATAGGGATATTAATTACTTTTAATTATCGTCAGACACGAACGACAAACCCTATCTCCACTCGGGACTAGTAAATTAATTTAACCTAATTAAATTACTAAGTTGTCGCGAATGGCATATTGTGTGTTAAACGGCATAAGGTCTTGATCTCGCTCGAGCCATACAAGCGAGATCATAAGGGACAAATTTAAAATAAATTAAATTAAATAAAACGGTGAACGATCGAGATGGCAACACTGTGCGATCTTGAATTCAGTTCAGCTCCCACTTGCTTCGACATCCCTCTGGCGCGTGTCCAGTCTTCGACTTTTGGTTACATACAAATATTACAATTACCAAAACTACTTCTAGTAACCTAGCTCTAAATTTGTACAACTTTGAAACCCTAAAACCGGGTCCAATAAACCAAAATTAAAAACAACCAATTGGGCCAACAACTTGGGCCAAACAGAGAATGACAAATCACGCCAAACACATACACACATGTATACAAAATACAGAGGGGTCGGCCGTAACACACAATAGTAAATTATATAGAATTAAAATAAAATAAGTTAATTCTAATTCGCAATTTGGATTTAAGTCGAAATTGCGAAATACCGGTTACGAAAAGACCGGTTCTGAGTTTACGCGCGGTGATAATGGCTCTGATACCACTGTTGGAATTTACAGTGGGATCCGGGTTACCGATTTTACTTTTACTAAAACCGATTTAATAATTTAAATTAATTCTAAATTAATTTAGCAGCGGAAACGATTTAAAACGCGGACGCAACTGTAACAGGATCAATCACCGGACACGACAAACACAGAAATATATTTAGTCAAAATAAATAAATAATTAAATTAAATATCTAACGAATTAGATATACCTTGGCGGGATCCAAGCAACCGCTCGAGACACCCGGATTCAACGGGCTCGCGCTAGAACGAACTGTGACATCTGACTCGAACCTGCGAGACAAATCGTCAACGGCGGCGGCGGCCGTAGTGGCGGCGGCAGTGGTAGAGATACCACCGGTGGTGGTGACAAAACTTTCTCCGTCGGAATGGCGACCGGTACTGTTCCCACGATGATCTCGTCACCGGTGACCGGAGGTGACACGGTGGCGATGGCCGGCGGGTATAAGGGTGCGGGCCAGCGAAGAGGGAACCGGACGCGGTTGCCTCGGCCGCGCTGGCAGCGCGAGGACCACCGTTTGGTGGTCGCGCGGCGGCACGGCGGCGAGCTGGCAGCGGCGGCGGCGGCTCAGGGCTGCGGCTTCGGCTCGGGCTGCGACTGCTTCGCTCTCGAGTCGGGCGCATATACTGGCAAGACGGGGATCCATCGGAGATCGCAAAGGAATTGCGGTGGAGGTGGTGGCGGCGATCGGACGGCGCGGCGGCGGCGGGGAGCCGATCTCGGCTTGGGGTCGGCGCCGAATAGGAGAGAGGAGAGGTTAGGGTTTTTTTTCTTTTTGACTTGTGTTATAATTAACCTCCTCCTCCTCCACTTTTAATATTAAATCGCGGACCGGGGCCTGACGGACTGGGCCCGGACGCGATTCCTTTTAATCCACCAACCGATCAGTCTGTTAATCCGGTAACAACTGATCGGTCCGTCTTTTATTTGCCGAGTAATTTTGAGCCGAAAAAGTTTGTCGTTTTAAATAAATAATTAATATTTATTTAATTCACCATTCAGTTCGTTTAATACTAATTAACAATTAATTAGATTTAATAGTCCGTTGACCCGGGTGTAACTCTTACGGGTCAATATCGGTCGGGTTCGTTAATTCGTCGGGTCAGGACACTCTATTTCCAACAGATGCCACATAGGGGTGTGCTCGGTTCGGTTGGGTTCGGTTTTTACCATAAATCGCAACCGAAACCGAGTTAGTCGGATTTTAAAATTTCATGAACCGATCGGTTTCGGTTTTTCGGTTTTTTGGTTTTTAAGCGGTTTTCAGTTCGGTTTTCGGTTTTTCGGTTTTTTTTTAAATATTATAAAATGTAAAATTTTGAATGAAAACCAAATAATTAGATTCAATACTAGATAGAAGTACATTAGAATATTCAAAATAGTAACTAGTTACATCCAAAGTTCTAATAGATTAAACAAAATATATTGTTACCAACAACAAGTTGATTTAGTAGTCACCAAATACTAATATGAAACATACAACCATTAACTATCTATTAGCCGAGTGAAACAAAAATGTGAAAAAGATTCCACTTTCAAACCGTCACTATCTATTAGCCGAGTCCATCTAGTTCCAATCTTCATCATCTCCAATGCTAGAATCTTTTCGTGCTTTCTTCTTGCTTAACAAATCTAAAAATAACACAAATATGTTAACGTTAATATTTAAGTAAAAAAGATAAAGAATGATCACTTATGTAAAAATGAAATAACATTATTACCATCTTCAATATTTTCCAAATTCTCAACCAAATGTTCAAGTTGTTTACCATGCATGTCGGAATCTTGCAAATCGGACGGTGTAGCCCGTAGCCAATCTTGTACACAAATTAATGCTTCCCCCGTTTTAGGAGTAAGAGAGCTCCTGTATTTATAATTACTCTACCCCCGGTACTAAAAGCAGACTCTGATGCGACGGTTGAGATTGGCATTGCTAAAACATGTTTAGCAATTTGAGAGAGAATAGGAAACTTCATAGAGTTTATCTTCCACCAACCTAAAACATCAAAACTATCATCCAACCTATTTTCCATCCCATCATTCAAATAAATTTCAACTTCATTTTCATCTCTCTTAGTTGCACCATGTTCCTCTAAATACCTTTGGTAACCATCTTGGTCATCATCAGACTCATCATCATCAACTAAATTAGTTGCAGGTGTACTCTTTGCCTCTTTTTCTTTACTTGTTTTTGACTTATAATGCTCAAACAACTCCATCAATGTGTTCTTCACTAAAGTCTTGATTTCGCCTTCTTCCTTGCTACCTTTACCATATTTCAAATTTAAACTATACCCAAGATAATGCATCTTGTTTCGGGGGTCTAAAACTTGTTGATACATGGTCCTTGATTGTCATGTGAAGTATCGAATACAAGACGGATTCACACAAGAATGCTGAGGTCCAAACTCAGGGCGAACCTGGAGTTCGGACATGGCCGAACGTGTGGCCGAACCTCAGGTTCGGCCGGTCGTATTTCAGTACTATAAATATGTTGTCTTGTGTAGAATTCTGTAGGGGTTTTATGTCATATCTTCTGAGTGTCTTTGTGTAAACTCTCTGTGGTTAATACAAGCCAGATTTGTATTTACTCTCTGTGTTCTATTTGTTTATATTGATTTCGTTACGACTAAGTAGAAGATCCGCACGCTCACGCACTTTCAAGTGGTATCAGAGCATTAGGTTTGCTCTACTAGTCGGAAATCAGTGTTTTCCAGAGTTGTTGAGTTCGAATTCATGTTTTTGACTTTCAAAGCTCGTTTCTCATCTTCATTTCTCAAAATCTTCGTTCAAAACTTCATGATTTACGTCAAATATGTCTGTATTTGTTCGTTTTCAGTTGATTGAGTGTTCACAGCTCGAGAGGTGTCGATTTCAGTGAGTTTTTCCAAAATTTCTGAGTTTTTCACGATCGGCCGAACCTCAAGTTCGGCATAACCGCTCCGAACACCAGGTTCGGAGTAAGCTCGGTCAGTGTTCTGAGTTCGGTGAGGTTTCGGAGCTCGTTCGGAGAGCTTTCGGACTATCTTCTTATTTGGTGAGAGTTCGGACTAGGCTCAGAGGTACTTCGGCGTTAAGTAGGTTCGTTGAGGTTTCGGAGGTAGTTCGGAGCAGCTTCGGAGGGTATAGTAGGTTCGGACGAAGTTCGGAGTGAACAGTGTTATGTTTTTCAAAAATGTCCGATTTTCAAGCGTTCGCGGCTATTCAAATTTCGGTTCAAGCTATGATGCAAACAATGATGAATATGATAATAAAATCGGAACAAGTCAGAAAGTTCCCAAATTGCTAAAATTGGAAGATTATCATAGTTGGGTTAAACGGTTTGAAGCGTTTGTCGATACAAATGACATTGATATGTGGTTAGCGTTCACTGAGCAATATGTTTACCCTAAAGATGAAACTGGTGAACCTATTCTTCAAAGAAAAATGTCTTCTGAACAAAAGAAAGCTTATCAAGCTGAGAAAAAGGCGTATGGTACGTTAACGATGGCATTGCCTAAAGAGTTACTGCATCAATTTGCTGCTAACTACACATCAAAAAGTCTATGGGATGCTTTGGAAAAATGATGTGAAGGCAATGACCAATACAAGAAAAGTCGCCAAAAGGTTTTGAAGAAAGAGTTTGATAGTTTTAAGCATTATCAAAATGAAACGATTCCCATCTGATTGCAAGATTCGCTCATCTGATAAGTGAAATGCGTTTGGTGAATCTTACTAAAGAAGAGGTTGATATGAAAGAAAAGATTTTCGAAGCATTGCCTGAAAAATGGGAGAATTATGTAATGATGATTACTCATGATAAAGATTTTTCAGGATTGTCTTTCAATGATTTGGTTCAAAGAATTCAGGCTCGGGATATGGAATTAAAGGTGGATAAATCACTTCCTACACAAATTCAGAATCCTGCAGTGTATCATGGTGAAAATGATTCTACAATGAATGCTGGGAAGTCTAATATTCTTAGTTCTGCACCCCCTACAGCATTTCTGACAGGTAAATCTGACACTCCAATTTATTCATCTGCTGGTTGTACTGTGTCAATTCCTAGTTCTTCGACTCAAAGTGCATTGTCTGTTCAAACTGTCGATGATTATAATGCGTTGATGTCTGCATTGGTATCTTCATACTTTGGTGTTATAACTGGTGCTGTGAGTAATGCTGAGTTAGCAAATGAAGATTATGATCAGATTGATTATGATCATTTGGAGGAAATGGATCTCAATTGGCAATATGCTATGTTGGTTCGTCGAACAAAGAAGTTTTTCAATAGAACTGGTAAGAAGAGACTTAATCAGGAAGGAAAGATTGGATTGGACAAATCTAAGGTGAAATGTTATAAGTGTTCAGTTTATGGTCACTTTGCTTGAGAATGTCCAAGTTCTATAGAAAGTAAATTGAAGACTGGTCAGCATGCACATTTAGTTTTTCATCCATCAAATGAAGCTGAAAAGGTTGATCAGAAATCTGCTACTCTTGCTCATGATTGGTCTAATACATTTATGCATCCAGATGGATTTGCCTGGAATGCAGATTCTGAAGTTAAAAAGAATCATACTCCAATCTCAATTGCTTTAACCGCTCAACATGCTGATGATGAAAGCTTTTTAACAAAATCTGATACTTCTTCAAGTATATCTTTGATTCAAGAAGAATTACCTAAGTCTTCTGAGAATTTAAAGGATGATGAATTTAACTGTTATAAATGTGAGAAGTTGCTCAAGAAAATTGCAACGTTTGAACAAGATTGTCAATTATCAACTGAAGAAATTATGGTTCTCAAGAAAGAGGTGGAAGATTTTCAAAAGAAGTATTATGAGTTGGTTCATATTCATGAAGATGTTTTGAAGGAAAAGGCTCGATTGACTGAAGAGTGTGAGAAGGCAAAAGCTGAAGCATTAGATGCAGCTCAAGATTTTAAGAATCTGTTTGAGAAGACTTATCCGGTTCAGCAAAAATATGAAGAGGCTACTGCTCTTATTGCAAAAACTGCTGTTACAGTTGAGAAACTTCAAAATAAGATTTCTATGCTTCAAGATGAGAATGTTCTGTACCGGGACAAGAATGAAGTATTGACTAAAGATGTTGAGATCTATAAACAAAAGAGAGAAAGTGTTCTTCAAGAACTGTTTGCAGAGTGTGAGATCAGAAAGTTACAGACCTATGAATATGATGATCTCAATGGAAAGTTCATCAAGTCACAACAAGAAGTGTTTGAAGGTCAACAGAAAATTAATGACTTGAAATTGGAGATTTTGGAGTTGAAACGACAAGTTAAGAATTGCAATTTGTCACCAACATTGCTTAATTTCTTATACAAGCAGGATCAGAGTTCAGAAAGTTCTAAGCAGAATGATGTTCACTCGGTACCTCAACTAGTAGATTTAATTGAAGTTACTTCTGCTCAGATTGATCCAAAAGATGACTTGCATGATTATTCTAAGTTTGCCACTCCATCCAAGAAGAACAAGTCCAAGTCTAAAAGGAAGGAGAAGCCTTTGGGTGAAGCTCCTAAATTTGTGTCAAAGTCTGTATTGCTAGAAAATGAGAAAGTATTTGATAAGGTTGCTTCCAGTTCTTCATCTGCAACCGAAGAAGAGAAAGTTTTGATTGAACAGAACAAGCTGTGGGAAATCAAAGCCAAATTCACTAGTGCTGCTAAGTTAAAAGAAGCATCAGGTTCTTCTTCAGGTTCTTCAAAGATTCAAGGTTCTAAACATAAAGGTTTAGGTTACAAAGTGTTGGAAGAACCGGTTCAAGCAACGAAATCAGTGAAGGCTGAGAAGGTTCTTAAAGCAAAAGTTACAAAGAAATCACCATCTCAGAAGGAATTTTCTTATTATTCTGGAAGATCTTCATCTTCAAGGAGTCCATCTCCTAGGTATGATTCTTCTGATGGTTTCTTTGATAATTTTCATTCTGAACATTCATCTGATTCTCAGAAATCAAAATCATTTTCAAACAATTTTAGAGAAAGACTTTGTTATGTATGTCGTCAACCAGGACATCTAGCTGCTGATTGTCCGACGACTGCATATATCCACAAAACTGCAAAATATGTGGATAACAAAGGTCAAATTTTTGATGAACCATGGTCTCCAAAGCACAAATCAACTTGTAAATCGTCTTGGTCCAAACCAAGTGCGTCAGTTGAATCTGATTCTGGTTGTGATCACAAATTAAAACTTTTACAAATTTGGAAACCAAAAGTTGTTTCCAAGGCCAACAAGGACTTTGTGGAAGACACCGGGCGACCCGACGCTGTTGAATCGGGTCGATCCCAATGCAACTAATGTTTTATTTGGTGGTAAGCAGGTGTTTCAGGAAGACCTTTCGGTGATTGAAAAATTGCTGATTGTGAAATATCTGTTCTAATTAAATTGGATTTCAAAATCAGTTTTTGTTTTTTTTTTCAAAAAAGGCTAAACTGCTAGTATTCGTGTTGGTTGATCAATTTTTCTTATTTTTCACTTCGTCTCATTTTGAGGGGAGTTTGTTTTGGCAAAAATACAAAAATAGCGTTTTGTTTTTCCGATCGTAAAAATAAAAATCTATAAATAGAGTTGTCATTTTTAGGGGGAGAAATTTGAAAAAGACAAAAACATTGAAAAATGCAAAAAGCCAAAAACATTAAAAAATGAGAAATTGTATCCGACATGATTGGGAAATGATGGTACATTGGCTGACATTGTCTGACTCATGGATAAAGTAGATGAAAAAGACATAAGACCATTTGATCGATGTGCAAGGTAGGCTCGGCAAATCAGAAAGTATACAAATGTGATATACACTAAATCTGATGCTTGACCTAGTGGACAACATCTTGATGCATATTTCATGATATATCAAGAAAAAGATATGTGAAAAATAAAATGAGAAGTCACTGTGTATACATGTGTTTATTTTGCAAAGATTTAAACTTGTTTGATTTTCTTTATTTTGTCAAACGATCGGACTTTCTCTGCGTGTCGAAAGACCGACCTGATTGTTGTTCGTTTGACGTTCTGCTTTATTTTCTTTGGTGTTTCGTATAACTCATCGTACTTTCTCTGCGTGTACGGGAGTACTGAACTGATTGTTGTTGAGTTATACAATTTCAACTTGTTTTATTTTCTTATTTTGTTAAATCCGAGGCCTTATCTGCGTATCGAAAGATCGACCTTAAGGTAGACGATTTAACGTTCTTATTTCTTTTTGCATGGAACACAGTTGACTATATCATGATAATAATCATTGTGTGATTAAAATCACAAATGAGATCACAAAATGTGATAAGCAAAAGCATATCTGAGTATGTCTGATAGTGTGGGGTACACTGGTCATTGCAAATTTAATCAATACCTTAACATATCCAGATGTTATGAGCATGATTGTGCCAGAGTTTAAAGTTGGACAAATTATATCTGCAATCGACATGGCTTATGTGCTTCTATAATTGAAATTGAAGTGTAGTTCAGCATGTTATGACCAATATGATCCCAAGTTGTGATCTTTCTCACAAAAGACAAAAATAGTGTCTAATTCAGTATTGTTTTACTTTTCTTATAAAAAAATACCAAAAAGATTTTAGGTGTGTTTTGATATAAAGTTTCTAAAAGCCAAAAAGATTTTGTTTCTTATTTGTTTTCGATTGATCAACATGAAATACAATATCAATTTTCAAAACCAAACTTTCTTGGAGTCTCGAAGAGACGTTTTGCGCCAAGATTATTTATGTTGACAGGTTTCTAAGTGGGAAGAGAGCTTCACAACTTCAAGTCTTCTGAAGATTGTTGATAAAGAGATTACACACGATGCAATATCAAGTATTCAAGATTAAACTCATCGTCAAGATCGAGGAAGAGTTTGATTGAAGATACAAGTTTGAATAGAGAAGATGATACTGCACATGCCGAGGGGGTGTTTGTTGATACATGGTCCTTGATCGTCATGTGAAGTATCGAATATAATACGGATTCACACAAGAATGCTGAGGTCCGAACTCAGGCCGAACCTGGAGTTCGGACATGGCCGAACGTGTGGCCGAACGTGTGGCCGAACCTCAGGTTCGGCCGGTCGTATTTCAGCACTATAAATATGTTGTCTTATGTAGAATTCTGTAGGGGTTTTATGTCATATCTTCTGAGTGTCTTTGTGTAAACTCTCTGTGGTTAATACAAGCCAGATTTCTATTTACTCTCTGTGTTCTATTAGTTTATATTGATTTCATTACGACTAAGTAGAAGATCCGCACGCTCACACACTTTCAAAACTAAAGCCACGTACAACAAAAAATTCATGTTGTCTAAATTATCCCAATGCTTATCAAACTTTGTTTTCATAGACAAACCCATCTTTTTCTTCTTCTCTTCATGACTTGCACACATTTTTCTTATACTTCTATACATCTTAGAAAACTCATGAAATACCAAATTTGCAGTAGCATATTTAGACCCCAAAATTTTCTTTGTCACATTAAAGAAAAGCCTCAAAAACTCCATAAATATCCTATTATTAAAAATAAACAGAAAACAAAAACATAATTAATCCAAACTTGAACAGTCATATTCGGTTGAAAGATCATTAAAATTAAGTTTTAAAAACATACCTTGCATTCTCAAAATCATCCTTATCAGGTGCCCCCATAACTTTATCACTTTTCTTTCTTTTCTTTGACATTCTTGTGCTCTCTAGATCAACAACTTCATCATGAAAATACGATCTATAACCCGACTCCACATCTTGAAGTCTATAACAAATAGAGTATAAAACATTAGATCATTAATAAACAAAGTATACTAACAAGGAGTACAAAAATACCTTAAGAATGCCTTTTCAAGCTTAAGTGCGGTTTCTAACATTAAAAATGTAGAATTCCATCGGGTTTCTACATCAAGACATGGCTTCTTTTTACATTCAATCTTCTCTTTTTCAACACGATCTTTGAATGATTGAAATCTAGAAGATGACGATCTCAAATACCTCACCGTATTCCGAATCCTAGATATGGAATCAAATTGTTCTTGTAAACCATCCCTCACAACAAGATTTATAATATGAGCATTGCATCGTAGATGCAAAAACTTGCAATCCAACACCGAATGGGGACCCTTAAGCAATAACTTTAAAACGTTGATTGCTCCATCATTAGGTGAAGCATTGTCCACAGTTACCGTGAAAACCCTATCAATATCCCATTCTTGTAAGCAACGGTATACTAGCCTTCCTATAGTGTCAGCCTTATGATTCAATATGAGACAAAAATTTATAATTTTCTTTCTAAGCACCCAGTCGTCATCAATCCAATGTGGAGTAAGACACATATAATTTAGGTTTTGAACCGATGTCCATGTATCTGTGGTAAGAGATACCATTCGATCTTTGAAATAAACCTTTAGCTTCTTTTTTCCCTCTTGGTATATCTTAACACAATCCCTAGCAATTGTATATCTAGACGGAAACCTAAACATCGGGTTTAACTCCCAAACGAACTCCCTAAGTCCCTCATCATCAGTTATACTAAAAGGGCGGTTATCTTTTATGCACATTCAGGCAAGTAGGTTCCTACACTTTTCTTGGTCAAATTTGTGAGGAACCAAGGTACCACCACTCTGCTCCGAATTTGAAGCCTTATAAGCTAGTTTTTGTTGTTTTTTATCTACCTTATTTCTATAAGGAGAATCCCGGAAATATAGCTGCAAATGATTACGCATGACACTTGCACCATTCACTTTAGAATCCGCCGCAACTTTTTTTTTTACAGAATTCACATGTTGCTTTTCCCACTTTTTCATCCCTTGTAGAATGCTTCCATACATACGATCGTTGTCTTCAACCATCTTTCTTATCCTGCTCAACGGCTTGTTCATCAGCACTATCAACCGGTTCCTTTAAATTTTCATCATCAACATCAATAACCTTTTTACTCGCACTTAGACTCTCGCTACATGATGCTTCCATCTATCATAAACATTCACGAAAAATATTAATAGACTAGACCTTAACTCTACATAACATTTATATGCTAATTATTAACATTTACAATCAAATACTAAAGCGACTAAGGATTGTGCCTTTGATAATCAAGGTAATAAATATAGCACAACTATGTAGATACAAAATTTCTAAGAGGAAACTGGCCAAATACAAAGTTCAAAAAACATAGTGCCTTTCCATCAAGCTCCACTTGTGGTTTTTGGAGGTCAGCAAACATTGACAAACAAAGGCTTATTAGTCACTGAATATATTGAACCAAATGTAAACTATCAATTCTATACCTATCATCATTGATGCTTTTTACCTTCTCTTTCATATTTTTGTTAATTCAGATATTTGTAAGGCATCCAAAACTTAAAATATATATAGAGGTCTAAACTTATTTCTTAAGTAATCAATCCACTACCATGATTAATTATTATTTATTATTAGGTTGATTTGCTATTTAAGCTTAAGTAATAGAAGAAATACAAAACATTGTATTAAGTGGTCTCGGTGGAGCATTTCATCGAGCAGTACATATGCAAATTCAGAAAATCAATTTCATCAAAGAATCAAAACGAATAAACTGCCCAAATGCAGTGTAGCACTCGATATATCATTTTCAATTCTTCCCCCATCTCATGTAAGAGTGATTATAGGTGTTTAATGGAAAAAAAGTCGAAGCCGAAGCCAAGCACCGGTAAGGATGCAAAGCTAGAACAAAAGGACACATTGGATACAAAGTTCAAAAAACACATTGCCCAGAAGACAGCGAAAGAACCGTATATGACTAAAGCATAAAAAGGATCAATCTTTCCTTTCTAAAGAGCATAACACGCATAAGTCATCACATTATGAAACCATCTCTTACCTTCTACGAGTGACGGACTGACGGGGGCTCTTCGATGGTGGTCGACTGGTAGCTACACAGAGTGACGGACTGACCACTGACGGGGGCTCTTAGCAGCTGTACAGAGTGACGAATAACGGTCGTTACTGGTTAGTGACGGTGGAGGAATGACTGGTTAGCGATGGTGTTTAGCAGTTGCATATGTCCATGGAGGAGACGAGATCGAGACTGACGTGAATCGTGAAGCGTGATTGTGAACTGAAATTCTGGCCTCCGTCTCCTGTCCTCCCATATTCTAGGGTTCAGTTGTCACAACCCGGTCAACGGATTTAGGTGTGAGCGAGACGAAATCATAGTCGCAGATATACAGAACAACTTCTACTAAATTCAAACGTCATTTAAAACATAATACCATTTATGTTGCAGCGGAAAGTCGTGGTGAAATGATATTGTCTTACATTTGAATAAAAGTCTTAGTTTGATATTGAAATCGTAAAGCAGTTTATTTAAGATAGGTCGGGACTACGACTCCGGTAAAGCAGGGTCGAAAGTTACAGTGAAGCCCCATTTGCACGTCTTCCATGATAAGCTTAGATACCTGAGAAATCATGAGTTTTAAAAGGTCAACATAAAGTTGGTGAGGTTCACAGGTTTATGATTCGATGGTAAGTTTGTAAAAACAGTTTACAGTATGTTGGAATAACAGTTTACGGTATGTTGGAATAACAGTTTACGGTATGTTGGAATAACAGTTTACGGCAGGTTGGGATAACAGTTTACAGCATACTTAAATGTTACGTTGGTTTACTGTCGTGGTTGTAAGATCCTACCATGAACCTCAAATTCGAATACTAACGGATTACCCACTCATAGCATTCTATCCCAAGAATACCGAACAGGCAAGAATAACTGACGTGTACCCCTTGACAATGTACGAAGTCAGGATTGGAGCTACCAATCTAGACAGGGTTGTCAACCCAAATAGATCTATTCACTAGTTATCGTTTCGAGCAGAACTAATCGAATTCAATTAATAGTGGGATTCAGTTGTACTAACGTTGATAACGATAAAGTACCAGTTGTTTGGGATACAGAATGGAACATGTAGTCATACGGCTAACAGGTAAACCATAACATTAAGTAAAAAGCAGTTTATCAGTTCATGATTTCTCCCCCATAAGTGTAAAACAGTTGTAAAGAAAAGGGGCCGTGAAACTCACTTGATTCAGCGGTAATGATGAATTGTCGAGTGGCAACTAGCAAGTAAAGTCCTAATAAAACATAAGACAATATGCATAAGGGTCCACATAATCATTTGATTAACGAATGTTACCCAAATGATACCGGTCAAGTCTTGACGTATAATCCCGTTTGTAGCGTTTTGAAAACCCGTTAGTAAATCAGTTTACAAAATCAGCAAATACGAATGTTCACGTATTAAGGCATTTATGTAAATAAATACAAAGGATGAACATGCGATAACGTATCATGAAGATCAGTTCAATCAAGTATTAAACATCGTTTTAAATAATAATATTTATTATTATTTTTATGTTCCCTCGATCGATTGGATAATTAATCGCGTTAAGTTATAATATATATAACTAGGGTTGATAACTATTATCGAAATAATTATTCTAACTTGTTGGAATAATTTATCAAATTATTACAAGTTAAATATTTAATTATTAAACACAAGTAGGTAAATATTAAAAGTTATTTTAATATTAAACTCATGTTTTGGAAAATTAGGGTTTTGAGTTAATGTAAATATAATTATTATTAAAAATAATTATATTAACAAACCAAAATGATTTTAACTCAAATTAGGGTTTCGAAAATTCAGAAGGATAATTATTTGCTGAAAATAATTATTTACGATTTATTACGTCGTAAAACATTTTTAAATCGTTTAAAAGATTTCGTTTCAATTCCAAACATTTAAAAATAAACATTTGATCCAGTTAAAACGTTTTGATTATTTTGATTTATTTAAAATAATCAAAAATATATTTTTCATAGTTTCTATAAGTCTTTTGATTTTATTTTTATAAAATCATTTCTAAATAACTTTATTTATCAAATAAAGTTAGAGTTTTAAATTTAAAGACTTTTTATAGAATATTCTCAACATAAAATATTTTCACTTTTTTTTGTATAAAATCTAAGATTTATACTTTTTATGTCAAGTGACATAAATATGTTCTTTTATCATTTTTGATATAAAAATATATTTATATATATTTTTATCGATTTTATTTTCTATAAAATCCAAAACAAGCATTTTAAGTCTTGTTTTATTAGAAATTATATTTTTATAAAATGTGACCATTTTATATAATAAATTTCATGATGACATTTTATGGTTTAATTTATTCGAGTAATCTTTATAAAATTACCAATTTTGTTAGTAAACCACAAAAATTCATTTAAAGTGTTTTAAGCCATGATTTTATGTCCATAATTTATGTAACATTTTCTAATGTCCATATTAGTTCCATGTATGTCATTAAACGACATTTGTTCATGTTAATCGTTATTAGTATATATTAATCCGTAAATATGATGATTAACTACTAAAATTACAATTAACAATCTTATCCAATTGTAATATATCAATACATGATAATATTAACATATAATCAAATGACCATTCTAGGCATCATAACATATTAGCAACAAGATTTTAACCAATATAACCATGCAAAAATATATTAATTAGCATGAAATCACAAGATGATTTAACCAAGCATTTTGTTAGTCAAATGAATCTTAAGTTTTTGTTTTAAACCCATAACTTAACATTTTCAAACCTTACAACACTAAGGTTTAAGGAAAACATAGAAAAGAAATATCAGTCGGTTAAAGCTCGGGATTTAAAGGATCGATTGTCAAGACTTGGGGGATCCTTTGGGAACATTTAAAACGTATTATAAACATAAACGATAACGGTTAACGGACTCACAACGAGGTGTAAATGGAAAACCGAAAGAAACGGAGAAAGGTGGCGGTGCGGGTGGCGGTTTGCGGTGGCTGGACAGCAGCGACAACAGTGGCTCCGCAGCTGCTCCGGCAGCAGCGGCTTCCGGCAGAGAGGAGCGCAGCAGCAGTGGCTCTCGGCCACAGCAGGGTGGCGGCAGGAGGAGAGCACCGCAGCAGCAGGGTAGTGGTGGTTGTGGTGATGTGCGACCGGAAAAAGAGAGAAGGGACTAGTGGAGGAGGTTGGCGGCAGCTCACGGCTGTCCAGTAGCAGCACAGCAGCGGTCCGGCAGCAGCACGCAGCAGCAGACATTGGCGGTAGCAGCAACACAGCAGCGGCAGCTCACAGTGGCAGCAACACGCGGAGGTGGTGGGGGAGCTGTTTGGCCGGAAAAGAAAGAAGAGAGGGGTGTGGTGCTGCTGTGTTGTTCCCGGCAGGAAGAAGAGAGGGGTTGCGGCTGTGGGTTACGGTGGTGGGTGTGGCAGCAGTTTGGAACGGTGGTGATGGTAGTAGTTGGTGGCAGCGCCGACGGTGGTGGCTGGGGTTGTTTCTCCGGCAGAAAAGAGAAGCGAGGAAGAGAGAGGGAATGGCTGAGTGGCGGTGGTTTGGTGTTCTTGGGTGGTCACCGGAAAAAGAAAACATGGGAACAAGGAGGGACAAGGTGGCTGATGGTGGTGGTAGTGGCTGATCTCGGTAGCAACAAAAAGGAAAGGAAGGAGGGGTCTCGTGAGGTAGGAGAAGGAGGAGTGAACTTGTGGGGTTGAGGGTTGGTGATGTGTGTAAGAAATTGGTAGGTTTGTTTGGTGGTGATAAGATGCACAAGTCACCTAAAAACTATTTGTTCATGATAGGGCTAGAGTTAGAGTGTAGGGTGGTAGGAGGAGATGTGTTCATGTTAATCATCACAAATCACCAACACATTTACTAGTTAGTTTTTATAAAAATTTAATGTGTAGATGAAAGTTTTATAAAAACTTGTTGTGTGTTATGAAAAAAAAGGTTTCTAAGTATAATGAAAGTTTATAAAACATATAAATGTTTAAGGTAAAATAATCCTCAACTTTCATATTTAAGAAATGTAAGAGTTTATTTTATATTTATATATTCATGACCACTTTTTATAAAAAGAATAAGTGGTAGGAAGTTTTATAAAAATTGATGCAAAGTTGATGGGCTTAAATTATAAAAAAAATAAACCCATTGGACTTGGGTTTTAAATTGGGCCGAATCATTTAAAAGAAAAATGTAACTGGGTCGGTCTGGCGGTTTGGGCCGTGCGGGCCCAAACGGGGCGCCGGTTCGAGGCCCGGGCCCGTTTTGTGTCGGATAGGTTTTCGGATTGCCACGATGCTTCGGAATATTAAGTTTGAGTAACAAGTCGAAGTTTCGGGCTCGGTTTAATTGTTTTAGGCTTATTGGGCCTATTGGGCCAAGTCGGGCCCAGTTGGGTGTTCGGTTGGAGTTTAGGCTTAAGTCTTGACAACGATTTCAGTTTGTGATGTTTTTATTTCATAAAAACAATTGTTTCAGTTGATTATAAAAGTTTTTCAGAAATCAGTTATGTTTTTCAGTTTTTCAGACGGGTTACGGATAACGTTTTCAGTTTTTCAGTTTATAACAGTTTTAAGCTCGACCGTCCAGATTGTTTAAAACTGAATAGTTGTAAACATACGATCACTTATCAGTTTGCTGTGTCGGTTATATAAACGTTCGACACCAGTTCCTGATAAAATATAAAAATACATTTTATATTTAAATTTCTTGTTATTGAAATTCCAAAATTAATACATGAAATCTCTAGGCATTTTACGGGTATACGCTTCCAGTACAAACGCGGTATTTGGTTTACGTCATCAGTTAACAGTCGGGCACAGTAATTTGCAGTTTAAACAGAAATCAGATTAGTTAATGCACATTAATGCTTAATTAAAAGTCAAAGTAAAGAGGTTTGACCTAGGGTTTTTGGACGAGGTGTCACATTCTCCCCCAGTTAGATGAATTTCGTCCCGAAATTCAGTTCTTGTTCACTGGTTGTTTGTGACGTTTCCGAAAAGACGAGGATACTTCAGATGCATTTGATCCTCGTGTTCCCAAGTGTACTCTGGACCTCGCCGCGAGTTCCAGCACACTTTGACAATGGGAATACGGCTATGCTTCGTTCTCGTAAGGTCTCGGTCACGTATCTTGACAGGTTCCTCAATAAAGTGAGGCGTTTCGTCAACTTGAATTTCGTCAAGTGGGACGACACGCATTTCATCAGACAAGCATTTCTTAAGATTATTAACGTGAAAGACATCATGTAAACAGCTTAGCCATACGGGAAGGCGTAAACGGTAAACTACTGGTCCGATTGTTTTAGTGATTTCAAATGGACCAATGTAACGAGGGTTAAGCTTTCCTCGTTTGCCGAACCGGATGACACCTTTCCAAGGTGACACTTTTAACATGACGCGGTCACCCTTTAAAGGATAAGGGTTGGCGACGATTGTCGGCAGATAAATCTCAATAGTCTGATAAAAGAATAAGGATTGACACACGGATGAACGAGGTTTTGAGTATGAAGGTTTCTGGACAAGTCAGGATTTCTCATGAATGGGCTCTACCAGGATTTTCATGCAGTTCAAATTACAATTATGTGTGCACCCACAATTGTGATTTGCCTTACATGATCGGCCTAAGCTTTGCTCATACTTGAGTTTTCAGTTTGTCGGAAAATGGAATGTATCAGGGACAAGATGGCTTATGGAAAAGTTTAGATTGATTCGCTACCGGACGGGATCTTCCTTGATTCCCGGGATTTCTAATGATAACAATAATGTAAATGCGGTTTGTCTCCAGTCTATTGGTCTCGCAGTCTAAGATCTTTATAGGTTCTAGACAAGATGGGTGTGTAGGCCATTGGTCCAATCCATTCTAGGATCTCAAGAGACCGATGAGGTTTAAGCATACCTAGCTTTCCAGGCCTAGTTACCTCCGTCTGAGACAAAATCTATTATAAGGTTTTGAACCCCCTTATAGATACTAAGGGTTCACGTCGGGTGTTAACGTAGTTCTCCTGGAGATTACTTATGGCTTTCAGAAATTGAAAGGTCTCCTTAGTAGTTTCATGAACTATCACTAGACCAGTCAGATGACTGTTACTGGCTTCGGTCTAGCAAAGGGCGAATGAAACTTTCTCCTATACAAGCCTTCGAAAAGGGGCGGCTTGAATATTCGAGCGATATCTATTGTTAAAAGGAAACTTGGCGAGTGGAAAATGGTTGTCTCAACCATTGCCTAGGTTTGTCTTGCGTGATGACAATCTGTCACATAACTACGCAACGTACCTTTTTAAGGTCTGAATTTTTCCTTTTGATTTGGTCATCAGTATAACTCCTTTATACATACATTTTGTTGGATCCATGGGTGGATGGAATATCTTGAGTTGTGGGCTTCATCAAACACTAGCCTTCTCAAGTCTCTGAGGCTAGGTACCCATAGTCTATCCAAAAAGCTCATGGTTCCATCAGGCTTTTCAATCAGTTGTTTCTCCATGCCGCGCAGGCATTTGTTTCCAGATTCCCGGGCTTAAGGGCTTTGATTTGAGTGTCACGAACTTGTGACGTGAGATTCGAGCGTATGGTCATTTCTTAATGCTTGAACACGACGCGGTTTGGTATGTTCCTTCCTGCTTAATGCATCGGCTACAACGTTAACCTTGCCCGGGTGATAATGAATCTCACATTCATAATCGTTAAGCAGTTCAAACCATCGTGGTTGTCTCATGTTTAGCTCTTTCTGGTTAAAGATGTGCGGGAGGCTCTTGTGATCGGTGAATAGAACGCACCGAGTCGCACAGAGGTAATGCCTCCAGATTTTGAGGGCAAAGACAACGACTCTAAGTTCTAAGTCGTGAGTCGTGTAATTCTTCTCATGAATCTTCAGTTGTTGAGAGGCGTAAGCGATGACTTTCTCACGCTGCATCCGTACGCAACCTAAGCCTTGATGCGAAGCATCGCAATATACAACGAAATCATCGATTCCATCAGGTAAGGTTAGGGTTGGGGCGTTGCAACGTTTTTGCTTCAACAACGGGAAAACCGTTTCGGTTTTATCATCCCAGATGTACTTCTTATCTTTCTGGGTCAGGGTGGTGAATGGCTGGGCTATGAAAAATAAAATTCTATGAATCGGTGGTAGTAGCCAGCGAGACCTAAGAATTGTCGAATCTCAGTTGGGGTCGTGAAAGTACTCCAACCTTTGATTGCTTCAATCTTAGACGGTCAACGTGAATGTCTTGGTCGTTGATCACATGACCCAGAAAGTGTACTTCACGAATCCAAAAGTCACATTTGGAGAATTTCACGTGCAACTCTTCTTTCTTCAGCAGTTCTAAGATGAGTCTCAAGTGTTCCTCGTGTTCTTTCTTACTACGTGAGTAGATAAGTATATCGTCGATGAACACGATAACGGATTTATCCAAGTATAGTTTGCACACATGATTCATTAAGTCCATGAATACGGTCGGTGCGTTAATTAAACCAAATGGCATAACGAGGAACTCGTAATGCGTATAGCATTTTCTAAACGTTGTCTTTGAGACATCTTCATCTCTAACTCGATGTTGGTGGTACCCCGACCTCAGATTGATCTTGGAATGGAAGTATGATCCTTGAAGTTGATCAAATAAGTCCTCGATCCTTGGAAGCAGGTAACAGTTCTTCACAGTCAGTTTGTTCAACATTCGGTAGTCGATACACATCCTAAACGTTCCATCTTTCTTTTCACGATTAACACGGGAGCACCCCACGGGGAGTGGTTTGGACGAATAAAGCCCTTATCTAGCAACTCTTGCAGTTGGCTAGATAA
This sequence comes from Deinandra increscens subsp. villosa, assembly GCA_039602395.1. Lineage (NCBI taxonomy): Eukaryota > Viridiplantae > Streptophyta > Magnoliopsida > Asterales > Asteraceae > Deinandra > Deinandra increscens. Next base: position 80,859,717 of record JBCNJP010000010.1, on the reverse strand, counting down.
CTCTTGCATTTCAGACGGTGCCAGTCGGTAAGGGGACTTGGCAACGGGGCGGCTCTGGGTGTTAGGTCGATGTGAAACTCTACTTGCCGTGCTGGAGATAAGCCTGACAAGTCTTCTGGAAAGGCTTCCTGGTGTTTGCAGACAATAGGAACGTCTTTGATACGCTTCTTCTTCGGTTTCTTCTCAGTGACATGAGCTAGAATGGTATGGCATCCCTTGCGGAGGAATTTCGATGCGCCTTGTACGTTTTGAGTGTTGCCGTCTGTTAATGGCACTCAAACCATTTTCTCATGACACACAATTTCTGTATGGGTCTTTGCTAACCAATCCATTTCAATGACTACATTGAAACTTCCTCGATCCATGGGCATTAAGTCGATGCTGAAAAAAATGGTCAGCGGGTAGTCTGGTTAGATTACTCCGGTCTCTATCAAATCTCCATTTGCTAATTCAATTGCAAACTTAGTGTCTAGGGCGACAAGGGTGATGTCAAGTAATTGACTAAAATCGATAGACACAAGGCTGCTATCGACACATGTACCGAATAAAACAGAGGTATATTAGCTATCTAGCAGGAACGTACTTGTCTCCGGCATTGATCACGAAAGTTCTTCCTCTAGCATGGTTAGCATCTTGATTCTTCGCCTTCGGGCATTCCTTTGTAATGGCCAATTTCCCAGCAACCGCAGCAAGTGCGATTTGGGCAATCGCGTGCTACATGTCTTTTAACCTTGTAGATGTTACAGTAGACATTACCACAATCGAAAGTGTGGTGTAGGTTGCATTTGGAGCATAAGGGTCTTGTACCGGTGTAACCGGTCCTTCGGACAGGGTGAATAGCTCACGAAACCTCCAAAATGTGTAGGCTTTAATTCATAAAATCCTTTTATGAACATTCACGAGGGCTTACAATGTTAGGTTAAAACATTGAACACAATCTGGTGATATTGTAGTCCGGTGTTTTCTAACCTTGGTTAATTCGTGCATACTGCACGCCCCATCGTCCGCGTGACGTTGGGTTGCAGTAGCATCGACGGTTTCAGCAACGCGTTGAGTAACCGGTTTGTCGATCTCAACAGCGCTCAAGGGCGAAGGAGGTGAAATCTCTGGTGGCTCGGCGTCTAGGCGGCATACTTTCGTCTTAAGTTATTAATGTCAAACTAAAGGAAAGTCTAGATTATATGTGAATGGGGTTATTACATGCGCGAGAAGAACTGTCACGACATACATCAATGATACGAAAACCTGACGCGCGCAAGCACGACCAAGAAACAAGAAGCGGAAGGGAACAACTTACGTGAATGAATAAAATGATATAACGACAGCAACAGAAATGACATTAATCATAACACATGGAAATCATACTCATATTCATAATACTAGTTCCCGTTAACCATATTAACTGGCAGAATATATGATAGTCAGAGGAGGATAAGTCTTCATTCTGGGCTCGCAGTCTCATTGCAACAAAATATGTAGATATTTTTCATTGCCAAAAGGAGGGATCAAAAGTCTAGATTCTTAGTCAAGCTATCTAGAGTGGTGGTCCAGAGGGAATGGTTAAGGTGGTGGTGATCTGAGCAATGAGGTTCATGTAACAGAACACTCGCCCAGGGAATTTCTCCAGGTAAGCGACACTCGTCCGGAAGGACTCGTTGGCCAACCGCAGATCGGTGTAGGCCATGTTAACACTACTCATACGAGCGTACAGTGACTCCATAACACCCAGTGTGGAAGCCTGGTGATGCTCCATGGCGGTTGGACGGGTCTCTAGTGTCGCCAGATCGGTCCAGGTGGGGAGTCTAGTGATCTCATCGTTGATTACTCCAAAGGCTTGCTCATGACATTGCGGGCATGTCACCAGTAGCAGTGGTCGCATCGCCAGCGGCAGCGGTGGGAATCGGGTGGTTCGAGGAGTCGTCTGAGAGACGGGGTCACAATGGTCTCAGAAAATTCGATGGTAATGAGGACTACCGGACAGTACCGACGGTGAGAATGTCCAGCACTAGGCTAGACAGTTTATGGTCCTCAGGTGAATGTGTGTACTCAGACACGACTGTGTCTTTTCCAGAGGAATCAGATATGCAGATGACCTCTTCGGAATTCATCTCTGCGATAATATTCCATGACAGAACATAGATGGTAACACGATAACAGTATCTAGGATAAAGATATAAATGTACCAGTTGCAGTCATAATAACTCGTATATGTAAAGCGTAAGTTAACATAACCAATATGATAAGGAACTGGTCTTGCGTGCAAACGGTAGCTTCGGAGCGGGTTATAGTCCTGGTTTGGTTTTTGTTTATTTGTTTAACCTAGTTCGCTATAACCACGGCTCTGATACCAATCTGTCACACCCCGGTCAACGGATTTGGGTGTGAGCGAGACGGAATCAGAGTCGCAGATATACATAACAACTTCTACTAAATTCAAACGTCATTTAAAACATAATACCATTTATGTTGCAGCGGAAAGTCGTGGTGAAATGATATTGTCTTACATTTGAATAAAAGTCTTAGTTTGATATTGAAATCGTAAAGCAGTTTATTTAAGATAGGTCGGGACTACGACTCCGGTAAAGCAGGGTCGAAAGTTACAGTGAAGCCCCATTTGCACGTCTTCCATGATAAGCTTAGATACCTGAGAAATCATGAGTTTTAAAAGGTCAACATAAAGTTGGTGAGGTTCACAGGTTTATGATTCGATGGTAAGTTTGTAAAAACAGTTTACAGTATGTTGGAATAACAGTTTACGGTATGTTGGAATAACAGTTTACGGTATGTTGGAATAACAGTTTACGGCAGGTTGGGATAACAGTTTACAGTATACTTAAATGTTACGTTGGTTTACTGTCGTGGTTGTAAGATCCTACCATGAACCTCAAATTCGAATACTAACGGATTACCCACTCATAGCATTCTATCCCAAGAATACGAACAGGCAAGAATAACTGACGTGTACCCCTTGACAATGTACGAAGTCAGGATTGGAGCTACCAATCTGGGCAGGGTTGTCAACCCAAATAGATCTATTCACTAGTTATCGTTTCGAGCAGAACTAATCGAATTCAATTAATAGTGGGATTCAGTTGTACTAACGTTGATAACGATAAAGTACCAGTTGTTTGGGATACAGAATGGAACATGTAGTCATACGGCTAACAGGTAAACCATAACATTAAGTAAAAAGCAGTTTATCAGTTCATGATTTCTCCCCCATAAGTGTAAAACAGTTGTAAAGAAAAAGGGCCGTGAAACTCACTTGATTCAACGGTAATGATGAATTGCCGAGTGGCAACTAGCAAGTAAAGTCCTAATAAAACATAAGACAACATGCATAAGGGTCCACATAATCATTTGAGTAACGAATGTTACCCAAATGATACCGGTCAAGTCTTGACGTATAATCCCGTTTGTAGCATTTTGAAAACCCGTTAGTAAATCAGTTTACAAAATCAGCAAATACGAATGTTCACGTATTAAGGCATTTATGTAAATAAATACAAAGGATGAACATGCGATAACGTATCATGAAGATCAGTTCAATCAAGTATTAAACATCGTTTTAAATAATAATATTTATTATTATTTTTATGTTCGCTCGATCGATTGGATAATTAATCGCGTTAAGTTATAATATATATAACTAGGGTTGATAATTATTATCGAAATAATTATTCTAACTTGTTGGAATAATTTATCAAATTATTACAAGTTAAATATTTAATTATTAAACACAAGTAGGTAAATATTAAAAGTTATTTTAATATTAAACTCATGTTTTGAAAATTAGGGTTTTGAGTTAATGTAAATATAATTATTATTAAAAATAATTATATTAACAAACCAAAATGATTTTAACTCAAATTAGGGTTTCGAAAATTCAGAAGGATAATTATTTGCTGAAAATAATTATTTACGATTTATTACGTCGTAAAACATTTTTAAATCGTTTAAAAGATTTCGTTTCAATTCCAAACATTTAAAAATAAACATTTGATCCAGTTAAAACGTTTTGATTATTTTGATTTATTTAAAATAATCAAAAATATATTTTTCATAGTTTCTATAACTCTTTTGATTTTATTTTTATAAAATCATTTCTAAATAACTTTATTTATCAAATAAAGTTAGAGTTTTAAATTTAAAGACTTTTTATAGAATATTCTCAACATGAAACATTTTCACTTTTTTTTTGTATAAAATCTAAGATTTATACTTTTTATGTCAAGTGACATAAATATGTTCTTTTATCATTTTTTATATAAAAATATATTTATATATATTTTTATCGATTTTATTTTCTATAAAATCCAAAACAAGCATTTTAAGTCTTGTTTTATTAGAAATTATATTTTTATAAAATGTGACCATTTTATATAATAAATTTCATGATGACATTTTATGGTTTAATTTATTCGAGTAATCTTTATAAAATTACCAATTTTGTTAGTAAACCACAAAAATTCATTTAAAGTGTTTTAAGCCATGATTTTATGTCCATAATTTATGTAACATTTTCTAATGTCCATATTAGTTCCATGTATGTCATTAAACGACATTTGTTCATGTTAATCGTTATTAGTATATATTAATCCGTAAATATGATGATTAACTACCAAAATTACAATTAACAATCTTATCCATTTGTAATATATCAATACATGATAATATTAACATATAATCAAAGGACCATTCTAGGCATCATAACATATTAGCAACAAGATTTTAACCAATATAGCCATGCAAAATATATATTAATTAGCATGAAATCACAAGATGATTAAACCAAGCATTTTGTTAGTCAAATGAATCTTAAGTTTTTGTTTTAAACCCATAACTTAACATTTTCAAACCTTACAACACTAAGGTTTAAGGAAAACCTAGAAAAGAAATATGAGTCGGTTAAAGCTCGGGATTTAAAGGATCGATTGTCAAGACTTGGGGGATCGTTTGGGAACATTTAAAACGTATTATAAACATAAACGATAACGGTTAAAGGACTCACAACGAGGTGTAAATGGAAAACCGAAAGAAACGGAGAAAGGTGGCGGTGCGGGTGGCGGTTTGCGGTGGCTGGACAGCAGCGACATTGGCGGTAGCAGCAACACAGCAGCGGCAGCTCACAGTGGCAGCAACACGCGGAGGTGGTGGGGGAGCTGTTTGGCCGGAAAAGAAAGAAGAGAGGGGTGTGGTGCTGCTGTGTTGTTCCCGGCAGGAAGAAGAGAGGGGCTGCGGCTGTGGGTTACGGTGGTGGGTGTGGCAGCAGTTTGGAACGGTGGTGATGGTAGTAGTTGGTGGCAGCGCCGCCGGTGGTGGCTGGGGTTGTTTCTCCGGCAGAAAAGAGAAGCGAGGAAGAGAGAGGGAATGGCTGAGTGGCGGTGGTTTGGTGTTCTTGGGTGGTCACCGGAAAAAGAAAACATGGGAACAAGGAGGGACAAGGTGGCTGATGGTGGTGGTAGTGGCTGATCTCGGTAGCAACAAAAAGGAAAGGAAGGAGGGGTCTCGTGAGGTAGGAAAAGGAGGAGTGAACTTGTGGGTTTGAGGGTTGGTGATGTGTGTAAGAAATTGGTAGGTTTGTTTGGTGGTGATAAGATGCACAAGTCACCTAAAAACTATTTGTTCATGATAGGGCTAGAGTTAGAGTGTAGGGTGGTAGGAGGAGATGTGTTCATGTTAATCATCACAAATCACCAACACATTTACTAGTTAGTTTTTATAAAAATTTAATGTGTAGATGAAAGTTTTATAAAAACTTGTTGTGTGTTATGAAAAAAAAAGGTTTCTAAGTATAATGAAAGTTTATAAAACATATAAATGTTTAAGGTAAAATAATCCTCAACTTTCATATTTAAGAAATGTAAGAGTTTATTTTATTTTTATATATTCATGACCACTTTTTATAAAAAGAATAAGTGGTAGGAAGTTTTATAAAAATTGATGCAAAGTTAATGGGCTTAAATTATTAAAAAAATAAACCCATTGGACTTGGGTTTTAAATTGGGCCGAATCATTTAAAAGAAAAATGTAACTGGGTCGGTCTGGCGGTTTGGGTCGTGCGGGCCCAAACGGGGCGCCAGTTCGAGGCCTGGGCCCGTTTTGTGTCGGATAGGTTTTCGGATTGCCACGATGCTTCGGAATATTAAGTTTGAGTAACGGGTCGAAGTTTCGGGCTCGGTTTAATTGTTTTAGGCTTATTGGGCCTATTGGGCCAAGTCGGGCCCAGTTGGGTGTTCGGTTGGAGTCTAGGCTTAAGTCTTGACAACGATTTCAGTTTGTGATGTTTTTATTTCATAAAAACAATTGTTTCAGTTGATTATAAAAGTTTTTCAGAAATCAGTTATGTTTTTCAGTTTTTCAGACGGGTTACGGATAACGTTTTCAGTTTTTCAGTTTTTCAGTTTATAACAGTTTTAAGTTCGACCGTCCAGATTGTTTAAAACCGAATAGTTGTAAACATACGATCACTTATCAGTTTGCTGTGTTGGTTATATAAACGTTCGACACCAGTTCCTGATAAAATATAAAAATACATTTTATATTTAAATTTCTTGTTATTGAAATTCCAAAATTAATACATGAAATCTCTAGGCATTTTACGGGTATACGCTTCCAGTACAAACGCGGGATTTGGTTTACGTCATCAGTTAACAGTCGGGCACAGTAATTTGCAGTTTAAACAGAAATCAGATTAGTTAATGCACATTAATGCTTAATTAAAAGTCAAAGTAAAGAGGTTTGACCTAGGGTTTTTGGACGAGGTGTCACATCAGTTTTTATGGGCTCCAATGGGCCCCTACTTAAAATAAAACTATAGAAAATAAAAATGGGCCCTAGTTAAACTATTTAATATAAGAAAATTTAAACAATATCAACGGTTTTTCTTAAACAATGTCAACGGTTCGGTTCGGTTGCTCGGTTTTTCGGTTTGTAGGTTCGGTTCGGTTGCACTAATCGGTTCGGTATTTTGGTTCGGTTCGGTTGCGTGAAATATAAAAACCGAAACCGAAGATTACGGTTTCAGTTTTTTCGATTCGGTTTTTATCGGTTTTTTGTTCGGTTTGGTTTTTTCCATTCGGTTTTATCGGTTTATTCGGTTTCGGTTCGGTTAATTCGGTTTTTTGCACACCCTTAAATTGCCACATGGTTTATCCGACTAATCACTTTAGAACCCTACTTGACACCATCATAGTAGGATAGTGACAATAAGAACAAACCAAGTCCTTTGCATTTTGGCTTTTGCCCTTCATACAAGACAAGAACTTTTATATAACGAATGACTTAAATCACAAATTCTACCAACCAGTAAAGTCTACTAGCAACTTTGGTGGAGATCCAGATTCAAAACTTGGGATTCATGTAATTTAGAATAATGGTATACCTTATTAGTAGTGTAGTTGGGTGAGTGTGTTAGCCGTTCTAAAGAAAGAAATTAAAGTCTACTAACATATTTGATCTACATAGACATAGGAATATGAATGCTTGAAACATTCAAGACAAAAGTTGGTGACTTGGTGCAAAGGTTTTTAAAACCCACTTTTAATATAGAAAGATCATTACTAAAAAAACCAATTAACAAATTATAATTAAGACTAAGACAACTTCGTTTAAGGTTCATCTCATCCAAGTGAATAAAGAAGACAAGCCAATAATGGATAAAGATATCAATAATCACACTTAGAATCATAAACATGGATGGACCAAGATTACAAGTATGATTGAAGTAGAATGCTTCTTGATCTTTGATAATCACCTACGATTACAAAAGAAAAATTAAAGTAAGCTACAACTACAAGAAAAACTAAAAAAATGTCCTTTAACTAAAAAGAATGGGTAGAAGAAACGTTTCTTGTAAGTGGGAAGAGCTTGGTATTTATAGGCCGTCTAGAGTGTGGGGTATGGGTTGTGTCTCGCTGGAGCATGGGTTATGTCACACTAGGGCACCATGTCTCACTAGGGCATAAGGCGTGTCACATCTACGAGACAAGATATGCTCCATTAAGCTGCTTAGGTAACCACTTCTGAGTTTGATATGAACACGGGGGTGTGCCTGGTGGGGCACATGTCGTGTTTGGAGGACAATTTTGTCTTCAAGTGGGTTGAAGGGCATATGGGTGTACCTAATGAGGCACAAGGTGTGCTAGGCTTTTATAAAAAAAACATAATTTTCTTTGTTTATTTGCTTCTTTTGACAATTCCAAGGCAAATTGTCCGAAAATTTAAAAAGAAAGCAATTTAGATTAAACACGTGAAATCACAGAAAACCAGTCAACACCAAGGTTAGAATGATACGCAAAACATATATAATTTGTAACACATATATTGTTTTTTATGTACGGTAAATACTAGGTGCAACGTGTGAACAATGCCTCGTCATTTATGTACAATAAATACTTGGTGCAACGTGTAACGGTAGATACTTGGCGCAACGTGTGAACAATGTCTGTGCTCGTTTATTGTTAAAAATCAAAACTCACATGTTCTAAAGATCAACTTTATATATCAAATACTCAAGTGTAAATCAAGTTTTAATAATTTGTAGTTTATTTAACCTCATACAAAATATTATCTATCTATAACTAATTTATTTAGTTTTGACATAGCTAAATAGGTGCAACATTATCTCTTTATACAATACAAAGTCGCTGACTAAATTAAATACGCTACTTCTATATCGTTTGAGATCTAGGTTTTCGCTTATTTATAAATATTACAATATCAAATGGTGGATGCACACTCAGAATTTACTGTGCTTTCTTGCGACCACTATAGCTTTGACACCTGTACATACAGATACATGTATCATTCCAATTTATATTTTCTTTTTACTTTCTGCTCTTTCGTTTCTTATCAAGTACTAGGTAGTTTGACTCTCTTAGCGTTTGTGTTGTTGTCGCAGTGGTATATGTGTCGTCTGTTAAGTTGTGGTCTCGATCTCGACTCTTCTTATCTCCGTTTTTTATCCTTTTTTTCTTATAATACACGTATGTTGTTGGACACGTGGATAGGTTTTTCCTTTCACACGTATTTTATTTCCCCCTATAAAGTTCTCTTTCTTTCTTTTTTTATTGCGTTTTTCCCCATCGTCTTGCCTCCGTTCTGGCTTCGCTCTGCGTCCGCTCAGGTGCGGTCCTTCTCCTTCAGTTTTGACTATCTATCTATGAATCTTATGTTTCGTTGTTCTTGCCCTCCAGCTACTAATTGTTTATGGTAATTCGATTCTTATTTTTGTCTTGAATGTTAGTTTTTTGGGCTATTTCATTGCACACCTGCCATTTTCTCTGATGTTGTTTTTGTTTAATTTACTGTTTTACTTGTCATTGACTCTCATTGGATGTCCATTGTAGTGTCTGAAGTTGAAATTGTTTGGTTTTAGTCGCTAATTAAATTTGTTGAATGTTGTTTGTTTGAATTTGGGCAAATATGTTGTTGACCTAATTAATAGCTTCATTATTTTTAGAGTTAATTACGGTTTGCGTCACTGTGGTTTGTCATCTTTTGTCACCTGAGTCCAAAAGTTAAAAAAAAAATCATCTGGCACCCTATGGTTTGTATTTTTATGCGATATGAGTCCTTTTGCCTAACTCGTGTTAAAATTTCCTGTTAAGTCAAGGTGTATTTAAGTTAATTTGTATATGAGGGACTAAATATGTAAATTAGTATAATATATGGACTGTTCTTGTAATTTTTATAAAGATTAAAAAATAAAATACGAGCAATCAATTTGGGGGCGAATCATTCAAACATGTAAACCCCTTTTCTTCCATCCTCCGTCGTCTCTCCGCCATCAAATTCTTCACCGCCGGCCCCTTTTTCTTCCTTCCTCCGCGGTGCTGTAGGTTGTACCAGATTGGTGTACGGCGGTGCTTCCTCCGTCATTAGATTCATCAAATCCACCGCGAAATCGATCCATGAATAAATCTATAACGAATCGGTACTTTAGTATTAGATCTTGATTGATGAAAAAAATACCGTCGTTTGGTTGGGCTGGCCAAATACAATCAGTAAACACTCAGAATCAGACTCAGAGAAACACACTCAGAAACACACACTTAAGAGATCTCGCACGCTCAGAACTACTCAACACAAAGACCAAACTTCTATATATATACGACTGGCCGAACTCCCTCCGAACCCCAGGTTCGGCCGGTCCGAACTTCAGGTTCGGACCAGGTTCGGCCAACCCTAGATTAGCTTGAACTTGGTCTTCATTTGATACTTCACACGACGCACATTTCATGTATCAACATACATGAGTGTTTTGCCCGCGAGATCCGGAACATCATCAGAGGTACTTACCACGGGATGCTATCCTTAGTTCGTACATGAGTAGTTTGCCCCTTCACTCTAATTCATTAACCAATTATTACCTAGTATGCTCATTATGGAGAATGGGGCGCCGTTATTTCTCGGATTTGCTTTCGCAAAAAGATCATAACGTGCCAGGTATTCTAAGGACATAGAAGTATCTAACCTAAAGGGGTCTCTTTCCTCCTAATCCTCAGTTTCAGTATTCCTATCACTCCTAAAATGTGAACCCACCAGCAGACTGATTATTTACATATTTATACAAGTAAACACAATGGGATATTTAATCTTTACTAAGCTAGCTGGGCCTACCAATACATCACTAACCGGTAATGCTTTCAACTGTTAATTACATTTATCATTTAAACACTTAATCAGAAAACCAATCCTCGGGTTTTACCTATCATCTTCCATTTTAAACTGCAGAATTAATCAGAAACATTTTTCAATTTTTTCAATTTTTTTTTTTTGTTTTTTTTTTAACAAACAAAATTCACACTTTGAACAAACTCACTAAAACTGACTCAACTAACGAGACACGACACGTAGTCTCCCCATCCCCACACTTGAAACTCACATTGTCCCTAATGTGAACTGAGAAAAGACTTAAAGAAATAAAAATAAATAAAAAAACAGAAAAATAAATAAAGACTGAAAAATAAAAGAGAAAAAAAATGGAACAGACTCCCCTGATAGAATCGGCATGAATGAAAAGAAGTCTCGTTCCTCGCCCTCCAATTCGAACGTGATATCGAAACTCATTAACTCCGAAATTGCATCAAAAGAAATCGTCACGGACGAAAGCGGTGTCTAACAAACCAAGTTCTAACAATCACAGCGAACCAAAATCACAGCAGCATATATATATCAAACAAACCACCCAACCGGTTAACCCCGTACAAATTCCCAGATATCAGAATATTAAAATATTAATACAGACCATGATAATAAAAACAAAAATAAAGAAAAAGTACAAGGATGTGAAATAACCGATCAACTGGCCGCTGCTGCTATCAAAAGTCATCAAACCATCAGCTACTCCTCCCCAGCATCATCATCAGAATCATCAGGCTCATCATCTCCAGCCTCAGGCTCACGGAAGAAATCAGGTACCTCGAACCCCTGAGCAACATACAAACCTCTGATAGCCCTATCCTGCAGATCCATCCGCAACATCATCTCATCCCTGAGCATCTCCAACGTCAACGGCTCAGCTCTCGGCGCCCTAACAGGTCTAGCAACCGGAGGCCTCTCAGCCCTCTGCGGAATCCTCCTCCTCGCAGGGGCTCCAACCTCAACCCATCTCGGGGGATCATCAAACGGGCAAAAACCTGCCTTCCGCATATCCAATAAAGTATATGGCAATGTCGGCGGACCAGCAGTCAAATGCGAAGGCCTATACCTCTCTAAAACCCCCAAACGCTCAGCTAACCTACCAATATATGGACCCAGATCCAACCTCGCCTCCGGCCCACCTTTTCGGGGCCGGGCAACTGACTGAATGAAAACGGCAGCGAGGTTGGTCGGGTGTCTCTCCACCAGCGACCTCAGACAAAACAGATCCAACATGTTGACCTTATCTGCCCCAGCACGTCTCCCAATCAATGAACACGCAAGAATCCTATGCACATACCTCAAAACCGGATCCCTGATCGCAGAAGCTACTAAACCAGCCGTATACGGCGCATCAGATATCGTCTCCCAGAACTCTCTCAGATGACCATCAACAACAAAAAACTGCTTGGCCTTCTTGGCCGTCCCCCTCAAACTCCTCCTAAACTCCGATGTGGCGACCTCCTCCTGTGTATAGAAGCCCAACGCTACAGCAAACTGAGGCACGCTCATCTCAAACAAATGCCTCCCGAGGGCAAAAGAAACGCAGACCGGAGAATCAAACTCCTTAATATCA
>JBCNJP010000010.1:80822433-80846997 GCA_039602395.1 Deinandra increscens subsp. villosa | reverse complement strand
AAGTAAAATCGATAACCCGGATCCCACTGTAAATTCTAACAGCATCCACCTAGGGAGGCCACATCGACCAATGGTGGCCAAATACTATTCATAGTAACTTACAAATGTTATATAGTAAATGTTGAACCAATTATACAAATAAATACAAATAATTAATTTTAAAGTTTTTAATTTGTTTATGTTACTAAAATATTTTTAATTTATTTTAATTTTGTTTGAAACATTGTTTTTCATTTTTAATATTTTAAAATATTTTTATATTTTGTTTCAGAACATTTTAAAACAGTAACACATTTACATAGTAGATTGCAATCTTATATTTTTTATTTTTAAGTTAGCTTTCGTGTTCTTTTAACACTTATTTTCACAAGAATGTAGTTTGTAACATAATTTTCTCTTATATTCCAAACATATTCTTCGAACATGGTTCTTTTTATGTAAAGTCCACTTGTTGTGGAACACGATTTATAACCTTCTAATAATTACTAAATAGCATGAGTGGAATGGAATAAAAAATATAGGGGTAAAAGTGTATAACAAAAATCCAAGTTAACACAAAGAAAAAAGTTGGAAAACAGAATTAACTAGATTGAAACCCCGCGTTTTGTGGTGGGAATCACTATGAACTTAGTTACGTAATCACTAAATTATGTTGTAGACAAAGATATTAAATAGAAAATGTTAACTATTTGTTAATTAATTTTAAACTTGAACAATTCAAAATTAGTATAAATGTCTACATCATCACAACCTCCAAATCTTTAACCGTTTATAACTTAGTTAAGTTGGATCTTTCAAATATTTAATTATTTACCACTCAATTTTATTGGATTTAAGCTATTAAAAAGTAGGCAGAGAGTCATGCTAAGATCAGTTTTCATCATAATTTTTTACCCAGATTTATATCAAGATCATCATAGTGATAATCATTCCCATGTAGATTTGAAAGCTAAAATAAGTAAAAAGCTTATATCACTTTTCTTGGACAATGAGAACCCCAAAAGTAAACAGTGAGTTTGATTTTTGAACTATCTAGACTTAAAATCACTGGGAAATCATCACAGTCGTTAGGTTTATGTCAAGATCATCACAACAGTAGTCAATCCCAGCAAAATTAGCTCATATAAGTTTTCTTGGACCATCTAAACCCCAGACTTAAACAGTCAGTTTAATTTTTGAACTTTCTAGGCTCAGAATCACTGGGAAATCATCAAAACCATCAGGTTTATGTCAAGATCATGACAACAGTAGTCAATCCCAACAAAATAGATATCAATTGAATTATAGGCTTAGATCAATAAGAAATATCATCATAGCCATTGTAAACAGGTCATCATAAGCTCAAATCAGTGGCCATCCATCACAAATAAGCAAATTTTCGACAGAGAATTCTATAACCGACCCATTACACAATAAGAAATAAACATGTGTTTTGAATAGTGTAAAGTGTGTCTAGACCAACAAGTTACCTTTTGTTATATATATATAGATATATATATATATGTATATATATAATATATAATTATAAATTAAACTTAGTTGCAAGAACCAACAAACCATATCAAAAAAAGAAAATTGATATAGAGCTGAGATCCTAAACTGATCATCAAACTCCTACAAGCTCATATGAAGCCCACTGTTGCGATAAACAAATCATTTACACCACACCGTAAGGACAACCATCACAACAGAGAAGGAATCATCACAGCCTGATGCAAACAGAGGAAGAACCGTCAAAACAGTAAACGTCGCATAAGAAACCCTAGGCTGAAAAGCCATCGAGATCTCCAGCAACACACTAGAACCATCACAACCAAAAAGGAATCATCTCGACCTGATGCAAACAAAAGAAGCACCATTGAAACAGTACACATCGCATAAGAAACCCTAGGCTGAAAAGCCATCCAGATCTCTTGGAACACACCGGAGTACAATCACAAGCGAGAAACCTTAGGCACAAAGTCGATTAGTTGGCATCAACACATCCCAATTTGAAGGCGGCCAGTAACATCAAAAGCCGAACAACCATACAAATGACGGTTGCTTCAACATAACCAGATCTGGCTGGAAGTAGTAACCAAAGTTGGAAACAGAACTACCTCGAGAATAAGTGAGAGAAAGAAGCGGTTTATAGAGAGAGAGAGGGAGAGAGAGAGAGCACCCTCTCGTGTTTACAGATAAGGGGTGGTCAATGAACGTGTGTATAGGTATAATAAATAGAAAGAGACAACTTAGAACACTTGTACCATGTGCAAGAAATGAATAATAAATAAAGCTTAACTTACTTGTAGAATGCATAGTAAAATTTGTAACAAAAATGGTAAATTGTATTACAGTAGTAATAGGCTCAAACAAGGTTTTGAACTAGTGACCTACTAGATATACAATAAAAAGCTTAACAATTTTAGCTATATAGACCTTTGATAAATTTTCTGTAAATTTTCCATATCAATGCAGATATGTACAAAAATCATGCGAATTCTATTTCAAATAAAACACTACATAAATCCTGTTCATTGGATATTGCAAATTCATATTTATAGTAACTAGGTTAAGTGCATGTCATGCGCTGCAGCATTTTTTCTTAATTTTGATCTATTAAGTTTATGACTATTGTATTAGGATGATCTGTGGTATTGATGGTATACCTGTAAATTTTCAAAAATAGGAATTACCCAAATTATGAATATGATCCAAAAATATTATGTTAAAGTACGTGGATGTTGACAACCAAAGATAAAGGAACAACCCAAGTTAGATTATGTTCAAATTTCCAACATGCCACAGCCAAGACAATACAGTTTAACAAAAGGAACAATACAGTTTAACAAAAGGAGCAAAACAGTTTAACAAAAGTCATCATAGACATTTAATCCATCATGCCACAGTGAAGAAAAAATTCCAAACAGATTACTAGCAGCTCAAATCCAGTGATATTCACATATCAAAATCCTTCTTCGATCACTTCCAATGAAATAGAAATATATAAATCAAATAAGCATAACATCACAAATCAGACACACTAAAGCTATGAGTGATGGAACTTGTATATGGCTTAGATCTGAGTGACATTTGCAATAAATGCCTCCTCACCGTCAGAGAAACAACACAACCTTAAAGAAAGAATATTCCAACTAAATAGGAACACCCCAAATCAGATTATGTCTAAAACAGGAAGAAAAGTCATCATAAACATTCTATCCAAAATGCCATAGCCAAGACAAAATTCGAAAGAGATTAAAAAAAATAGGAACAACCCAAATCAGATTTTGCCCAAAACAACAAAAGTCATCACAAACATTCAATTTAACATGCAACTAATTCAGTTGCAATTTTCTTCGTGGATCCAACAATTGTTAAACAATTTTATATACTATATGTGGTTCATATCTGATTAATAAGCAAGGTCATCACAACCAAAACCTCAAGAAATGGTGTGCAATATGGTGTATATAAATATGACAATTATGGGTCAAATCGATACCACTATTCTAAAGCTTTTAAATTTATAAACACGATAACTTAAGGAATCACCATACACTATGGGCAAGTGAACCCATCGTGACGTAGTATAGTGATGTTAAGATACCGAGATCGTCCAAGGACACAAGGGAAATGAGACCTCTTGATACTTCACATTTGTTAACGTCTAGCCAAATATTATATTTAAGGAAGAAGTGGTTCTAATCTCAAAATAAGAAAAGAAGAAAAGAAAATGAAAATAGGTTTTAAGTTGTTCAATCAATGAAAATATTACTTGAGAGGACTCGCCAATGGTGAAATTGGTAACCATATTATCAATGAACTTAGCCTTAAGATTGTTATTTTCAAGCTAGACAGAACCGTCTTTCAGCCTCAAATCCTTTTTGTCAATTCCTCTCATGAGTTATTCATAAAGAAAACACTCGAGAGAATCGTCTGAAAATAACAAACAAAGGTGTGTTTAAATGCCTCTTAATTGTAGGTTCTTATGGTTAAAGTACCGTTACACTCGGATACGTTGTCATGAACCCGCATGGGAACAACCCATGCACTGGATTATTGTATTCAGAAAAGCATTTTCATTAGGGACTAAGGGTCGTTTCCCTCCATGCACCGCTTTCGCGCATGCACAGTTAATTGTAACCGAAGTCAAGTTCTCCAACACATTTACCACCGGATCTACACGGAGACAAATTATTACCAACCTAGTTTCCCAACCAATACCTTTAAACCACTTTCGCGTGAGTTCGGTGTCTTACTTAGATAGACATAAGCCACACAAATGTTTAGTTTCCCATGAGAAGTGACTTTTTGCCGTTTTTTGCAAGTCATGCATCACTTCCCCAAGCCGAGTGTCATGTACCGGCGATCACATTTTTCAGTATCTTTAGAGGTTCGCAATGTTCCACTATACATAAGGTAAGCATGTGAAAAAGGACCAACAATAAACTTTCAATATGAAGTTTTTTCACAAAGTCTTTTTCCCACACCTTAAGGTAATTTTAAAGACTTACTTTACCAATCCACCAAAGGTTTGCCTCCCCCAAGTAAGTGTAAGAATTTAGCCAAACATGACTTTAAAGATTTGCTTAAAATAAAGAAAAAGGTTCAAGACAAACACATTTTAAAATCTAAACTTCTCAAACTTTGAGAGAAGACTTAAAAATCCTAAAACAAATGGCTCAAAAAGAAAAACAAGAGACTAATCTAAGAGAAGAAGGAAGAATTTAGCGGTTTGGAATGAGATCTTGAGCTGGCTAGGAAAACTCGGGCATGGAGCATGGGTCGTGCTCAGCAGAACACGGGTCGTGCTTGTCAGTGAATCTATCAGAATCTAGATAGTACAGGACACGGGTCGTGCTTGTCAGAGGCCAGAGTCAACTCTTCAGAACATGTGTTGAAATGGAGCACGGGCCGTGCTAGCCGGAACATGGGCCATGCTTGAGCCAAAAATCATCAAGTATTATTTTTTTGTTCTATTTTATGCTTATTTGACTTCTTTTGTGATTTTCACCTAGATTAACCTGAAAAACTAAAAAGGAAACACAAAAGCTTTGTTTTGCTAGTAGTTAGTCAGTTTTATCCCGAGAAGTGGATGATAATTAGTAGAAAACATGTATATATTTGAGTACATGATCAAGAAATGATTCACATACATAGATTAAACATAACTAAGTAAGATGAGCTTGTGCTCTAATAGTTGCACACTCTTGCTGCAATGACTTACACACTACTATGAGACTTATAAGAGAGATAGCAAACCAAGAGAAAGAGACCTTATGCAACACTAAATTGTACATCAATATTGTTCTTAGTAGTACTTTAATGTGAGACCTTTTGGTCTTTTGTAAAGAGGGTAATATAGAAAAGGAAAGGTAGGTGCTACACCCATGGGCCATTGTTAATAAGTAATCAACAAGCACCGATCACCCAGTAAGTTCAGATTTAAATAAAGCATCATAAAAAGTCATAATGTTGTTAATAAGCAATCAACAAGAACAGATAGCCACTGTTAATAAGCATTCAGCAAGTAGAGATCACCCAACAAGCTCAAATCATCAAAGAAGGTTGTAAAAAAGGAGGGAATAGGGTCCTATGGCTGCAAAAACAAACTTCCATGCCCAAAAAAAACCCTAAAAACCCCTACTCAGAAAGATCATCACAACCTTAAATAAACCATCACAAAACCATTATAAATCACCATATAGCAAGCTCAAATCCTCAAAGGATCATCACAACCTCAAACAAACAAACGTTGTTACCCACTAACGTGTAAAGAAGACTCAAATGAAACATAAAAGACCCATAATGTCACACCCCGGGAAAACCCGCCGCCCTTAGGGGCTCCACGAACCTGGGGCGCGACTGGTGGCACTAGCATGACCGCCGTGACCACCACCAGGATCTGAGTCGTTAGACACTTCGAACATCTATATGCTCGACTTAATAACCAAAACACATTTTCTAAAACAGATTTTTATCATAGTTAAGTAGTAATAGCCAAAAATAGTGCAGAAGCATTAATCAAGTTTAGGAAAAAGATTTGCGGAAGCGACAATCCATTAGTTATCCAAAACAAATGCTGCGAAAATAAAACATAAACAAAACATAAACGAAACATAAACAGTTTAATGGGTCTTTCGCCCGAGACGATAAAACAAGTTTAAACCAAACATGACAATTCAGACCAAATACCAATGATCCTAAGCGTGCGTGCCTTAGCGACTTCCTCCTAAGGACCAGAAAAGAAACATGTAAAGAGTCAACGCAATGTTGGTGAATTCACAGAGTTTAAAAGTAGGAAACATCGTTTTTCCAGGAAATATAAGTTTATGCAGTTACTCTCATCGAGACGTAACCCAGCAGGAATCTCATTCCTGAAAACAAGTTTACAAAATCAATTAATCAAAACATTGCATTTTATATACCTGGGTTAGCTAGACCACGGCATTTATAAACTCGTCGCCGCCCCCTCTCCCTCCCCTTCTAGTTTTTGGCGCAACCACTATCATCTCCATCGCTTTTTCGATTGCTACAATGGTGAAACGAGACCCTCGTTTGATTGTTACCGTGTTAAAGCTAGAGACCATCGCCGCCGCCGCTGAGGAGCGCGTCGCCGCCTCCGCTGCCGCTGCCGCGGTCTGTGCTGCCATAGCCGTCGACTTGTTCGGCGAGGACCACCACAAGGTGGTTCGCCACCGAGGCCAATGTTTGAGTCGTCGCGTGTTGCCACCGTCCAATCCGGTGAAAGTTCCAAGTGGCCGGCACCACTTTATGCCGTCGTCGTTACGCCACTTGCTCCGCTGCTTCCACGCGCGTCGGATGAAATCGAAGTGACATCGGTTTTGTCGCCATGCACGGCGAAACCTTTTGATTGGAATGCCATGATCCATGACATGGTTTCGTTACCGCCACCACCACCGGTTCACTCGATGAACGCAACTATGGTGTCTGAGGCCACGTCTTCACAGTCGGTTGAAGACTTGACTCGCCGGTTTGAGTCGGGCATTGCCGTTAATACTAGCGCCAGTTCATCGAACCCCGGTGTCTCAGACAAATGTTTGGACTCCACCAAGGTATATCTAATTTACTATTAGATTAGACGCAATTTAATTTTACTGTATTTACGCGTACATGGTGATCAGATCCTGTTTACGGTTTAACTAATTCGTATTGTAAAATGATTTTCCGTTGCGCATTAATTTTGATTATTTAACTCGTAAATTTAGTCGGTAATAAATTTTAACGGGCAACCTGGACACCCACTGTAAAACCCAACACAAATTTGTAAGAATCTAATCATTTGGGTGAATGTTTCTTGGTGGTTAGATGTATGAAGACAAAGATTGTGGGTGTGGTGAAGTGGAATTTGGAATGCTTGTCTTTCCATTAAAGCTCGAAGATCCATTTTTGGATGAGGAATTGTTTAGATGGAGATTGGGACGAGTAGATTATGAAAAGGACATCTATCTATTTGTAACCGGGAAGAGTACAGATGTCTGAAGGTTTTTCAGTGAGACTTTAGGGCTTTGTTGGCTAGTTAGGCTCTTGTGGAAGGTGGTTGAGAAGGTTTATGAGAGGAAATTAACTCTTATTTTCATCATTCTCCAAATTGTATAGTTATTATTGCCCCTTTTGGGTGCCTTAACTTACAAAGATTTGCTTCCCAATATGCTCATTGTCATTTAAAAATGTGATTTGATGGGTATCATTGCATTTCAAGAGGGAAGAGAAAGTCAACTTTTTGAAGAGAGATTCTGGGAGTAACACATGTCCTTTTAGAATCTTCATCTATTTGGGTTAAAAGGAAGATAAAAAGATAAAAGAAGGAAAGAAAAAGGCTCCCCCTAGATAAGTGCGAGGGAGAAGAGTTTTTGGTTGATACAGATGTTCTTCAGAAATTCTGAAGAATGTCTGTATAACTAAAAAAAAAATTATCTGGTTTTTGGAACCCATTTACTTTTGGGTTTTTTGTTTACTGTTTCTGCATTTTCTTTTCTTCTTTTGATTTTCACAGATTTGGAAGAGACACTGAAAGAGGTGATAGCATTTTCAAGGTTTATGCTTTTCATGTTGTTGTGTTTTCCAATTAATTTCATCATGTCTTTGCACATACAGTGCCTATAGATTGTTCTTTCCCCGAAGTTTTTGAAGTTTTGACTTGAAGAACTGGTGGACTCAGATTTTGATTTGTTGGAGTCATCAGGATCAGACTGATGATGAATTGAGAATTCGGAAACTGGATTTTTATCTTTGGCATTGTTGTCCATTCGTGAGTCATTTTGACTGCTACTTTTTACAAAGACAGTCTTAGAGCTCTTAGTCCCGTGAACATACCCGATCCCTTGACCATAGTTTCTGGGTGTATTTATCATGTTCTCAAGTTGGTCATGAGCATTTATGAGGCCATTTAAGTTTTTTGTTTCCATATGCAACCTTTGATATAAGGTTGCACGCTCGGTCTCATAATGATCAATTTTGGCTTTATTGCTCAAGTTCTGTGTTTCGAGTTGTCTTAGCCTTGACAATTCATTTTCTCGATCTCCTTTTAGTTGATGAATTTCAGATAGGATAGAGTTTATTTCTTCTTTAAATGTTTTAAATTTATTTTCATTTAAAAGTTTGTTTCTTTCTGAGTTTTCTTGAAGAACTTTGTAGTTGTTGACATGTTGTCGAATCGAAAGATTAGATCAGCATGAGAGGAGCTTACTTGTTTCTCATTTGAAGCTTCAGAGAGATCGAATGACTGAGATTCATCATTGGCCATAAGACATCTGTTTCCATGGCATTCTTCTTCAGATAAAGAGTTTGAGTCCCAGTTTTCAACTTCAGCCATTAATGCTTTTTCTTTCTGCATGGCTTGTTCATACTTTATTTTATAGTATGCTGCATCTTTGAGTTTTTTATTCTTGCATTCAAAGGCATAGTGGCCCATTACTCCACATTTGAAGCACTTTATATCACTTTTGTCAACTTCAGGTTTGTTAAGTTCTGAAGGTTGTTTTTTGCTTTCTTTACCTTTTGAAAAAAAATTCTTGGTTGACCAGGAGGGATTCCTTTTGTTGAATCTTCCAAACTGTTTAGTAAGTAGTGCTAATGATTTTTCAAATGACTCATTTTCTGTTTCACTTTCAGAGGATTGTATTTCTGAGTCACTTAAATCTTTTCTTCTAGAATAGATTGGCTCTTGTTTAGTGATTCTTTTCCTCTTTTCAGAGTAAAGAGCCAGTGTATCGATCTTGGTTTTGGAGATATCCAGTATTTCAGGTTCTTGAGAGTCTAGAATACAGAAAAGATCATTTAGGCTTTTTTCTTCCAAATCCAAAGTAGATTACAGAGTCATGCTTAGACTTCTCCATTCATGAGGAAGGCTTTTTATAAATTTGATATTTGTTTCCTATTTGATTTGGAAACATTGAACTTTCTTAAGTTGTTGATTATTGTGGCAAAATGGTTGTAAGTGTTTAAGAGTGACTCACTAGGGAGTGATTTGAAAGATTCATACTCGTTTAGTGCCTTAGTTCTTTTATTTTATTTCATTTAATCTCCTCCATCAAAGAGTTTTTCTAGGGCATCCCATATGCCTTGGCTGAGGTATTGCAGTCAACTTGACATAATATCTCATGCGGAAGAGCCATAATGAGAATAGTTTTGGCTCTGTCCTCATTTATCTCTTTGGGTTGTCCTCCTCGCTCCACCTTTTCTATCTTTGGGTATGGTGCGAGTAGGAACACCGGCTGAGGTTTCAGTTTCCTTTATCTCAGGAATGTAGACTGTGAGACAATGGGGTCCTTTGGCTATGCAATCCAACAGGAACTGGTCAACTTCTTTTAGAAAGTTGGTAATTCTAATTTTCCACTGTGGGTATTCCTCCCTGGCAAGCATAGGGGGTTTTAGTAATGAGCCGAGAGATTTTCTTTTGTTCCAGCTTGAATACATTTTTTAAGGGACGTTAAAGGAAACATGTTAAAAAGCAAGATCCTTGAATATTATTTATTCAATCTGCTCTGATACCAATTGTTGGGTCCCGTGAGGGGCTCTTTAACAATATTGGCATAATTTGATTCAAACAAAATGAATAAGTTGCATAGAGTAAATCAAATTGGAAGACAACAATTCATAAAAAGGGTTTTTTTTTGTATATCTCAAATGTAAATAATGGTTTACACGAGTTTATAGTATAACAATGTATCAACAGAAAGAACTTTTCTATGGGAGTAAGTTGTAATTGCTTTGAGAAGCTTGTGAATTGTATGCTTGTTATCTTGCTTTCTTTGGTGAAGTCCGCTTGCTATTTATAGGAAATAGTGGCAGGTTGCAAGGGATAAAGTGGTTGAGGACGGTTGAATTTGGAGTGTGTCAAAGTATATAGAGATAAATTGTAGATATTCAGTTTATCACTTTTCAACATTCTTCAACTACTTTCATGTTAAATGCCAAGTTGGTATTCACTTTTACTTGTTCTTCACACAAAGTCAGAATTTGTTCTTCTCGTAAACTTTATCTTCTGATAGTCCATAACTTTTCAGTACTCTTCTTTGAAAACCATAAATGCTTCCCATTAGAAGCCTTCTACAGAAATGAGGATTTTTGTAGAATCTGGTCTGTACAGAACTACTTAGGAAATTCTGGAGTAGTTTTGTACGAATGCAAAAATCTGTAAATTGTACAGATTTTCATATCCTTTCTCTTTTGAGGATATATCTTTTCCTTTCTTGTAATACTTGATTGTTTTCCGTTATATTTACATTGTGTTCTAACAAAGAGAACTGCGTATATATGTCTATGTGTGTGTCTAACTAACTCTAGTCATAGTTGGATCTAATGCAATCCTAAGTTCGCTATGACCGACCGCTCTGATACCACTCTGTCATACCCCGGGAAAACCCGACGCCCTCGGGGCTTCACAGACCTGGGGCGCGACTGGTGGCAGGACCATGACCGCCAAGTCCACCACCAGGATCTGAGTCTTCAGACACTTTGAACATCTATATTTCTACTCAATAACCAAAACACATTTTCCAAAACATATTTTTTATCAGAGTTAAGTAGTAGTAGCCAAAAACAGTGCGGAATCATTTATCAAGTTTAGTAAAAATATTTGCGGAAGTGACAAACCATTAGTTATCCAAAACAAACGTTGCGGAAGCAAAACATAAACAATATAATGAGTCTTTCGCCCAAGGCGATAAAACAAGTTTAAACCAAACATGACAATGCAGACCAAATACCAATGATCCTAAGCGTGCGTGCCTTAACAACTTCCTCCTAAGGACCTAAGAAGAAACATGTAAAGAGTCAACGCAAGGTTGGTGAATTCACATAGTTAAAAAGTAGGAAACATCGTTTTTCCAGAAAATATATGTTTAACCAGTTACTCTCATCGAGACGTAACCCAGCAGGAATCCCATTCCCGAAAACAAGTTTACAAAATCCGTTAATCAAAACATTGCATTTTATATATTTGAGTTAGCTAGACCACGAAATTTATAAACTAGTAGGAATTCGTAATCACCATAACTGACAGACTTTAGTTTTTGCCTTCCGGTTGTGCTATAATGCTGAACACAACGCCGAGTTAGGACAACATTATACCCGTTCCTCTCTCCTCTAAGGGCCAGTAGGAGCTAGAGCGACTAGCGCGGGCAGGGCTTGTCAGACCCAGTAGATCTACCAAACATTTTCCTGGTATCATTGATATAAAATGGCTTACGTTATTGGTGGAAGGACTCCATTGCGTGTCTTTCATCTACTATTTATAAACTAGTATATAAAACAAATAAGCAGTTAAAAAACCGTAAAAGTTTACCACATGTCTTCTCCCCGAAAAGCGTTCAATAGTAAAAGTGGGGTCGTGAACTCACCTTAGGGTGAAAATAAGCTATTCCAAGTCAACCAACCACCAAGAAGTAGTGAAGACCTCCTAGAATTTGCCTATGACACATAAAACCGTGTAAGTGTTGACCTTGTTTGACCGAACATCCCGACAATTCGCGGATATTGGATGAGTGGACTCGACAACATATTGGTGATCATATTAATGTTTTCTATCACATATAACATATTACATGGCAAACATATATGCATCACAATTAATTACGACGTCATACCACGTATACAATGTATGATCAATGGAACAATCATACAAAGTCTTGTCTTTCCAACCGAGGTAGGAGACATGGGACTTGTATACCCATATAACTCATAATTGGTTTATGACATGCAAACACATAGCCAAGAAATCCTCAAGTTCATATGCATGCATTTCCATAACTTATTTATTTCCTGATAAATATATATGTGAAGCCCACTCCCAGACTTGGCTCTAGAAGGGGTCACTCATCGGATTTACTCATGAACGCAAGGTACAACAGAGATAACTAAAGCAATAGAAATTAAAAACTTTTTATTTATTTATAATGCCAAGTACAAGTAAGATAAAACTATTAAAACGGTTATCTATAACTACGAAAGATAACGATTATTAGATATGCATCTATCTACATTACTTATGCCAGCAACCTTACAGCTTCACACGAATAGCTTGCCCACCTCACCTTGCTCAAACCTTAGCCTTTCCCTTTAAGCTCGGATCCTTAATATCACCCGATATACATACTTTAAGGGATCAGCTTACGCTAGTGAGTTCTACGTTTTTCTAAAAGCGTTACCTTTTTCTTAAAAGTTTATTCCAACGCTTAAGCCTAACGGCCTTATTTATCAGGTATAAAACATAACAGCGTTATGCCAAAACATTCATTCAACACAGAGTTATACCAAATCATTCATTGTACTAAGCATTGTCTATTGGAACCACGTTAGCTCTTCGGGTAACCGTCGCCATCCGAATATCATTCATAGAGTATGTGACAATAGGTAATTTACGGGTTAACTCCGTTAATAACTTATGTTATCTTAGTTAACTGGAATAGTTAACGTTACGTGTCATATATGTGATAACACGAATTTGCAGGCAATTCATGGTTAAGCTAAACTTATGTGATTTGAATGTTATATGAGCATTCATGCATGCATCGCATTAAACACATAATTAGAGTTTCTATGTGACCACCACTACACAAACATTGCACACGAGTTTAGATGTCGGTGAATTAACCTAATGAACATGATTAATATGCACAACCTATGATTTCAAGGGAATTAGATGTTTTAAGATTTTATGTGGAACTATACTTTATTTTTATGCTTTTATGTGGTGTTGTTTCACGTAAAACGTCTATGACTTTATGTGGCGTATTTTAGATAAATCGTTGTACGATTTCATGTAAACTAATTTTATGATTTTATGTGAATTGCATTTCATATTTTATGTGATTCATATACTTCGGGTTGTAAACGCTTTAATTATAATATTTGGTGTATTTATTTGAATATAAGATACCGTGCGTACGTTTTATAGAAATAAATGGCTTCCCTAGTGTGAGTGTTTTATGGAGTTATGTCAGTTAGCCATGGGTAGGGGTTTTAAACCTTGAGGGGTCGATCTTGCCATTTTCTAAACTTGAAATTACACTACATAAACCTGGAGGACTGCTTCTGTAATTTCTAAAACCTGGGTTTTCTTTATGCAAAGTAAGGAGGGACTGTTCCTGTAAATCCCACAAACTCAATTTGAGTCACCAATTGAAGCGGCACCTGTCCAACTCAGATAACCTCCCAATATTCAATTTCCGATTCATTGCGACATCGGTTACGAACTATGATCGGTTAATCACTGTCATGAACCAATAATTGGATTACCTCAAGCAGTTCACAAGAAAAGGAAAGAAAAAAAACCATACAAACACTCTCGGATGTACATCATCGAGAGCCACCGCCACCAAGAAATCCGACCACCTCCTTTGTTCCCAGTTTTGGGTTCCTCGCCGCTACACCACCATCGCACTAGCATAGCTATTCCACACGACTACAATAGCAACAGAGGCATCGAGGTTTAATTCTGGTGATGGGTTCGAGTTGTCATTCGAGTTTTGTCGCCATCGTTATTAGATTCGGAGTTCATTCCTGCAAGAGGTATTCCTAAAACCAATCTAATATTCGAATCATAATGTCCCTATTCATCGTTTAGAAGTTCTGTAAAGTGTTTATGATCATCAATGGCGGGTCGAGGATTAACAGGGTGTAGGGTTTCTTGTGGGGAAGAAGACCAGAGAACCTGTTGGTTATATAACTAACAAACAAACTCAGACCACCAAATACAACCAGTCACAATTGTTTAGGCGCTGGTCTTGTACACAGTTGGTCGCCTGTTTGAACCCTCCCAGCCCCATGTTTTCTACTTTTTTTAAGAAACCGATTTAGCCACTGTATAACTCAAACGTTTTCCCGTTCGAGCTGTTAACCAAAGGAACATTTAGCTCAGTGGTTAGGGTGCTACTGTTGAGACCTAGAGGTCACGGGTTCGAACATGGTGAGCTCCATAGTTTTTGTTTTTACAAGTTTTATGTTGTTTTTGACATTAGACCATCTAGAATGTATACCAAGGTCGATTCTTGTCATATTCTAAACCCACAAACGTTTTTATTGGTTTGTAAAATTGGATTACCTCTTTATTTTGGGTTAAAATAGTTTTTAACAAATATATAGATATATTTATTGGATTAATTATCTTGGATGTATTGTGTATTTTGACGACTAACTATATATGTAATATTGAATTATGCTAAATAGAGTTTTTAGAACTCTCAAACACTTTGAATAAATTATATATATACGTCGTGTATTTTATAAATTCGTTATTGATATTATTGTGTATTTGGTTATAAATATACATGTTATTATTCGATTTCATGAACGTATATTATTGGCCAACAATATACATTTCCTCGACATTCGCAATCGTTGTGATTTTGGCAATGTGTCAACCTTCAACTCGTTTTGGACTTGATGAACGTACGTCCTGTCATAATTTAACATTGTTTAAGTTCATCGTTTGTCTAGACCTAGTCAGTTTCAATTGAACACACATTTATTGAAGATCAATGTAGGGAGGAATTCATAGTTTTGCTAAGTTTGCTTGTTTAGATTAGATTCAGTTGTAATCTTGTTCTTTTGGTAGCTAGCGAAACTACCGAGCGAAACTGTTGTTTCGCTCGGTAACTAGTTTAGTCTGATGTCAGTGACAGTTTCGCCTGGCCAGCGAAACTGCCAGCGAAACTGTCTACTGATCTCTATAAATAGTCGCCTTTGTGCATATCTTTGTAACTTTGCAACTCTATCAACCCTAATACAAGATTTCTGGATTTTGGTAAGTTTGGTGACGGCTAGGAGCATTCTATTCAATCATTGTAGCTTTTGTTCATCTCTTATCATCTATTTGGTTGAAGTTGTGATTGTTCAATACTAAAAACCCATTTTAGCTATTGGAAATCATCCTTTATTGATATTTGATTGGTTTTTCTTCTCAAAACACCTTCATTAGCACTGATTAAGATCAGTGAGGACCAACAATATGGTATCAGAGCCTTTGTGCTCATGATTTTTGGTGTTTTGAGTGTTTTTGGTAAAACTTTTGAAAATCTATTTGGATCTGTAATCTGATTGTTTTGGACTGAAAATTGGTTGAATATTGTATGTTTTGATGTCCTGAGGTCTATGCAATCAACCGATCATTACTCCACAGTGATTTGGATTGGTTTTTGATCATTTCTTCTTCAAAAAGAGGGTTTTCTGTTCTGGGCGAAACTGATGTTCTTCCAGCGACACTATACAGCGAAACTATAAAGCGAAACTATAGTGTCGCTATGAAATTTCATATATTTGAATTGGCCGAAACTACCGGCGAAACAAGCATTTATTTTTGAACGAAAGTTCAAACCAGTTTCCAGCGAATCTAGCTAGCGAAACTGTGTGTCACCGGGTATTTCCTAGCGAAAGTACAGCCCGTGCATACAGCGAAACTAGTTAGCGAAATTGCTGAATTGGCTCAGTGTTTCCAAGCGAAACTGCTGGCAAAACTATAAGTTCCAGCGAAATTATTCAACTGATCAGGATTTCCGAGCGAAATTACTGGCGAAACTAACTCTCCCAGCGAAACTAACCAAATTATCTTGTTCTCTGTTCGTTTGTGTCTTTCTTATTTCAGGCTGATTTGAGATGGCTTTAGGTACCAATGTTGCTGATGATGAGTGGTGTGTAGATACACTTTATTTCATAGTAATTTTCATCTAAATGCACTAGTATGAGTACAAAACATGCCACTTTAATTAGTTTTTATATTTTTGCAGGTTGTGATGAAATGAGCTCATTTGGTCCGGTTAAGCACAACAACATGTGATAATAAAGATGTTATTGATCGGTGGAGTTGTTCCTTAAACCCTTTGTTATTTATAGTAGTGTTGAGTAATTAAAAGAAAAAAATAAAACAAAGCAAATCATGAATGCTTTATGCTGCTGTTGATTTACGAATTTTACTAGCAAAAGGAAAACATCATTTAGGCTTGATCCCAAGTTGGGCCATCAACGTGATGGGCTGAAGAAGCCATTCGTAAACAAAGAATTAAAAGGAGAAAAAGGGCATTCACGTTGTGGGGGGGGGGGGGGGGTTCGACACATTCTGACGGCAATTTGGGGGGGTTCGACACATTCTGACGGCAATTTGGGGAGGTGCCTTTGGGCACGCAAACCTAGGCTGACGAAACTTTTCTAGTGGCTCTAGTGGATCGAGTTCAAGGAAGCAAGCAAACCATCAATCAGAGAAGTTATTTTGTTTTTTTATTTTGATCATAGAACAAGTTTTAGTTTGTTGATTATTTTTAGTGAAGAATTTGATTGTGACAAGATTGAATTTCTTTGTTAATATGATTGGCTAAATTATTTGTGATCACGGTTAGGAGTAGGTTTTGGATATGTTTTTGTATTCAATCTAATTTATGAATCGGGCTAAACGCTAGTATATTTTGGTGATTAGGGTTTGAGTTAACTTTTGTCTAGAAGAAAGAATTCGTCTTTGTTGAACTTATTGATAACCACCAGTCTTTGGTTTTCATGATCAGTTACCAGCGGTTATTTTACGGGTCTCATACTGTTTGAATTGATATTCATATAGACACATCCTAGCACGGGTTCCTATTCGGTTTCGGATCGTTAGGTCAATTTGGCCGGATTCCTTAGTCTAGTGATTATCCTTCTTTGGAAAAGTTATTTTAGTTATGTCTATGTAACTTCTCAAACATTGAATTAAGTTATGTCTATGTGACTCTTTCAACATGGTGAATGAATTAGGTTATACTTAGTGCTACCAATACTGAACCTAAACGTGATCACTTGTTTTTATTTATTGTTATTCTCATTATTTTCTATTTTAAAAAAATCAACTTTTACACTTTTTAGTTTTTTTTAGTTTAATCTAGTTAAATAATCAGATAAAACAAACAGCGCTGACCACATGCTCTTCGTGGATACGATACCTGACTCACCCTAGCTACCTAGGTTATTTAGGTTTTTGAAGTGGACCACGACATCCGCTATCAAAATGGCGCCTGTTATTCTCATTATTTTCTATTTTAAAAAAATCAACTTTTACACTTTTTAGTTTTTTTTAGTTTAATCTAGTTAAATAATCAGATAAAACAGATAGCGCTGACCACATGCTCTTCGTGGATACGATACCTGACTTACCCTAGCTACCTAGGTTATTTAGGTTTTTAAAGTGGACCACGACATCCACTATCAAAATGGCGTCGTTGCCGGGGAGCTAGTGCGCTTAGTGTTATTTGTTTTGTTTGACTTTTAGTTTTGATAGTTTATGTTAAGCTTGAAAAAAAAAATCCAAAAATATTTTTTTATTAATTTTATTTTATCTTCTCGTTGTTACTGTGGGTATTTTTAGCTTGTTTGTGCAGGTTAAATTACTTACATGATGGATGAATATAATGACGAGGCGTGTTATTCTTGTGGGAGCCACTTTCACTGGATTCAAAATTGTCCAGTGTTCTTGAGCAAGAATGAGGGATTTGGGAGATATGAAGATTTCAAGGGAATTAGATGTTTTAAGATTTTATGTGGAACTATACTTTATTTTTATGCTTTTATGTGGTGCTGTTTCACGTAAAACGTCTATGACTTTATGTGGCGTATTTTAGATAAATCGTTGTACGATTTCATGTAAACTAATTTTATGATTTTATGTGAATTGCATTTCATATTTTATGTGATTCATATACTTCGGGTTGTAAACGCTTTAATTATAATATTTGGTGTATTTATTTGAATATAAGATACCGTGCGTACGTTTTATAGAAATAAATGGCTTCCCTAGTGTGAGTGTTTTATGGAGTTATGTCAGTTAGCCATGGGTAGGGGTTTTAAACCTTGAGGGGTCGATCTTGCCATTTTCTAAACTTGAAATTACACTACATAAACCTGGAGGACTGCTTCTGTAATTTCTAAAACCTGGGTTTTCTTTGTGCAAAGTAAGGAGGGACTGTTCCCGTAAATCCCACAAACTCAATTTGAGTCACCAATTGAAGCGGCACCTGTCCAACTCAGATAACCTCCCAATATTCAATTTCCGATTCATTGCGACATCGGTTACGAACTATGATCGGTTAATCACTGTCATGAACCAATAATTGGATTACCTCAAGCAGTTCACAAGAAAAGGAAAGAAAAAAAAACCATACAAACACTCTCGGATGTACATCATCGAGAGCCACCGCCACCAAGAAATCCGACCACCTCCTTTGTTTCCAGTTTTGGGTTCCTCGCCGCTACACCACCATCGCACTAGCATAGCTATTCCACACGAGTACAATAGCAACAGAGGCATCGAGGTTTAATTCTGGTGATGGGTTCGAGTTGTCATTCGAGTTTTGTCGCCATCGTTATTAGATTCGGAATTCATTCCCGCAAGAGGTATTCCTAAAAGCAATCTAATATTCGAATCATAATGTCCCTATTCATCGTTTAGAAGTTCTGTAAAGTGTTTATGATCATCAATGGTGGGTCGAGGATTAACAGGGTGTAGGGTTTCTTGTGGGGAAGAAGACCAGAGAACCTGTTGGTTATATAACTAACAAACAAACTCAGACCACCAAATACAACCAGTCACAATTGTTTAGGCGCTGGTCTTGTACACAGTTGGTCGCCTGTTCGAACCCTCCCAGCCCCATGTTTTCTACTTTTTTTAAGAAACCGATTTAGCCACTGTATAACTCAAAAGTTTTCCCGTTCGAGCTGTTAACCAAAGGAACATTTAGCTCAGTGGTTAGGGTGCTACTATTGAGACCTAGAGGTCACGGGTTCGAACATGGTGAGCTCCATAGTTTTTGTTTTTATAAGTTTTATGTTGTTTTTGACATTAGACCATCTAGAATGTATACCAAGGTCGATTCTTGTCATATTCTAAACCCACAAACGTTGTTATTGGTTTGTAAAATTGGATTACCTCTTTATTTTGGGTTAAAATAGTTTTTAACAAACATATAGATATATTTATTGGATTAATTATCTTGGATGTATTGTGTATTTTGACGACTAAATATATATGTAATATTGAATTATGCTAAATAGAGTTTTTAGAACTCTCAAACACTTTGAATAAATTATATATATACGTCGTGTATTTTATAAATTCGTTATTGATATTATTGTGTATTTGGTTATAAATATACATGTTATTATTCAATTTCATGAACGTATATTATTGGCCAACAATATACATTTCCTCGACATTCGCAATCGTTGTGATTTTGGCAATGTGTCAACCTTCAACTCGTTTTGGACTTGATGAACCTACGTCCTGTCATAGTTTAACATTGTTTAAGTTCATCGTTTGTCTAGACCTAGTCAGTTTCAATTGAACACACATTTATTGAAGATCAATGTAGGGAGGAATTCATAGTTTTGCTAAGTTTACTTGTTTAGATTAGTTTCAGTTGTAATCTTGTTCTTTTGGTAGCTAGCGAAACTACCGAGCGAAACTGTTGTTTCGCTCGGTAACTAGTTTAGTCTGATGTCAGTGACAGTTTCGCCTGGCCAGCGAAACTGCCAGCGAAACTGTCTACTGATCTCTATAAATAGTCGCCTTTGTGCATATCTTTGTAACTTTTGCAACTCTATCAACCCTAATACAAGATTTCTGGATTTTGGTAAGTTTGGTGACGGCTAGGAGCATTCTATTCAATCATTGTAGCTTTTGTTCATCTCTTATCATCTATTTGGTTGAAGTTGTGATTGTTCAATACTAAAAACCCATTTTAGCTATTGGAAATCATCCTTTATTGATATTTGATTGGTTTTTCTTCTCAAAACATCTTCATTAGCACTGATTAAGATCAGTGAGGACCAACAATATGGTATCAGAGCCTTTGTGCTCATGATTTTTGGTGTTTTGAGTGTTTTTGGTAAAACTTTTGAAAATCTATTTGGATCTGTAATCTGATTGTTTTGGACTGAAAATTGGTTGAATATTGTATGTTTTGATGTCCTGAAGTCTATGCAATCAACCGATCATTACTCCACAGTGATTTGGATTGGTTTTTGATCATTTCTTCTTCAAAAAGAGGGTTTTCTGTTCTGGGCGAAACTGATGTTCTTCCAGCGACACTATACAGCGAAACTATAAAGCGAAACTATAGTGTCGCTATGAAATTTCATATATTTGAATTGGCCGAAACTACCGGCGAAACAAGCATTTATTTTTGAACGAAAGTTCAAACCAGTTTCCAGCGAATCTAGCTAGCGAAACTGTGTGTCATCGGGTATTTCCTAGCGAAAGTACTGCCCGTGCATACAGCGAAACTAGTTAGCGAAATTGTTGAATTGGCTCAGTGTTTCCAAGCGAAACTGCTGGCAAAACTATAAGT
Source organism: Deinandra increscens subsp. villosa (assembly GCA_039602395.1). Classification (NCBI taxonomy): domain Eukaryota; kingdom Viridiplantae; phylum Streptophyta; class Magnoliopsida; order Asterales; family Asteraceae; genus Deinandra; species Deinandra increscens. The sequence continues at coordinate 80,826,187 of JBCNJP010000010.1, read as the reverse complement.
TCCAGCGAAATTATTCAACTGATCAGGATTTCCGAGCGAAATTACTGGCGAAACTAACTCTCCCAGCGAAACTAACCAAATTGTCTTGTTCTCTGTTCGTTTGTGTCTTTCTTATTTCAGGCTGATTTGAGATGGCTTTAGGTACCAATGTTGCTGATGATGAGTGGTGTGTAGATACACTTTATTTCATATTAATTTTCATCTAAATGCACTAGTATGAGTACAAAACATGCCACTTTAATTAGTTTTTATATTTTTGCAGGTTGTGATGAAATGAGCTCATTTGGTCCGGTTAAGCACAACAACATGTGATAATAAAGATGTTATTGATCGGTGGAGTTGTTCCTTAAACCCTTTGTTATTTATAGTAGTGTTGAGTAATTAAAAGAAAAAAATAAAACAAAGCAAATCATGAATGCTTTATGCTGCTGTTGATTCATGAATTTTACTAGGAAAAGGAAAGCATCATTTGGGCTTGATCACAAGTTGGGCCATCAACGTGATGGGCTGAAGAAGCCATTCGTAAACAAAGAATTAAAAGGAGAAAAAGGGCATTCACGTTGTGGGGGGGGGGGTTCGACACATTCTGACGGCAATTTGGGGGGTTCGACACATTCTGACGGCAATTTGGGGAGGTGCCTTTGGGCACGCAAACCTAGGCTGATGAAACTTTTCTAGTGGATCGAGTTCAAGGAAGCAAGCAAACCATAAATCAGAGAAGTTATTTTGTTTTTCTATTTTGATCATAGAACAAGTTTTAGTTTGTTGATTATTTTTAGTGAAGAATTTGATTGTGACAAGATTGAATTTCTTTGTTAATATGATTGGCTAAATTGTTTGTGATCACGGTTAGGAGTAGGTTTTGGATATGTTTTTGTATTCAATCTAATTTATGAATCGGGCTAAACGCTAATATATTTTGGTGATTAGGGTTTGAGTTAACTTTTGTCTAGAAGAAAGAATTCGTCTTTGTTGAACTTATTGATAACCACCAGTCTTTGGTTTTCATGATCAGTTACCAGCGGTTATTTTACGGGTCTCATACTGTTTGAATTGATATTCATATAGACACATCCTAGCACGGGTTCCTATTCGGTTTCGGATCGTTAGGTCAATTTGGCCGGATTCCTTAGTCTAGTGATTATCCTTCTTTGCAAAAGTTATTTTAGTTATGTCTATGTAACTTCTCAAACATTGAATTAAGTTATGTCTATGTGACTCTTTCAACATGGTGAATGAATTAGGTTATACTTAGTGCTACCAATACTGAACCTAAACGTGATCACTTGTTTTTATTTATTGTTATTCTCATTATTTTCTATTTTAAAAAAATCAACTTTTACACTTTTTAGTTTTTTTTAGTTTAACCTAGTTAAATAATCAGATAAAACAAACAGCGCTGACCACATGCTCTTCGTGGATACGATACCTGACTTACCCTAGCTACCTAGGTTATTTAGGTTTTTGAAGTGGACCACGACATCCGCTATCAAAATGGCGCCTGTTATTCTCATTATTTTCTATTTTAAAAAAATCAACTTTTAGACTTTTTTGTTTTTTTTAGTTTAATCTAGTTAAATAATCAGATAAAACAAACAGCGCTGACCACATGCTCTTCGTGGATACGATACCTGACTTACCCTAGCTACCTAGGTTATTTAGGTTTTTAAAGTGGACCACGACATCCACTATCAAAATGGCGCCGTTGCCGGGGAGCTAGTGCGCTTAGTGTTATTTGTTTTGTTTGACTTTTAGTTTTGATAGTTTATGTTAAGCTTGAAAAAAAAAATCCAAAAATATTTTTTTTATTAATTTTATTTTATCTGCTCGTTGTTACTGTGGGTATTTTTAGCTTGTTTGTGCAGGTTAAATTACTTACATGATGGATGAATATAATGACGAGGCGTTTATTCTTGTGGGAGCCACTTTCACTGGATTCAAAATTGTCCAGTGTTCTTGAGCAAGAATGAGGGATTTGGGAGATATGAAGATGATGATGAGATGTTTCATTACATTTGGCAATTAAAAAAAGGAAACATCGCTCGGTTGGAGGTGCTTTTGTCCAAGGCTGATAAGTTGTTATCACAACCCACCCTTTCGAATCAAATACGATTAGAATTCTTAAAATTCAAACGTGAGGTATTATTGTTGAAAATTCAAGAAGAAGAGTCTATTTCACCATCAGCGGAGGATCTTGAAAGGATGCTCCCTTCTCAAGTCGGGGAGGAGGTTGTGGAGGTTAATACCACATCAATGATTTCCTCAATTGCTGAAGTGCTGAAGGTGAATCATACTGTTTGGGGTGATGAAGAGTATACAAGTCTTTCTAAATATGAAATTGTCTGTCTAAACCCTGTTGAAGACGTAGCACCTCTTGAAGACCTTGTGGTAATCCAAACTTACCCAGACCTTTCTCCAGCATCGAATGGTCCAACAAACAAAATTGGGGATGAGGGTTCAAGAATCAAGATTAGGAAGGTTGGTCCGCAAGATCTTGGGCAATTCATTATGAGGTGGACCTGCAACATCGTCCTTTATCTGAACATGCCATTGATCGTCAATCATCTCTGGAAGCGACATGTTAATTACCGAGCCTACATCGGGAACTCGGTACGCAAATGTGCACTTAGACCACTTTGAGCTTCAAATCAGGTATGGTCTGGCTAAGGACCTTAAACTTAGCGCTTCCGGGTGGCAGCCCGGTGAACTTTGTGGGTGTGTTCACTAGAAACCCTCACGAGACTTCACTCGTCCACTCGGGCTACTGAGGGGTTTAAAAGGCTTCTTGCATATGCTAAATGCAACCGTGATTCCTACGAAAGTGAGTTTTAGGATTTTTGTTTTGTTTGTTTTTCTTCAATTAATTATTTTTAATTAAATTAGAACTTAAGTGTTGCATTGGGGACAATGCAATGCTTTAAGTTGGGGAAGGGGTTTACTAGTTTTTTTTTTGTTTCAACTCGTGGTTTTTAAGTCCGGTTTAAAAAATGAGAAAAGTTGCAAAATTTTAAAATTTTTTGTGTGCTAATTGCTGTGAGAAGCTTGCTTCTACACAAATATTGCTAAGTTTTGCAGGTTATGAGATGGACTTTGAAGATCGACACAACACTTGAGGATCTCGCCATGACTACGAAATCAGGTGAACCCGTTCTTTTACTCAATTTAGTTAAGAATGATTAATTTTGTGTTTTGCATGTTAGTTTAGTTAAGTTAGTTCATTTGTATATTTTTGCATTTGGTTGTGTGAATAAAGTTGGTAGTGATTGGTGCTAAAAAGATTAATGTCTCTGAAAAAGAGTTTTTGCATGTATGGAAAATGATAGAAAAATTAGTAGGTTGATGCTTATACATGAAGTGGATTTCTAGGGCAGAAAATACATCTAACTTGTGATATGTTTATAGGCTTGACCCAAACTTATGAACACCAATGTACGTGCAATGATCTTAATTGAATTTATGTGTTTTTAGTTTCCCATCACGATATGCATGGTTTAAAAAACTGAGTCCCAGCAAAAACGGGTTGCGAGTGGTATTTATACCTAGTATTCCTTTCTCACACACCATGCTTCTGCTTTTATGACACCACTACGTAATAAAATTGGTAGCTTTATATTTGAAAAATAAAAAAAATAAAAAAAATGAAAAAATGAAAAAGAAAGAAAAAAAGATGAAAAAAAGAAAAGAAAAAAGATATTGAGAAAATAATAGAAGGTAAGTCCCGAATATCATGTAGAAGGGAAAAATAATTGGACTT
>JBCNJP010000010.1:80785933-80821933 GCA_039602395.1 Deinandra increscens subsp. villosa | reverse complement strand
ACATACTACGCCTATATACACGCATTCCGGTTTTACCAGTTTTATCAGTTTTTATCTGTTTCTGTGGTTCGTGTCCCACCCGGAAGGCCGGATTGTCACACATAATGTTCCAAATCTGGCAAGCAAATTACATATGCAAGCAAGCTCAAATCCTCAATGGATCATCACAGCCTCAAACAAACAAACATTGTTACCCGATAACGTGTAAAGAATACATAAATGAAATGTAAAACACCCACAATGTTCCAAATCCAGAAAGTAAATCTCATATGCATAGCAAAAATCATCCATTGGGGTTTGTCCCATTGGAGTTGTAGAAGATTCGAACTCCAACAGTAACAAAAAATCACAAAATAGTAGTTATCTATCTATTGAATCCAACTCTAACAGAGATCTGAAAATAAAATAAGATGAAAACCCCCAAATAAAACAACCTTGGTGTAAGAAAAGACAAAAAAACCCAAGTGGTCATCAAAATGACAATAGATAATCGGAGATAAGCAACCGCCAACACTCTGGTAGCCACCAAATTGTACCTAAGCGTAAACGACCTCGAGATCTGTGACACACCAAAGTGCAATCACAACTAATATATCCTAGCCAAGGGTAACACTCCAGTAGCCACAAAACGACCATAAGCTTCAGATTGCGGTGTTTAGCGATGGCCACATCTCGACAACACGATAAATATCAAGAGACAAAGAACAACTCTAGAGAGATAAAAGAAAGCAGCAAATATTATTTTGGAGATGTCGGGAAGAGAAAGAGCACATAACAAGAATGATGAGAAAGAGCAATAGACAGCTGTTATAGTACACATGGACCAATCTCAAATGCCACCGAACATTTTAACTAACTGCAGAATACAACGTGTTTTGAACATAATATTTTCCCTTTTAATATCAAGCTATTAAAACCCTTATGCAACAAATATTTGTACTTCAAAGTTGTTTTTAATGGTACATCACTGTCAGACTTGTTGCTCTTTTATATAGAAAATAATATTCCAAAAAAATCATTTTAACTGCTTAAATTACAAATGAACTTTAACATGAATAGATAACAAAAGATCAAAAAAAGTGTTATAGTCCGATAATATCAATGATTTAGACCATCCGTAACTATGTTTGACTATGTGATGGAAAAAGGTAATGTCATGCGGGAAACCTTGTAGACAATCGAGTGATGTTGATAAATGTGTGTAATGGTGGTTACATAAATATGAGGTTTTATTTAAAAAGAAGAGATGGTGTGTAATTACTTGAGCGGTGAAAGAAAAGAAAAAAAACTAAAAAAATAATAACAATAACTTTACAAACAAGTGTTGTCGTGGTCACATCGCATCATGCCACTATTCATGGTCTCATATGGTGGTGTCTTCTTCCCATCAACTTCAAAGTTTGATTCCTGTGATATGTAATGATATAAAAAAATTAAATTTTGTAGGATAAATTATTAAAACCTCCATATTGCATAATTTAAACTCTATCTTTTGTACTTCTAAGATAAACCAAAAATAGTGTTTGATTCTGTATTGCAATTTCATTTCTTATCAAGATAAGCCAAAAAGATTTTCGGTGTGTTTTAGCATAAACTTTGAATAACCAAAAAGATTTTGTTTCTGCTTTAATTTTGATCTGTTCAATACGTGATACAAATCAATTTTCAAAATCATATCTTGGAGTCTCAAAGAGACGTTTTGCACCAAGATTATTTAAAATGTTTGAGCAGGTTACTATGTGCAAGATATCACAACTTCAAGTCTTCTGAAGATGCTGATGAAAGACCAGAGATACACTAAAATGTCATCAAGTATTCAAGATCAAGTTACGATCGAGTTAAGGAAGAGTTTGTTTGAAGATTCATTTCATTGAACGAACGGATTCTACACTTGAGGGGGAGCTTGATTGAAGATACAAAGTTGATGATATTAAAGAGATACTGCACACGACGAGGGGGAGTTTGTTGATACCTGATATGTGCGTCGTGTGAAGTATCAAGCAATGTACAAGATCAAGTCAAACTAGGTCTGGCCGAACTAGGTCCGAACCTGAAGTTCGGACTGGCCGAACCTGAGGTTCGGCTGTAGCTCGGACCAGCTAGTATATATAGATGTTTGGTCTTTGTATTGAGAGAGTTTTGAGCGTGTGAGATCTGTTAAGTGTGTGTTTCTGAGTGTGTATTCTCTGAGTCTATTTCTGAGTGTTTACTGGTTGTAGTTGTTCTTCATTGATCAATAAAACAATCGGTTAATTACGTTTCGATGTCCGATTAGCTAGATCGAGTAGACGATCCGATGCTCACGCATTTCCAAGTGGTATCAGAGCTTTCTGGTTCACTCTACTGATCTGTGGTTGCTATTCTCGGACTTTTGAGCGTTTTTGAAGTTTTTCTCGAGTTTCATTATGTATTTTTAATAATTTCTGACGTGCGTTTTGTGTCAAATTTGCTCCTAAATCGTTCCTCATCATTTTTCTGGTCTGACTGTTTCAAATCTCGTCAAAATTCATCAAAAATCGAGCGTTTTTTAAAATTATGTCAAAGTTCGGACTGATCTCATTAGGTTTAGAGTAACTGCTCCGAGGTCCAGGTTCGGAGTAGTCTCGGTGAGAGTTCGGTGTAAATTCGGTCAAGGTTCGGAGTTTTCAGTGTTCGGTCATTAGTTCGGACAAGGTTCGGGGTTCAGTCAAGGTTCGGAGGTAGTTCGGTACTAGATCGGAGTCTCTTAGGAGTTCGGTCTGTTGTTTTTGACTCGGAGCAAGTTCGGACAAAGTTCGGACTTTGATTCTAGGTTCGGACAGGGTTCGGAGTTCAGTTTTAGGATCGGAGCAGGTTCGGCCAACTGAATTTAAAGTTGTTCAACGATGTCGGAATTTCAAGCGTTTGCTGCAATGCAAAGTGCGATGCAAACCATGTTGAATTTTGATAATGAAATTGGAACAAGTAAGAAAGTTCCCAAATTGTTGAAGCTAGAAGATTATCAGAATTGGAAGAAACGGTTTTCTGCATACATAAGCACAAACGATATTGATCTATGGATTCCGATTCGGAAATTGTATGAACGACCAACTGTAGAAGGAGATTATAAGGAACTTCAAGATTTTGATGCTGCTGAAAGGAAAAGTTATGAGCTTGAAAAGAAACTTTATGGTTATCTTACAATGGCTTTACCTACTGAATTGTTACATCAATTCAGCACTTGTAAGAAATCAATGCAATTGTGGGATGCTCTCTCAGCACGATGTGAAGGTAATGATGATTACAAGAAAACTCGGAAGAAAGTTTTGAACAAAGAATTTGATAATTTTCAAAACTATGAAAATGAAAATATTACTGCTCTCGTTTCACGGTTTTCACATCTAATGAGTGAATTAAATGTAGTTGGTATTGAGAAATCTGATGCTGATTTGAAAGATAAAATTATGGAAGCTTTACCTGAGAAGTGGGAGAATTATGTTTTATTGCTCACTCATGACAAAGATTATTCTACCATGACATTTCACGAGCTTACTGGATAACTTCATGCTCGAGAAATGGAAATGTTGAACTCCAAGAAATCAACTGCTACTTTGCAACATCCTGAATTGTATCATGGTGAGAATACGGCAAGCATGAATGCTAAAGCTAAACCAAGTCTGAGTTCTGCACCAAGTACAGCTTTTCTTGACTGGAATTTCTGATAATTCGGATAACAAATCTTCACGGGGTTGTAGCTTTACAATTCCAAATTTTTCAAATCAGAATGCCTTTTCTGCTGAATCAACAGAAGATTGTGCTAAAATGATTTCTGCCTTGATTTCATCATCTTTTGGTTCGATTATTAAGAATGTTTCTGATGCAAAGTTAACCAGCGATGATCTTGATGCACTTGATGATGATCAGCTAACTGAATTGGATATATCTTGGCAATATGCTATGTTATGTCAAAGATCGAAGAGATTCTTCAAAAAACATGGAAGAAATCTTTCTGATGATAAATTGGGTTTTGACAAGTCTAAGCTAAAATGTTATAAATGTTCGCAGCTTGGACATTTTGCCAAAGATTGTCAACAGGCTCATGCAAGCAAGCCTGGTTTTACTCAATCACCCAAGCCTGGTTTTACTCAACCATCTACTAGTAACACAAGCAAGACAACAGCGTTGACAGCTCAACATGATGGTGTTTATGATTGGGGTCAACATTGTAGATATGATACATCAGCATTAATTGTTACACATGACCAAGATGATTATTATTCTGATTCGAGTTCATATGACGCTGCTGAGAATGAGAAATTTGAGTCTAAAATTGAAGCTTTGATGAAAGAAAAAGAATTTCTGATTGATGAAGTCAAAAGAGTTACTGCTGATTTCAAAATGATTAGTTCGGATTTGGAAATTTCTAAAAATAATGAGAAGGTATTGGGTATGAAGAATGAATGTTTGCTTCAAGAGATCAAATTGCTGAATGAAGTTTTAGAAATTTCTAAACAAGATAAAAGGGATGTGGAAGTTGCAAAAGCTAAGATTTGTGAAGAAAGGGATGACATGATAAAAGAAGTCAAGAAATGGAAGGATGAAGTGGAGGATACTGCTTCTGATTTCACGAATTTATTTGATAAATCAAAAGTCAAGCTTGATCTGCTTACAAAGAATGTTGAAGAATCAACAGCTAAGATTGAGGTGTATCAAGTTGACATAGGAAAGTTGTTGGATGAAAAGCGGGAGTTAGTTCGTGTCAATAAAGTCCAAGCCGCAAATTTGGAAATTCAAAAGCGTAATGAAGATAAATTGAAGAAGGAATTATATGAAGGACTTGATAATCTTCGTTTGCAAAAATTTGAAACTCACAAAGTTGCGAATCGATTGATTGCTAAAGAAAAGGAATTAGCTGAGGCTCAACAGAAAATTTCTGATCTGAAAATTCAAGTTCTTGATGTTAATCGATTGCTTAATAATGTTTCAAATTCTCAAGTCTTCACAAGCTTCCTCGCTAATGATGAAAATTTTGAGAAGATGTTTGATAAGAGTGCATTACCCCCTGCTCATATTAAAGAAGCTTTCAAAGATGTGAAGGAACAAGTTGATGCATTTGATTATTCAAAGGTTTCATCATCTACTGGTGAGGATGAGAAAGTTGTGACGAAAAAGAAGAACAAGAAGAATACGAAAAAGAAGGAAAAGAAATCTACAGTTTCTCATGCACCAAAGTTTGTATCTCGTTCATCTTCTGCTGATAATGAGAAGTCGGCTACTTCTAGTGACAAGCTTCAGTCTCAACCTAAGTTTGATGAACATATCTTTTATGATCAAAAGAATGTAACTGAAGTAAAAGCTGAATTTTCTCGGTTAGCGAAGAATGGACATTTTACACCTGAGGAGAAGATTTCTGAAAAGTATGAAGGATTAGGTTTTCACAGGATGCAAAACAAAGCTGAAAAGGTTCCAGCATCATCATCTCCAGATTTGAAGAAATTAAAGATGAAACAAGTGAAGAAGGAAGTTTTTTAAACTGATAAAATTCAACCCGAGCGTTTTTACAAACTCAAGGGTTCGGATCAATTATTTTCTGACAAATAATTTCCACTTCATTGTGTTGATGCTCGGAAGATTGCTGAGGTTTTTGTCAAAGCTACCATTTCTTCCGAAAGTTTTAAGTCTCGAAGCCCTACATCCAAATGGGTACATGATCACAGGCATCAGGTATATGATTCTCATTCAGATCATATTCGAGATATTCATGTGTGTTCTTCGCAGGTACATCAAAGATGGGATATAACGAAACGAATCTGTTATATTTGTCGTCGCCCAGGATATATGGCAAAGGATTGTCCATCACCTGCTGATTTACCCCCAGGGTTTCAAAAGAAACCAGTTTTTGGTAAACCTGCCAACACAAAGTTCTTTGATGAACAAGGCAGAGTTTTTGATGACGTTGAACCTACATTCTTTCATAAACAAAAACGTTTTGTTCCAATGTTTTCAAAGGTTCAAAGTATAGGTTCATCATCACAGTCACCTGTGATTGTTTCATCAAAAACTGAATTACCAAAACAACAGCAATGGAAACCTAAGGTGGTTTCTAAGCAAAACAAGGACACTGGTCGACCAGAAGCGATTCGCTTCGGGTCATTTTTGGACTGATTAGTTTGGCCAGTGTGCAGGTACTTCTAGAAGACCTATCGACGATTGCAAAGTTGTTGATGGAGGAGTATTCTGCTTAATTTAAATTTCATGACAAATCTTTCTAACCTGCATCTGCAAATTATCCGTGTTAATTGATCACTTTTCTTTGTTTACAAGTTTTTCTCAAAAACCCAAAAATAGAGTCTTGTTTTTGTGTAAAATGAAAATCCAAAAATAGAGTTTTCATTTTTAGGGGGAGAATTGTAAGTGAGGGGGAGTAATTGAGAAAATGCAAATGCATGTTATGGGGAGAAAGTGAATACATGCCAAATATATAATGAAGGAAGGTGAATACATGCCAAATATATAAAATTGTTAGAAATTGATCATTGGGAAATGATGGTACATTGGCTTACGTATCTGACTCATGGATAGAGTAGATGAAAGGGCCATAAGATCATTGTTTGATATGCTTGGTAGGCTCGGCAAATAAGAAAGTATTCAGATGTGATATACACTAAATACTAATGCTTGACCAAGTGGATAACATCTTGATGCATATTTCATGACACAAAAAGAAAAATAAGTGTGAAATTCAAAATGAGAAGTCACTGTGTATACATGTGTTCATTTTGCAAAGATTTAAACTTGTTTGATTTTCTTTATTTTGTCAAACGATCGGACTTTCTCTGCGTATCGAAAGATCGACCTGATCGTTGTTCGTTTGACGTTCTGCTTTATTTTCTTTGGTGCTTCGTATAACTCATCGGACTTTCTCTGCGTGTATGGAAGTACCGACCTGATTGTTGTTAGGTTATACAATTTCAACTTATTTTATTTTCTTATTTTGTTGAATCTGAGGCCTTATCTGCGTATCGAAAGATCGACCTTAAGGTAGAAGATTTAACGTTCTTATTTCTTTTTGCATGGAACACAGTTGACTATATCATGAAATACTATGCATTGTGAAACTCACAAGTGCTGTCACACAAAAGGAAAAAGAAAAGAAAAGCTGAAAATGTCTGATTATGTCTGATAGTGTGGGATACACTGGTCAAAGCAAATCTAATCAATATCTTAACATATCCAGATGTTATGAGTATGATTTTGCCTGAGTTTATATTGGACAAATTATATCGACAATCAGCATGACTTATGTGCTTCGATTAAATTGAAATTGAAGTGCAGTTCAGTGCGTTATGTTCAATATGATCCCATATAGTGATCTTTCTCATACCAAAAATAGTGTTTGATTCTGTATTGCAATTTCATTTCATATCAAGATAAGCCAAAAATATTTTCGGTGTGTTTTAGCATAAACTTTGAAGAACCAAAAATATTTTGTTTCTGCTTTATTTTTGATCTGTTCAACACGTGATACAAATCAATTTTCAAAATCATATCTTGGAGTCTCAAAGAGACGTTTTGCACCAAGATTATTTAAAATGTTTGAGCAGGTTACTATGTGCAAGATATCACAACTTCAAGTGTTCTGAAGATGCTGATGAAAGACTAGAGATACACTAAAATGTCATCAAGTATTCAAGATCAAGTTACGATCGAGTTGAGGAAGAGTTTGTTTGAAGATTCATTTCATTGAACGAACGGATTCTACACTTGAGGGGTAGCTTGATTGAAGATACAAAGTTGATGATATTAAAGAGATACTGCACACGACGAGGGGGAGTTTGTTGATACGTGATATGTGCGTCGTGTGAAGTATCAAGCAATGTACAAGATCAAGTCAAACTAGGTCTGGCCGAACTAGGTCCGAACCTAAAGTTCGGACTGGCCGAACCTGAGGTTCGGCCGAAGCTCGGACCAGCTAGTATATATAGATGTTTGGTCTTTGTAATTGAGAGAGTTCTGAGCGTGCAAGATCTGTTAAGTGTGTGTTTCTGAGTGTGTATTCTCTGAGTCTATTTCTGAGTGTTTACTGGTTGTAGTTGTTCTTCATTGATCAATAAAACAATTGGTTAATTACGTTTCGATGTCCGATTAGCTAGATCGAGTAGACGATCCGATGCTCATTCAAATAGTTTTGGTCAGTAATGGTGATAAAGGTGAAAAATGCTCTCCCACAGGCAGTCTAGTGGTGATAATAAAGATGTGTAATGAGTTAATGATAGTAATGAAACTTGTAATAGTTACTTAATCATTATAAAACAAACGTAACGGTAAGATCCGACCCAAAGAGTAGAGTCTGGATGGGTGAAAAAAGGATATACCATACATTTATCCTGAGGGATTAAGAGGCTGCACCCAAAGAGACCCTTTGTAAGGATCAAAACAACCCTCACACGATATCTAAACACCATAAACGTGCAGAATCTGTTTAGGATGTGATTCAAGCAAAAAAGAAAATGAGTAGAAGAATGGGTGATTATAAAGATAATGAAATACCTTTCATTGCACACATTTATTAATCACACACGCCCGGTACAAAGAATCTTCCTAGAGAGAATTCGAAATGATCCTTGTGCCCTCCTCTTGCCTATTTCGAATGTGTAACCTATTCTAGGAGGAGGTCACCAGTATTTATAGCATTATAGTCGTTAACCTTAAGCCAGACCTAATACAATTCAAACCAATACCAAGCCCAATTACACAAACCTGTCACCAACTACATAGCCCAATAAACCTATTTAATATACAAGCCTTAGCATATACCTACAATCTCCTCTAGGATTGTGATATTAAATGTCTGCATCTCTTAAAACATCTGGCTCGTTACATGTTAAGATTGGTGTTGATGTCGGTATCTAAGTAAATCTCTACGTTACATTTTCTTGGGGCAGAATGAGATACTACGTACAAAAGGTTCTTTCTCTCTCTCTCTCCTTCTCTATCAGTAACAACTTAGACATTTAAATGTGAACAAGTCAACTACTTGCTACCTATTGAAATATATCTGGTCCTTGATGAATGAACGGTACTTGTTTGGTAATGCCTTCATTGTCAAAAAAAACAACATTTCTTCAATCTCCGTCTCTAGCAAACCTGGTTGCTATTCTGACTAGTACAACATGCTCCTCTATAACATTTATTTCACAATTGCTTGATCCCGAGCTTGTACTCCTTTAAATTATCCAACTCTGGAAACTCAATAAATTTTGTTCAATGATCTCCTCTCCTGAAAAGACATCTTTACAATTTTTAGTCAAAACCCAGTAGGTTCATGGACATCATTGGGGCATGCAGAGATGTCGCTTTTGTCCCCCTCAATCCAAGAACACATTTTACTCCCCGGCAACTCGAAAACACAAAACAAAATTTGATTATCAATTAAATGACTAATAAATGAAAGTGAAAAATAAAAATAACAAAAACAAAAACACACATTTATCAACTAACATTGAAATTCAACCAGCAAAAGATGGGAAAGTATATATGGGATCATACCATCATATGACAGACTAAGTGACACTTTTCAGCCTACATCTACTCTAATAGGTCAAGGCGATTGCCAGTATATTTGTTAACTTAAATTCACAACCCAGACCTTCTTATAAAAATGTTAGTCAACTTTATCATGTTTTAGGCGCGTTAATTATGAGTAACCATGGGCCCTACCACATATTTTCACAACCCCGCCCTAAAGTTTGGAATTTGTTTAAGATTTGGTTGAGATTTTCTTTTTTCAAGAATAGATCATATTTAGAAATGGGTAATGATTCTGGATCAATTGACTTCTGTGACATCCGAGAATTTCAAGGTTAACTTCCGTTAGACAATCTCCGTTAGTTACGTTATAAGTATTAACTTAGTAACTAATGCTTAACTAGGCCGAATACGTCCACGACCTTTGGTTGATCACCGAACCCGTCCATATGTGTTTATTTATTGAATTGTCTCTATGAGGAAGTATGTGCAACATGTTTGTTGATTAATTGTGTAATTGCGTGAAATTCATGAACCGTGCTTATCTTGCTTAGAATGTAAATTGGTCACTTTTGGGTTCCAGCGAAACTACCGGGCGAAACTATAGTGTCGCCCGGCTAGCTTAACCTTTGACTCACAGAGTCAGTTTCGCTTGGCCAGCGAAACTAGCCAGCGAAACTAGCCCCTGATATATATATTTTATAAAACCCTAGAAGCCTCATTCTTGCACCTTTTCTCCCAAAAACACACACACACTCTTCTGGAATCTAGTTAACCGAGAAGCACCACGAGCCGACGTGATCTCAGCCTCGAGACATCATCCATTCGGATCCTAGATCGAATCGTGAGTCTCAAAACCATCTTTTCTTGCTTTTTCTATGTGTTTTACCTTAAAGCATGACCAAACCTCCATGGAATCACTTGATCTTCTGATATGTTGCTTAGGAATGCTAGATCTGTTATAAAGTCTGTAACTTTACGTTTGAAATCCATCCATAATGAAGATTTATGCTATTTAGGTCATTTTAGGTTTAAAATATGCTTTTGGTGATTTGATTATGAAAACCCATGTTTAAGGTGTTAAAGCTTACTGATTTATGTTGGTAAATGATCATACATGCTAAATATTGAATTACATGAAATATGGAAGCTGTTAGATTGATTTTTAGGCTGATTTGTGAATTTTTCGCGACCAGCGAAACTGTACTATTTTCTGGGCGAAATTATGTAGCGAAATTATGTATATCTTCATCCAGCGACACTATGTAGCGAAACTGTAGTGTCTCCGGGTAAACCAACCAGACCTGTCCGAACGAAACTACCGAGCGAAATTCCCTGAACGAAAGTTCAAACCAGTTTCGGGCGAAACTAGGCTAGCGAAACTGTGCCAACAGTTTCGAGCGAAACTAGCCTAGCGAAACTGTGTCATCGGGTATTGCCTAGCGAAAGTGCTGCCCGTGCACACAGCGAAACTGCCTAGCGAAACTACTAGCGAAACTGTGACCAGAATCCAAACTTGTGCAATTTACTTAAATGTTATACCATGACTTACATGATTATGCTATGACGATACATGCTTTGATTTTTGACGTATATGAACCCTTGTTTATGATCAACCATCGGTGTCGTGTGTCGGTATGTCGAGTCGTAGTTCCAACGTGCTATGTTATGGGCCATAGTGACGTTAAGTTAATGATTAGACACAAAACTAATACTTAAGACCTAAACGTGTTCATAGGTCTTCGGTAAGCAATACTTGGATTATTAGCAAGTGTAGCAGTGCAACCAAAGGTGAGTGTCACTAACCCAAATACCGTGAACCCGGTTGGGTCACACTGAATAACTTAATGAAAAACAATGCTGACAACCTTGCGAGAGTTATGCACCTCTCTGATGAACTTGAACTCGGGAGTGCTTGGCACCCACTTGATGAGCTTGAACTCGGCAGTGCTTGGCACCCACTTGATGAACTTGAAGTGTTTTATGGGAAGCACTTGTGAAATACTAAAACAACTATTTCTAAAACAAAACTGAAAATATTTTCGGGATTCATGAGAACCCGAAGGAAAAACCGTTTTAATATGACTAGTGTAGGTTAAAGTCTAAACCAAATGATATCACATGATTTCTAAGGATGCCTTGAAAACTTAAAAGTCCTCAACTAAATTGTACCATTAATTGTGAAGCGAGGGGATGTTGGGTAGATCTACTGGAGTTTGACAAACTCCGCCCCGTGGCACGGGAAGTGCACGGAGGTACAATATCAGCCTATCTGACTGTGATCCCGAGAGGACACGGGGGAGGCAAAACCGCGATGACATAGGTCCGCAAAATAGAATGGCACGGCCTCTACAATATTGGTCAGCTTTGGTACAAACTTCTTTAGTGCATGGAAACCGGATTAGCTACCCGCGATATCGGTTGACCGCTTTAACTCTTACTTAACTAGTGCATATTCGGTAATTCAACACTTGGCAAATGTTTTGCAAATCTATTACTTATTTATATGTTGATGAATACGATTATGAGACCGGGCCAATGCATGTCATGCCCACCGTGAACTCACCAACCGTTAGGTTGACACTTGTGTGGTTTTCACTTTTGCAGATCGCTGAGGAGTATCCGCCGAAGGTTGGCATGGCACTTTAAGATTTCTTATTTTAAATACAAACTTGGGAATTTAATAACAATTCATGTTTTGTAATTTAAGCACGTGGTTAGTGCTAAGATACTTATGTTTATTTTCCGTTGCGAACTTTAAACTGTTTTATGATGAATGCTTGGACTTAACTCTGATTCGTTTAGTATTTGTAACTAATGGTTGTGGACCTGGTTTGCTCGCACCCCTTAACGGTATAAACTCCGTTAGTGGTTAATTGGGGGTGTGACAGATTGGTATCAGAGCCATAAGTTGCAGAGAACTGGAATCATTTTGAAAAACGATTTGGAAACTGCAACTTGAAAACCTTAGTTACAAACGAACAAACAAATTCCCAAAACCAAAATAATTACGTGCCAACCTGGGATACTCGCTCTACTGTGTAAGTAAATACTTCGTACGTATGTATATATATGTAGATATATATGGACCGTGTCTAAGTAGTCTAACGGAAAGCCTTAGGGAAAATTTTCACACAAATACGAAATGCGAACGCTAATACGCGCACTATTCCGGGGGAAAGCGACAACGAAACGATGCTACACGCTACGTCCTGATTTCTACTACGATGACTACGCCGACGGTGACTTTTATGGGAAGGCCGACTTTCGACGATAGTACTTACGACTTGCGACGTTCTCCGACGACGCCTCGATTTTTGCACGAAAACTTTTCTGGACTAATAGTGGGATAACGGGAAATTGTTATTATGCATATTATGGGATATGTATAAAGTATAACTGTGACTGAACACTGGCTACTTTAACTGTCCAGCAAGATGTCGGGAAGAGGACACGGAAGAAGCAACATTAACATGACGCCTGCACAGCTGCAAACAATGATTAACGAACACGTGCAAGCCGCGGTGGCAGCCGTCCAAGCTGCATATGCCGCACAGGGTAATTGTTATGCCAATTAAGGCACAAAGCGAATTATATTTTGACCTGTTAAATTTAAAACTCGAACTATTAATGCATCAGGAAACCATCATCACTGCACGTTTAAGTCCTTCATGGACTGCAAGCCAATGACGTTTTCCGGCGAAGAAGGAGCGGTAGGACTCCTCAGGTGGATCGAGAAGTCTGAAAAGGTCTTCTCTATGTGCAACTGCCCTGCTGGAGACAAAGTGAAGTATGCTACTAGTACCTTTGAGGGAGCTGCTCTCTCCTGGTGGAATGCCAAAATCCAGATGATCGGGTTAGATGCGGCTAATAACATGCAATGGGGAGCGTTTAAGGAGCTGATTATGGAGGAGTACTGTCCCCGTGACCAAGTGAAGAAGTTGGAGGGCGAATTCTTGAATCTGAAAATGACTGGGTCTGAAGTGGAGCAGTATACCGCGCGATACCATGAGTACGAAGTCTTGTGCCCCACAATGGTTGATGCTGAGTTCAAACGCATTGAGCGTTATCTGGAAGGCCTCGCGCCTCAAATCAAAGGCTTAGTGACTGCCAGCAACCCCCGCAACCGTGCAGCAAGCCATCCGTTTGGCTCACAAACTTACTGATTAGGAGGTTGAGAAGGGTACACTTCCTGCAAAAGCCACAGAAAAGACTGCCTTAAGTGGCAAGAGGAAAGCTGATGATGAAGCTCCTGAAAACTCAATGAATAATCAGAGTGTTGGAAACAGCACTGGGAGGTCTTATAATTCTCAAGGTCAAAGTAAGAGGTCTGGAAACAACAGTGGAAACAACCGCCAGGGCGGAAATGGTCAAAGCAACTACAGGGGTAACCTGCCTTTGTGTAATAAGTGTGGGAAACATCATGCTGGTGTTTGTAGAAAGAATCTGAGCTGTGAAAGGTGTGGAAAGAAAGGCCACGAAGCAAAAGACTGCTGGGCAACTCTACCTGAGCAACAAACCGCCAAAGGCAAAACAACAACAACAACAATCATGGCAACAACTATGGGAACAACCGAAACGGGCAAGGAAACAATCAGAACAATAATGGTGGAGCCCGTGGCTGTTTTGAATGTGGTGCTCAAGGCCACATTAAGAGGGACTGCCCGCAGTTAAGAAGACAGGGGAATGGTAACCAAGGAAACAATGGTGGGAACGGTAATGGCGGAGGAAATGGCAACGGGAATAACAACGGGAATGGTGGAAATGGCAGGGGAAGAGCTTTTGTCATGGGTCAAGGAGAAGCTCGCAACGACGCCAACGTGATTAACGGTAAATTCATCCTAAATGGTTTCTTTGCTACTGTATTGTTTGATTCTGGTGCTGAAAGAAGTTTTATTTCCACTAAGTTTGCTAAGCTAATTAATGCTAAACCGATTGCCTTAGACGCTAAATATGTGGTAGAACTAGCGAATGGTAAACTTCATGATACGACACAAATAGTTAAGGACTGCAAGTTAGAACTAGCTGGCCATACATTAGGAATCGACCTTATGCCTTTCCCGATTGGTAGTTTTGATGTTATAGTAGGAATGGATTGGTTATCTGAAAATCGAGCTGAAATCTTATGTAAAGAAAAAGTGGTTCGTATCCCACTCGAAGGAGGTAAAGTGCTAACAGTTCAAGGTGAAAAAGGTGGAGCAGTCACCAGTATTATCTCTTTCCTCAAAGCTCAAAAGTGCCTTCGTAAAGGTCACTTCGCGATCCTCGCAAACGTCACCGACACGACACTTTCCGAGCGTAGAATCGACGACCACCCGATAGTCCGCGACTTCCAAGATGTATTTCCTGAAGATCTACCTGGTTTGCCTCCATTTCGACAAGTCGAGTTTGGAATCGACCTAGCTCCTGGAGCCGCTCCGATTGCACGCGCACCGTACCGTTTGGCCGTAAGTGAACTCAACGAACTCTCCTCACAACTTCAAGAGCTGCTCGACAAAGGGTTTATTCGTCCAAGTTCGTCTCCATGGGGAGCACCAGTTTTGTTTGTTAAGAAGAAAGATGGAACGTTCCGAATGTGTATTGACTACCGAGAACTTAACAAGGTTACGATCAAGAATCGGTATCCACTTCCTCGAATCGACGATCTCTTCGACCAACTACAAGGTTCGAGCTACTTTTCAAAGATTGATCTACGGTCTGGATATCACCAACTTCGTGTTCGTGATGAGGATGTCCCCAAGACTGCTTTCAGAACTCGGTATGGTCACTACGAGTTTCTAGTTATGCCGTTTGGGCTAACTAATGCACCTGCTGTGTTTATGGATTTGATGAATCGAGTGTGCAAGCCGTACCTCGATCAGTTTGTGATAGTCTTCATTGACGATATTTTGATTTACTCCAAGACAAAGGAAGAACACGAGAGACACCTGCGACTTATCTTGGAATTACTCCGCAAGGAACAGCTTTATGCTAAGTTTTCGAAGTGCGAATTTTGGATTCGCGAAGTCCAGTTTCTTGGACATATTGTTAATCAGAAAGGAATTCACGTCGACCCAGCTAAAGTGGAAGCTATCAAGAATTGGTCTACCCCTAGAGCGCCAACCGAAATCCGACAATTTTTGGGACTTGCCGGATATTACCGAAGATTCATTAAGGGTTTCTCGCAATTGGCTCAACCCTTAACAGCATTAACGCACAAAGGAGTGCAATATAGATGGGGTGAAAAAGAAGAACGCGCGTTTCAAACTCTTAAGGATATGTTATGTTCAGCTCCGATTCTCGCGTTACCCGATGGGGTTGACGACTTTGTAGTTTATTGTGATGCATCCATTCAAGGACTCGGTTGTGTGTTGATGCAACGAGACAAAGTGATTTCCTACGGGTCCAGGCAACTGAAGGATACTGAAAAGAATTATACAACACATGACCTGGAAATGGGAGCCGTTGTTCATACACTCAAGATTTGGAGACATTACCTCTACGGAACAAAGTGCACAATATTTACCGACCACAAAAGCTTCAGAAAGATCTCAACATGCGACAACGACGGTGGGTCGAGCTACTGAATGATTACGACATAGCAATCAAATATCACCCGGGAAAAGCCAATGTTGTGGCTGATGCATTAAGTCGAAAAGAGTACGAAAAGCCTCGACGAGTACGAGCGCTGCAACTTACCATTCACACGGGATTGCCGGATCGGATCCGCGATGCCCAACGAGAAGCTTTAAAAGAAGAAAACTTTGCAGCAGAAGCACTGCGAGGGGTGGATGGTAACTCCGAAATTAAGTCCGACGGACTCAGGTATTACAATGACAGAATTTGGGTTCCTTTACTTGGAAATCTTCGTGAGCTCGTGATGGACGAGGCTCACAAGTCAAGATATTCGGTGCACCCTGGATCGGAAAAAATGTACCAAGATTTGAAAAACTTGTATTGGTGGCCGAACATGAAAGCCGACATTGCGCGATATGTAGCTAAGTGTTTGACGTGCTCAAGAGTTAAAATTGAGTACCAAAAGCCCTCTGGATTGTTGCAACAACCAAAGATCCCAGAATGGAAATGGGAGGATATCTCCATGGATTTCGTAACAGGATTACCTCATCGATCGAATCGACCGGATGCGATTTGGGTTATCATTGATCGATTAACCAAATCTGCACACTTTATCCCAATGAGAGAAAGTGATAACATGGATAAGTTAACAAAGCTGTACATTGACCGAATTGTGGCACGTCATGGAGTGCCTAAGACCATTATCTCCGACCGAGATCCTCGATTTACTTCCCGACTATGGCAATCTATGCAAGAAGCATTGGGTACCAGACTGGATATGAGTACAGCTTATCACCCGCAGACCGATGGTCAGACGGAACGAACTATTCAGACTTTAGAAGACATGCTCCGAGCTTGCGTTCTCGACTTCGGTAAAGACTGGGAGGCTCACCTTCCGTTGGTGGAGTTCTCCTACAACAACAGTTATCATTCGAGCATTGGTGCAGCACCTTTTGAAGCGCTTTATGGCAGAAAATGTAGATCGCCCGTGTGTTGGGCCGAAACAGGTGAGAAAGGACTCACTGGACCAGAACTCATTCATGATACTACGGAGCGGATCATTCAAATCAGAAAGCGGATAGCCGCAGCACGTGACAGACAAAAGAGCTATGCCGACAAACGCCGTAAGCCTTTGAAGTTCGAAGTAGGCGACAAGGTACTGTTGAAGGTATCTCCCTGGAAAGGTGTGATACGCTTCGGAAAGCGTGGAAAGTTGAATCCTCGCTACATCGGTCCTTTTGAAATCATTGGGGAAGTAGGCCCGGTGGCCTACCGATTAAAACTCCCTGCTGAACTCGATGGAGTTCACAACGTGTTTCACGTCTCGAACCTAAAGAAATGTCTGGCTGAAGACATCGAAATAATTCCTTTGGAGGAATTGGAAATTGATGAACATCTAAGATTTGTTGAGCAACCAGTAGAAATCATGGGACGCGAGGAGAAAGGCCTCAAACGTAGCAAGATTCCAATCGTCAAGGTTCGATGGAACTCAAAGCGTGGACCAGAATATACTTGGGAACGAGAGGATCAGATGAAGAAAAAGTATCCCCACTTGTTCGAGCAAACGTCCACAGATACTCAAGGTATGATTTAATTTTGGGGACCAAAATTCCTTTAACGGGAGGAGGATGTGGCAACCCTAAAACTTTTGCTTTCTTTCCCCAGCAAATACAGCAATGACGACAGCTGAAGCTACGAACGCTACTACGCAAGAATAATTTTCGGGACGAAAATTCCATTTACAAGGGGATGATGTGACATCCGAGAATTTCAAGGTTAACTTCCGTTAGACAATCTCCGTTAGTTACGTTATAAGTATTAACTTAGTAACTAATGCTTAACTAGGCCGAATACGTCCACGACCTTTGGTTGATCACCGAACCCGTCCATATGTGTTTATTTATTGAATTGTCTCTATGAGGAAGTATGTGCAACATGTTTGTTGATTAATTGTGTAATTGCGTGAAATTCATGAACCGTGCTTATCTTGCTTAGAATGTAAATTGGTCACTTTTGGGTTCCAGCGAAACTACCGGGCGAAACTATAGTGTCGCCCGGCTAGCTTAACCTTTGACTCACAGAGTCAGTTTCCCTTGGCCAGCGAAACTAGCCAGCGAAACTAGCCCCTGATATATATATTTTATAAAACCCTAGAAGCCTCATTCTTGCACCTTTTCTCCCAAAAACACACACACACTCTTCTGGAATCTAGTTAACCGAGAAGCACCACGAGCCGACGTGATCTCAGCCTCGAGACATCATCCATTCGGATCCTAGATCGAATCGTGAGTCTCAAAACCATCTTTTCTTGCTTTTTCTATGTGTTTTACCTTAAAGCATGACCAAACCTCCATGGAATCACTTGATCTTCTGATATGTTGCTTAGTGATGAACCATAGAATCCCACCGCATGCAGATAAGACTCCATGATTCAACATGATTAAAGCAATAATGAAGATCGAATGCATAAAACAAGTAGGATCAAATAGAGATTTCATTGATTGGATGTGAGATTACACGTGAGAGAGAGAGTTACAAGTGATCTAGAGGAAACACATAGTTAAAGGTGTAAAATCTGGGCTCCCCTATTATGAGCCTATAAATGCCTATTTATAGTCTCTTAGCTGTAACTGCCTTTTGACACTTGCGCTTGCGTTCTCGGAATTGTAACACTTGCACTTTCATATGGGCTTCGCTCATCAGCATCTGCTGATCCTTCATGTGCACTTCCGACCTCCAAGTGCATCTGATATTGACCCATCCTCATCAAGTCCCCCTAGTCCATTAATTATTTGCACAATGATGATGGACTAGAAATAAAGGATGTGTCACATTTCCGGCTGCCATGAAGGTTTGTTAGCCAACCTTTTAGATCCACATGCGTTTTTGATTTTGTTGCCTCATTAAAAACCTTGTCCGGAAAAACCCCGTGGGAAAAAAAAACCAGGACCAAGGGAAAAAGAGTGCAACACGCATCGTGTTTCAATATGGAGAAAAAGTTCTTCAAAATTATTTGACATGTAATTTATCGATCTTCAATGACTTTGCAGAACCGGTCATCAAGTCCCCCTAGTCCTTATGTTATTTTGAAAAAATGACTAAGGACTAAGTCATAAAGATCACAGGAGGGAACGCTTGTGAAACAAGAGCTAATAGATCATAAGACTTTATTTGTCTTTTTTTTTAAAATAGATCATTTCTGCAACTGCAGTCGTCATATCCGCATTGGAATATTAAAATATCCGTTGTGATCCTTTTGTCATTTTGTGACGATCACATGTGCAAGTGTAGTGAGTAACTACCTTGTCATGACTAGATCATAAATATCAGAGAGAAAAATGCATGTGTAAGAGGCTTCATTAGCCTAGTATGGATCCCATCTGCAAATGCAGTTAAAATAATGCGTGTCAGAAAATTTTATGCATATGCGACGACTTTTGTCGGCTTTGCAAAATCGCATCTGTAAGTGTAGGTCCAAGAGTCATTGCGACAACAAAAAGGTCTTTTAATCACAAAAATTCTCCTCGCCTTTACTAGGTCTTTTCATTGCAGATAATATTCCTTTTAATTTCACTGACAACTTCCATTGCGCATGTGCGCTATTCGGAAGTGTGCTGATATGCTTCTTATTTTGAGATCTTTCTGGATATTTAACACTTCCAATATTTACACTCATATTTCGGAAGTACGTATGCGTGTCTCTTGGGATGAAATAGAGAGACATTGAAGATGTTGTTGATGACTCAGTTCCGGAGACTCAATGAAAATGATCTCGTAAAATCATTGAATCATTAGATCATCATGGAGATCAAATATAACAAATCATCATACCGATAATCGGTCATTTATCAAGGATTTTCAGTATCGAAAATCATCTTTCACGATCAGAATTTTTTTATTTTTATTAAGTCAATGTTTCCAAAACAATTTATTTCAAGCGAGCACCGGGTAGAGTATTTTGACCAATTCGGGAACTTCCTGAGGGTTTTCGGGCATAGTATTTTGATCAATGTCGTTTCTTCGGCAAACTGCCTAGTCCTTTTTGGATTATCGCCCAGGAGGAGCTGCTAATGATCAAGGGGGGTCGCAAGTGGAGACTTGTAATCAAGAAGATACTGTTATCGGAAGTGTAGGTGAAAAGCCAGAAGTGAAAGTGGTAACTGGTGGCACTACCGATGGTGCCAATGTGGTTCAAGGATCTTTCTTGACATTTCCGGTGTTTGCATGAGCAGAAGTAGAACTTTATGCCTCCAAGGAGTGCTTTTTCTTCAGAACAATCTTTTGAAATTTCATAGGTCACTTCCGACACTTCGGAAGTGAAATGTATGCCTCTAACGAGGGTTTTTTTTTTCTTTTAAAAACAGTATCTCTTGAGTTCTCATTTATCACTTCCGACACTTCGGAAGTGAAATGCATGCCTCTAATGAAGGCTTTTTCTTCAAAACAATATCTCTTGAGATCTCATTTATCACTTCCGACACTTCGGAAGTGAAATGCATGCCTCTAATGAGAGCTTTTTCATTACTGATTCTAACTCACCCTCAACACAGTCTCCCTAGTTTGGTAATAATTTGTAAAATGGTATCGGACTAACACTTCTGTTTTCACAAATGCACAGTTGGAAGTGTGACTACCTCTTCTGGTAAGTAAAATTCATTGGTTGATGTTGTGAAGATCTGTGTAACAATGCCGAAAGAGGTTTCACTTGTGTTCTTTATTTTATTCTTTCATTTGCATTTCCGAAGTGCCATGTCATTTGCGTTTCCGATGTTTCAGAAACCGAAGTTGTAGAATCAGAAATGAAGAAGAAGTTGGAGGAGATCGTGAAGGGCTATGACTGAGGAACATTAACAGACATAAGCTGATAATGATATTTTAAATGAAAAGCTGAGCTTGATACGATTGATCAAGTAGCAAAAACTGAGCTTGCTTGATACGGACCAAATGAAAGAGATGCTAAAGCCAATCTCACTTCCGAAGGCGGCAGCTCCGACTCAAAAGGCGTATGCTCCTTCTACTTCTGGAACAGATGCTCCTGATTAAGCCAGTAAGTAATTTCCTCAAAGTCCACTTATGTTGTGGCATTAAACAATTTACTTTTGTTTATGACTGATGATACTTTAACTTTGACTTTGTTGGAGCTGCATATGTTGCAGTCTTGAATATATGAATGCTTATGTATGCTTATGGATGTTTGCTTGAACTTCTTCTTTCTTTGCCATGTTTTGATATTTATTTTCCTCATGGTTCACATAAGATGAGTCATATCGATATGCCCAAGGTAGATCACTCGCAGTCGAAGTGCACTGTTTTTACACTTGCAGTTGCGAAGCGGTTATACACTACCTTTGCCATGTAGGGCTTTTTATGTTGTGGCTATTGACATTGATCTTTGCTTAACTCTTGCAAATATTCTTTAGAATTTCTGAGAAACTTCATGAGTTCTCCTTCACAAGTACTTTTGATAAGATCCTTAATAAAATTAGCAAAACTTTAAAGAAAGCTGACACATGCGTTTCCCCCCTATCAGATGCGTCCACCTTCAAAGGGTTTTAGCTACATGATGTCCATACCACTTTAAGAGTCAAGTTATTTTATTTTGAATTCAAATCTTTTCCTTGTGGTATAAAAAGTCCTTACATCTTTTGGTAAGGCTCAGTTGATCCATTTTCTTGAATGATCAACTCACAAGACCACTTCATAACATTAGCTATTCAGTAGCACTTGCGACCCTTAGAGAGCTTAAGTTGGATCTTTTATTAATAATCATGACATGCCTTTGTCCACTTAAGTTTGGCCATCTCTCTTTTGGGCTTCTGTTAGCAACCGTTGTACTAACAAGGTGTCCGGCCTGATCACCTCTTCCCAACATGCACTCTTTAGTTACCAATGAGACAGTTGAGGACAAGAAAAGCTTTTGCTTTATCTTGGGTTACCCTTTATGAATAAAGAAATAACAGCGATACTGCATCAAGGAATCGGCATGTGTTCCTTTTTCGATGCACCCGCTAGTGACTCATGAACCATGCTGTAGGAAGCGAAATGTTTCGCATGTGAGTTCCTTTAGAAAGGAATTTTTTTTTTTTTTTTTTTGTTCGGCATAGATGCTCCCTTAGAAAAGGAGTCTTATCGTTTTTCGTTGCATGTGCATGTGTACACGTGTGTACATAGCTTATTCAAATAAACATTTCTATTCAACTTTCTCATGGAAAGAAGATAAGCACTTGCATTGATCTTAATAGGCAAAGGAAACAAATGCACTTGTTCTTTCATAGAACTTATTATTGATCATGTATATACAGATAAGATCACAACGTTTCATTTTCTATCTCTCCTTGCACTCTTCATTTACGACGTCACATGTAGCACTTGCAGAAATGCACCAGGATTTGGTTAGCTTGCTCAAGTTGTCTATTGGCTTGTAGATGTACTACTGAAGTAAGAATTCAGTTGGCATATGTTTTTTTTAGGAGGGTTTTACTTTGTTGTCCCCGCATGTGCAAATGCTTGCACATGCGGTCTTTCTGACATATGTGAATGTTCACATTTTTTAATACATCATCCACCAAGCGCATGATATTTTCTATAATTGTTGTAACAGCAATGGTGTTTATTGCTTCCGACTTTAGCAGAAGCACTTGTGTTTTATCAAATTTTCCTCGTAGCATCATAAGTGCATAATTATAACTTCCAACATTTGATTCTACAAAATTGTATCTTTTGTTCCACATGCAATGCTGAATGGAGATCTTCATTAGGCTTTGTTATAATTATTTTGCTGGGAAGTGCATGCGCACGCCTCTTCTGAGGGCTTTTTTGATTTAAACAGCCGTTTGTAAGATTTTATCTTGGCATTGCTGTCATTTGCATTTGCATATTAGAGATGCACGTGAATGTCTCTTTTGGTGCTGTTGGTTTATCAACCAACGCAATTTGTGTATCCGCATCCGTCTTGACAATTGCTATTCCCCTTGGGAGTTGGAAATTAGACCAGACCATGTGCTGTTAAGATAATGGCACCTAGAACCTTAAGTCCTGGTCTTCCAATGATTATATTATGAGGAGATAGAGTTGCAATTACGATGAATGTTATTATTTCTTCTCGGAAGAATTTGTCGTCTCCGAGGATCACCGGGAGGATGATTTCTCCAATTGGCTATACTATTTCACCGGAAAAGCCTATAAGTGTGTGAATGTGAGGCTTTAATCATTGCTGCACTTTCGATCCCATTTTTCTGAAACAAGACTCGTACATAATTTTGGGTGTACTTTCGGTATCTAAGCATGTTTGCTTGATCACTTGCGAGACGAATGCATGTGTACTTTGTTTGTGTACATACTTTGCCTCTTTCAACTTCAACAGATGCATGAGCACATGCAAGTGCTCATATTCTTTTCATATGTGAGGCAAATGCATATGCCAATGGTTATAATCACACGGTCTTTTCTTGATACTTTTTCAGTTAGGTTTGGAAAGGTTATTTCTTTCTTTTTTCATAGTTCTTCTTCCACCTTTGTTTTCGCACTTCAATACCAGGTATTAGAACCCCTTTTTATCATGTCAATAACATTCTTTAGATCGCTAGTGGATAGCCTTCTTTGATGTTCTTCACTAGTTGAGGCAATTTGCCTGATTTTATGGCTTTCTCGATTTTTCCTTCGCAAGTGTCCGCAATCATCAGTGTCACGACTCTTATACGACTCTTATCTTTGTAGAAGTCACAATATTTGTTTGTGTTAAGGCTTGTTGCTAAACGTGGCGTTTGAAGCTTTGCAAATTGCACATTTTTAGTGACCGAGATTTCACTTGGGGTTTTGGTGAGTGATGTGTATTATTCTGTTCTTGGCTCCTAAATATTTTTGTAGCCTCCAAATTTTTCGTCCCTTCTTCGATCATAGGGTTAAGATCTGAACCTTCCTCAAGATTGACTCCTGGAGGGAGCGGGATGGACACTTGCATTTGCGTTTCTTGAGTTGGCACCTCCATGAGGCGGTTTCTGGGTGTTAACACCTTGGACATTTTCAAATGCGCTTTTCACTTTGACATACACTCTTACACGGTCCATGAGCACTTTCATGGTTTTCGATAGATCTTTATAAAGTCTGTAACTTTACGTTTGAAATCCATCCATAATGAAGATTTATGCTATTTAGGTCATTTTAGGTTTAAAATATGCTTTTGGTGATTTGATGATGAAAACCCATGTTTAAGGTGCTAAAGCTTACTGATTTATGTTGGTAAATGATCATACATGCTAAATATTGAATTACATGAAATATGGAAGCTGTTAGATTGATTTTTAGGCTGATTTGTGAATTTTTCGCGACCAGCGAAACTGTACTATTTTCTGGGCGAAATTATGTAGCGAAATTATGTATATCTTCATCCAGCGACACTATGTAGCGAAACTGTAGTGTCGCCGGGTAAACCAACCAGACCTGTCCGAACGAAACTACCGAGCGAAATTCCCTGAACGAAAGTTCAAACCAGTTTCGGGTGAAACTAGGCTAGCGAAACTGTGCCAACAGTTTCGAGCGAAACTAGCCTAGCGAAACTGTGTCATCGGGTATTGCCTAGCGAAAGTGCTGCCCGTGCACACAGCGAAACTGCCTAGTGAAACTACTAGCGAACTGTGACCAGAATCCAAACTTGTGCAATTTACTTAAATGTTATACCATGACTTACATGATTATGCTATGACGATACATGCTTTGATTTCTGACGTATATGAACCCTTGTTTATGATCAACCATCGGTGTCGTGTGTCGGTATGTCGAGTCGTAGTTCCAACGTGCTATGTTATGGGCCATAGTGACGTTAAGTTAATGATTAGACACAAAACTAATACTTAAGACCTAAACATGTTCATAGGTCTTCGGTAAGCAATACTTGGATTATTAGCAAGTGTAGCAGTGCAACCAAAGGTGAGTGTCACTAACCCAAATACCGTGAACCCGGTTGGGTCACACTTAATAACTTAACGAAAAACAATGCTGACAACCTTGCGAGAGTTATGCACCTCTCTGATGAACTTGAACTCGGGAGTGCTTGGCACCCACTTGATGAACTTGAAGTGTTTTATGGGAAGCACTTGTGAAATACTAAAACAACTATTTCTAAAACAAAACTGAAAATATTTTCGGGATTCATGAGAACCCGAAGGAAAAACCGTTTTAATATGACTAGTGTAGGTTAAAGTCTAAACCAAATGATATCACATGATTTCTAAGGATGCCTTGAAAACTTAAAAGTCCTCAACTAAATTGTACCATTAATTGTGAAGCGAGGGGATGTTGGGTAGATCTACTGGAGTTTGACAAACTCCGCCCCGTGGCACGGGGAGTGCACGGAGGTACAATATCAGCCTATCTGACCGTGATCCCGAGAGGACACGGGGGAGGCAAAACCGCGATGACATAGGTCCGCAAAACAGAATGGCACGGCCTCTACAATATTGGTCAGCTTTGGTACAAACTTCCTTAGTGCATGGAAACCGGATTAGCTACCCGCGATATCGGTTGACCGCTTTAACTCTTACTTAACTAGTGCATATTCGGTAATTCAACACTTGGCAAATGTTTTGCAAATCTATTACTTATTTATATGTTGATGAATACGATTATGAGACCGGGCCAATGCATGTCATGCCCACCGTGAACTCACCAACCGTTAGGTTGACACTTGTGTGGTTTTCACTTTTGCAGATCGCTGAGGAGTATCCGCCGAAGGTTGGCATGGCACTTGAAGATTTCTTATTTTAAATACAAACTTGGGAATATTATAACAATTCATGTTTTGTAATTTAAGCACGTGGTTAGTGCTAAGATACTTATGTTTATTTTCCGCTGCGAACTTTAAACTGTTTTATGATGAATGCTTGGACTTAACTCTGATTCGTTTAGTATTTGTAACTAATGGTTGTGGTCCTGGTTTGCTCGCACCCCTTAACGGTATAAACTCCGTTAGTGGTTAATTGGGGGTGTGACAACTTCAAACTAGTGGTGTTTCAATTAGGTTGCAACCCAACATGTGGCACATTGTTCTTATCAGCAGTCCAGAAAGTCTCTGTTGGTGTTTTAATCAGGCTATAACTCGACGTGTGACACATAAGTCTAATCAGAGACAAGGCTAAGGGTTTTGGACATTTTAGGGTCTATTTTGTGTGCACTTAGGCATCTTTTTGGATGCATTAGTCTCTTTTGGTGTTTAGTTTGATCTACAAGCACATTGGCTTTGATATCTCTTGGCCTTTGCTTTCACAAAACATTAGGAGATACGAGAGTTTTTGAAACTTGATGTCAGACTCTAGGAACGAGGTATGTGTATCAGGACATCACACATCCAGTCGAAGAGAAATAACACTATATTAAGTGATGTAACCCACAGAGGTCATACGTTATTTTTAAGTGCATGACTATAATTCCTTTTCCGACCTAAAGTAGAGCTTACGAACATATCAATAAAAGAGTCTAATCATTTCAACTCAGCCTTACATGTGTTAGCCATACCTAAAGGAAAATTTATATCACATTCCACTTTCCAGAAACAAACACAAAGCATGAACACAATGTCTTTGATTAACTATTCAGTTTAACCCTCTTTTTTGTTTTTTAACACCCCCCCCCCCCCTTTTTTTCCTACCCTTTACAATATCTCCTAGTTAACTCCATTGAGCCCAAAACACCCCATAACCAAACATCATTTTTCATTTTAAACCCTTTATTTTTGTAAAATGCAGTCTTTTTGCTAAAAATTCAAAATAGTGACTTTTCTATATCTCAATAAATATATGATGAGTCCCACTACTCAGGTTTTACGTTTCTTTATGTCAAAAAATGATGATAAATGATAATAAAAGGGATAAAAATATCCAATATGAAAAATAATAGAATTTTGTATTTCAAGTCACATAAATAAAGAATTAAAAAAAAAAGACCGATATTTTATGTTTAGCCAATTTCTAGCCAAATATCCAAACTCTAACCCTAAACCTACGCTTAAAACCATTTTTTAGTCCTTATGATAAATACGTGGATTCCGGTGAGAACTGTGGAGGTTCGATTATGTGTCAAACCTATGCTCTCTGCTTTTCTTTCACCTTGGTATGAATGTTCACTCCAGTCATATAAATATAAACCTAAGTGATGAGTGACCATTTGTAAGGATTATGGGTTGAGATAAAAATTAGACTAATAGTAGGCTTGCCATAAAGCATACTTATCTCAACAAAACATAAATAAAAGTGTAATGGAAGGATAAGTTGAAAATAGATGGAAGAGCGATCTTCAAAAAGCCCGGAATCTTAACTATACAGTCCAGTAGAAACTTTTGGGTGTGTCGGGCCTCAATTATAGATTTTTGCTTGAGGACAAGCAAAAGTTTAAGTGTGGGTATGTTTGATATACCTCAAATTATACATATTTTTATATCAAATATTCCTCACATTTCGAGTTGATACTAACTAACTAATAACAAAACAGTGCGTTATTTTTTCTTTATAGTTTTTCAGCTTAATCCAGGTGAAAATCATAAAATAAGTCAAATATGCAAGAAATAGAAGAAAATTTTGAAGACTTCGTCATTTTTGGCCCAAGCACGACCCGTACCCTACTCCAGCCGGCTTCAAGAAAGTTAACATTCGATACCTGACAAGCACGACACGTGATCACTGCCACGCATGAAACGTGTCCCTGACTACTGAAGATTCCTGATCGATTTTCTTACAAGCACGACCGTGCTCTGATGGACACGGCTCGTGCTCCATCCCCGAATCTGCCTATAAATACCAGCTTCTCACCACTTGCTTAAGTGCTCAATTATTTTCTCCGTTCTTAGTTTAGATTTCCGTTTTTTACTTTTGAGGCATTTGTTTTTGGTGTTTTAAGCATTTGACATCAAGTTTGTAAGAACTATAACTTAATAAGATCTTGTTTAAAGTTTGTCTATGAACTATTCATTTTCTGTTAAACAATTATATTTAGCCATGTTTGGCTAAACTCATACACTCATTTGGGGGAAAAAGAAGCCTTTTGCGGGTTGGAAAATGAGTTTATAAGCTCATCTTAACGTGTGTACAAATGACTTTATGAAAACTCTTTATATTGAAAGTTTATTGTCACCTTTTTGAACAAATGTGCCTTGTGTATTGCGGATCATTTGAGGAGTCGAAAGCTCATTAGTCGGGCCTGTGACATCCACCTGGGGGACGATGCATGATCCATTTGGTGACTCGCACCCCATGTAAAGCAATACATTCAAGTGTTTTGTGTCTATGTAAACAAACTTGGTTTTCACGCATGTGCAATCTCAAGGTATTAGTCGGGATAAAGGGTTGGTAATATTTTGCCACCGCGTAGATGCGGTAGTGATGCGTTAATGGACTTGGCTTTGGTTACGACCGCCCATATATGCACGAAAGCGGAGCATGGAGGAAACAAACCTTGGTCCTTAATAAAGAACTTTTTATAATAAAATAATCTGGTGCGTGGGTTGTTCCCCTGCTAGTTTATGACAACATATCCAAGTGTAACGGTACTTTGACCATAAGGAGCTACAATTAAATGACATTTACGCACACTATATTTGTTACTAACAGAGCGATTCTTACGGTACTTACCTTTAGAGGTGAATAATGGGAGGAACGTAAGATAGAATTTGAGGCTGAAAGACGGTCCTCTTCACCTGCTAGTACAATCTTAATGAAAATTTATAAATAAACAGGTTACTAACCATGCAACTCGTGAGTTGTCACACCCCGATGTTCCCGATTACGTGGGCATGTGACGTCATTGGGTCATAGTCGTGGATACAAGAAACGGCCTCTATTAGTTTTGTTTACATTTGAAAACCAAGTATGTTATCAAAGTTGCAGCGGATTGTATAAAAGATAACATTGTCTTACAATACTGAAACGAGAACGTTATGATAAGAAATACGATTGTTCATGATTTATTTAGATAGTAAAAGGTGACCATGACTCCATTCCTAATGCAGGCCCTATTGTTTGACAGACTTCCCATTTGCACACCGAGAGCGATCTTAGTTACCTGAGAAATACATGAGTTTTGAAAGGGTCAACGTAATATTGGTGAGTTCACAGGTATAGGACTCTACAAAATGTATTTGTAAAACAGTTGATGATATATAAGATATAATAATGGTTTACTCGTCGTTGCATTGATCTACCTGTTCCTTGATTTCAAACACTAATAGATTTACCCACCTATGGTAACTTCCCCTAAGAAATACCAATGGCGTAGAATAACTCACATGTACCCCCAGACGTGTATGCATGGAGTCAGAACTGGAGCGACCAGATGGGGCAGGGGCGTCAACCCAAATAGTTCTATTCTCTAGTTATCGTTTCGTTACAGAAACTAATTGAAATCAATTGTTGGTGGGATTTGTAGCAATATGTTGTATAACAAATTACTATGAAGGGGAATGAAAGAACAGATAATCAATAAGGCGTAACAGTTGTACCATAATATCAAGTAAAAGATTTGTTTGATCATGATTTCTCCCCCATAGTATTTAAACAGTTTTAAAAGAAAGGGGTCGTGAGACTCACCTGTTCCAGGTGAATGATCGTGATAGCTGATACGAGCTAGAAGTAATTGATGTCTAAATATTAATAATAATAATAGACATGATTTAGTTCCTTGGTTTGGTTTTAATAACGTTTAGTTGCCCAATGATCCTGGTCGAGTCTTGACAACTTATTCCCGTTTGTATGTTTGAAAAAACCCGTTCGTAATGTTTATTAGTTGTATAAATATTTAGACTTGCTATGATATTTAAAAAATAAACATATGGATCGAAGTAAATAATTATTAGTCGAATAATCATTAAAAGTTTTGTAAGAATATATATGGACATATATATTTATTTTAGATTTCAAATATTGCGATAAATAATATGTATTATTTACTCCGTTGTTTGATTTATATTTGGTCCTACGCTCGTAGTTATTGATAAGTAACTACGCGTATAAGTTAGAAATTATTATTCAAATATTTGTTATAATCTTGTGAGAAAAATCGATCGTTTAAGCTTATTAATGATGTTAATAACTTTACGATGGTACTTTGATGAAAATAAAGTTAGTTCATTTTCTTCGAGTTGGAATGTATATATATACTTGGTGAAAATAAATTTTTTATTTTCCTTGTATTTGTGTCGTTACTTTGAAGCATGTTATAATAGTAGATACTATTATTATTCCGACTTCAAGAACTTTGTTTCATAAAGTTTTCTAACGGTTTGATTTATATAATTTTCTTTGAAATTAAATGTTAAATCCAAAACTTTCATTGTTACATCGACACTTATATATTTTCAAGGTTTTTAGAAAATATAATCATGACACAAGATTTAGTCAAATCTTTACGACGAGATAAGACCGAAAGAGTTTCGGTCCGTCAGGTTTGTTTAGTTAACTTCGTCCGATCGTTACAAATCTATATTCGTTATTTTTAAACAAAAATTATTCGTTTATCCGGAACAAAACATTATAAATCTTTTGTTAAATCTTTTTAATCTATTTTTATCTTGTAAAAATGATTAATATTTTTAGAAAATTTTCGTTAGGTTCCGCCTATAAATAGGCTTCAAACCATGTCTTCGTGT
This sequence comes from Deinandra increscens subsp. villosa, assembly GCA_039602395.1. Taxonomy (NCBI): domain Eukaryota; kingdom Viridiplantae; phylum Streptophyta; class Magnoliopsida; order Asterales; family Asteraceae; genus Deinandra; species Deinandra increscens. The sequence continues at coordinate 80,791,263 of JBCNJP010000010.1, read as the reverse complement.
CGTTTATTCCATCAATAAATCAAGTCATATAATGACGTTTAAGCTTGGTTTAACTACAATAACATAAGTATAAGATTAAACTTAGATAGTTGCTATCTTTGACTTTGTTGTTTTTAACTAATTTAGTCAACAATTAGTATATAAATGATATAAGTATAAGTTATCATTTTATGTGGGGTTTTAACCCGAGACGCGAGATGGATCTTCAAGACTCGTTAGGACCTTTCGGGTGTAACTAGAATCAAGAAAGAAAAAGAAGTGAATGAAGGAGCTCACCACTAGCAAGCTAGGAGAAGGTGACGGTGGTTAAAGGTGGTGGTGGTGGCGGTCGAAGATGGTGGTGATGGCAATCGATGTTGGTGGTGATTGTCGATGATGATGATGATGGTGGTGGCGGTGTCCGATGATGATGATGGTGGTGGTGGTTGGTGACGGTGATGATGGTGGATGATGATGATGAGAATGGTGGTGGCGGTGTCCGATGATGATGATGATGGTGGTGGTTGGTGACGGTGATGATGGTGGATGATGATGATGAGGATGGTGGTGGCGGTGTCCGAAGATGATGATGATAATAATGGTGGTGGTGGCTTTTGGTTGAGACGAAGGAAGGGGAGGCGGAGCTCGGCGGCGGTTGGGGGTGGTTGGCGTCGGATGGCGGCAGCAGGGGGTCGCCGGTCACCGAGGGCGACAGTGGTGGGTGGTGCCGGCCAAAGGAAAGGAGACGGAAAGGAGAGGGAAAGGAGGAGGTGGTGTGGTGTGCTCTTAGGTTTGAGGGGTATTTAAGGGTGAGGTTGAGTGAGTGTTTGGATAAGAAGGAATGGGTGTTGGAGATGGAGTGTGTATGAATTTTAACATGTGGGTTTTTGGTTAAAATATCTAGCTATTTTAACTAACCATAGTTAGGTTAGGAGCTTAACCATAGTGTAGGTGATAGGTTAATGATATTTTGTGGGGTTTAAGTAATTAGGTGTATTAGTTTTATAAAAACTAACAACTTTACCTGGATATTTTATAAAATTACGAAATATAAAATATAGCGTTTCATTAAATAATCACTTAAAAAGTTGACAGAAACTTTGAACGGGGCGAAAATTATAAAATTGTTGTTGGGCCGGTGTAGTTCGTGTCAAGCCGGTATGCGGGGCTTTATCCGATTTTCACGCGGTTTGATTCGTTATTCACCATAATTAGTCGGGATCGATATGTTTGAGTTTTAAATTGTCGGTTGACTCGTCGGGTCATGTTTTTGGGCTCGGTTCATTCGTTTTGTGTTATTGGGCCAAGTCGGGCCCAATTCGGTATACGGGCGTATACAGAATCGTTCTACCGTTTGGGTCTAGACAAGTTTCTAAATTAATTACAAGGCTTCAATATTGTTAAACAACTATTGTTTTGGTTGTAAATTAATTACTTAGAAATTTTAGTTTTATTTATTTTATTTGCTTGCGTACCGCGTTCAGAAAATAAATAACTGTTTTGATCTGCTTTAAGCTCGAATATTTTACGGTGTTAAAACTAATTAAAGTTTTAAATAAAACGTTCGCTCAAAGACTTTATCGAGTGTCGGTGTGACTTCTCACGACACTGTTTCGGTAAAATATAAAAGTCATTTTATATTTTTATTTTTCTTGTTATTAAAGTTCCACCGATCTCGTGGTGAAATTTTCCTTTTGTTCTGGGTTTGTTTTTCCAATACGAACGTGGGAATTTGTCAAGGGTGGACGTTTACGTGCACAGTATTTACTAATATTACTACTAGTTCAAGTTAGGCACATGTATATATGTATATCTATAGTCAAAGTACAGGTTTGACCCGGTATTTTCGGACGGGTTGTCACATGAGTCCTCCCAAGTGATATTTTCTTTGATTGTCAGACCTAAAAACCCAATTTTATCTTTATTTTATTTTTCTTTTCATATCTTAATTTTAACCTTAAACCTTAAAGTAAGATCTGGTTAGTTGTTAACAGAGGTGAAGTATCAAGAGCCTACTTTTCATTGTGTCCTTGGATGACCTTAGTTTCTTACTATTACTGTACACGTTACGATGGATGCACTTGCCCATGTATGTGGTGTATAGTAATAGTTCGTAATCGTGTTTTATAAATTTAAAGCTTAAATGCAATAGTGGTGTCGAAACTTACTCATAATTGTCATATTTTTATATACACCCAAACGCACACCATTACGCTCATTCATAAAAATCCCTAACCTTACGTGAATAACGTTATCATTGATTGGTCTATATGTTTCCATTCAAGGCCTGCCAAGTGGCAAGCCTTAGTACTTCTTTTTTTAAGTGTTTCCTGCATAAATAAATGTGTGTAAATGTAATATAATTAACAAAAGAGTTATGTGGTGGTGTTATGTCTAGAGTCGTGTAACATAAAATTTAGATCCCGAATTCAATCCTTGAGGTGTCTAAACCTAGATTTCCTTTTTTCAACTTTATTCTTTATTTCTTCGTTATTTATTTTGTCTTTTTTTCCTTTCATTTTTTTCTTTTTTCTTTTCTTTTTAGGTTTATTTAATATTAGTTTCACATCATTGCATTTATGTATTAACTTTTTCATTTTTATTTTGTCTGCTATTTTTTAACGGCGTTGATGAAGAATAAAATCCCACCGTAGCGGTAAGATTCGATCCTTCAATGATTAGAGAGAGATTAAGAGAATTGGAGAGGAAAGAGCGAGATCATGTTATATTTCATCCATTGAATCAAGGTTACAAGTGAAAAGGATTAGTACAAGAGATCTAAGTAAAAACACCTAGTTAAAGGTGTAAAATCTGGGATCCTCAATTATGAGCCTATAAATGCCTATTTATAGTCTCTTAGCTGTAACTGCCTCTTGACACTTGCGCTTGCGTTCTCGGAGTTGTATCACTTGCACTTCCATATGGGCTTCGCTCATCAGCATCTGATTTTAACCCATCCTCATCAAGTCCCCCTAGTCCATTAATTATTTACACAATGATAATGGACTAGAAATCAAGGATGTGTCACATTTCCGGCTGCCATGAAGGTTTGTTAGCCAACCTTTTAAATCCACATGCGTTTTTGATTTGTTGCCTCATTAAAAACCTTGTCCGGAAAAACCCCGTGGGAAAAGACCATGACCAAGGGAAAAAGAGTGCAACACGCATCGTGCTTCAATTCGAAGAAACAATTTTTCAAAATTATCTAATAGGCAGGTTATCAGTCTTCAATGACTTTGAAGAACCGGTCATCAAGTCCCCCAGTCCTTATGCTATTTTGGAGAAAAATGGCTAAGGACTAGATCATGTGCATTGGAGAGAAGAATGCATGTGCGACGAGTTTTGTCGGCTTTGCAAAATCGCATTTGTAAGTGTAGGTCCAAGAGTTATTGCGACAGAAAAAAGGTCTTCTCATCACATAAATTCTTCCCGCCTTTACTAGGTCTTTTATTCGCAGATAATATTCTTCTTAATTTTACTGACAACTTCCATTGTGCATGTGTGCTATTCGGAAGTGTACTGATATGCTTCTTATTTTATTTTTTCATTTGCATTTCCGATGTGCCATGTCATTTGCGTTTCCGATTTTTCAGAAACCGAAGTTGTAGAATCAGAAATGAAGAAGAAGTTGGAGAAGATCGTGAAGGCTATGACTGAGGAACGTTAGCAGACGTAAGCTGATAATGATCTTTTAAATGAAAAGCTGAGCTTGATACGACTGATCAAGTAGCAAAGAACAAGCTTGTTTGATATGGAGCAAATGAAAGAGATGTTAAAGCCAATCCCACTTCCGAAGGCAGCAGCTGCGACTCAAAAGGCGGATGCTCCTTCTACTTCTGGAACAGATGCTCCTGAAGCCAGTAGGTAATTTCTCTTGAAATTGTGTTGAAACAATTATAAACAATCTTTCCCCAAAGTCCACTTATGTTGTGGCATTAAACAATTTACTTTTGTTTATGACCGATGATACTTTAACTTTGACTTTGTTGGAGCTGCATATGTTGCAGTCTTGAATATATGAATGCTTATGTATGCTTATGGATGTTTGTTTGAACTTCTTCTTTCTTTGCCATGTTTTGATATTATTTTCCTCATGGTTCACATAAGATGAGTCATATCGATATGCCTAAGGTAGATCACTCGCAGTCGAAGTGCACTGTTTTTACACTTGCAGTTGCGAAGCGGTTATACACTACCTTTGCCATGTAGGGCTTTTCATGCTGTGGCTATTGACATTGATCTTTGCTTAACTCTTGCAAATATTCTTTAGAATTTCTGAGAAACTTCATGAGTTCTCCTTCACAAGTACTTTTGATAAGATCCTTAATAAAATTAGCAAAACTTTAAAGAAAGCTGACACATGCGTTTACCCCCTATCAGATGCGTCCACCTTCAAAGGGTTTTAACTACACGATGTCAATACCACTTTAAGAGTCAAGTTATTTTATTTTGAATTCAAATCTTTTCCTTGTGGTATAAAAAGTCCTTACATCTTTTGGTAAGGCTCAGTTGATCCATTTTCTTGAATGATCAACTCACAAGACCACTTCATAACATTAGCTATTCAGTAGCACTTGCGACCCTTAGAGAGCTTAAGTTGGATCTTTTATTAATAATCATAACATGCCTTTGTCCACTTAAGTTTGGCCATCTCTCTTTCGGGCTTCTGTTAGCAACCGTTGTACTAACAAGGTGTCCGGCCTGATCACCTCTTCCCAACATGCACTCTTTAGTTACCAATGAGACAGTTGAGGACAAGAAAAGCCTTTGCTTTATCTTGGGTTACCCTTTATGAATAAAGAAGTAACAGCGATACTGCATCAAGGAATCGGCATGTGATCCTTTTTCGATGCACCCGCTAGTGACTCATGAACCATGTTGTACGAAGCGAAATGTTTCGCATGTGAATTCCTTTAGAAAGGAAATTTTCATTTGTTCGGCATAGATGCTCCCTTAGAAAAGGAGTCTTATCGTTTTTCGTTGCATGTGCATGTGTACACGTGTGTACATAGCTTATTCAAATAAACATTTCTATTCAGCTTTCTCATGGAAAGGGAATAAGCACTTGCATTGATCTTAATAGGCAAAGGGAACAAATGCACTTGTTCTTTTATAGAACTTATTATTGATCATGAATATAAAGATAAGATCACAAAGTTTCATTTTCTATCTCTCCTTGCAATCTTCATTTACGACGTCACATGTAGCACTTTCATGGTTTTCGATGGATCTTCATGTAATTTTTCAACAAGGTGTGTCTGTGAACACCATGGCAGAATATAGATATTCGCAGCTGGTCTTGAGCTTCAGCTATCTTCATAGTCTCGTTATTAAAGCGTATCACGAAATTT
>JBCNJP010000010.1:80721371-80785433 GCA_039602395.1 Deinandra increscens subsp. villosa | reverse complement strand
CCGGACCTCAAGTTAGGTTCGAAAGCCCTGATAATAGCTGATGGAGGGAGAAGACCGGAATCTTCACCATTGCAATCTCATTGTTCGTGAAATTGCATTATTCTTGCTCCGGATGAAGAAGGAACTTTTGATCGAGGAAATCCTCCACCCCGGCAAGAGATACGGTGGGTTCGCGACGTATGCGACGTTTAGTCATGGTTAGAGAAAAGAAAAAGAGATCGAAGAGGAGAAATTACCAGGTCGGAATGGGTGAAAAAGACGATGGATGCTCCCAATTCTTGACTCTGGTGAGGTAAAAGACTCGAGAGGTGGGGGTATTTATTAGCCGAGAAGTTACAGAGGTGATGGGACACTAATGGGTGAGATTGAAACTGAAAAAGCAAAATCTGTGGACAGGATTAATACGAGAACGATGACTCATCTTGATTTGAAAAATTCACAGCTGTAAAATCTTATCTACAAGTTACGAATTTTAGGGGCAATTGTTATACCTTGGATTCTGGACCGAATTTTACTAATGCTCTTTGAAAGGTTGAAACCCCTGGATGTCGAATATCCATGGACTGCGCATTCGGTTAATCGGTACCCTGGATTTACATTTATATTCATATTACCCTTTATTTGATTAGTATCCCAGAATGTAATGCATTCAATATTTATCTAATCTACCTGATCCCAGCATGCACGAATATCCAGCATGCTAAGGTGAAGTTACTAACCTTTCCATTAACTCTATGTGATCGAACCAGGTACAAGAGAATGGATAACGGTCATATAGACTTGGTCAAAGTCAGAGCACGTGTGGAAATGAAGACCCGCCACCAAACTCGGTCAAGTAACGGTCAGAGGTCGTTGGAAGGGAGATCCCAAGAATCTCAGAATTATAGTTAGGATTGATATGTATTTATACGCAGTGTAGGATTTAATTTTTCATACCTACGAACACTTGTACTCTCACTCGCTTAGCAATCACCGCAATCAAGTGTACTCGAACCAACTTTCAGTGAAATAAACGGGCAACGTGTGTTATCGTTGCCAAGGGGTTTTTTGTGCCGGCGGCTCTTGGAGACATCCAAGGGTTAAGGGTTTTTTCCCCTCAAAAATCTCGGTGTTCTAAGTTGCATTCTGGGAAGTTGTCATTTGTGTTTCCCTTTCTTCTACTCAAACCTTGGATTTTAATCAGTAAAATTGATTTCATAAACTTAGCATTCAAGGCACCTAACCTCACAAACTAATTTGGTTACTAAATTCACTCTTGCAACTTTTAGCCAAAACATTACTTATAGGTTGAACATATACGGATGATAAGGGTTGTGTCGACCAGTGCACGGGCCATGTGATCAGAGGATCAGCATCATATATTCTTTGTAGTTGACACGAGTCGTGTTGGTTAGAGACACAGGTCGAGCCTGTTAGTTGGCACGGGTCATGTCGATCAGAGGCACGGGCTTTTCAGGTGCAAAAGTCAACGATTTGTACTTTTTTGTAGCTTGACATGGGTCGTGTCATAGTAGGGCATCGGTAGCGACATAGTAGGGCATGGGTCGTGTCATAGACCAAAAATCACCAAAGCTCCAGTTTTCTTCTATATTCTTCATTTTTTGGCTTCTTTTAAGATTTTATCCTGGATTAAACTGAAAAGCTAAAAATGATACAATATTATACCGTTTTAAGAATAATTAATCACAAATAACCAGAAATGTAAGGAATAATTGATGTAAAAATATGTATAATTTAGTGTAAATCACTCATTTTGACCAAATACGAGTTTTTTGTTCAAGAACAAATACGACCATATCTATAATACGACCTTATTACAAGATATGAATGTGGTTGTAGCGTGTGAAAATCGGTAATCATATTGCTGTTTTGGACGGAATGCATATTTTTTTGATATTTTAACTTAAAGTGTTGATTAAACGATATTTAAACCTGTGATTATGCATTCTAAGAATACTAGAAAGTGTAAGATGACATGCTGTTGATTTAATACTCGTTGGTTAAGATTTGTTATGATTAAGTCAGAAAAGTTGTCTTTAACAGGTTAAGATCCACAAGGATCTTTAACAGGTTAAGATCCACAAGGAGCGTTATGTCTACCACTTCGCAAAGACCAGCTGATTTCTAAACAGTGAGCACGGAACCTAAGACTCCCCCCTTTTGTTAATATTTTTGGGGGTGAATACACGCTAGGCGGTTAAGACAAGATTTAAGATTTGAGGTATTGTTAGTTTTATGATGTTGATAATTACCTTTAGGCAGTTCGCCTAAAACCAATCACAAGGTAAGAAATGTTTAGAGTTACATGATTTATATATATATATATATAGTGTGTGTGTGTGTGTGTGTGTGTGTGTGTGTCACACCCTCGCAAAACCCACCCGTGAATTATCACGAACAGAGGCATGAACCAGACCAGGACCTGAGTCGTCAGACACTTCGAACACTCTATATGCTCGACTCACTGTTTTAAATCTAAGTTTAGATACCAAAGTATCAAAAGATTTATTAGATTTAATCAAATTTTAAGGTTAAGAGAAATCATTTCAACAAAGTTTTAGTAAGTCATAAGCGGAAGCGACAATCATATGAAACACTTTTAAAAGTGTCATCTCGCCCAAGGCGACAAAAGATGATTGAATATTACAGACCATGCAAATGACCGGATGATTGATACCTAACATGCTCCTTAGCTGTTCCTAAGGACCCGAGAAGAATAAACTAAAAAGTGTCAACGCTAAGTTGGTGAGTTCATAAGTTTAAGCAAATAAATAACATTTATCAAAACAGTTCAATAACCAGTTACCCTCATTGAGGCATAACCCGAGCAGGGACTCCACCCCCAAAAAGTTGATATTTATACCGTGAATAGCTAGTCCATAAAAATTTTATAACACCATTACTGACAACTACTTTGCCTTCAGTTATATTGTTTGCGATTAATGACCGAGCTAGAGACAATAGAATACCCACCCCGCTCCCAGCGGTCGGGTAGGGCTTGTCAAGCCTAGTAGATCTACCTTATAATTATCCGTTATAAATTATTCATGGTTCACCTCACTGAAGGACTTTCAGCAAACTTTTCATCCATGGTTTATAAAGTTTTGGTATAAATCAACAAGTTAAGTTGTAAAACCAAGTTACCGTATGCTTTCTCCCCCAGAAAGCGTAAACAGTTAAAAAGTGGGGTATGAACTCACCTTAGGGTGCACTTTAGTATTTCCAATAACCAACCAAAAGATAGTAGTGAATCTTCTTAGACTTCACCTATGACACACAATAGTATGAGTGTTTACTGTGTTGACCAACCGTCTCGACAACGCGCGGACAACAGACAAGTGGACTCGAATACACATTGGTGATCAAATTTAGGTTTTCTATATTTGTCCTAGCACGTATTTCTCACATAACATGCTACATGATAAATATAATTACTTAACAATTATTTACGACATTATCTTGTGTATACGATGTACGATTCACGGGGCAATCATACAAAGTCTTGTCATCCCCAATAAGGTAGGAAACTTAGGACTTGTAACTCATAACTAATTTGACTAATGATATGCAAACACATAACCAAGCAATTACATGATCATACACATGCATTTACATAGTTATTTATTTTTTGGTAAATATATATTTACTACATGTAAGCTAGTTCCATGATAAAACCACATCATCATCTCATGTTGAATCACATACATCATCAATTAACACATTTCAAGTTATATCACAAGTTCCTACCAACATGCATGAATGTCATCTTTACCTAATAGACCATTTACACGATAATTTCACATAAATAATTTCAATAAATTATTCCACATGCATTTCAACATCAAGTTTGCAACTTTATAATCTCTCATGCATTCATTTACATGAATCATGCAACATTATACAAGATCTAACACAAATCAAGCACCTTTAGTCAAGATCTAGCATGCATAACTATCAAAATCAAGTTTTTATTATATATCTCACGTAAAATTAGCACTTTATTGCATAACAACACTAGATCTAGTATTATCAAACATCCATAACAAGAATCATGCATAAAAATTGGATCCTTACTTGCATGCAACATCTAAAACCCGAGATCTATGCATGGATCATCACCAACATCACAATGATCATACTTTTGCTTCAAAGATGTAAACTTTATCATTATCAACCCTAGATATATGCACAAAAGCTTCATATCATCATAATATCACTCTAGATCTGGAAATAAACATTAAAGCTTGGAGCTTTTTAACAAGAAATCAAGCGAGAACACATACCGGTGATCTATAATGAAACGAGGATGAAACGAGACTTGAATCTTCAAATAAAATCACAACAAGGTTGGATCTTGATGGAGGAACACAAGAACAGAGAAAAATTACGTTTTGGGTCATAAAGAGCTGATGAAATGAACGGGTGCTTAAATAGGGGAAAATTAGGGTTCTGCTAGAAACTGGTCTCCAAGCGTATCGCTTGGAGCCACTTGTTGCTCTAGGCGATACGCCTAGAGCTTCTAACCGGCAGCCCTTTTGACTTTTGTTGACTGCAGCCCGTTTTGTCCATTTTTCGCATTTTTGGTCCCGTTTTTCTATGTTTTCTCCCATTTTTAATTTACCATCATTTTTATAACATCAAATCCAATAAAATCAAGTATCAACATACCATATACTAATTTACAATCATGCAATTAGATTCACGTATCAGTTTGCCTGTGTTTCACGACAAATAGCAGTTTTTAGTTTATCACCAATGTTTCAAGACTCCAACGTGTGTGATGTTTGTGAAATGTTTTAAGGCTACTAGACTCTTATAATACCTTAATTGACATACTACGCCTATATGCGCATCTCCCAGGTTGCCGGTATTATCAGTTTTTCCGTTTTAAGGCTCAGGTCCCACCCGAAGGGCCAGAACGTCACATCCTTCCCACGTTAAAGAACTTTCATCCCAAAAATTAAGATTGCAACCACATTGCTAAGCGTATAAGTTTCACGAGCTTAATAGTTGCAACTTCATTGCATGTGGTGAGAAATCAAGTTATAGCATTTTACTCATCCGTAAAATAATGTTTCACACTTTACTCATCTGTAAAGATTAAAATTTAATAGTTTACTCAACAGTAAAAGATAAAAGTTTTAGATTCTCACAAAATATTTTCAGATTATCACAAATATATATATATATATATATATATATATATATATAGATGGATCCATGTTATGTAAAAGTATATATATGTTTATATCTTGACCTAAGACTAGTCTTGTATTTGTTATAATTGAAATGTTGTTTGGTGCTCAAGATCTGCACATGACAGGTTGAAAACAAACAGTTATGATTTGATTGGTATTTTGTTAATTTTCTGTGTACAGGTTTGCTAATAATACTTTCTGACGACTAGTTATGTGGCACCAGCTTTATGCTGAGGTGTAGTGTGTATTTCAAGGAAGTGAAGATCAGATATTGTTGGTGGTTGTGGTGGTAGAAGTTTTGTTTGTTATTTCATTTGGTCATAAGAAGAAGTGCGTAAAGACAATATTTTCTGTTGTTTAAATTGTACTAAGATCTGGTACCTTTGTTTAAATCCACTCGGGTAGTGGTGACTTAATATGTGTCTTATTTTATATTGTGTTGAAAATTGTGAGTCATTCTTTTAAGACTTCGGATGTGTTGATATACACCTTATTATACATATTTTTATACTCATTTGTCTCCACATTCTGGCTTAAAACTGATTTACTAACATCAAAACAAAGACATTTTGTTTCCTTTTTAGTTTTTCAGGTTTAACAAGGCCAAAGTATCAAAAGAAGCAAATTCTAACAGAAAAGTGAAGAAAAATGCAACTTTTGGGGAAAATGGCCTTGGACACGGCCCGTGCCCACCTTGGCACGCCCCGTGCCCCGACCCAGAAGCTCCGGAAAGCTCCTATTACATGACACAGCCCCGTGCCTCTGATGGGACGCCTCGTGCTGACACCTCCTGAATGGATGACCCGTGCTCCTGCATGACACGACCCCGTGCCCACTTACACAGAAGATTTCGAGATATCTCTAGACATGGCATGCCCAGTTCCTCTGCATGGCACACCTCGTGCCAAAGTCCAGAACTGCCTATAAAAGCCAGCCAAATCCTCATTTCAACTTGCTCACTTCTCACTCTTCTTCCCCCACTTCTTTAGATTAGATCTTTGTTTTTCTTTTGAGCCACTTGGCGTTTTTGAGTCTTTAGTATGTCAAAGTCTGTAAGAACATTAACTAGTTAAAGTAATTAAATGTATTTTATATATGAAATCTTCCTTTACTTTTTGGCAAATCTTAAAGCTATGATTAGCTAAATTCTTACACTTGATTGGAAATAACCAACCTTTAACGAATTTTCGGGATGTCTTTATAAAGTTATTTTAAGGTGTGTCTAATGACTTTGTGAAAACCCTTTTTATTGAAAGTTTATTACTAATTTTCTGAACCAAATATGCTCTACGTATCACAGACCATTTGGGGAGTCGAAATCCCAAGGACCCGGTCGGGGGACGATGCATGATCCTTCGGGAGACTCGCGTCCCATGCTACATGATACGTTCGGGGTCCTTATGTCTATGTAACCAAACCCGGCTGTCACGCAAGTGCGAGCTGAAAGTATTTGGTTGGGAATGGGGGTTGGTAATATTTTGTCACTTCACGGAAGCCGAGATGATACGTGTTTGTGAACTTGGCTCTGGTTATGCTGGACGTGCATGCGCGAGAGGAACCTATGCTGGTTATGCTGAACTTGGCTATATATATATATATATATATATGGAGAGGATCATTTGAGAACCAATTTGATTTGAGAACTAAAAAGAACTAATTTGAGCCACAAGTTATTTACATGTATCCCCCCTCCCATGAATTGTAGTGGTCCCCCCCTGAAATTTGTGGTTGAGATTTAGTTCTCAAAAGTTCTCAAAACAAAAAGTTCTCATTTGAACCTAACCCTATATATATATATATATATATATATATATATATATATATATATAGGGGAAGGATCAAATAAAAACAAGATGTTATTGCGAAAACACGAAAACAAATATTAAAACCTCTATAACTTCCTCATACGTTAATAATTTTTTAAAAAATTTGCACCAAAGGTCTTAAAATTATGTCACCTTTAATTCTGGGAAAAAAAATTAAACATATTTTTTTTATCATGTGCAATAATACGTATTAATTATATTACACATGTGCAATATTAACAAAAAAACCATTAATTTTTTTTTTAATTTTTTCATGAATTAAAGATAACAGAATTATAAGATCTATGGTACAATTTTTTATCAAAAATATTAACGTATGAAAAAGTTATAGAGGTTTTAATATTATTGCACATGTGCAATAATAAATTTTTATTGCACATGTGCAATAATAAAAAAATTTAAAAAACATTGAATTTTTTTTAATTTTCTCCAGAATTATAAGATTTATAGTGCAATTTTTTTATAAAAAAAATTAACATATGAAAAAGTTATAAAGGTTTCAATATTAATGCATATGTGCAATAATAGTAAAAAAAAATTATTGCACCTGTGCAATAATAGTTTTTTAAAAAAATTTCATTTTTTTAGGAAAATTGGATTTAAATAATCCCAACTTTTTATGGTTGGCCGGCAATAATCCCACATTTAATAATCACTCCCAATGGTCCCAACTTTCACCCTATTTACTAATATTGGTCCCGGTGTTAAAAAAACTTAACACCTTAAGTCCTTCTGACATGGCAGCTGATGTGGATTTTTTTTATTTTTTTTTCTTATTAACTCCATGCCACATCACCATCTTCATCCTCACCCCATTCTTCCACCCCACCACAACCACCACCTACTGCAACCCTCCCCACCATCACGACTTGTAGCCACCGGTTAGACCAAAGAGGGCCGGCGAGCCTGGTCCTCCGGCGAGCACTCCGGTGAACTCCGGCGACCTAGTACGGCGGCGCGGGTTCTTGTTTCAAACCTGCCGCTGATTCATACGGAACCGAAAAATCCAGTGACAATGGCGTTCTTCTTTTTCCGAGTTTGAGAAGAAAATATAGCAACAGGTCGATTGTTTTTACATATGAATTAACGTGATTGATTTTTACATTCCTAGTTCACGTGAAGGTTTTGTGCTACTGTATTTGGTTTTCGTGAGATTTAGGAATATTAAACAGTAAATTATGTATTCGCCTCCGAAATATGAACACCGTCCTAGCTAGATTTTTCGGTTCCGTATGAATCGGCGCCAGGTTTGAGATAAGAACTCCCGCCACCGTACTAGGCCGCCGGAGTTCACTGGAGTGCTCGCCGGAGGACCGGGCTCGCCGGCCCTCTTTGGTCCAACCGGTGGCTACAAGTCGTGGTGGTGGGGAGGGTTGCAGTAGGTGGTGGTGGTGGTGGGGTGGAAGAATGGGGTGAGGATGAAGATGGTGATGTGGCATGGAGTTAATAAGAAAAAAAAAACAAAAAAAAATCCACATCAGCTGCCACGTCAGCATGACTTAACGGTGTTAAGTTTTTTAACGCCGGGACCAATATTAGTAAATAGGGTGAAAGTTGGGACCATTGGGAGTGATTATTAAAGGTGGGATTATTGCCGGCCAACCCTCAAAAGTTGGGATTATTTGAATCCAATTTTCATTTTTTTTAATTATTTTCAGAACTAAAGATAACATAATTTTAAGGATTTTGGTGCAAATTTTTTAAAAAAATATTAACGTATGAAAAAGTTATAGAGGTTTTAATATTTGTTTTCGTGTTTTCGCAATAAAAGTTGTTTTCACATGATCCTTACCCATATATATATATATATATATATATATATATATATATAGGGTAAGGATCATGTGAAAAAAACTTTTATTGCGAAACACACGAAAACAAATATTAAAACCTCTATAACTTTTTCATACGTTAATATTTTTATAAAACTTTTGCACCAAAATCCTTAAAATTATGTTATCTTTAGTTATGGGAAAAAATTTAAAAAATAATCAAATTTTTTTAAAAATTATTATTGCACAGGTGTAATAATTTTTATTATTATTATTATTGCACATATGCAATAATATTAAAACCTTTATAACTTTTTTCATATGTTAAAATTTTTTATAAAAAATTGCACCATAAATCTTATAATTCTGTTATTTTTAATTCTGGAGAAAATTAAAAAAAAATCAACGTTTTTTTTATCTTTTTATTATTGCACATGTGCAATAAAAATTTATTATTGCACATGTGCAATAATATTAAAACCTCTATAACTTTTTCATACGTTAATATTTTTGATAAAAAATTGTACCATAGATCTTATAATTCTGTTATCTTTAATTCTGGAAAAAATTAAAAAAAAAATTAACGTTTTTTTTGTTAATATTGCACATGTGCAATAATAAAAAAAATCACGAAATTTTATATTTTTAATTTTTTTTTCCCAGAATTAAAGGTGACATAATTTTAAGACTTTTGGTGCAAATTTTTTTAAAAAATATTATCGTATGAGGAAGTTATAGAGGTTTTAATATTTGTTTTCTTGTTTTCGCAAAAATATCTTGTTTTTATTTGATCCTTCCCCATATATATATATATATATATATATATATATATATATATATATATATATATATATATCAAAACTATTTTAAAAATAAAAAATAGAGCTTGGTTAAACGTTAGCAAATATTGAATATTGAAAGCTCTCATTTTCCATTGTGCCCTTGAACGATCCCGATTTAACTTACCGCAACTATACTGCCCACGATGGGTGCACTTGCCCGTGAATGTGGTGAAATAGTAGTGATCAAGCAAATAGTGTTTATAAATTTAAAAGCTTACTGCTAAAAGGGTGTCACAAATAACGCAATATTTTATATACACCACATCGCACGTCATGTGTAATATTATTTAAGAACGATACAATAGATTCTCATGCTTCGGTTCAGAAATCAGGGTGTTACAGGTATCCTGGTGTGTAGTTGGTGCTTCCTCCTTTGGATGTTGAGGGTTCAAATCCTGCAGTAGGCAAGTTAGGTGAATTTAGGAGTAGATTATGAGCTGTTAAAATAATGTTTTTCCATAAAATACAAGGGGTCTTGCATAATGTTTTTGACTGTAAGACTTACAGTCAATCACCAAAATGTCCCTCTTAGAAATGCTTTGATTATAAGGTTAACTCTATCTAATTTTAATTAATACCACTCGCCGTCTATCTAAAGTAGAGATAAATGAGTTCCTCACAGGGTTGGACCAATGCCTAATCGACCGTGTGATTGAACCACCACGTGGCTCCAAGGTTAATATGACAACCTTTATTAGTATTTGAAGCTGACTTTCGTTAGTGGGGTGCAAGTGTTTGTATTTGGTCCATTTCTTTTTGTTAAGCTGTACACGTATCATATTTTTCTTATTTCTTCTTCACCGATTTGAAGGGTTTTATGTATCATTGTTGCCGGTGCTAAATATCGGCTTCACGATAATGTTGTCCGCGACGACATAACGTCTATCGCAGCCGACGCCGGTTATGAGTCGCTGGGAGTTCCATTTGCTTTTGTTATGATGCTATGTTATTGGTTTTATGATGGATAGTTATATGAAACAAATCTGATGGCTGTGTTTTTGGGTATGCTGGCTGGACATTGGGGCTATGATGATATCAAAATCTGTGGTATGAAATCTAAGTCCTTAAGTTGTTATTTATTTTGGGTGGTTACATGAAACAGATATGATGGCTGTGTTTTTGGATATCGGGTATGATGATGTCAAAATCTGAGCTATGATGTTAAATTCCTTCATTCAATGGATTTCACATTACTTCATAATAATAAAGGATTTCACATTCCTTCCACACCGAAGACAACTACCCGACTGGACCCGGCCCGTGGACCGAACCTATCTGACCTAACCGGACCCGACCCCCGGACCGGACCGACCGGACCCCACCCGACCCCGGACCGGACCCCCGAACCCGACCGGACCGACCGGACCCCCGAACCCGACCGGACCCCCGGTCTGGACCGGACCCGACCCGACCCGAACCCCACCAGACCCCGGACCGGACCCCCGAACCCCACCGGACCGACCGAACCCCCGAACCCCACCGGACCCCCGAACCCGACCGGGCCTCCGGTCTGGACCCCACCCGACCCCGGAACGGACCCCCGAACCCCACCGGACCGACCGGACCCCCGAACCCCACCGGACCCCCGAACCCGACCATACCCCCGAACCCGACCGGACCCCCGGTCTGAACCGGACCCGACCCCCGGACCCGACCCGACCCTCGAACCGGACCGGACCGACCGGACCCCCGAACCCAACCGGACCCCCGAACCCAACCGGACCCCCGAATCGGACCCGACCCGACCCCCGAACCGGACCGGACCGACTGGACCCCCGAACCCAACCGGACCCCCGAATCGGACCCGACCCGACACGACCCCCGAACCGGACCGGACCCCCGAACCCAACCGGCCCCCCGAATCGGACCCGACCCCACCCCCGAACCGGACCGGACCGACCAGACCCCCGAACCCAACCGGACCCCCGAATCGGACCCGACCCGACCCCCGAACCCGACCCGACCCCCGAACCCGACCGGAACGACCGGACCCCCGAATCGGAGCCGACCCGACCCCCAAACCCGACCCGACCCCCGAACCGGACCCGGACCGACCGGACCCCCGAACCCAACCGGACCCCCGAATCGGACCCGACCCGACCCCCGGACCCGACCAGACCCCCGAACCGAACCAGACCGACCGGACCCCCGAACCGAACCAGACCGACCGGACCCCCGAACCCGACCGAACCCCCGAACCCGATCGGACTCCCGAACCGGACCCGACCCGACCCCCGAACCGGACCGGACCGACCAGACCCCCGGACCCGAACCCCAGACCGGACCCCCGGACCGACCGAGCCCGAGCGATTGAAACCGACCCCCGGTCCCCCCCGACCGGACCCGAACCCCGGACCGGACCGCCGACCGCACCGGACCCCCGAACCGGACCGGACTCGACTCCCGGTCAACTTTAGGCATTGAAGTGAGATATTCCCTTGTTCACGGACTTGTGATGATGTGCCTTCTTCTTTGTTCGTCATACTTTCTTGCCTTCTTTCTTCTTTCTTGCTTTGACTTGCTTTCGCCTTTCTTGCGTTCTTCTTTCCTATTTTTCACTTTCTTACTTACTTGCGTTCTGACTTTCTTTCTTGCGTGTTCGTTCTTGCTCTTTCTTTCCTTCTTTCTTGCCTTTTGGTGCGTGATTACTTTCTTCCACACCCTTTCTTGCTTGCTTTCTTGCTTGTTTTCTTTCTCTTGCTTTCTTTCTTGCTAGCGTGCTTACTTGCTTGCACGAACTTTCTTGCTCTTTGAGTGTGTTTATGTTCTTGCACACACTTTCTTGCTATCTTGCTAAAGGATTCAAATTTTTGAACCCACTTGCTAACTTGCTATTTGAACCAAAATGGTTTGGTTTCTTTCTTGCTATTTGAACCGCGAATGATTTGATCTTGCTTGCTATATAAATCAAACGGGTTCGAATTCTTGCTTGTTATATGAACCACTATGATGTGATTCTGACTTGCTTTCTTTCGATTTAAATCACGAGTGGTTCAAACTTACTTGCTATATGAACCACACAGATTCGATACTTGCTATCTTTCTAAAGTGACGAATTTTCTTTCTTTCTTACTAATTGAACACCGAGTGGTTCGTTCTTACTTTCTTTATCAACCAAACGATTTCAATTTCTTATTACTTCTTATCTTTCTAATGCATGTATGAGGAATTCCTATTAGGAAAACTATTTTTTAAACCCAAAATCAATACTTATCCTAAATTGATGATAACTACAAATGGAATCCTATACCATAAATTGAAAAAATACTTATCTCAAACTTTGATGTTGAAAACTTGCAATCCTTTCCACCGATCCACCGATCCACCGATCATCATATGACGTCCATTCCTCCAAAATAATGATCACCAAATAATGCTTTACTTTCTTGATAATGCGACAAACAAAGATCTTGATTGTGATTGCAAATTCAAAACAAAGTTCTGATTGCAATTATTTAATTCTTTCGAACCGATGTCCGCCACTTATTTCTTCGAATTCCGATTCCGTGACTTGCGTTCTTTGAGAATGATTGCGAATAGGTTTTATCTTCCTCCTGCCTTTCGATCGATGAAACAGATTTCAAGGGCACTGCTTTCACTTTCGTTTCTTCCCATGAATTGATTTCTGGATTTTCTCTTCGTTCTTGATCGCGATTTCTTCTCTGGTTTCGATCGATTGTCTTGCTTTCTTCGTTCTTCCCACGATCGATTAGCCTTGCTCTGATGCCAAATGTTGGTATAATCAAGCAATCACACTCAATTTTGGCAGAGATTTGACACACTAAAACATACTATTGAATCTTGAATATACGTACGTACATATAGACTTGTCGATGGGTATATATAAGCCTATAACCGACATAACTAACTTACGGTTATAGACTTTCAGACTTGACATACAGACCCCTATACTATATACAATGACATATTTGACTCTAAACTTAACTTTAACTTATTTACACAAACGACCCAAACTATTTTAGTTTAACTTTCAATAGTCAAAATCTGAGACTTAAATTTGTTATGAGCTTAAATATGCTTGGTCTTAAATTCTCTTTCTGATTACTTGATGCTACAAATATAGTCTAAATTGAATTGTACATATAATGTAGGTATGAAGCTCCTAAAGAAGCCAGATTAATGTATATTTGCAGCCGTTTAAAAAATATGCATATTTGCAATTTAATTGTTGACGTTTTTATTGTATGACAAATAAATATATGGTATAAATCATAGCACAACTAAATATTTGTATGAAGCTACTTAAAAGACATAAGACATGAGAAAATGCAAACGCGTTGCGTCGCGAAACACGCATTAGTAACTTCTTATAGACAAAGTTAAGTTAAGACCTTCTCAAATGCAATGTATTTATAATGCATTTGGTGACATAGAGATGAAGTGGAGGAAAGAGAAAGTGGGGAGAGAAGGAAAATTTGTGTGGCTAAGGTTAAACGCAATACCCTCACTGAGGGCTTGGTGAGGTTGCCAACGTGTACCGTGGGGTTCGGTGGTGGTGTTGGTGGTTTATCCTCGGTGATGCGGTGAAGGGCTTGGTGGGGTGAGCTCGGTTACCGTCCCCCGAACGTGGTTCCTCGGTGAAGCAAAACATTATTACTTTTTTTTTATTTTAATTGATTAAAATAATAATAAAAGTAAAGTGAAATGAGTGAAAGGTGAAAGATGGTATTGAAAGTGAAATGAGTGAAGTGTGAGGGGAGTGAAAGGTGATGATGTGACGCTGAGTTGACAAAAAAGTAAGTGAAAGGAATGAAATGTGAGGTTGATATTATAAATAACCTAAGTACACTTGCATTTGAGAAATATGAGAGGAAATGAGAAAGAAAAAATTTAAGATCATCTCCAATGGGTGGTATTTATAATGCATTTGGTGACATGGTAATTCATTTACACCCTTGCATTGGAGAGGGTCTTATATATATATATATATATATATATATATATATATATATATATATAGAGTTAGGATAAATTGAGAACTTTTTATTTTGAGAACTTTTGAGAATCATTCCAAGTAGAAATGCCAAAAAAGACATTTCACACACTCACAAAAAACACCCCCACCTTTTTAAAATATCTATAACTTTTTATGCTATTTGGAGTTTAAAAAACTACACCATTAGACTCATAGCATTTTTATCTTTAGTTCTTTTATAGTCTAGCCTTTTTTTTTACCTATTTTTCCAAACGTCCGGATTAATATCAATGTTACAACAACTAGCATTAGTGTAATAGGTAAGAACATTAGTGTCATAACTAGTAACAATAGTGTAATGATCAGTCACACTAATACTACTAGTTGAAGCCCTCGATTTAACTAAATACCAAATGTAATACTACTAGTTAAAACCCTCTAGCACTAACCAAATATTGATTGAGGGACATAAAATTTTAAATCTTAAAGTTTCATCCCGAAGAACATCATAATCAAACCTTCATCAAAACACCAAGAAATAACAGGACGGTTGAAAAAAATCCGTAAAATTAAACTATTGTTTGTTGATCCTTCGTCTAAAAGCCCTAACTCAAACTTTCTACCTCAAAATCAAAACGCCATCCAAAATTGTTTTCGAATCTCAACACCAAGTTGGAAATCAGAAACCCTTCGTCGATGTTTTCGAAATAAATTATAGGTTTGCTGCATAGGTAAGTGCCCACACAAAAGGATGGTGAGTGATGATGATGAGGCACACATGTGAACAAAAAGTCGCACATGTGAATCAAAATCGATGGACAGATTGCGATGAACTAAGGTTATGTTTGGGATTGCTTATCAAAAAAACGCTTATTGACTTATTAGCTTATCAAAACTGCTTATTGACACATAAAGAAAAATGTTTGGCAACACAATTAGAAGTTATACATTTTAGCTTTTTCTATAAGTTAATAAACAATTTTTAATAACCCAAGATTCTTTAGCTTTTCAAAAGTGCTTATAGCTTTTTGAATGATGAATTACCATAATACTCTATTTAACTATATACTCACCATAAACGCCTTTTTAGTCATTTAACATATAAAAGCTAAGCCAAACACTTTTTAAAACATAACTTATTGGCTTTTCTGATGTTAGTCCAATGTGTCGTCATTATTGTGCTTATTTTGCTATATTTAGTTATAATAATGATTGGATTATGTCGCATTTTCACGGGTTTTTGTGTTGTGAGGTACCATGAGTTTAATGAGCTAAGAGTGGAGTTCTATGAAGAATTGGAAGCTGCTGGTACAGGGATCGAGAATCGAGCGGGAACGAGTGAAGACTTAGAAGAAATTGAAGAAGAAAGTTCCTGAGATCTAGATCTGGGCGGTACGCCCAGAAGAGAAGAAACCAGGGCGGTACGCCCTAAAGTGTAGAAAGCAGCCGGAAGAAGAAATCCGGGCGGTACGCCCAGAATCCCATAATCTGGGGCGGTACGCCCCGATTTGGCCGACAGAAGAAAATTAGGGTTTTGCAATTTAAACTTGTTTCTTAAGTTTAGTTGTAATTTATCATTGTTCCAGACGACCACAGGCTAGGTTTTTGCGAATTTCACCTTGTTTTGGGAGTTTTGTGGAGCAATCAATCATTCGGTACATTTATTTTATGCAATCTTTAATTACAATCATGTCTGTTTCATTAGCCATGTCCGGCTAATCACCACTAACCGCTTTTGGTGATTGGTTGGTGGATTCGTTCTATGATTAATCTATTGCTTAACTAGTTGTTCCGGAATACTTGCTACCGTTGAACACCTGCATGCGGAATTGTTTAATTTAACTAGTAACCTAGGGTTTTAGTGGTCCACTGTTTATTGATCTAGCACTTTCTTGCGGCAGGACTAATCAGCCCATTAGGAAACTAGGTTATTAGGTCAAGGAAGCAATGGGGGGCATGTCTATGTGTCACTAGTTAGTAATTAGGTTTTTCTAAATCGGTAGCCAACCAGGATCCAGAAGTGGTTAGATTTGTCTCATTTGATAGTTCAAGTAATTTTCTAGGTTAAAGTTAGTAACTTTGTTAGTTCAATCACCCCAACAAATCAAAACAGCTAAGTGGCAATTTTAGTTAACTTTAGGTAATCAGTAATTTAGGTTAATTTAGTAATCAATTAGTCAATTTCCACATATTCCCTTGGTTCGATAACCCTAACTTACCACTACTACAAATCAATTTAGTTGGGGATTTGAAACGGCCTGACAAACCGTTATCAAATTGGCGCCGTTGCCGGGGAATTAGTGCGCTTTTTGATTAGTTGATTTTTGTTTAATTTGCAATTTTTGTTTCATTTTTCAAAAAATTCAAAAAACCCAAAAATAGTGTTTTTATTCCAGTAATTACTTTCTGCAACTAAAAAAAAAATTAATTTCTGTCGAATTTCTTTTCTGGGCGGTACGCCTAAAAGTTCACACTTCTGGGCGGTACGCCTTGGACACTTTTTCACAGAAAGTTTTGAGATTTTTGACCATCCAAGTTTCGATTTTTTCTGTTCTATTGCATTATTTACACCCCCTGGAACAGTGCTACGTAATTGGTTTGCTCTTTTGTGACCAATTTTGCAGGTTTTAGGTGATTGTGCATGCATACGCGGCATTCCCGCAAGACCTCTCCGTTGATATACAATCCAGAGATTGAGAGGACAGCTCGGCAGAACCGAGCGGAACAGAGAAACAAAAGAGCCATGGAGGGCCAAAATCCAAACCCCAACCAAAACCCCAACATTCATCAAAACCCAAATCCCAACCAAAACCCAAACCCAAATGAGAACCCCAATCAAGACCACCACCAACCATAAAACCAACCACAACATGCACCCGAAAACCCCGCCATGCCACAAAACATCCCTCCCATCCAAACCCCACCATTTCGGGTACATGGGCACACCTCGCTCCCATCCTTGTCCCCGAAATCCTCACACCATGAGGAGGAAGGGTATCACTATCGGGTCAGGTACCCAGAACAACCTTTCCGTCGAGCCCCACCACAACAACCTCCACCACCACAAAACCCACCCCGCTTCCGACAAAATCCCGTGTACGAGGACCAAGATTGGCGAAGGCAAGAGGCGCAGTGGGATCAAGACTGGTATGACCCAAATGAAGATGAAGACGGATATGGGTATGGAGAGGAGCCATATGTTGAAGTTCCACGGAATCGTGCACGAGCTCCACAGCGGAATGTTGCACCACAAGCGCCGAGAGCTTCCCCCCCAAGAGGAGTTCCACAATTCAACAATGGGGGAGCTCGTCTTCAAATGGAAGGAGGAGTCCCAAGATTGGTAGAAAACCCACCGGTTCAGGGAGTGGCTAGTCACTTTAAGCCAATAGTCGTTCCGAGTGCATCCGCGGTAGTCACGCCAATCGGAGCTAACAGAAGAGCATTTGAGGTCAGACCTCAATATTTGAATCATTTGCCGGAGTTCTATGGGAAGAGAACTGAAGAGCCATATCATCACATTCATAGCTTCGAATCCATATGCATACCTATTGGAGCCACGGGGTTCACACAGGACGATGTCAAGCTAATGCTTTTCCCATATACCCTCAAAGATCGAGCAAGGAGATGGTTCGAGAGTCTAACCCCCAGTAGCATCTATACTTGGGTGCAAATGCAAGAAGTGTTCCTTGAAGAATACTTTCCGATGAGCAAAACCAGTGAGGTAAAAGAAGAGATCCGGTCCTTCCAGCAACACACCGGGGAACCATTTCATGAGGCATTCACTCGGTTCAAGGACTTGTTGCGTAAATGCCCACATCATCGAATAGACACTTGGGATCTCATTAAAGCATTTTATGATGGTCTCCTCCCAGAGGATGTCCGAGACTTGAACTCCATCAGCAATGGGACATTCCTAACCAACACGGAAGAGGTAGATTGGGGGCACATGGAGAGGTTGAGTGCCACATCAAAAAGGCTTGCTCAGAACGGGAGAAGATCGCGATCCGCAGCGGTCAAATCGGTTGATTACGAGGCGGAGGAAAGGATCGAGAAACTTCGCCAACAGACACTCCTCTTGGAAAAACAAGTAGCCCAAATGAAGTTGGGGGGTGCATCAGAAGAGGTGAAGGCTAGTGCATAAATTCCGGTGTGCACGGGTTGTGGCGAATTAGGCCACTCGGTGGATGCATGTTCCACCGTGGTTCAGCAAAGCGACGATGTCAATTATGTCCAGGGAGCGATGAATTCCAACACTTACCATCCCAACCTTCGCAACCACCCAAATTTCAGGTATGGCAATGCTAATAATCAGTTAAATCCTAACTTCCAAAGTTCTAATGTGCAGGTTGGAGCTCAGACGCAATATCAAGGCCGGCCATCCGGTTACAACCAAGCGGGCTACCAACGGAACACCTACACTCAAGGTGGGAATTCGGCCCAAAGAAGCTATCAACAAGCTCAACCGGCACCGGCACCGGAAGATGGGATGCAATCACAGTTTGCCGCACTGATGGAGAAGATGAACTCCCTTGTAGATAGTCACAAGCAGCTGACCGACAAAGTTCAAGGGTTTGACCGGAGATTCGAGCTGCAAGACAGGACCATGGGAGCAGTTCAGAAACAGTTGGGTCAGTTGGCTGCCGAGTCATCGAGGCGAGATCCTGGTAAGTTGCCGAGCGACACTACCATTAACCCACAACATCAGCAAGGTCAGTCTTCTAACTCGAAGAACACGCGACACGTGCCAATCAACAAGATCACAACTTTACGATCAGGTAAGTCCGTGGACAATAAGGTGGGGACACCTCCACCGTAAGTTGATGGGGTGGTGGAGGATTGGGTAAGTGATGATGAAAGTGAGCCGGAAACCGACCAAACTAACCCAAAGTCAGTTGCAACCGAGTCTAGTAACCCTAGGACATCAAAAAAGGTAACCTTTAATGAATCTGGTAATAGGGTGATAGATAATGAAGTGGTTGAACAGAAAAAGTCGGTACCTTTTCCAAAAGCTTTAATTGAACCTAATCAGAAAACATCTAAACGGGGCCCACAACAAGATGAGATGTGGGATATTTTCAAACAAGTTAAAATCAATCTTCCCCTTTTAGATGCAATTAAGCAAATTCCGGCTTACGCAAAGTACTTGAAAGACATGTGCACTCAAAAACGGAATTACAAGATTCCGAAACAGCTTGATGCAAATGCAGATGTGAGTGCCATAATTTCAGGCATTTTGCCAAAGAAACTCCAAGATCCGGGGGCACCAATTATTTCAATTCAAGTTGGTGACTTTCAGATGACCCGTGCCCTTTTGGATCTTGGGGCAAGTGTGAGTATTTTACCGGGGAGCTTGTACGACCAGTACGATTTTGGACCTTTGAAGAAAGCCGACACTACGGTGATTTTGGCTGATTTGACCCCTAAGCTTCCCCGGGGAATTCTATCGGATGTTATTGTTAAAGTTAATGAATTTTTCTATCCGGTAGATTTCTTGGTCCTTGATTATGTGTCAGTTGAAAAAACTGCTCAACCCACGGTAATTTTGGGTCGACCTTTTCTAGCTACGAGTCATTCACAAATTGATTGTAGGTCGGGTACCGTGGATATGACTTTTGGGAACCGCAAGATGCGGTTAAGTGTTTTTGGCAATGTGACTAACCCTCGGGATGACGATGAATGCTTTCGGGCAGAAATCGTTGATGGTCTTACACCTCCATTTTTCCCTTTTAATGAGGAGGATGGGACCCCCGAGGAGTTTGCTTTGTTTGGCAGGGGTTATGCAGATATGGTCAAGGAGATGGAAGCAGAGGATGAGAGCCAAGAGTTGATGGCTGTGAGAGACCAAAGACCACCATGGTCTATTCAAGTGGAGAGCTTACCGGAGCATATCGACTCACAATTGAAGCCTTCACTCGAATCACCACCTTCTCTTGAACTTAAAGAACTTCCTAAACATTTGAAGTACAATTTTGTTGGTGAGAATAACACTCTTCCTGTTATTATTTCTGCAGGTTTGACTAAGGAACAGGAGGAAGAGCTGATGAAGGTGTTAGTGAAGCATCGGGCGGCTATTGGATGGACCATTGCAGACTTGAAGGGAATCAGTCCATCCATAGTCATGCACAAGATCATTACCGAGGAAGGAGAAAAGCCCGCGAGAGATGCGCAAAGGAGACTTAACCCAAACATGCGTGAGGTAGTCAAGAAGGAGGTACTCAAATGGCTTGATGCAGGTATTATCTATCCCATCTCCGATAGCACATGGGTAAGTCCAACTCAAACCGTTCCTAAAAAAGCTGGAATTCAAATTGTTAGGAACGAGAAAGGTGAGGAAATAGCCACCCGACCGGTAACCGGGTGGCGAATTTGCATTGATTATAGGAAGTTGAATTCCGCAACTTCCAAAGACCATTTTCCTCTACCTTTCATTGACCAAATAATTGAGAAGTTGTCCGGTCAAAAGTTTTACTGTTTTCTAGACGGTTATTCGGGGTACAACCAAATTGCCATTCACCCCGATGACCAACAAAAGACCACTTTTACTTGTCCTTATGGCACCTTTGCGTTCCGGAGGATGCCATTCGGTTTGTGTAATGCCCCGGCCACTTTTCAAAGATGTATGATGGCTATTTTTTCTGATATGATCGGGGATTCACTTGAAATTTTCATGGACGATTTCTCAATTTTTGGTACATCGTTTGAGTCTTGTTTGAACCAATTAACACGAGTCTTAGAGCGTTGCATAGAAACCAATTTAGTGCTAAGTTGGGAGAAGAGCCATTTTATGGTTCAAGAGGGGATCGTGTTGGGACACGTGGTGTCGAGTCGTGGGATTGAGGTTGATAGGGCAAAAATTAAAGTGATTTCAACTTTGCCTCCTCCCACGAATGTTAAGGGTGTTAGGGCATTTTTAGGTCATGCCGGGTTTTATAGGAGGTTCATTAAAGATTTTAGCAAAATTACTAAACCTCTTTGCAAACTGTTGTTAAAAGATGAAATTTTTTATTTTAATGATGAGTGTCTAAATTCTTTTAACACTTTGAAAAACAAACTAATTGAGGCACCAGTTTTGCAAGCACCCGATTGGTCCATACCTTTTGAGATTATGTGTGATGCCTCAGATTTTGCTGTTGGGGCGGTTTTGGGTCAAAGGGTAGATAAAAAACCGGTTGTGATCTATTATGCAAGTAAGACTTTAGATGGGGCTCAATTGAATTATACTACCACTGAAAAAGAATTACTTGCAGTTGTGTTTGCTCTTGATAAGTTCAGGTCATACATCTGGGGAAGCAAAGTGATAGTGTACTCGGACCACAGTGCGGTCCGGTACTTGATGGAGAAGAAGGATGCCAAGCCGAGGCTCATTCGGTGGATCCTTTTGTTGCAGGAGTTTAATTTGGAGATTAGAGACAAGAAGGGTAGTGAGAATGTGGTGGCGGACCATTTGTCCCGATTGCCCCACATTGAAGTAGAGGATGATGAATGGAGCATCAATGAGACGTTCCCCGATGAACAATTGTTAAGTGTTTCTCATTTGCCTTGGTATGCTAACATTGTTAATTATTTGGCTGCAGGTACAATTCCGGAACATTGGCCCAGGAGAAAGAAGGTACATCTGAAGTCTCAAGCACAGAAGTACATATGGGATGAACCGGATTTGTTCAAGGTAGGACCGGATCAAGTGATCCGGAGGTGCATACCAGAGTCGGAGGTACATGCAGTGCTAGAGTTGGTTCACGCATCGGCATGTGGAGGTCACTTTAGTGGACACAAGACGGGTCACCGGGTTCTTTCATCCGGTTTGTTTTGGCCCTCGCTTTTCAAGGATGCGTTTGAGTTCGTGAAGCACTGCACGAGATGTCAGCAGTTGGGAAGCATCACAAAGCGTGATGAGATGCCTTTGCAACCAATTTTGGTTGTAGAGATCTTTGATGTTTGGGGCATAGATTTTATGGGCCCTTTCCCTAATTCTAATGGTTTTCTTTACATTCTAGTAGCGGTAGATTATGTGTCCAAATGGATAGAAGCCATAGCTACTAAGACCAATGACC
Organism: Deinandra increscens subsp. villosa; assembly: GCA_039602395.1. NCBI lineage: Eukaryota > Viridiplantae > Streptophyta > Magnoliopsida > Asterales > Asteraceae > Deinandra > Deinandra increscens. Next base: position 80,762,808 of record JBCNJP010000010.1, on the reverse strand, counting down.
ATAGTGTAGTTTGCAAATTTGTCCAACAAAACATTTTCTCTAGATTTGGAATCCCTCGTGTGATCATAAGTGATGGGGGGTACCATTTCAAGAACTTTCGATTTGGCAAGCTACTAAAGAAGTATGGCATAGACCACCGAATTGCAACCCCATATCATCCGCAAACAAGCGGTCAAGTGGAGGTTTCCAATCGGCAAATCAAAGAAATTTTACAGAAAACTGTGCGAATTGACCGCAAGGATTGGTCTTCCAAGTTGAATGACGCCTTGTGGGCGTATCGCACTGCTTTTAAAACGCCTTTTGGAACCACTCCCTATCAGTTGGTCTATGGGAAGGGATGTCATTTACCTGTTGAGTTAGCTCACAGAGCATTATGGGCTGTGAAAGAAGTTAACTTGGATTATGATGCTGCAGGTAGAGAAAGGAAGCTCCAGCTGGGAGAATTGGAAGAGTTACGCGATGAGGCGTACGAGAGTGCAGCTGCCTACAAGAGCAAGATGAAGAAAGTGCACGATGCACGATTGAAGAAGATGGACTTCCAGGTAGGTCAAAAGGTTTGGTTATTTAACTCACGGTTGAAATTGTTTCCAGGTAAGCTGAAAAGCAAATGGACGGGGCCATTCCTCATCACAAGTGTGGGGGGGTATGGTAATTTCGAGATTGAAGACCTGGATGACCACCTGAGGCAGGTAGTAAATGGGCACAGGTTGAAGCCGTATCTGGACTCGGCAGACATTCACGGGCAAGTCGACAAAGACGATTACTTTTTGGCGCCCGCTTCTGAAAGCCCTGAAACGTGAAAGGGAAGTACGGTCTGGCTGAAGACCTTTAAAACTTAGCGCTAACTGGGAGGCAACCCAGCGGTTTGTTTTTCATTTGATTTTCGTGTGTTTTCGTAGTTTGTGTTAGATTTTACGTTTTGGTGTGTTTTTCAGGAATTCGGGAAGCTCGGGAGTGAATCTGTGCCACAAACTGCATTCCAAGTAAGTTTCAATCAAATTTTTTGCAGTAAACATGCTCGGTGGTGTAAAATGAGTTGTTTTTCCAGAGATAGAAAATTTTTGAGGTCCCAAATTTTCAAAACTTTCTGCCAAAATAAGGCATGGGCGGTACGCCCAAGACAATCCTAGTCTGGGCGGTACGCCCCAAAATTTTCTAAGAATTTTCCAGATTTTAAATCCGGGCGGTACGCCCTAGTTGCATTTACCTTGGGCGGTACGCCCGTAATTTGAACGAAGAAAAAATATAAAACAGTTTTGGTGGGTCGGTTTCTCATAACCCAACCCACCGCAAACCACCACCGCTATACTCGTTCTCTCTCGATTATCACCACCGTCCACCGCCGCGAACGACCCACCGACCGCCGCCGCGATCACCGAGTAGTTCACAGCCATCCCGAGCTCTGCAGGTTCCGTTCTTGTCGCTTGTAGTTTAATTTTGTGTAGCTTAGAGTAGTTGCTTTAATTAGGTTAGTTTTTTTTCGTTTTCAATTAATTGCTACTGATAGTGAACCGATTTTATGTGAGATGAGGTTGTCGGAGAGTTTAGATGGTTGGATTGCTCGGGTTTAAAGCCGATTTCATTTTTTTCCGAGCTGAATCGGGCGGCGTACCGCTTAGGTCTCAAAGATTTGAGGCGGTACGCCCAAAATTGGATTTAGGGTTTTCTGCCACTAATTGGGCGGCGTACCGCCCCATTTGGACTACTTTTGGGCGGTACGCCCTGGGTTGAATTTACCAGAATTTTTTAAATTTTCCAAAAAAACCCAATTTTTGTCGTTTTCGATTTCTAGTTTTAAAGTTAGTTTTCTTTTTCGTTTAATTTTGTTTTTCTTTATAAAAATTTTGGAAAAAACCAAAAAAAATAAAAAATCGAAAAAAACCAAAAAACAGTTTGTGAATGTAGAAATCAGTTGCAGGAAGGCCCGGGATTTATCATTTTTATTGTTATTGTGCTAACTCGTTTGAATCAGGATGTCGGACCAGCCGGGCTCTAGTTCCGGGACACGCGGTCCCAAGCGTAGGCGCCGTGGAGATCCGGATGCTGCTGTTCCGGTCCCCCCATTCAGACGGAGGATCATAGGCTACTGGGGGCCGGAGATATTACCTGAGGCGGATGTTCCAGCACCGCCGGTCGCGAGGAGGAACCATCAGCACCACTCGCTGCTGAGGTTCGAGCACGGGTCGCATGAGGAGCGACAGATGAGGAGATTCATGGCGATGCCGTTGCTACATCATCGTACGATTGACTGGGGATTGTTGGCTCAGATTGGGCAGCTGGAGAGGATTAGAGAGTTGGTGACTGAGAGATGGAGGAGGGCGTTGACCCCGGATGACCACCAGTATGTCGAGCTTACTGTGGAGTTCTTATCTACTTTCCAGGTGGGTCCTGGGAAGTTTGGCGACGGGAACGCCCTGACATTTGCTTTAGGCCGTCGGACGCATCACATGAGTATTCCAGCGTTCGCGGTCTTGTCAGGGTTGTACACCCAGGAGGAGGCTGAGGCGCCAGAGTTTGCGGAGCTGCCGCGCGGGGTTTTCAGCCGAGCACACCCGCAGGGGGTGACTGACTTGCAGCTCGCCGCATTTTGGGATGAGATAGGAGCGGTTCCTTATTTGGATAGTGTGATCGAGTCACAGATCCGAGATCCTGTTATTAGATATATCCATAGGATCGTCGCGTGTACTATTCTCGGTCGCCGCTCTGGCGTCGAGAAGTGCACGAAGTTGGATTTGGTGGTGTTGCGATCGATTGTTGGAGGTCATGACCTCAACATTGCTGGGGTGTTGGTAGCATCATTTGCGCGGAGGAGGACGTCGGGGACGGGTGTACATCTGAGTATGGGGCCTTATGTGACGAGGTTGGCTAGGAGGTTAGGAGTGTTTGATCAGGGTAGGTATTTGGAGACGCATCTGACCATTGGGGCTGCGACATCACATTATGAGCTGGGAGATATGCGGTTAGCCAAGATGGTCACCATGACTGATCCACCACAGTGGGAGGCGGTGAGAGATAGGGTTGTTGTAGGTGATGAGGCTGCTAGGGCTGCGAGGCAGCATAGGATCTTACATCAGGTGGAGAGGCCGCTGAGGCAGAGACCAGAGAGGCCGCCGAGGGCCGATCAGGTGACTTTAGAGATGGTGCAGGAGACAGTATTGGATTATGTGGATGTGAGGTTTGAGAGGATTGAGAGGGCGATGCGATGTATGATGACCCATCAGGGTATGCCTATCCCTGATTTCTTTCAGGAGCCTGAGGGGGGTGATGATGCTGATGCTGGTGATGTTGATGCTGGAGATGCTGCTGATGATGCTGGAGGAGACGAGGAGTAGGTGCTGATCATGTTGATATCACTAGCCATTACCGATCGGTTTTGTTTCTTTTACCCTTGTACTTTTTGGTTATTTTGTTTTTGCTAGATCATGGTCTGTATGATATGATATTATATTGTTCACTGGGGGTACTGTACGGGGTAACCGGTTGGGTGGTTGTGATTTTATTTTGATTGTGTATATATATGGCATGATGTGTTTGTTCTGTGGTAGCACCATGAGTGAGATGTGATATCCATACATTACTTCTTCCATCCGATTTCTGGAATTCACGATCTGTGCGAGAGGGTGTTGGACGACTTCCGAGGAGCTTTTCACGATGATATCAGGGGAGTGTGTTCCAACTTGTTCTTTTTCTTTATTTATTTATTTTCTTTTTATTTTTGCATTTTATCTTTATAATTATTTTTATTTTATCGTTCGTGTCTGTATATTCGTCATGTGCGTGTTTCCTATCACATTGAGGGCAATGTCGATCTTAAGTGTGGGGAGGGGGACAGGACATCAGTTTTTAGTAGTTTTTAATTTTTAGGTAGTGTGTTTATTTTGGAAAGAAAAAAAAAATTTGAAAAACATGAAAAATCCAAAAAGATTTTGCAATTTTTGAGTCAATTTTAGTGTTTGAGTCAAAATCTGTTTTGGGAAAATTGCCGGTGCATGGAAAATGATAGTACAATTGGGAGTCGATTTTCAAAAATAAAAATAAAGAAAGAATAGGGAAAAGTGGTAGAAAAGGAGAGAATGGAAAATATATCTAATTTGTGATGTGTCGGTAGGCCCAACTGATTTAGTAAAGCTTAATTATCCCATTGTGTTTATTTTGTATAATATGTAAATAATTAGCTTGCTAGTGGGTTCCCATCTTAGAGGTAATAGTGAGGTTGAAACTGATGATTAGGAGGAAAAAGACCTTTTTAGATTAGAGACTTATATATCCTCAGAATAAATTGGCACGTTATGATCTTTTTGCGAAAGCAAATCCGAGAAATAACGGCGCCCCATCTTTCCATATTTGAGCATAGTAGGTTAATAAATGGGTTAATGAATTAGAGTGAAGGGACAAAATACTCACGTACGAACTAAGGATAGTATCCCGTGGTGAGTGCCTCTGATGATGTTCCGGATCTCGCGGGCAGAATACTCACGTATGATTTCGGGGGTAAGACCTTGTGAAAGAATGCCTCTGATGATGTCCGTTGGTAAGTATAGTTAAAATTAACCAATTATTTAAATAAAAAAAAATTGAAGAAAAAAGAGAAAAAGAAAAAAAAATATAGAAGGAAATAGTAGAGAAATAAATGCTCAAGCAACTTCACTATCCATTCAAATTCATCATTCTTGGGATATATAAGTATCTAGTTTAACTAGGCTGGGGAAAATATAAATAATACATCTTTATTACCCTTTACTTTGACCGAATTTGAGTCGGGATTAGATTAAGCTAGGACTTTCTGAATGTGGGACACGTAGGCAGGTTGATACAAATGGTTGGTAAACTATATAAACACTTTGGGGGCTCAAAGATCAGTGGTTGGGTTTAGTCGGAAAGAAATACCGGTGATTGCAATTAGTTTATATGAATACATTTTGGAATGCGGATAGCAAAGGTTGATAATTTGAATTGTTAAAAGATTTTGAGTTGATTTTCCCAATTATGATTCCATGGCAGTTTTTCCGAGACGGAAAAAGTCAAGTGTGGGGATGTGATGTTAGTCCAATGTGTCGTCATTATTGTGCTTATTTTGCTATATTTAGTTATAATAATGATTGGATTATGTCGCATTTTCACGGGTTTTTGTGTTGTGAGGTACCATGAGTTTAATGAGCTAAGAGTGGAGTTCTATGAAGAATTGGAAGCTGCTGGTACAGGGATCGAGAATCGAGCGGGAACGAGTGAAGACTTAGAAGAAATTGAAGAAGAAAGTTCCTGAGATCCAGATCTGGGCGGTACGCCCAGAAGAGAAGAAACCAGGGCGGTACGCCCTAAAGTGTAGAAAGCAGCCGGAAGAAGAAATCCGGGCGGTATGCCCAGAATCCCATAATCTGGGGCGGTACGCCCCGATTTGGCCGACAGAAGAAAATTAGGGTTTTGCAATTTAAACTTGTTTCTTAAGTTTAGTTGTAATCTATCATTGTTCCAGACGACCAGAGGCTAGGTTTTTGCGAATTTCACCTTGTTTTGGGAGTTTTGTGGAGCAATCAATCATTCGGTACATTTATTTTATGCAATCTTTAATTACAATCATGTCTGTTTCATTAGCCATGTCCGGCTAATCACCACTAACCGCTTTTGGTGATTGGTTGGTGGATTCGTTCTATGATTAATCTATTGCTTAACTAGTTGTTCCGGAATACTTGCTACCGTTGAACACCTGCATGCGGAATTGTTTAATTTAACTAGTAACCTAGGGTTTTAGTGGTCCACTGTTTATTCATCTAGCACTTTCTTGCGGCAGGACTAATCAGCCCATTAGGAAACTAGGTTATTAGGTCAAGGAAGCAATTGGGGGGCATGTCTATGTGTCACTAGTTAGTAATTAGGTTTTTCTAGATCGGTAGCCAACCAGGATCCAGAAGTGGTTAGATTTGTCTCATTTGATAGTTCAAGTAATTTTCTAATTAAAGTTAGTAACTTTGTTAGTTCAATCACCCCAACAAATCAAAACAGCTAAGTGGCAATTTTAGTTAACTTTAGGTAATCATTAATTTAGGTTAATTTAGTAATCAATTAGTCAATTTCCACATATTCCCTAGGTTCGATAACCCTAACTTACCACTACTACAAATCAATTTAGTTGGGGATTTGAAACGGCCTGACAAACCGTTATCATTTTCCCACCACAAAAAGCTAATCCAGACACTTTTTTATAAAACTCTTTTAGAAAAGTAATAAGCCAATAAGCACTTTTAACAAAAGCACTTGTCCACTTAAAATAAGCAATCCCAAACATACACTGAAATCAAGAAACAAAAAAGACGGTGAATCTTATAAGGTTCTTATAAGATTGGGGGAGACAATGGTTGTGAGGACGGTAGAACAAGACAAGGCTTTATGTATGTACGCATGTCTTTCTATTTAAGTTTATTAATTGTGTTTTATGTGGAAGCGAAATAAGACATGTATAGGAGAAAGAAAAAGAAAGATCATAGGACTTAAGCTATGTGTATTCATAACGCCCCTACATAGGGCGTGAAATGTCATGTGGTGGTCCAGTCATGAAGGGACTTTATGGCTTAAAGGTCTGTAGTGCATAAGCCCCATAACGCCCCTATTTTTTTCTCTAAAAAATAACATTTATAAAAGATGGACCAATTGGAAAAAGGGGGAAAATGGACCAATCAGAACCAAATACCCAAGGCGCTATGATCATCACGAGAAAAAAGTTTGAGGCGCTATAACGCATAGTGGTGGGCCTGAAAATACGTGAGCATAGGATCGTCTACTCGATCTAGCTAATCAGACATTGAAACGTAATTAACCGATTGTTTTATTGATCAAAATGAACAATTACAATCAGTGAAACACTCAGAAACACAACACAGAGAAACACCTTGAAAACACACACTTAGGAAATCTCACACGCTCAGAAGTACTTATTACAAAGACCAAACGTATATTTATACCCAGCTGGCCGAGCTTCGGCCGAACCTCAGGTTCGGCCAGTCCGAACTTCAGGTTCGGACCTAGTTCGGCCAGACCTAGTTTGACATGATCTTGTACTTTGTTTGATACTTCACACGACGCACATATCAGGTATCAACAAACTCCCCCTCGTCGTGTGCAGTATCTCTTCAACATCATCAACTTTGTATCTTCAATCAAGCTCCCCCTCAAGTGTAGAATCCGTTCGTTCAATGAAATGAATCTTCAAAAAAACTCCTCCTCAACTCGATTGTAGCTTGATCTTGAATACTTGATGACATTTTAGTGTATCTCTGGTCTTTCATCAACATCTTCAGAAGACTTGAAGTTGTGATATCTTGCACATAGCAACCTGCTCAAACATTTAAAATAATCTTGGCGCAAAACGTCTCTTCGAGACTCCAAGATATAATTTTGAAAAAGATTTGTATCACGTGTTGATCAGATCGAAAATAAAGCAGAAACAAAAACTTTTTAATTTTACAAAGTTTATGCTAAAACACACTGAAAATCTTTTTGTGCTTTTCTGAAATGAAATGAAATTGCAATACAGAATCAAACACTATTTTTGGTATAAGAAAGATCACTATATGGGATCATATTGAACATAACGCACTGAATTGCACTTCAATTTCGATTAATCGAAGCACATAAGTCATGCTGATTGCTGGTATAATTTGTCCAACTTAAACTCAGACAAAATCATACTCATAACATCTGGATATGTTAAGGTATTGATTAGATTTGTATTGACCAGTGTATCCCACACTATCAGACATAATTAGACATTTTCAGCTTTTCTTTTCTTTTCTCTTTTGTGTGACAGCCCTTGTGATTTTTCACAATGCATAATATTTTCATGATATAGTCAACTGTGTTCCATGCAAAAAGAAATAAGAATGTTAAATCGTCTACCTTAAGGTCGATCTTTCGATACGCAGATAAGGCCTCAGATTTAACAAAAAAAGAAAAGAAAACAAGTTGAAATTGTATAACTCAACAACAATCAGGTCGGTACTCCCGTACACGCAAAGAAAGTCCGATGAGTTATACGAAACACCAAAGAAAATAAAGCAGAACGTCAAACGAACAACAATCAGGTCGATCTTTTGATACGCAGAGAAAGTCCGATCGTTTGACAAAATAAAGAAAATCAAACAAGTTTAAATCTTTGCAAAATGAACACATGTATACACAGTGACTTCTCATTTTGAATTTCACACTTATTTTTCTCTTTGTGTCATGAAATATGCATCAAGATGTTATCCACATGGTCAAGCATTAGTATTTAGTGTATACCACATCTGAATACTTTCTGATCCGCCGAGCCTACCAAGCATATCAAACAATGATCTTATGGCTCTTTCATCTACTCTATTCATGAGTCAGATACGATAGCCAATGTACTATCATTTCCCAATGATCAATTTCTCACAATTTTATATTTTGCATGAATTCACCTTCCTTCATTATATATTGGGCATGTATTCACCTTCTCCCCATAACATGCATTTTCTCAAATACTCCCCCTTACTTACAATTCTCCCCCTTAAAATGAAAACACTATTTTTGGATTTTCATTTTACACAAAAACAAGACTTTATTTTTGGGTTTTTGAGAAAACTTTGTAAACAAAGAAAAGTGATCAATCAACACGGATACGGTGCAATTTTAGAAAATAGTAGAAAGATTTATCATGAACATTTAAATTAAGTAGAATACTCCTCCATCAACAACTTTGCAATCATCGATAGGTCTTCTAGAAGTACCTGCACACTGGTCAAACTAATTAGTCCAAAAATGACCCGAAGCGAATCGCTTCTGGTCGACCAGTGTCCTTGTTTTGCTTAGAAACCACCTTAGGTTTCCATTGTTGTTGTTTTGGTAATTCAGTTTTTAATGAAACAATCATAGGTGACTGTGATGGAGAACCTACATTTTGAACCTTTGAAAACATTGGAACAAAACATTTTTGTTTATGAAAGAATGTAGGTTTAATTTCATCAAAAACTCTGCCTTGTTCATCAAAGAACTTTGATGTGGCAGGTTTACCAAAAACTGATTTCTTGTGAAATCTTGGGGGTGAACCAGCAGGTGATGAACAATCTTTTGCCATATGCCCTGGGCGACGATAAATATAACAGATTCTTGTCGTTTTGTCCCATCGGTGATGTACCTGCGAAGAACACACATGAATATCTCTAACATGATCAGAATGAGAATCATATACCTGATGCCTATGATCATGTACCCATTTGGATGTAGGGCTAAGAGATTGAAAACTTTCTGAAGAGATGGTTGCTTTCACAAAGACCTCAGCAATCTTCCGAGCATCAACACAATGAAGTGGAAATTCTCTGTCAGAAAATAATTGATCCGAACCCTTGAGTTTGTAAAACCGCTCGGGTTGAATTTTATCAGCTTGAAAAACTTCCTTCTTCACTTGCTTCATCTATAATTTCTTCAAATCTTGAGATGAAGATGATGGAACCTTCTCAGCTTTGTCTATCATCCGGTGAAAACCCAATCCTTCATGCTTTCCAGAAATCTTCTCCTCAGGTATAACATGTCCATTCTTAGCTAATCGAGAAAATTCAGCTTTTACTTCAGTAACGTTCTTTTGATCATAAAAGATCTTTTCATCAAACTCAGGTTGAGACAAAAACTTGTCACTAGAAGTAGCTGACTTCTCATTATCAGCAGATGATGAGCCAGATACAAACTTTGGTGCAGGAGAAACCTCAGATTTCGTTTCCTTCTTCTTCTTATTCTTCCTGTTCTTCTTCTTCGGCACAACTTTCGCATCCTCAGAAGTAGATGACGAAACTTTTGAATAATCAAATTCTTCAATTTGTTCCTTCATTTCTTTGACAGCTTCTTTGAATATGAGCACGGGGTGAAGCAGTCTTATCAAACATTTTCTCAAAATTTTCATCGTTAGCTAAGAAGCTTGTGAAAACCTGAGAATTTGAAACATTGTTGAGTAATCGATTAGCATCAAGAACTTGAATTTTCAGATCAGAAATTTTATGTTGAGCCTCAGCAAATTCCTTTTCTTTAGCAATCAATCGCTTCGCAACCTTATGAGTTTCAAATTTTTGTAAGCGAAGATTATCAAGTCCTGCATGTAACTCCTTTTTCAATTTATCCTCATTTTTCTTTTGAATTTCTAAATTTGCAGTTTGAACTTTATTCACACGAACCAACTCTCGCTTTTCATCCAGCAACTTTCCCATGTCAACTTGATATGTTTCAATCTTAGCAGTTGATTCTTCAACATTCTTTGTAAGCATATCAAGCTTGACTTTGGATTTATCAAACAAATTCTGAAAATCATTAGCAGTATCTTCAGCCTCATCCTTCCATTTCTTGACTTCGTTCACCAACTCATCTCTTTCTTCACAAATTTTATCTTTTACAACTTCAACATTCTTTTTTTCTTGTTTGGAAATTTCCAAAACTTCATTCAACGTCTTGATCTCTTTAAGCAAACATTCATTCTTCATAACCAATTCCTTCTCATTTTCCTTAGAAATTCCCAACTCGGAACTAATCATTTTGAAATCAGCAGTAACTCTTTTGACTTCATCAATCAGAAATTCTTTTTCTTTCATCAAAGCGTCAATTTTAGACTCAAATTTCTCAGACTCAGCAGCATCATATGAACTAGAATCAGAATAATAATCATCTTGGTCATGTGTGACAATCAATGCTGAAGTATCATATCCAAACTGTTGACCCCAATCATAAACACCATCAGTTTGAGCCATCAAAGCTGTTGACTTGCTTGTATTACTAGTAGATGGTTGAGTAAAACCAGGCTTTGGTGATAGAGAAACACCAGACTTATTTGCATGTGCCTGATGACATTCCTTAGCAAAATGTCCAAGCTGTTGACATTTATAACACTTCAATTTAGATTTATCAAACTAAGTGACCATTGAAATCAGATGATCCCATGTTATGCTTTTTGAAAAAACGTTTCGATCTTTGACCAAGCATAGCATATTGCCAAGCTAAATCTAATTCAAGAAATTGATCATCATCAAGTTCGTTAAGATCATCCCTTGTTATCTTGGCATCAGCAACATCTTTGATAATCAACCCAAATGAAGATGAAATTAAAGCAGAAATAATATTGGCATAATCATTTGTAGATTCTGCAGAAAACGCATTTTGATTTGAAAAATTCGGAATTGTAAAACTACAACCCCGTGAAGATTTGTTATCAGAATGATCAGAAATTCCAGTCAAGAAAGTTGTACTTGGTGCAGAATTGAGACTTGGTTTAGCTTTAGCATTCATGCTGGCTGTATTCTCACCATGATACAACTCAGGATGTTGCAAAGTAGCAGTTGATTTCTTGGAATTCAACATTTCCATTTCTCGAGCATGAAGTTTTTCAGTAAGCTCGTGAAATGTCATTGTAGAATACTCCTTGTCATGAGTGAGTAACAAAACATAGTTTTCCCACTTTTCAGGTAATGCTTCCATGATCTTTTCCTTTAAATCTGCATCAGATTTTTCAATTCCAACAACCTTCAATTTACTAATCAAATGTGAAAATCTTGAAACTAGAGCAGTAATGTTTTCATTGTCATAATTTTGAAAGTTATCAAATTCTTTGTTCAAGACTTTCTTTCGACTCTTCTTATAATCAGCATTTCCTTCACATCTTGCGGATAAGGCATCCCACAATTGCTTAGATTTCTTGCAAGTACTAAATTGATGAAGCAAGTCAGTAGGTAAAGCCATAGTAAGATAACCATAAACTTTCTTTTCAAGCTCATAACTTTTTCTTTCATCACCATCGAAGTCTTGAATTTCTTTAAGATCTCCATCTTCCATTGGTCGTTCATACAATTTTCGAATTGGAATCCATAAATCAATGTCATTTGTGCTAATATAAGCGGAAAATCGTTTCTTCCAATTTTGATAATCTTCAAGTTTTAACAATTTGGGAACTTTCTGACTTGTTCCAATTTCATTATCAAAATTTAGCATAGTTTGCATAGCACTTTGCATTGCAGCAAACGCGTGAAAATCCGACATCGTTGAAAATTTGAATCTGCTGGCCGAACCTGCTCCGATCCTATCACCAACCTCCGAACTCTGTCCGAACCTAAATCAAAAGTCCGAACTACGTCCGAACCTGATCCGAATCAGAATCAACAAGCCGAACTCCTAAACAACTCCGATCTATCTCCGAACCACCTCTGAACTCCGAACTTTGACCAAACTCTCACCGACTACCCACCGAACGCTGACCGAACTTAAAGTTCGGAGCAGTTACTCCGAGCCTGAATAGAGAACTCCGAACTTCGAACACATTTTCCGAAAACGCGCAAAAATAGACTGATTTTGACAAAACTTGTTACTGTGAGTTTGAAAAACAGATAAAAAATGATTTACAAGCAAGCTTAACACCAAACACTCGATAGAAATGATGAAAATCACAAAAACAAACTCGAGAAACTTCAAAAACGCTTCAAAAATCCAGAAATAGCAACCACAGATCAGTAGAGTGAACCAGAAAGCTCTGATACCACTTGAAAATACGTGAGCATAGGATCGTCTACTCGATCTAGCTAATCAGACATTGAAACGTAATTAACCGATTGTTTTATTGATCAAAATGAACAATTACAATCAGTGAAACACTCAGAAACACAACACAGAGAAACACCTTGAAAACACACACTTAGGAAATCTCACACGCTCAGAAGTACTTATTACAAAGACCAAACGTATATTTATACCCAGCTGGCCGAGCTTCGGCCGAACCTCAGGTTCGGCCAGTCCGAACTTCAGGTTCGGACCTAGTTCGGCCAGACCTAGTTTGACATGATCTTGTACTTTGTTTGATACTTCACACGACGCACATATCAGGTATCAACAGGGCCGTTATAAGGCCGTTATGGTGGGGGTGGGGGGGGGGGGGACGCCCACTACACATAGCCTTAGTATTTTTGAGCTCAATAATGAAAACCTAACTTTTCTATTAAAGGTAAAAACCTAGCTTATCATAAAATTACCCTTTAAAAAAGGGTCAAACCATAGACATGTTTCATGATCAGCCCATTTTGTTAAACATGTTTGTAGAAAAAAGTGTTTATTGATTTATAACTTCTTTAAAATAAGTTTTTAAAAGAACTATTTGGATTAAATTTTGTGATTATAATGGAAAAACATATAAGTCAATAAGTTGTTTTTTAAGTTTAAAAATATTTGGTTTAGCTTATTTATATAAAATGACGAAAAAAACATTCTAGGAAATAGATTTTTTTGGATTAAGGGTAGTTTGGGATTGTAGATTTAAAAAACTAAAAGTTAATAAAAAAAACTAAGTTTTTTTACTTTTACAAAATGTAACATTCCAAAATTTCATGAATTGATAAATGCGTATATACGTGACCAATATAACAGATACAGATGATATATGTGTTTAATAGCTAACGTAATAAAAAACGTATATAAATGCATGTTTAGACATTAACGGGCGATGAATTGATAAAAGATAATGTAATAAGGATGATATACGTGTTGATTGATGAAATGAAATGTTAAAATGAGATAGACACATATTTTATGACCAAGGTGATAAATATATATGATGTTAGCATGAAATACGTGTTTAGAAGTTAATATGATAAAGTACAAATGAAAAACGGAGAAATGTGCATTTATGCAATTGCATTATGTTAAATACAGGTATATTATATATATATATATATATATATATTATATATATATATATATATATAACTGAATAGTGATGTGTTCGGAATGTACCTAAAAATAACTACTTTATCCCCGACCTAACTTAGACCTAGACACACCTAATTTTACCAAAAATCCTAAACTTAACCGAACCCTAAAGGTAAGTGTACCTATCGGATTGTAGGACAGCTTTGTAGAAGACCGGATATCGAACCTAATGACACTACGAAGCTAGACTCAAACCTAGGACTTAAGAATAGAAATTTGAGTGGATTTTGGTTTTTAAGATTAATTTAACTAATAACTAACTAATGCAACTAACAAACGGGAAACAAGGAAACCTTAGGATAAATTCAAGAACATAGAAAGATACCACCTAGACTAGGAATCCTAATCATTACTAATGACTTCAATCAGCTATGACTAATATGATGGAGGCTAGTTCACCTTTTAAGTTCTTCCTAGCATACAATCCTAACGCTCAAACATGAGTTCACCTTGTGGGTACATCCAACCTCAACTAGACCTAACCACCCTCGAAACAATCTAAAGCACCTCAGGCTAGCAGGAACTACCACTAATTACTATGACTGACAAGGATTAGCATATTAACTAACCTCCTACGGCATCCCTCTCCCGAGGCAATGTTATCCTATTCCACTAACTAACCCGACTAGCCAACCTAACTATCACCTCCCGACTTGTCTAATTAGGGCAGCACATTGTAATCAAATAGATAATTATTAACCGAGGCAATAGTTCAAGACGTCTCCTAAAATACTCTATTGCAACTAACCCTAAAGCTAGCTACTTTAGACAATTTACCTAGACCGAAAGACATTCGAAGGCAAAAAGTGCATCCACTAACAATTATAAATATTCTCACAATACACATATGCATACAATCATCGCAACAATGGAATTTAATAGGATTGCTCATCAATCAGTTAGTCACAAACCGAATTAAAATCGTCAATAATGAAAATTCATCACAATGAGTCTAGATGGTGCTAAAATTCTAGCCAACAATCATAGCTAAGTCTGAAAGTATGATAAAGATTAAGTCTTGGACAGTAACCATAATGAAAACTAGAGTTTTAAAGTAAAACAAAGAAGATCAGAAGAACCGGATGCGATCTTGATGATGAATACTTGATCCTCGGATGATTCCTTGTGATCCCAGCTCTTCTCTGCCTTCAAACTTCGTCCTAAAATTGCCTTGAATCGTCTGGAAGTTGAATTATGTCAAATGGAACCCTTAAATCGCAATTTAAATGGACGGCTTAAGTTATGCGGATTTATTTGATTCACGTGTACCGCGTAATGGTATGGCCTCCCCCAAGCGATACGCTTGGGGGTCACTACACGACAGAATAGTCGGGTTTGAATCTCTGCACCGACTTTCCTTCGTCTCGGCCAACGCGTATCGCGCCCAGGTAAACATGGGCTAGGCGATACGCCTAGCCTGACTTGTTCAGGATTTCTTCTTTTTCCTTCTCCAAAACTTCTCCGCTTTACTTATGGCTTCGGGAATTTTTTATAACACTTACAAAAATACATGATAATCATAATAAAACATACTAAAGACTCAAACACCCACAATGAACTAAAAACACATAAAATGACACGAAACGGGACAAAAACTGACTCAATTAATATACAATTTACAAGGGAAAAGTAGTTGTGTTTGCAACACATCAAACATCCCCACACTTATCAATTTTTCGTCCCCGAAAAATACCACAAATAGGATCATAACCAGGGCATCAATATCTAACTTATAAATTATTCAATTTCAGATTCAATTACCTTTAATAGTAGCCTAGCTCGATTACCGGTATTTCGGTCTAATTAAACCCAACCATCGATCCTTAACCCCAAATGTATTAATCAGTATTTCTATATTAGTTTCATGGAATCAGTCAACCTAATGGGTCCCATACTTAAAAATCATATCTTCACCCTAATCCCGTCTCAAGATTTCAAGGCCTAGGTTAAACCGTATAGGTTTTCCTACCATAATATTTAAATATATAAGTGTCTCCAAAATAGTGAAATTAATGGATGAATGAATGGATTATTTTATTTGAGCTATTTTCCTCTTTTTTCTTTCAAATGGACTTCACCTTGAGGAGCATCCACCAAGTAGTGAGCTCAATAGGAAGCACATAGGGTATTTAGTCCATACCCAACCTAGAGGCGTATCCTTCAAGTCGTTATCCCGTAGGGAAACACATAGGCTTTGGTAATATATATATATATATAGGGAGAGGATCATTTGAGAAACAAATGGTTTTGAGAACTATTCTGAGCCACTAGTAATATATAAGGAAATCCCTACATGAATTTGAGTGGTCCCCCCCCCCCCCCTGAAAATTAGTGGCTCAGAAAGGTTCTTAAAAGTTCTCAAAACCAAGTGGTTCTCATTTGAACCTAACCCTATATATATATTAAGCTCAAAATAAATGGAACTGCAAATGGAAGCGTCACCAGTATTAAATTTACTCTCGTAAAAAGATAAGGGCGTGCTAATTATTTAAGAGACAAGTATATATGAAACTATTTAAGGTACCTATCATCTAATTTTGACAGTTTCAGTTATATTGATCAAATTAAGGCGGGAACCCACTAAAAGCATCCCGATTTATTGATTATTCAATTTTTATTTTCAAAATCAACACATAAGGATTTTTAAGCTATTAGATCGGTTGGGCCTACCAATACATAAATAACTAGCTAACAAACTACCAATTCACAATTAATTTAACATTTCAACACATTCATTAGAGTATTAACCACCAGTTGTACTATCATTTCCCATTATTTTGCAGCAAAAATCAGGAACATTTTTTAAAAAAAAATTCAAATTTTTTTAGATTTTTTTTTCAAGACACACTAAGAATAAAAATAAACACACAAGACGCAAGACTTCCCATCCGCACACTTAAACGACACATTATCCCCAATGTGTGATGAGAATAAAAATAAAATAGAAATAAAAATAAACATACTAAAATAAAAATGAAAATAATGGAACAGACTCCCCTGATTTTAAAGTTGGATGAATGAAGGGTGAGTTCAGTTCGTAGGTCCTCCATTGTAATCCATGAGCATCCCAATGCAAATTTCATCAAACCTGCATCCACATAAAACACAAAGACTCAACTCGACCAAACCATTAGTAATACTCACGAAAATAAAATAAAAATCACAAAAGTATGAAAATAAAGGACGAAAGAAAAGCAAATGAAAAATAAAATTGAAATGGTGTTTTCCTGGAAAAATGAAGCTCAAAAACCAGCGCCAACAACTAAAAATTTTAAAAATTAACAATTTTCTGGTCCTACCATCCGTCACGTATCGCGACTATCTTTAAAAAAAGCTCGCGTACCGCAAAGATACCAACGAACTGGTGGTTCGTCCCTTGTTCATGCGTATTGCTTGTTCCTCCAACCATTCTAGGCGATACGCCTAAATCGAATTTTCCAGGGAATTGATAAAATTCTGGACTTGGAAATTTTTCTATCTCCTGGCCTCCAATGCTCCTATGGTCGAATTCTCTCCTCAAGACCTGCACCTTTGGCTCAACACACACCTGAAAATTATCCACGCACTTTCCCATCAACTTTGCACCTCCCGAATTATCTGCAAACACCAAAAAACATGAAAACAAACAACGAAAAATGCATGAAAACTAAAAATTGCAGAACATATAATTTTCAAACTTTACAGCCCCGGGCACTATTCAATTCATTTCAAAATGACTACCCAACCTCCCATTCCATCCGGAGGCTTGGATTTCACATCCTTAAGCACAAAATTACAGGTTTTCACCCAGTTCCTATCCATGCGACTACCAACTAACCTCCTATGCTTTATCATCTCCAACAAGTGTGTAACCTTCCAATGCTTATAACAACCCGGAAGAAATCTAATTTTACCTACAAAGCTTAATTCTGGGTCATTTTACTAGTAGCCACCGACAATATCCCCACACTTGGCCTACAAACTATGCTACCATTAAAACTACGTAGATCACCAAGTGTGGCTTTCCTACAATCACTTTCAACTACCAACTCCTTGTCCACATTAACCAACGCATCGGGTTCTCCTAACGGGTCAATTAAAACCTCATCAACAATCACACTCCCAGATTACTCCCCACACTTATGCTCTACCAAAACCTCATCTGTAACTACCTCAACCATTTGTTCACTCACCGCCGCACCGGTTTATCCTATTGGATCAAAAATTTTAGCTTTTTCCTCAAAACCTCTGGTGTTCTCTCCACACTCATCCTCAACTATCTCTTTATCCTCTAACCGATTACCAACCACCACTAGATCTATGAAAGACATAAAAGTACCTAGCAAGCACACAAACTCTATTCCACCATCCTCCTGCTTACCAACCTTAAACATCACACTCTCATTATCAACCCTCAAAGTTATGGTACCCTCAAACACATCCACTAAAGCACGGGCAGTAGTAAGGAAATTCCTACCTAGAATCAAAGGGCATCTAGCATCATAATCAGAGTCAACTACCACAAAGTCTATAGGGAACAAACTTTTATCTATTTTCACAAGTACATTTTCCACTATTCCTTTGGGTCTCACAATCGATTTATCTACTGAAGATATGTTCATGCAAGTTGGGGCTAAATCTCCTAATCCTAAGTGCTTAAAAACATAAAAAGGCATAACATTTATAGAAGCACTAAGATCAGCCAAAGCATAAGTAACAGACAAACTACCAAAATGCAAGGAATTGTAAATGTCCGTGGATCATTTAATTTTTTGGGTAATTTATTCTGTACTATTGCGGAGCAATTGAGCATCAAGGTTAATATCAGAAAAAGATTCAAGTTTCTTTTTATTACTTAACATATCTTTCAAAAAGTGTGCATACTTAGGCATTTTATTCAAAACTTTCGTAAAAGGTAATGTAATCCTAAGTTGCCTAAGAAGATAAAGAAATTGACCATACTCTTGTGCGTTCTTTTGTTAAATTAATCGTTCCGGATAGGGCACACGCTTCAAGTCATCAGATGTAATCGTCTGGCTCGCAAATCGCACTCTCTTCTTCTCTTTAGCTGCCTCCCACTTCATCGGCTTCTCTCTGGATGATGATTCTTTCACTCCTTCAACCTCAACGTTTGGTGCGGTACTTGCTGGCTTTACGCTCGAAAGCACCCTCCCGTCCGGTGTCTCTAGCTCTATCTCCTCCTCAACCGGCTCCTCCTCAACAACTGCCGTTAATGGACTCTCTACGACTCTCCTGCTACTAGTGATGATGGCATTAACGTTGGCATTGGGGTTTTTATAGGTATTACCGGAAAATGGACCCCTGCGGGAATTCAGCTCCTTTAGCTGCTTGGCGATATCTCCCACCGAACGCTGTTGATCCAAGAATGATGCTTGCTGATTTCGTAGTAACGTGTCATGCTGCAATAGCTTCTTCTGGGTCTCCTCATCTCGTGTGACAATCTGTTGTAGGATCTGGGTCTGATTTGCAATCAAGTCTCTCATCTCCTTCATACAAGACCCATCATCTCCTCCACCATAGTTATTCCTCGATGGAAATCCACGTGGGTTTCCTCCCTCTCGCCATCTTGAATTATGGCCACTCCTCCACCTGGACTGGAAAGAATTACCGAAGTGATTTTGGTGTCCAATACAATCGACCTGCTCAGCGGGGGCGAGTGGGCAGTCTCGGGTATCATGAGTGCCTCGACACAGCTCACATTTGGCTTTAATATGGAGTCGAATTTCTTCTAAGGCTTTGGAGATATTCTCGAGCTTCTTAGGCGTCATGGTCTCTGAGCCAATGTGATTGACACCCCGGGTAGAAGTAGAAGGAACAAGTGATCTAGTCGGGGCCAAGGTGGCTCTCTGATCTCTGGGTGTCTGTTGTTCTGCTATCGCGAAGCTCTCGAAAAGTTGTTTGCATTCGTCTACTGTGAGCTTCTACATCATATGGCCTCCAACTGAAATATAGAATTCCTTCTGAACGGAATAAGGAAGTCCATTGTAGAACTTTTCGATGATAGCCCAGTCCGTCAACCCGTGTTGCGGACATCTTCTCAGGAGGATGTTGAATCGCTCATAGTCCATTGAATAAGGCTCATAAGGTCCATCTTGAAGGAGTGGATTTCCTCCCGAGTACGTGCAGCCTTTGCTGGAGGATGATATTTTTCAGGAATTTTGATTTCAGATCAGCCCAGGTGCCTATCGAATTACGCGGAAGAGTCTCGAGCCAAACGACGGCTCAAGAGGCAAGGGAAAATGGAAACAGAGGCAGATAAATGATAGCATTCTCGACTCCCATGAGTCCGAATGTATTGCAGATACGGATAAAACGAGAGATATGCGTCGGTGCATCTTCATCGCCACGTTCATGAAACAAAATTGAATTAGTAAGCGCATTTATGATGTGATATGGAACTTGCAAAATCGCGGTGTTGGCAATGGTTGTTTGAGCAATAGCAAACCGAGCGTCGTTGTCGCCGGCGCTTGCTTGCTCGTGGACGGTGACACGGACCGCCATAGTTGAAAGATCAGGAAATGGAACGGATGAAGTGTCACGTGTGACGTGTGTAGAAGTGGATGGCTTAGAATGAGTGGTGGAAAGAATGAAGGCCTCTAACTCCTCGCAAAGTACGTGGAACTGTTCATGAATGTCACGCTCGAGATCAGAAAGTGGTGAATGCTCAGGCGGACCTTGTGAACGGGTGTGTGGCATAAAACCAGAAAAAATAAATAAAAATCAAAATCAAAATTAAGAAAATAAAAACCTAAAAATTTAGACTCAAGAAAGAAAAATCCTAAGACTCTAGGATAAATTGAGAACTTTTTATTTTGAGAACTTTTTATTTTGAGAACTTTTGAGAATCATTCTAAGTAGAAATGCCAAAAAAGACATTTCACACACTCACAAAAAACACCCCCACCATTTTAAAATATCTATAACTTTTTATGCTATTTGGAGTTTTAAAAACTACACCATTAGACTCATAGCATTTTTATCTTTAGTTCTTTTATAGTCTAGCCGTTTTTTTTACCTTTTTTCCAAACGTCCGGATTAATATCAATGTTACAACAACTAGCATTAGTGTAATAGGTAAGAACATTAGTGTCATAACTAGTAACAATAGTGTAATGATCAGTCACACTAATACTACTAGTTAAAGCCCTCGATTTAACTAAATACCAAATGTAATACTACTAGTTAAAACACTCGAGCACTAACCAAATATTGATTGAGGGACATAAAATTTTAAATCTTAAAGTTTCATCCCGAAGGACATCATAATCAAACCTTCATCAGAACACCAAGAATTAACAGCACGGTTGAAAAAAAATCCGTAAAATCAAACTATTGTTTGTTGATCCTTCGTCTAAAAGCCCTAACTCAAACTTTCTACCTCAAAATCGAAACGCCATCCAAAATTGTTTTCGAATCTCAACACCAAGTTGGAAATCAGAAACCCTTCGCCGACGTTTTCGATATAAATTATAGGTTTGCTGCATAGGTAAGTGCCCACACAAAAGGATGGTGAGTGATGATGATGAAGCACACATATGAACAAAAAGTCGCACATGTGAATCAAAATTGATGGACAGATTGCGATGAACTAAGGTTATGTTTGGGATTGCTTATCAAAAAACACTTATTGACTTATTAGCTTATCAAAACTGCTTATTGACACATAAAGAAAAATGTTTGGCAACACAATTAGAAGTTTTACATTTTAGCTTTTTTTATAAGTTAATAAACAATTTTTAATAAGCCAAGATTCTTTAGCTTTTCAAAAGTGCTTATAGCTTTTTGAATGATGAATTACCATAACACTCTATTTAACTATATACTCACCATAAACACCTTTTTAGTCATTTAACATATAAAAGCTAAGCCAAACACTTTTTAAAACATAACTTATTGGCTTTTCCCACCACAAAAAGCTAATCCAGACACTTTTTTATAAAACTCTTTTTGAAAAGTAATAAGCCAATAAGCACTTTTAACAAAAGTACTTGTCCACTTAAATAAGCAATCCCAAACATACACTGAAATCAAGAAACAAAAAAGACGGTGAATCTTATAAGGTTCTTATAAGATTGGGGGAGACAATGGTTGTGAGGACGGTAGAACAAGACAAGGCTTTATGTATGTACGCGTGTCTTTCTATTTAAGTTTATTAATTGTGTTTTATGTGGAAGAGAAATGAGACATGTATAGGAGAAAGAGAAAGAAAGATCATAGGACTTAAGCTATGTGTATTCATAACGCCCCTACATAGGGCGTGAAATGTCATGTGGTGGTCCAGTCATGAAGGGACTTTATGGCTTAAAGGTCTGTAGTGCATAAGCCCCATAACGCCCCCTTTTTTCTCTAAAAAAATAACATTCATAAAAGATGGACCAATTGGAAAAAGGGGGAAAATGGACCAATCAGAACCAAATACCCAAGGCGCTATGATCATCACGAGAAAAAAGTTTGAGGCGCTATAACGCATAGTGGTGGGCCGCTATAAGGCCGTTATGGTGGGGGGGCGGACGCCCACTACACATAGCCTTCGTATTTCTGAGCTTAATAATGAAAACCTAACTTTTCTGATTAAAGGTAAAAACCTGGCTTATCATAAAATTACCCTTTAAAAAAGGGTCAAACCATACACATGTTTCATGATCGGCCCATTTTGTTAAACATGTTTGTAGAAAAAAGTGTTTATTGATTTAAAACTTTATTAAAATAAGTTTTTAAAAGAACTATTTGGATTAAATTTTGTGATTATAATGGAAAAAACATATAAGTCAATAAGTTGTTTTTTATGTTTAAAAATATTTGGTTTAGCTTATTTATATAAAATGACGAAAAAAACCATTCTAGGAAATAGATTTTTTTGGATTAAGGGTAGTTTGGGATTGTAGATTTAAAAAGCTAAAAGTTAATAAAAAAAACTAAGTTTTTTTACTTTTGCAAAATGTAACATTCCAAAATTTCATGAATTGATAAATGCGTATATACGTGACCAATATAATAGATACAGATGATATATGTGTTTAATAGCTAACGTAATAAAAACGTATATAAATGCATGTTCAGACATTAACGGGCGATGAATTGATAAAAGATAATGTAATAAGGATGATATACGTGTTGATTGATGAAATGAAATGTTAAAATGAGATAGACACATATTTTATGACCAAGGTGATAAATATATATGATGTTAGCATGAAATACGTGTTTAGAAGTTAATATGATAAAGTACAAATGAAAAACGGAGAAATGTGCATTTATGCAATTGCATTATGTTAAATACGTGTATATTATATATATACATACATATATATATATATATACATACATATATATATATATATATATATATATATAATTGAATAGTGATGTGTTCGGAATGTACCTAAATATAACTACTTTATCCCCGACCTAACTTAGACCTAGACACACCTAATTTTACCAAAAATCCTAAACTTAACCGAACCCTAAAGGTAAGTGTACCTATCGGATTGTAGGACAGCTTTGTAGAAGACCGGATATCGAACCTAATGATACTACGAAGCTAGACTCAAACCTAGGACTTAAGAATAGAAATTTGAGTGGATTTTGGTTTTTAAGATTAATTTAACTAATTGAACTAACTAATGCAACTAACAAACGGGAAACAAGGAAACCTTAGGATAAATTCAAGAACATAGAAAGATACCACCTAGACTCGGAATCCTAATCATTACTAATGACTTCAATCAGCTATGACTAATCTGATGGAGGCTAGTTCACCTTTTAAGTTCTTCCTAGCATACAATCCTAACGCTCAAACAAGAGTTCACCTTGTGGGTACATCCAACCTCAACTAGACCTAACCACCCTCGAAACAATCTAAAGCACCTCAGGCTAGCAGGAACTACCACTAATTACTATGACTGACAAGGATTAGCATATTAACTAACCTCCTACGGCATCCCTCTCCCGAGGCAATGTTATCCTATTCCACTAACTAACCCGACTAGCCAACCTAACTATCACCTCCCGACTTGTCTAATTAGGGCAGCACATTGTAATCAAATAGATAATTATTAACCGAGGCAATAGTTCAAGACGTCTCCTAAAATACTCTATTGCAACTAACCCTAAAGCTAGCTACTTTAGACAATTTACCTAGACCGAAAGACATTCGAAGGCAAAAAGTGCATCCACTAACAATTATAAATATTCTCACAATACACATATGCATACAATCATCGCAACAATGGAATTTAATAGGATTGCTCATCAATCAGGTAGTCACAAACCGAATTAAACTCGTCAATAATGAAAATTCATCACAATGAGTCTAGATGGTGCTAAAAATTCTAGCCAACAATCATAGTTAAGTCTGAAAGTATGATAAAGATTAAGTCTTGGACAGTAACCATAATGAAAACTAGAGTTTTAAAGTAAAACAAAGAAGATCAGAAGAACCGGATGCGATCTTGATGATGAATACTTGATCCTCGGATGATTCCTTGCGATCCCAGCTCTTCCCTGCCTTCAAACTTCGTCCTAAAATTGCCTTGAATCGTCTGGAAGTTGAATTATGTCAAATGGAACCCTTAAATCGCAATTTAAATGGACGGCTTAAGTTTTGCGGATTTATTTGATTCACGTGTACCGCGTAATGGTATGGCCTCCCCCAAGCGATACGCTTGGGGGTCACTACACGACAGAATAGTCGGGTTTGAATCTCTGCACTGACTTTCCTTCGTCTCGGCCAACGCGTATCGCGCCCAGGTAAACATGGGCTAGGCGATACGCCTAGCCTGACTTGTTCAGGATTTCTTCTTTTTCCTTCTCCAAAACTTCTTTGCTTTACTTATGGCTTCGGGAATTTTTATAACACTTACAAAAATACATGATAATCATAATAAAACATACTAAAGACTCAAACACCCACAATGAACTAAAAACACATAAAATGACACGAAACGGGACAAAAACTGACTCAATTAATATACAATTTACAAGGGAAAAGTAGTTGTGTTTGCAACACATCAAACATCCCCACACTTATCAATTTTTCGTCCCCGAAAAATACCACAAATAGGATCATAACCAGGGCATCAATATCTAACTTATAAATTGTTCAATTTCAGATTCAATTACCTTTAATAGTAGCCTAGCTCGATTACTGGTATTTCGGTCTAATTAAACCCAACCATCGATCCTTAACCCCAAATGTATTAATCAGTATTTATATATTAGTTTCATGGAATCAGTCAACCTAATGGGTCCCATACTTAAAAATCACATCTTCACCCTAATCCCGTCTCAAGATTTCAAGGCCTAGGTTAAACCGTATAGGTTTTCCTACCATAATATTTAAATATATAAGTGTCTCCAAAATAGTGAAATTAATGGATGAATGAATGGATTGTTTTATTTGAGCTATTTTCCTCTTTTTTTTTCAAATGGACTTCACCTTGAGGAGCATCCACCAAGTAATGAGCTCAATAGGAAGCACACAGGGTATTTAGTCCATACCCAACCTAGAGGCGTATCCTTCAAGTCGTTATCCCGTAGGGAAACACATAGGCTTTGGTAATATATATATAAATAAGGAGAGGATCATTTGAGAAACAAATGGTTTTGAGAACTATTCTGAGCCACTAGTAATATATAAAGAAATCCCTCCATGAATTTGAGTGGTCCCCCCCCCCCCCCTGAAAATTAGTGGCTCAGAAAGGTTCTTAAAAGTTCTCAAAACCAAGTGGTTCTCATTTGAACCTAACCCTATATATATATATATTAAGCTCAAAATAAATGGAACTGCAAATGGAAGCGTCACCAATATTAAATTTACTCTCGTAAAAAGATAAGGGCGTGCTAATTATTTAAGAGACAAGTATATATGAAACTATTTAAGGTACCTATCATCTAATTTTGACAGTTTCAGTTATATTGATCAAATTAAGGCGGGAACCCACTAAAAGCATCCCGATTTATTGATTATTCAATTTTCATTTTCAAAATCAACACATAAGGATTTTTAAGCTATTAGATCGGTTGGGCCTACCAATACATAAAAAACTAGCTAACAAACTACCAATTCACAATTAATTTAACATTTCAACATATTTATTAGAGTATTAACCACCAGTTGTACTATCATTTCCCATTATTTTGCAGCAAAAATCAGGAACATTTTTTAAAAAAAAATTCAAATTTTTTTAGATTTTTTTTCAAGACACACTAAGAATAAAAATAAACACACAAGATGCAAGGCTTCCCATCCCCACACTTAAACGACACATTATCCCCAATGTGTGATGAGAATAAAAATAAAATAGAAATAAAAATAAACATACTAAAATAAAAATGAAAATAATGGAACAGACTCCCCTGATTTTAAAGTTGGATGAATGAAGGGTGAGTTCAGTTCCTAGGTCCTCCATTGCAACCCATGAGCATCCAATGCAAATTTCATCAAACCTGCATCCACATAAAACACAAAGACTCAACTCGACCAAACCATTAGTAATACTCACGAAAATAAAATAAAAATCACAAAAGTATGAAAATAAAGGATGAAAGAAAAGCAAATGAAAAATAAAATTGAAATGGTGTTTACCTGGAAAAACGAAGCTCAAAAACCAGCGCCAACAACTAAAAATTTTAAAAATTAACAATTTTCTGGTCCTGCCATCCGTCACGTATCGCGACTATCTTTAAAAAAAGCTCGCGTACCGCAAAGATACCAATGAACTGGTGGTTCGTCCCTTGTTCATGCGTATTGCTTGTTCCTCTAACCATTCTAGGCGATACGCCTAAATCGAACCTTCCAGGGAATTGATAAAATTCTGGACTTGGAAATTTTTCTATCTCCTGGCCTCCAATGCTCCTATGGTCGAATTCTCTCCTCAAGACCTGCACTTTTGGCTCAACACACACCTGAAAATTATCCACACACTTTCCCATCAACTTTGCACCTCCCGAATTATCTGCAAACACCAAAAAACACGAAAATAAACACTGAAAAATGCATGAAAACTAAAAATTGCAGAACATATAATTTACAAACTTTACAGCCCCGGGCACTATTCAATTCATTTCAAAATGACTACCCAACCTCCCATTCCATCCGGAGGCTTGGATTTCACATCCTTAAGCACAAAATTACAGGTTTTCACCCAGTTCCTATCCATGCGACTGCCAACTAACCTCCTATGCTTTATCATCTCCAGCAAGTGTGTAACCTTCCAATGCTTATAACAACCCGGAAGAAATATAATTTTACCTACAAAGCTTAATTCCGGGTCATTTTACTAGTAGCCACCGACAATATCCCCACACTTGGCCTACAAACTATGCTACCATTAAAACTACGTAGATCACCAAGTGTGGCTTTCCTACAATCACTTTCAACTACCAACTCCTTGTCCACATTAACCAACGCATCGGGTTCTCCTAACGGGTCAATTAAAACCTCATCAACAATCACACTCCCAGATTACTCCCCACACTTATGCTCTACCAAAACCTCATCTGTAACTACCTTAACCATTTGTTCACTCACCACCGCACCAGTTTATCCTATTGGATAAATTTTTTTAGCTTTTTCCTCCAAACCTCTGGTGTTCTCTCCACACTCATCCTCAACTATC
The DNA here is from genome assembly GCA_039602395.1 of Deinandra increscens subsp. villosa. NCBI lineage: Eukaryota > Viridiplantae > Streptophyta > Magnoliopsida > Asterales > Asteraceae > Deinandra > Deinandra increscens. The sequence continues at coordinate 80,735,446 of JBCNJP010000010.1, read as the reverse complement.
TCTTCATCCTCTAACCGATTACAAACCACCACTAGATCTATGAAAGACATAAAAGTACCTAGCAAGCACACAAACTCTATTCCACCATCCTCCTGCTTACCAACTTTAAACATCACACTCTCATTATCAACCCTCAAAGTTATGGTACCCTCAAACACATCCACTAAAGCACGGGCAGTAGTAAGGAAATTCCTACCTAGAATCAAAGGGCATCTAGCATCATAATCAGAGTCAACTACCACAAAGTCTATAGGGAACAAACTTTTATCTATTTTCACAAGTACATTTTCCACTATTCCTTTGGGTCTCACAATCGATTTATCTACTGAAGATATGTTCATGCAAGTTGGGGCTAAATCTCCTAATCCTATGTGCTTAAAAACATAAAAAGGCATAACATTTATAAAAGCACTGAGATCAGCCAAAGCATAAGTAACAGACAAACTACCAAAATGCAAGGAATTGTAAATGTCCGTGGATCATTTAAGTTTTCTGGGTAATCTATTCTGTACTATTGCGAAGCAATTGAGCATCAAGGGTAATATCAGAAAAAGATTCAAGTTTCTTTTTATTACTTAACATATCTTTCAAAAAGTGTGCATACTTAGGCATTTTATTCAAAACTTTCGTAAAAGGTAATGTAATCCTAAGTTGCCTAAGAAGATAAAGAAATTGACCATACTCTTGTGCGTTCTTTTGTTAAATTAATCGTTCCGGATAGGGCACACGCTTCAGGTCATCAGATGTAATCGTCTGGCTTGCAAATCGCACTCTCTTCTTCTCTTGAGCTGCCTCCCACTTCATCGGCTTCTCTCTGGATGATGATTCTTTCACTCCTTCAACCTCAACGTTTGGTGCGGTACTTGTTGGCTTTACGCTCGAATGCACCCTCCCGTCTGGTGTCTCTAGCTCTATCTCCTCCTCAACCGGCTCCTCCTCAACAACTGCCGTTAATGGACTCTCTACGACTCTCCTGCTACTAGTGATGATGGCATTAACGTTGGCATTGGGGTTTTTATAGGTATTACCGGAAAATGGACCCCCGCGGGAATTCAGCTCCTTTAGCTGCTTGGCGATATCTCCCACCGAACGCTGTTGATCCAAGAATGATGCTTGCTGATTTCGTAGTAACGTGTCATGCTGCAATAGCTTCTTCTGGGTCTCCGCATCTCGTGTGACAATCTGTTGTAGGATCTGGGTCTGATTTGCAATCAAGTCTCTCATCTCCTTCATACAAGACCCATCATCTCCTCCATCATAGTTATTCCTCGATGGAAATCCACGTGGGTTTCCTCCCTCTCCCCATCTTGAATTATGGCCACTCCTCCACCTGGACTGGAAAGAATTACCGGAGTGGTTTTGGTGTCCAATACAATCGACCTGCTCAGCGGGGGCGAGTGGGCAGTCTCGGGTATCATGAGTGCCTCGACACAGCTCATATTTGGCTTTAATATGGAGTCGAATTTCTTCTAAGGCTTTGGAGATATTCTCGAGCTTCTTAGGCGTCATGGTCTCTGAGCCAATGTGATTGACACCCCGGGTAGAAGTAGAAGGAACAAGTGATCTAGTCGGGGCCAAGGTGGCTCTCTGATCTCTGGGTGTCTGTTTTTCTGCTATCGCGAAGCTCTTGAAAAGTTGTTTGCATTCGTCTACTGTGAGCTTCTACATCATATGGCCTCCAACTGAAATATAGAATTCCTTCTGAACGGAATAAGGAAGTCCATTGTAGAACTTTTCGATGATAGCCCAGTCCGTCAACCCGTGTTGCAGACATCTTCTCAGGAGGATGTTGAATCGCTCATAGTCCATTGAATAAGGCTCATAAGGTCCATCTTGAAGGAGTGGATTTCCTCCCGAGTACGTGCAGCCTTTGCTAGAGGATGATATTTTTTCAGGAATTTTGATTTCAGATCAGCCCAGGTGCCTATCGAATTAGGCGGAAGAGTCTCGAGCCAAACGACGGCTCGAGAGGCAAGGGAAAATGGAAACAGAGGCAGATAAATGATAGCATTCTCGACTCCCATGAGTCCGAATGTATTGCAGATACGGATAAAACGAGAGATATGCGTCGGTGCATCTTCATCGTCACGTTCATGAAACAAAATTGAATTAGTAAGCGCATTTATGATGTGATATGGAACTTGCAAAATCGCGGTGTTGGCAATGGTTGTTTGAGCAATAGCAAACCGAGCGTCGTTGTCGCCGGCGCTTGCTTTCTCGTGGACGGTGACACGGGCTGCCATGGTGGAAAGATCAGGAAATGGAACGGATGAAGTGTCACGTGTGACGTGTGTAGAAGTGGATGGCTTAGAATGAGTGGTGGAAAGAATGAAGGCCTCTAACTCCTCGCAAAGTACGTGGAACTATTCACGAATGTCACGCTCGAGATCAGAAAGTGGTGAATGCTCAGGCGGACCTTGTGAACGGGTGTGTGGCATAAAACCAGAAAAAATAAATAAAAATCAAAATCAAAATTAAGAAAATAAAAACCTAAAAATTTAGACTCAAGAAAGAAAAATCCTAAGACTCTAGACACGAAAAAACCTAAAAGACTCAAGATTCCTAATAACGATCTAAGTTAATCTTGCTATTGCCAAGTGACCACGACAACGACGCCAAAAACTTGTTGTGTTCGCAATGCACCTGAAAATAACTACTTTATTATAGACCAAACTTAGACCTAGACACACCTAATTTTACCAAAATCCTAAACTTAACCGAAACCTAAAGGAAAGTGTACCTATCGGATTATAGGACAGCTTTCGGAAGACCGGATATCGAACTTAAGGACACTACAAAGCTAGACTCCAACCTAGGACTTAAGAATGTAAATTTGAGTGGATTTTGGTTTTTAAGATTAGTTTAACTAATTGAACTAACTGATGCAACTAACAAATGGGAAACAAGGAAACCATAGGATAAATTCAAAAATAGAGAAAGATACCACCTAGACTCGGAATCCTAATCACTACTAATGACTTCAATCGTCTATGACTAATCTGATGAAGGCTAGTTCACCTTTTAAGTTCTTCCTAGCATAAAATTCTAACGCTCGAACAGGAGTTCACCTTGTGGTACATCCAACCTCAACTAGACCTAACCACCCTTGAAATAATCTAAAGCACCTTAGGCTAGCAGGAACTACTATTAATTACTATGACTGATAAGGATTAGCAAATTAACTAATTTCCTAGGGCATCCCTCTCCCGAGGCAATGTTATCCTATTCCACTAACTAACCCAACTAACCAACCTAACTATCACCTCCCGACTTGTCTAATTAGGGCAGCACATCGCAATCAAATAGATAATTATTAACCGAGGCAATAGTTCAAGACGTCACCTAAACTACTCTATTGCAACTAACCCTAATGCTAACTACTTTAGATAATTTACCTAGACCGAAAGACATTCGAAGGCATAAGGTGAATCAACTAACAATTATAAATCTGCTCACAATACACATATGCATGCAATCATCACAACAATTGAATTTAATAGGATTGCTCATCAATCTGTTAGTCACAAACCGAATTAAAATCGTCAATAATGAAAATTCATCACAATGAGTCTAGATGGTGCTAAAATTCTAGCCAACAATCATATTTAATTCTGGAAGTATGATAAAGATTAAGTCTTGGACAGTAACCATAATGAAAACTAGAGTTTTAAAGAAAAACAAAGAAGATCGGAAGAACCGCATGCGATCTTGATGATGAATACTTGATCCTCCGATGATTCCTTGTGATCCCAGCTCTTCACTGCCTTCAAACTCCGTCCCAAAGTTGCCTTGTATCGTTTGGAAGTCAAATTATGTTGAATGGAACCCTAAAATCGCAATTTAAATGAAGGGCTTAAGTTTTGCGGTTTTATTTGATTAACACGTATCGCATAATGGTATGGCCTCCCACAAGCGATACGCTTGGGGGTCACTACACGAAAGAATAGTCGGGTTTGAATCTCCACACCACCTTTCCTTCTTCTCGGCCAGCGCGTATCGCGCACAGGTAAACATGGGCTAGGCGATACGCCTAGCCTGACTTGTTTAGCATTTCTTCTTTTTTCCTTCTCCAAAACTTCTCCGCTTCACTTGTGGCCTCGGGAATTATTCTAACAATCATAATAAAACATACTAAAGACTACAACACCCACAATGAACTAAAAACACATAAAATGACACAAAACGGGACAAAAACTGACTCGATTAATATTCAATTTACAAGGGAGAAGCAGATGTGTTTGCAACACATCAAATATCATGAATATATATGAAATAATCATTTGATGAATATATATGTGTGAATATATGTTATAAATAGTTGAACATGTGAATCATAGGTAAAAACGTATTTGAACGTCAAAGGATTGTTAAAATTAATAAAACGTATATATTCAGGTATTATACGTGTTTATAATTATCATCATACGAATCTCAAGCCTTAGAAATTATTAGAAATATGTCCTAGTATGATTCGGGACATAAAATAATAAGTATATTAAAGTTTGAGAGGCTAAAACGTAAATTAGTAATATATATTGTTTTAGTCAAAAATTCACAAAGGAATTCTGTATTCCAAACTTAGAATGTGAGGTAGTGTGCTTGTCAATAAGCTCGGAATGTAAGGTTGAACACAAGGATGTAACGAGGGAAAAATCCAAGATCCTTCGAGTTACCTCTAGGAATCCTAGCAAAAAAATCTCGGGAGCCAGCCTGAAGAGCCTGCTGCCTAGCAATTTTATTGATACGAAATAAAGAATTACAAGTTTTGGAGGTTTGATTGATTGACACTAAGTGTTACAATGATGGTAAATTATCAGAGCTAAAGTGTATTGGTGTTGTGTGTCCCTAAGTCGATCGAATCCTTGATTATATAAGGATTACAAGAATAACAAACTATCCGGGATTCCCGGGATCCTATCGCCCAACTAATATAACCGTTAGAGCCCTATTCCTTCACTTGGTCCATGATCTCATTTAGCTGGAACTTGAATCTTGGAGGTAGTTGATGACTTCAATGGTACCTGGTCAAATAAACACGTGGCAATTATAAGGGTTAGTCGAATAAAACAAATCAGGATACCTGGACGAGTGGGATTCCCAGACGATAATAGGATTCCTGAACTATGTGAGCTTCCTACGAGCATCCTGAAAATATACCCTCAACAATTGCCCCTTGAATTTCAACAGATGTGGATAAGCTCGACAACTTTTAAAATTCAAAAAGATGCCTTTTTCATGGCGTTAACACGGTAATTTTGTATAAACACGATACGATCTTACTACTGCATGATTCGGTAATTGGATAGCAACAAGATGTAAATAAAGCTTTGCTTTATTGATTCAGTTAGAGATTACAAGTAGAGAGAGAAAACACACTCAGTTACACACAGTTAAGAGATATGTAAATGACAGGATTAAACTAACTCTCTCTAACACGAACTATTTATAGTTACTTAGTCATAAGCCAGCGGATCACCAGCAGACCATCTGGTCCGCCGTATCAACTGGTCCGGCGGATCATGTGATCCGGCCAGATGACTAACTAACTCACACAGAAGCTCTTGTCTAGATACAATACACGAGACACAACGTTAGCATAGGAATATGCTCTAACAAACTCCCCCTTAACGTGTAGTGTATCTATATTCTAACTAAACTTCAGTCTTCAATCTTCAACATTGCTGCATCCGATCTTCAACTTGAAATCTTGTCAGAATTAGAGCTTGCATGGCTGGATCAATCTTGAATCATCTTTGAACTTTAAGATCCACTTGTGAAAGATATAATATACTCCCCCTTTCACCATGCTTGAGTCATCTCACTCAGATAACCTGCAATTTCAGAAGACAGAAACGCGGCTTTCCTTTTCTTTTGAAAAAATAATTTAATCTTGGCGCAAAACTTCTCTTCGAGAATTCAAGATATAGTTTTGAAATTTTGAATTTTTGTATCAAGTATCGATTGGTCGAAAACAAATAAGAAACAAAATCTTTTTGGCTTTTTGAAACTTTATATCAAAACACACCGAAAATCTTTTTGAACTTTTCAGATATGAAACATAAATGCAATACAGAAATGAAATACTGAATCACACACTATTTTTGTATTTTGCGAGAAAGATCACAACTTGGGATCATATTGGTCATGACATGCTGAACTACACTTCAATTTCAATTATTTCAGCACATAAGCCATGTCGATTACTGGTATAATTTGTCCATCTTAAACTCAGGCACAATCATACTCATACCATCTGGATATGTTATTATATTGATTAGATTTGCTTTGACCAGTGTACCCCACACTATCAGACATACTCAGATATGTTTTTGCTTTTTATATCACACTTTGTGATTTCATTTGTGATTTAATCACATAATGATTGTATTCATGATTCAGTCAACTGTGTTCCATGCAAAAAGAAATAAGAACGTTAAATCGTCTACCTTAAGGTCGATCTTTCGATACGCAGATAAGGCCTCGGATTTAACAAAATAAGAAAATAAAACAAGTTGAAATTGTATAACCCAACAACAATCAGGTCGGTACTCCCGTACACGCAGAGAAAGTCCGATGAGTTATACGAAACACCAAAGAAAATAAAGCAGAACGTCAAACGAACAACGATCAGGTCGGTCTTTCGACACGCAGAGAAAGTCCGATCGTTTGACAAAATAAAGAAAATCAAACAAGTTTAAATCTTAGCAAAATGAACACATGTATACACAGTGACTTCTCATTTTCTTTTTCACATATCTTTTCTTGATATATCATGAGATATGCATCAAGATGTTGTCCACTTTGGTCAAGCATTAGTATTTAGTGTTTATCACATCTGAATACTTTCTGATTTAATGCCGAGCCTACCAAGTACATCAAACAATGATCTTATGGCTTTTTCATCTATTTTATCCATGAGTCAGACATGTAAGCCAATGTACCATCATTTCCCAATCATGTCGGATACAATTTCTCATTTTTCAATGTTTTTGTATTTTTCCATTTTTCGATGTTTTTGTATTTTTCATTTTCTCCCCCTTAAAATGAAAACTCTATTGTTGGATTTTCATTTTAACAAAAACAAAAACACAACGACACTATTTGTGGCTTTTCAATTTTTTCCCCCTAAACTACATACAAAATGTAAAAGAAAGAAAATTGACCAATCGATACTGATACCTTTGCAGTTTAAACTTTCAGAAAAACTCGCAATTGTGTAAGATAAAGCATTCAATGTAAATTAAGAACGCAGAATACTCCTCCATCAGCAACTTTGCAATCACCAACGGGTCTTCTAGGAATACCTGCACACTGGTTATAAAGATTAGTACTCAAATGACCCGAAGCACACAGCTTCTGGTCGACCAGTGTCTTCCACAAAATCATTTGCAGCTTTGCTGACCACCTTAGGTCGCCACTGCATTTTGACCTTTTCTGTTTTTACTGAACCATCATCTTGTGATGAACCTTCAACACTTGAATCAAATTTAAAAAATTGTTTCTTTTTAGAATTAGTGTTAGACGGTGTGGACTCAGTAAAAATTCTGCCTGATTCATCGATAAATGTGGCAGATTTCTTTGAAAATGATCTTTTACCAGTTTCAGGACAATCCTGTGCTATGTGTCCCTGTCGGCGACATTGATAGCACAAACGATATGATCGTTTAGATTGTGATTTGCCCTGAACTGATGAACCCCTCTCAACGGGCTCAGAATTATCAGAAATATCATCAAAAATTTGAAATCGATTAGACACTACTACAAAAACTGGCATTCTTGACGTGCATTGCGCGTCAAGAAAGTGCCTTCTTGACACGCAAATGCGCGTCAAGGATGCGGGGGTCAAGAAGCTTCTTGACGCGCAAAATGCGTGTCAAGAAGCTCTTGACGCGCGAACAATGACACGCTATCCTTGACACTCCATTCTTGACACCCATTTTGCGCGTCAAGAAAGGGTGTCGTCTGTGATTAATATATTTTTTATTTATAATATTTTTTTGTGTCGTCTGTTTATGACACGCAGATTTGCGTGTCATGCCTTTTATGACACTCATTCTTGCGTGTCATCCTTGTAAGTGTTTTTTTTTTCCAAAAATTACTGATTTCCCTGTTAATAAATCGTATTTCACAAGCTGCTGTACCAAAACAATGCATTTCATACAAATAGCAATTGAAAATAATTCGATTTCATGTTCATCATACATGCAATTCGATCACAATGACAAAAGTAAAATGTTCAAAGTTTACATGCATATATATTGGATCACTACTACTACTTCACGTCCGTGTAAATGAAGTGGCAAGCGTAGGTCAACCATTCTTCACGAATCTCATCAAAATCAGCATCTGTGTAAACATTACTATCTCCACCAATCTGTGTAAAAGATAAAATACGAGAAAAAATGATCATCAAAGATAAAGTTAATTAATTAAAATATGAGAAAGCTATATAAAAGATATATAGATCAGCATCAAATTAAAAGATATATAGAATAGCAGCAAATTAAAAACAACAGCAGCCCTAAGTTTCACTTAAAGATCTTGAAGCTAACACCTAACAGCTTTTATACCCTAAAGCTGGAAAGAAGAAGGATAACAGATACTTGAGGTCATCCGGATGTAATTACCACTAATCAGGAAAATTATAGTCTCAATCAGTTACCAAATACTCCTTATTGCAATGGTTTAACAAGTATCCAAACACTCCCTAAACAGAGTAATCAGAGGCCTAACATTTTCAGCTAAAATGATTAGAACTTTATGGGGAAACAATCAAATTCAAGATTAGAAACAGCAGCTAGCAGAAAATAGAACAACAGCAAAAACTAAAACAGAATCTGCTGTTCATATTAAGATAACTAAAATAGCAGCAATAGAACAGCAGCAAAACAACCCTAGTAAAACCTACCTGATGTGTCATCCCTCTGTTCACATGCATATGCCCGGTTAATTTTAATAGGTTGTCCGAACTGTTTGTATGAAACTTAAAGTACCAAAACCAAGCCATATAAATTTCAAATCACCCGAATAGTTTTGGTCCGAAAGGTTCCATTGGAAACCAAGGGTTTATAAACACCCTGATTTGAGTTTTATGTTCTATTTCTAACAAGTCAAACCTATTAAGCTAAAGGATTCAACCGTAAAACGCCTTTTTCTAGCGGATGAAAATTAGGGAATACAATCTCAATTATTATTGACACCTTACTCAGACAGCCGTTCATGTATCTTGTGTGTTAAACCATTACGGAACATACACTGAATCAAACAACATAGATACTTTATCTGGTACACAAAATAAATTAAAATGATTCTAAATAACAACAGCTATGCATGTGTGAAATGGTACCTTTGGTTGAACAATTCCAAGACTCTCAAATAACTCTGGATGCTTCATCAATAAACTAAGCAGCAGCACAAACCCTAAATTAACTTACCTTAGCTTTATGTAACATTCCTTGCATTGAATCTCAAATGACCAATAATTCATGAACTTAAATAAAGAACACTATGTGTACTTACCAGAGCTTTCTCTAAGGTACTTTCTGTCAGCTTCAAAAAGAAAAAAATCATAATCAGAAATTGCAATAATGGTTTTACAACTTAGAGTAGAAATATAATGAGAGTTACCTTCTTTCTTGGGGCTTTTATAAGCTGGGCATTTGCCTCAGCATAAGCGGCCATGTCACTAATGGCTGCATTGATCTTATCTAAAGTTAGCCTTCCTCTCATATACCTGCAATATTGATTTTTAACCATATATCACTTATAACCTTAATCTAAAATCATGGACAAATAGACAATATAATACTGTGGTGATGGAGAAAAAAAGTGTCCTGTAGAAGTTATGGCACTGAACCATTATATAATAAACATAAGATAAGATGATTACACTTACGATGACAAGGATTCCAGCTCAGTAGCAGTAATGTACCACAAAGGTGCTGAACCACGACCCTTTTTCTCCTAACATGTGAGATAATATTGTCCGTGTAAGTAATTAACTAACTCTAATAACTTAAACTGTAAGAAAACACCAATTCATAAGCAGAAAAGGGGTGAACAGGTCTGCACTTTAGGTAACAGTAGAGCCTCCTCTTTAGGTTCCTGAATTCCGAAAGAATGGTCTTGCCTTGCAGGTTCCTCTATTACAGAACTGGAGACAAAGGTGGACAACAAAATTACGGGTATCAGTGCTGGAATTATACCCAAGAAAACTGCTGATGGTATGCCAAGCAAGATAGACAAAGAAATAAACGCACCATTGGTTATAATTTTGATCTGTAACTTTTTCCCTTTCAGGTAAATATGATGGTGCATATGCAGACATATTCTGCAACTTCTGTTGTTGCTGTAGAGATGCTTGAATCAGCTTCTACATATAGATCAAGGAACCTTAGTCAGTATCCTAGATCTTGTTATTTATATTTTCTTATAGGTGGAGCAAGTTCCTCGAATTCAAGAGATTACTTTTATGAACTTTTTTCTGTTAGATGTACATGTTTATTTACTTGTTTTCATGTTTTATTCTTGGTTTTAAAAAGCACGGCCCAGATGTGAAGCGATCTGAAAACACCTCAGGGCCTTGAGGTGGCACTTGATGTACATTTGGGTCAAAGTTAAAGTCTGTATGAGGCTCATATTTAAAACGACCAGATGTATCAAGAGATTATGAGTGGTTTACTTGACAAAAAAGATAAACGAGCACGCCACCAAGCATAATTGTCTTTAGACATTTCCTCCCAATTGTACGTAGGAAATCCCCAATTTTGACCATTTTTATCAAAATAATCTGGTGGGGCCCCTGTAGCGGTGGTCATGCGGAACAAAGTTGGATATACCCAAGTATCTACACTATTTCTATCAACACCTATTGGGAGATCTCCTTTTAATACCACTCCTTTTTCTTTTGCATATCATGTTGCTTCTGACAACTAATGATCCCAAGAAAAGTAATAATATCAAGTTAGTTTATGTTATGCGACATCGCAGAAAAGCATATTAGGCAAATAATAACTTACTTGTAAGTGCAAATGGTACTGTATATAATGGTGGAAACATATGATGTCATAATGGATGCTGTCTTTGGACACCAGCTTAATTGTATAGTATCATTTGAAATAATAATACTAATCTCATGACCATCCTATCTTTTGAAAATTGACTAAATGTGCCCCATTGGCTGTGGTCTGAAGTTTCAAAGAAATCTCGTAAGAAACAAAAAGCTACATACGGTTTCAGCCATTCCTGTATCATGCAACATATACAGATAACAACATAAAGTCAGCAAAAGAAGTAAACATTTAGTAAGCTTTCAACACATACCTCATTTTTAGACAAGAAATTCTTGAAGGAATCTGAATTTAGTATCAAATCCTTCTCCAAATCAAATATCTTTTTGGAAATTGAAAGCTTTGTAGTCATGGTAGCCTCATAATCTATATTCTGCAATGAATTAAAAGATGGGAAATTACTTTTAAAGTCTTTTTAGTAGATATTACATAACAGCTTAACAAGGCATCAATATCAAGATATAAAAAATATATATATTTGGTTGACAGTAATAAGAAGCATGTAAGATTTATAGGTCAAAATTCAAAATCGTATTTGACTCAATTCAAGCTTAACTTTTACATAGAAGATGCTGAAATTTTTAAAATGCCTAATGAACTTAAAGATACGGAAATGAAAGAACTACCTTTCCGTCGAGCTCTTTCTTTGCCCTCAGTATCTCTTGCTGTCAAAAAGAAGAGATAAACATAAGCATAATACCGTTGCATCACATAAAAGCATGTCGCTCTGATGTCCCACATATTCAGAATTATTTCCATACAAGTCCCTAGGTGCAAGGTAGATGGGACTAAAAGCTCCATTAAGATAAAGACCCGCCTAAGACTAGAGGCCAACGTTGAGGGAATCTAGCATCTACGCCTACAACTAGAGTCTAGACCCATTGAAATACGACCTACATAAAAGCGAGACCCATTGGCAAATCTTATCACAAGTCAAATGTAGAACTGTTGTTCACAAGTCAAACAGGTGTTGTACAAACCAATTTTGGGTCTGGGGATTCAAATTTATCAGAACACGAGCCAGTAATAGAAAAAAACAGGTATATACAAACCAATTTATTCAAACTTATGACCTAATAAAAGGAAAAAAGGGTACCTTTTAACGCCAGAATCTTGGAAATTGGGTTCATAAGAGCTGAGTCAGCCGTAATTGGTCTCCTTAGTGGCTGCATTGGCATGCTCATGTCAATGATCACCACGCTATTTTGAGGTGATGTTTCACGAACGCATATAAACTTTTCCGACTCCATAGTTACATTGGTAAATGTAATGAACTGCGGGTTGATCCCTATGCTCGACAACTACAACAACATAATATGATTCAAAGTCAAATAAAAAATCATGAGCAAAAGTACATCACTATAGACCACTCTTTCACAAACATATGGATCACTTAAATCCTCAGATCTGAAAAATATAGCACACGGATACTCCATTCTCTCCGAATCAAAACAATACGATGATGGAAAATCCAGCCTAAAAAAGTATTTAGAGAGAAATTAACCCTAATAAACCCAATTGATCGATGTGCGATCCTGATTTCAGAAGTAGGCTTTAGAGAAATACAGTGGAAGTAATGTATATCTGCTAATCTACCAAATCTACATAATAGGAGAGCAAAGAAGCTCAAAAACTGATAACGCTATTTCAATTCACCGTGTCGAAGTCCACGAGGCTACAGAAATGACGAAATTGTGTAAACGGTGCACGATTGCTAACATTAGGAGTGCGAATCTATCAATTTGTTTACATAAGACGAATACTAGGCTTTATGAAGAGAGAGGAGTGTACCGTAAGTGCTTCTTTCATCGTTATGGGTGCGTTAGCGGCCGCCATGGTGACTGGCGACAGAGATTGAAACTAGGGATTTGGTTCGATTAAGTCGCCGCCGGGAGAGAACTTTCAGCCAACCGGAGATTAGGGCAAATTTTGGGGAAAACGGAGAGATCTAGAGAGAGAAAACGGAGGGAGGAAGGGAACGATGGAAAATTAGGGCAAATTTTGGGGAAAAGAGCGGTGGGGATGAGCGGTGTTCGGGTTAGAGAACGAGAGGAGAGGAGGGAACGGTGGCAGAGTCGCCGGATGCGCGGAGAGGAGAGCAACGGATTTGGACGATGGAAAATTAGGGCAACGGAGTAAAGGAGAGGAGAGCGGAGGGAGTAATAGGGGAGAGGAGAGTTTTTGTGAGCGGGAAGTGATTTTGGTCAAATTTGGGGGAAAATTTTTGGAGCCAAAAAAATAAAAAACGACGGCCTTTTCTTGACGTGCGTATATGAAGTGTCCTCCGTGTTTTTTTTTTACAAATTATGACATAAATTTATGACGCGCAAAAATGCGCGTCATCTAGACTTAGAATTTATTGATTCTTGACAGTTTTTTTATGACTACTCATTTTTGCACGTCAAGAAAATCCGAGTGTCATCGTTCGCGTGTCAAGGAAGGCCCTTTTTGTAGTAGTGAGAATGTACCCATTTTGAAGTAGGACTTCGAGGTGTAGAATTTGATCCAGATGAAGATGAAACTTTCACTGATTGAACTTCACCAGAAGAACTTGTAGATGAAGCCTTCTTTTGGATCTTTCCACCGAATCCCTTTTCCATTGTAGACATGAAGACTTGAGCCAAATAATAAATTTGTTCCAAGCTTGTGTCTTTCTTTACTTTCAGATCTTTCTTGGGCATATTTTTCTTGATATTCCGTGCACCCTTCTGACCATCACTACCCAAACCACAACGTTTGTAACCAGGTAGCTTAGTTAAATCAATCGAAGAACTTGAAGGACCTGCTTTAGCAACCCGAGTGAAAGAAGCTTTAATATCCTTCAACTTGTTTGCTTCAACCAACTTAGCAGCAGCCGTTTCTTCACTCACTTTCTTCTTGTCTTCCTCACTATGATTGTCGTTAGAACCAACACTCGTATCTCCCATAAACCCACTAGAAACAAATTTTAATGGAGATATACCAACCACATTTTTCTCTTTCTCCTCTGTCTTCTTTGATATCTGT
>JBCNJP010000010.1:80687777-80720871 GCA_039602395.1 Deinandra increscens subsp. villosa | reverse complement strand
CCCGGCTGGGACGTCGCAGGCTGGAGGCTGGTTCTGGAATTGTTGGGAGGAGGAGATGGTGATGTGGCTGGAACATGAAAGGATGGGAACAATGGTGGCTCCTCGAAGACGGGTCCGGATTATCCGGTGGCGATAAAAAGGGCTTATGTGCAGGAGCTGGGAGAAGGCAAGAAGCTGGAGGAGGTGGAAAACCAGCTGGAAGAAGGGAAGGCAGTGGGCGATGAAGATAATGCAACGGTCTGAGCGCACTTTTTTTTTAGTTTGGTGGTTTTTTGTTAAATAATGTCTTTGTGGTTCCTGCAAGAAACAAGTAACAAACAACAAACAACGGTAGGGATCATGGTGGAGGGATCTTGTGTTTACAAGATGAAACCAGGATTCCTGAAAAAACAAACTTTTGACCTCTGAGCTTCTCAAGCGGAGGGATCCTGAGGTTTTCAGGACGAAACTTGGGAAGCTCAAAACCCTTTGTGTATGTTAATATAATTATCTTTTGGCTTCTCAAGTTGTGTTTTGCGTTGAAATCTTGTATATAGGATTAGTTATAAAATTTATTAAGAGTCTTAAAAAAGACTTGTATATTGGGAAATAGTTTGAGACTTAACAATTGAATAGGCCATAATCCAAAATAAATAAATAAAAACTTCGGTTACCTGACCTTTGAATTTTACCTTAGTCGACTTCCCAATTCAAACTGCCATTTCTTCTTTTATTTCATCCGGGATTCTGGTATGAATCCCGAAGACACTTTCTCGGATTCATCTCAACTTCCTCGGGAATCTGAAACGAATCTAATAAGTTTCCCGGCTAGGGGCCGAAGGAAATCCTTCTGAAAAAATTTAGAAATAAGATGGGGATAAATCCGGGATTCTTGCGACTAAGCCAAAACTGGGGTCAAGCCCTTATTTACTTGGGACTAAGCCAAAACTGGGGTCAAGCCCTTATTTACTTGGGACTAAGCCAAAACTGGGGTCAAGCCCTTATTTACTTGGGACTAAGCCAAAACTGGGGTCAAGCCCATTCGTAAGTGACATGAATATGTCAAAACCTTAGATAACACGTCAGTGTTATAAGAGGAGTCAGCCTCTCAAACCTTAGCAGGTATGCAGGATACCTTAAACGTGCGCTCCTGGCGAGGGTCGTGCGCTACTGGCGATTACCCAAAGTTATGAGAGGAGTCAGCCTCTCAAACCTTAGCAGGTATGCAGGATACCTTAAACGTAGGAGAGGTGGCCAACCTCTAGCTGGGGATATACCCAAAATATTTAGGATTCTCGAAATCTGCAAAACACTCAACACTTGGTGAGGGGTGGGTGTTAGCTTAGTTAACACCACTCTGATGCTTAAGTCAGTATCATGTGATAAAATTAATAAGGATGGTATTGAAATCAGATCAGTATACATACCTTGTAGGATTCTGTCAGTGAGGATCCTTGGTACTCCAAGAGGATTTCAATGGGATTCTTACATAAAATAAGCTTTGAGGTGTATGGCATTCCAGGCTCTTGGTAGGGGTTCTCCTTCCATGTTTACTAAGCGGTATCCCCTTTTCCTTCTTCAGAGTCTATCAAATATGGGCCTTCCCACTTGGGTGCCAACTTTCCATCGGCCGGATTAGTTGTATTCTAAAACGCCTTTCTCAACACTAAGTCCCCTACTTGAAATCTTCTTAACCTGGTGTTCCTGTTATAAGACTTTGCCACCCTCTGTTGATAGGATGCCATCCGTATTCTGGCCAAATCTCTGAGCTCCTTAATTGTTTTAAGGTCCTGAAGCAAGGTCTGGCTGTTGGTTTCAGGATCCTGGCGGCTGATCCTGGCGGTTGATCTTGGCGGCTGATCCTGGCGGCTGATCCTGGCTGTAGGTAACACCATTTCTGTGGGGATCACGGCCTCGGCTCCAAACACTAATGAAAATGGAGTTTGACCGGTTGCATTCTTGGGTGTTGTCCTGTCTGCCCAAAGGACAAAAGGTAGCTCCTCAGCTCATTTGCCTTTTTTAGAGCCCAACTTCTTCTTAAGGTTGTTGATGATGATCTTATTGCTGGATTCTGCCTGCCCATTAGCCTGAGGATGGACAGGTATTGAAGTAATCATTTTTATGCCCCATCTTGCACAAAAAATTGTTCTTCTTTTGCCGATAAACTGGGAGCCGTTGTCAAATATGATCTCTGCCGGAATCTCAAATCTGGTAATGATGTTTCTCTTGATGAAGGATATCACCTCTTTCTCTCTCACTTGGACATATACTTCTGCTTCGATCCACTTGGAGAAATAGTCTATCATTGCCAGCATGAATACTTTTCCTCCAGGAGCCTTGGGCAGCTTGCCTACAATATCCATCCCCCACTTCATGAACGGCCATGGGGATACTATAGGATGCAGATGCTCGGCTGGTTGATGGAGAATGTTGTCATGCCTTTGGTAGGCATCGCATTTTTGTGAGAAGCTCATGGCATCCTTCTTCATTGAAGGCCAATAGTAGTTTATCTGAGAATCTTGGAGAAGAGTGCTCTGCCCCCAGTGTGATTTCCACAATCTCCACCATGGATGTCTTCATGCACTTCAAGAGCTTCTGGTTTCTCCAAGCACCTCAAGTAGACATCTGCAAGAGATTTTCTATATAATATGTTATCCAAGATAAAGTAAGGTATTACCTTGGCACGAAAAGCCCTAGGATTTTCACCCTTAGGAATCTCCCCGTTTTTGAGATATTTAATAATCAGATAAGTCCAGGATTCTTGGGTATCTTTGGGATTCCCAACATCTGCTTCTTCACTGTCGTCGATAGCGTGAGCTTCCTGTTGAGCTATTTCCGGCGTCAGGATATGCGTTATGGGAATCCTGATATCCTTAGGGATCCTGAGCGATGAAGCCAAGTTTGCCAAAGCATCAGCTTCTGAATTGTCTTATCTTGGAACCTGTGAAATGTTAAAACTTTCGAAAAGCAAAGACAATTTCTTAACAATGTCAAGTTATTTGATTAGGTTCTACCCTCTCACTACATAAGAGCCATTAAAGTGGTTAGTCAAAAGAAGAGAATCAAAAAATACTTGAATACACCGGATGCCCATATCTCTAGCTAATCGCAACCCAGCAATCAAAGCTTCATATTCAGCCTCATTGTTGGTAGCCTGGAACTCACAAGATATTGATGATGGTATTATGCCCCCCTATGGCGATTTTAACAGGATGCCCAGTCCTGTTCCTCTAACATTTGAGGACCCATCAGTGTAAAGGATCCAGTCTTCTTCGAGCTTCTCAAGATGTTGGACTTCCTTTTCAACTTCTGGCTCCACGTCACTGCTGAAATCAGCCACAAAGTCAGCCAAGGCTTGGGATTTGATTGCTGTCCTTGGCTCATATTTGATGTTGTAGGCACTCAACTTGACCGCCACTAGCCATCCTACCTGACATTTCCGGCTTCCTGAGAACTGCCTTAATAGGATAGTTAGATTTCACAATTATAACATGAGTTTCAAAATAATGTCTAAGTTTAGTGGAAGCCATTATAAGAGCTAGAATTAATTTTTCAAGGTGAGAATACCTGGACTCTAGGTCTAGCAGAGGTTTACTTAGTTAATATACCGAATGCTGCTAACCTTGATGGTCTTTTACCAGGACTGCACTGACTGAGCTTTCGGAGACAGCTAGATATAGATATAGCGGCTCCCCATCTTCTGGTTTCATTAATAATGGGGCTGCTGACAGGTAGTCTTTCAAGCATCTCAGGACTTCCTCGTGTTTCTCAGTCTACTCAAACTTCTTGTTTTTCCTCAGGATATCGTAGAAATCCTTACTTTTTTCTAAGGATCTTGAAATGAACCTGTTGAGCGCTAAGATTCTTCCTGTCAACCTTTATACCTCTTTTACATTCGATGGGGACTTCAAATTTAGGATCGCTTTGATCTGCTCTCGACTTGCTTCGATTCCTCTTTCGGTGACCATGTAGCCTAAAAGTTTTCCAGCTCGCACCCCAAAGTTGCATTTAGATGGGTTGAGTTTCATGTTATACTGGTCAAGGATGTCAAAGGCGATTTGGAGGTCCCTGACATGATCTTCTGCTTTCTTAGATTTCACCACCATGTCATCTATGTAGACTTCCGTCGTGTCCCCCAATTGCTCTTTAAACATCATATTGACGAGCCTCTGGTAGGTAGCACCTGCATTTCTTAAACCAAAAGGCATAGCAGTATAACAATAGATACCTGTCGGAGTCATAAATGTTGTATGCTCCTGGTCACATGGTTCCATTTGAATTTGTTGGAATCCTGCTAAGGCGTCCATGAAAGTGAGCACCTCATGACCAGCTGTGGCATCCACCATTGCATCAATATGGGGAAGTGGAAAAAGATCTTTAGGACAGGCCTTATTCAATTCTGTGTAATCAACACAAATTCTCCATTTTCCATTCTTTTTCTAGACCACCACCAAATTTGCTAGCCATCTAGGATATTTGACTTCTCTAATCATCTTGGTTTTGAGAAGCTTGTCAACTTCCTCCTGAATGATTATATTCTTTTCCGGAGCGAACTTCCTCCTTTTTTGTTGTATAGGCCTGAAATAAGGATCTAAACCAAGTTTGTGAGTAATAACATGTTTAGGGATACCTGTCATATCTTCATGCTTCCAGGCGAAAGTAGAGGTTCTGGCTTTCAGTAGCTGAACCAATTTTTTTTTTACTCCTGCTGGGATGCATGTTCCGACAAGCACCTTGATTTCAGGATTCTCAGGGTCTAGGGGGACTTCTTTGACATCAAGCTCCCTGTCCTCCTGTACTTCAAGTGCCCTTTTCTGTAAATGTTATCCCTTTGTCACCTTAGTGGGGTTCTTCATTGATGTTGAATAACAGTTCTTGGCTTCCTGCTGGTCGCTTTCAATCCTTACAACCCCCCAAGGTGTAGGAAGCTTGATGAATTGATGATAGGTTGAAGGGACCGCTTTCATCTCGTGTATCCATGGTCTGCCAAGAATTATATTGCAACAAGAAAGAGAATCTATAACACAAATTTTTTTCATAGAGTTTACCCCCTCTATGTGTACAGGCAACCTGATATCTCCAACGGTGCTTTTAGTTTCACCACTGAAGCCAACCAGGACTGAGGATCTTGCAACTATTTCAGTTTCTGCGATCCCCATCTTCTTGAGCACATCAAGACGAATTATGTTTACTGAGCTTCCATTATCAATCAGGATCCTGCGGACAAAATGGTTAGCAATATATAAAGTGACCACAAGACTATCATGATGAGGATCCTGAACATGAGAACGGTCGCTCTCATCAAAGGATATTAGTTTTTCTTGAGTTAAAGTGAATATCCGGATAGGTCTGTCACCATGTTTAGATTTAGATTCCTTAGCATGCTTCTTGGCTGAGGAATACGAAGTGCCACAGATATCTGAGCCTCCTAAGATGAAGTTGATAATTTGAGCATCCTGAGGTGGAGAAGCTGCTCTCTGAGGCACCTTGTCGTCTTCCTGAGTCTTGACCTTTTTCCTGCCTATCAACTCTTTTAGATGCCCCTTACTCAGTAGATAGCTAATTTCCTTCCGAAGTGCTATTCATTCATCTGTTAGGTGGCCAAAGTCTTCGTGAAAGGCACACCACTTGGTCTTGTCTTTCCAGGATCCCTGTTTATCGTTTTTTCTAGGCCATCTTGCCTTTTCGCCAAGATCCTGCATTGCACACATTAGGCCACCAATGTCAACAGAAAAACAATACTCAGATACCTTAGGATACTCCTCATCATCATTGTCCTGCTCTACAGCATTGACTTTGTGATTATTTGGTTTGGAGTATGGACGGGATCTATACGGCTTCCCGGGGGATTCCGCCTTCTTGCTGTTAGGATCATATTTAGGAACATCCAATCTTTGGTGGATCTTTTTGTCATCTTCCAAACGGATAAACCTCAAGGCTCTGTTTCGTACTTTGTCGAGATTCCTGCAAGGAGTCTTGACAAGATCATCATAAAAACGTGAATCTTTAGAGAGCCCCATTTTAAAGGCTTCGACGCCTGCTGCCATATCCAGATTAGGGATCTCAAGGGATTCTCATCCGAATCTAGCAATATATTCTCTGAGCGGCTCATCTGGCTTCTGAACTATTCGGTACAGGTCACCTGTGAGCTTCTCAAAGGTTCTGCTGCAAGAAAATTGATTGTTAAATAGGTTAACCAAATGGGAAAATGATGTAATAGTATTAGGAAGAATGCTCAGTAGCCATTTCATGGTTGGTCCTATTAAGGTTGAACCAAAGCCTTTGCATAAACAGGCTTCTTTGATTTCTATCGGAATGGGGTTGATCTCCATACGCTCCCCGTAATGTGCCACATGTTCTTCAGGATCTGTGGTTCCATCGTAAAGCTTCATGCTTGGAGTTTGAAAACGCTTCGGGATCTCCACTTGAGAAATTGGCTAAGTAAATCTGGAGATCTTGTGGCTTTGCAAAGGAACCTCAGGAATAGGTTTCAGGATCCCTGGAACATTCGATATCATCTCTTTTAACTTCTGGAGCTCCCTAGCGATACTTGGATGAATACCTGCATCATAGGGAGCACCCCGGTTAGAAACGACAGGAATTGAATTGGACACATTACCTAGGCTAGGATTCTGGAGTGGGATCCTGGGATTGTATCCATAGCTTGTTGGGATGCTCGACTCTATAGTGGCTACTGCTTGCATGGGGATGAAGTCACCAACATGCAAATCTGAGGAGTTGGTCCTAAGGACTCCTGCAGAAACAGAAGGGTTAAAATGTTGATATCCTTGGGAGTTCTGGCCTGGATTCGCGGCAGAAAAATGATATCCTTGAGATGGTGTAGCTAAGGATCCCAATGATAGTGGAATCCAGGATCCTTGTAGTGTGCTTGCGAAGATTCTGGTGGAGCGGCTCCTGAGAATCCGACAGTACTCCTTGCATATCTGGCAACCTGAAAAGTTATTGTAGGGGTTGTAGCAAAATTCGCTGCTGATTTATAACCGTAGCCGAGCGGATCTGAGGATCCTGAGGCGTTGAAGTCAAGATGCCTGGGAAATAGGGCACTTTGCTCCTCCACAGGTTTCTTAGACTTCTTAAGCTCCTCAATCTCCTTCATCACCGTTTGATTGGTCTTTTCTTGCTGATCCATCTGATTCTTCACCTTCCTGATCAAAGTAAACAGATTGAACCTAGGATCCTGTGAAGACAGGATAGTCAGTTTTTCTCGGCTGCTCGTCCACTTTCTTCTGACGGTCATTGTTTTTCTTCTGGGTTCCCGGAGCAGAAGGAAGAGGACGAATGGAGGAGGAGGTAGAGGCCGAGACGAATTTCTGTTGGTTCGACATCTTTGGACTGGAGGTCAAATGAAGTGAACGAGAAATGGAATTTTTGTAAGATTAAGTACCACTTGCCCCACGGTGGGCGCCAAACTGTTTTGGTCAAAAATTCACAAAGGAATTATGTATTCCAAACTTAGAATATGAGGTAGTGTGCTTGTCAATAAGCTCGGAATGTAAGGTTGAACACAAGGATGTAACGAGGGAAAAATCCAGGATCCTTCGAGTTGCCTCTAGGAATCCTAGCAAAAAAACCTCGGGAGCCGGCCTGAAGAGCATGCTGCCTAGCAATTTTAATGATACGAAATAAAGAATTACAAGTTTTGAAGGTGATCGATCGACACTAAGTGTTACAATGATGGTAAATTATCAGAGCTAAAGTGTATCGGTGTTGTGTGTCCCTAAGTCGATCGAATCCTAGATTATATAAGGATTACAAGAATAACAAACTATCCGGGATTCCCGGGATCCTATCGCCCAACTAATATAACCGTTAGAGCCCTCTTCGTTCACTTGGTTCACGATCTCATTTAGCTGGAACTTGAATCTCGGAGGTAGTTGATGACTTCAACGGTACCTGGTCAAATAAGCATGTGGCAATTATAAGGGTTAGTCGAATAAAACAAATCAGGATACCTGGACGAGTGGGATTCCCAGACGATAATAGGATTCCTGAACTATGTGAGCTTCCTGCGAGCATCCTGAAAATATACCCTCAACATATATATACATATGTGTATATATATCATCGTGTGTGTCCCGAACCTTAGAAATCATTTGAAATTTGTAGAATTATGTTTTGGTACATAAAATAATACAAGGTTAGAAGTTTAGGGTCAAAAAGTGCATTTAATATAAAGTGCAGGGGTTGAATATGTAAAAACTAAAATCTGGCCGGAAAAGGAGGGTTCGCGAACCACGAGCCTCAACCCAACAAACCGTGGCGGTCCGCGACAAATGTAGTAGGTAGAAACTTTTCCAGGTCGTGAATTCAGCCACATCCTCTACCTTTCTTCACACGAGTTCGTCTTCTACGTGTCGTTTCTGCCCAAATAGTCACCATAGATACCTGGAGCACTCTCCCATGAATCCAATTACTATAAATAGAGGCTCTAACTTCTCTCTTAAAAGCCCTTAAAACGAACCAGCCTCTTCTTCTACTTAATATGACCAAACGACTAGGAGTTAGGAGCTCAAATTATGCAGTCCTATATTAGATGGTATTCTCTACAATAATCTCTTTCAGCTTTTTATAATATTGTTGTTTTATTGGGTTTCTAAAAATGTATAAAAACTAGAGTTCTTGAGCTTATTTTGCTAAAATTGGGTGATCGGGTTGGAATTAGGGTATGAATTTTTGTAGGTAATCCTAAAATAATGTATAAAACTAAAGCCCAAGTTAATTGGATAATGGGGTTGAATTAAGGTTTGATATTTTAAGGTATGTTATAAAATGTTATAATAGATAATACCCTAAATTTATTTCAAATTATAAAGAGTTTTGATAATTATTTGATAAAAATGTGAAATTGGGGTTTTGAAATAAGGTTTATTAATATTGAACAATCCGGGAGGTATTGCCGTATTGGGACTTGAATTTGGATATGGTAACATGTTAAATATATATATAATAAATATATATAGCTTAAAAAGTGAGAAACAAAAATATATTAATATACCGAGTTATTCGGGTACTTAGAAGTTCTTGCGGACCAGAAGGGTAAACGCCTGTACTCTGGGGTTTCTGGCATGGCGGGGCTGCCGCATAAATCACAACTGAGACCTGGCATACCTCACTGGGCGATCCCGGGGTGAGCGTTTTGAAATTGCGTGAGCGATGGATCGTCTAGTCGGTCGTATCAAAATCTATGTAAAACGAGAATACACGAGATGTAAATACAAAGACTCTTGTATTATACCACAGAGAAAACACACACTGAGATTCACACAGTAGATTTGACAAGTGTTACAATTCTAAACAAGACTATGCTATTTATAGTTGAACATTACTATAAAAAAACATGATCAGCCGAACTGCCAGTTCGGACAAGTTCGTGTGCATCCAAACTGGCAGCTCGCCTTATTTCGGACCAGCACATTCTTGTAGCTTTTTGACTTGTTCTTGATACTTCACGTGACGACCAAGAACCTTGTACAAACAACCCCTCCCCTCCCTCGACATGTGCAGTATCAACTTCCACATAATATTGTATCTTCAATCAAACTCTCCCTCAACTTGACAATGAGTCTGATCTAGAATACTTGACATTTCAGCGCGTGTATTTTTTTATCAACAGCTTCAGAAGACTTGAAGTTATGATGTTCTCTTTCCACTTAGAAATCTGCCAAAATAAATAATCTTGGCGCAAAACGTCTCTTCGAGACTCCGAGATATTATTATTTTGAGAATTGGATCCGTATTCCGTGTTGATCAACCGAAAAGAAATTAGAAAAAAATCTTTTTGATTTTTCAAAACTTTATATCAAAACATACCTAAAATCTTTTTGGTATTTTCTGATATTGAAAAATAAATGCAGTACAGAATCAGACACTATTTTTATCTTTTGCGAGAAAGATCACAACTTGGGATCATATTGGACATAACATGTTGAACTACACTACAATTTCGATTATTATAACACATAAGCCTTGTCGATTGCAGATATAAATTGTCCAACTTTAAATTCAGGCATAATCATACTCATAACATTTGGATATGTTAAGGTATTGATTAATTTGCATTGACCAGTGTACCCCACACTATCAAACATACTCACATATGCTTTTGTTTATCACACTTTGTGATGTCACTTGTGATTTAACACATAGTGATTGAATTCATGATATAGTCAAAACTGTTCCATGCAAAAAGAAATAAGAACATTAAATCATCTACTTTAAGGTCGATCTTTCAATACGCAGATAAGGCCTCGGATTTAACAAAATAGGAAAATAAAAACAAGTTTAAATTGTATAATTCAACAACAATCAGGTCGGTCTTGTGGACACGCAGAGAAAGTCCGATCATTTAAGAAAATAAAGAAAATCAAACAAGTTTAAATATTTACAAAATGAACACATGTATACACAGTGACTTCTTATTTTTCTTTTCACGTATCTTTTTCTTGATATATCATGAGATACGCATCAAGATGTTGTCCACTAGATCAAGCATCAGATTTAGTGTATATCACATTTGTATACTTTCTGATTTGCCGAGCCTACCTAGCACATCGAACAAAGGTCTTATGGTTTTCACTTACCAACACGTTTACTTATAGGAATACGCGTGTTCATATTATCATTTAAAAGGTGTCTTACCTATAAAGAGCATTTTGGTCATTTTAACATATAAGATGGATAAACTTAATAACTAAATAATATTAAGATAATAATATGTAGAAATAAACATAGGAAGTGTTCATTATATAAAATCTTGCTTTAATGTCATACGATACGCAATTAGGTTTAACCGAGGATTATAACGAAGATTTTGTCCAACTTAATCGAGTAAAAAAATAAGGTGAGTTCTATGAGCCTACTTTTAAATGTTTTAAATGTTGTAATGTTTTCGGGCTGATATACATACAATCTTATAAAAATGCTTTCAAGTGTTTATATATGAAATGTTTTAAAACGTTAAACTGCTTTTGGACGGATACATTGAATTGTTAAAGTATTAATATGCTTTTGAATGAATATATTAAACTGTCAAAGTGTTAAACTGTTAAATGGATATATTAAACTGTTAAAACTGTTTTTGGATTGATATATATGTGAACTGTTATGGAAATGCAATAAAATGTTTATACGTGAAATGTCTTAAATTGATAAACTGTTAAAATGATTTTGGGCTGATATATACATGATATGTTATGAAAATGATTTTAAATTGCTTATACGTGTTATAACGCAATTATAATGACTGTGATATGTTATGTGTTATATTTGCTTTGAAATTAAATAGTCAAGTGATAATGGAATTGTTAGTAGACATTATGGTGAATACGTATTTATACATAAGAACAGGTGATGCATTTGCTTTGTTATTATGTGGTGGATATGTCGCGGGTACTTCTTATATATAAGCATAATAATATTAGTTACCTGGTATATCGGAAGTGTGATGGATACGCTGCTGGTACATCCTATATATAAACTCTAATGGTAAATTAGGGAATGTTTACTTGTTGCAGTATATAAATGCCTTATCGCTGTCTACTAATAAACTTAAGTCACTAGGGTATATAACTAGGGGCGGGTAGTAGTACTAGGGGAGTTAGGATTATTTAGTCGTTAAAGTCTAAACAAAATGTTTACTCGTCAAAGTCTAAATAAAGGAAAGGTGTTTAGTCGTTAAAGTCTAAACGAAGGCCATAGTCGTTAAAGGCTAAATATAGGTTAAGTTTAGTCGTTAAACTCTAAACAGATGAGGCAAAGAGGGAAAAGGTGCGACTGTCAGTTATAGGGATTACCAAAATGGGGGCATAAGGGTAAATTCGGCAGTCAGCAAAAATGGTTCACTGTATATATATTAGCAGAGTTTAGACTGATAGTAAATGTTGGAGTTATAGGAAAGACTGGAGGGGATAATGGGATAAATGGTTTCGGTCGAGGGTATTTCTTGTTAAGAAATATTATGTGTTGTATAATTTTGTTATGTGTTACACTAAATAAATGTTTGTTAAAACGGGATCTTGCATGTCCAAAGGTTCTAAACCTCAGAACGAGGTACAGTTTTTTAGAATGTAGAACTCATCAGCGTAATCTGACCTTTCAAAATTATATATGTATGTCAGGTCAAGGTGAGGCTTCGAGTAGCCATGAGAAGACCCTTGTGATAAAGGATTAGGCTGGTATAGTTATTGAAATAAAACGTAGTTATAGTTAGAATTACCTTTATATAAATTATTTCGCTTACTTTTAATACTTGGTTTATAAATAAAAGTTTTAGATTTTCCCTACTAAGGGTAAAAAAAACTTCGTATCCATTTTAAAAAAGCCCTAATGAATATGACTTTTATCTCATCAGTTTCCTTTTACTTATTAAACTTAAAAAACAAAAACCAATAACTTATTTTAATATATTTTAATCCCGAATAGTCAAACACCTCATAATTTAATTAATTTTATTATAATTATTTATTTAGAAAACGTGTGTGAAATATATACATGGACCCACTTTGCCTTGTTACTTCCCACTATATAAACCACCAATTGGCCTTTTGCATCACCAGAAGCCCTAATCAAATTCCAACCAAATCTCTCCTCCTGCTCCATGGAAACTTATTCCTATTTAATCCGATCGTCGTCGGATTATCGCCGGAGAATTCACCGGAAAGCTACTTTTCAAAAGCGGTGCTTAACTACGGCGAAGCAGCATAGAACGAGGTTCTACATACTCCGACGATGCGTCTCTATGCTCCTCTGTTGGAACAATCACTCCGTTTCCGATTGATCGTTTTAGCAACGAAATCATCAACGATTTAGAAGATTTTGCTCATTCGTTGTTACGGTGTATATCACGCTCCTCCGTTCACGGCGGTACAGGCGGAGGTGATTTCAGTCGTTTCGTTTCATTCCAGCGGTTTAGGTCTGTACAGAAGGATAATAAATTCAATCCGTCTCCGATTGATCGTTTTAGAAACGGAATCAACAGCGATTCAGAATATTTTGCTCATTCCGGTGTAAATCACGCTCCTCCGTTCACGGCGGTGATTTCAGTCGTTTCGTCGTACTCCGTTTCCGATTGATCGTTTTAGAAACGGAATCAACAAAGATTCAGAAGATTTTGTACATTTCGGTGTAAACCACGCGCTTCCGTCTACGGCGGTGAACCGGTGACAGACGGAATCACGGAGGTGATTTCTGTAATTTCATTCCAGCGGTTGAGATGTGTACGGATGGATGATAATTTCCGGCGAGTAGAACGAATCAGGTTAACAGATGAGTGGATATGATTATGAATCTCTGAACATGAATTTTGGAAATTTGTAACTGTGTAAAATTTTACAATAATCGCTTACGGAAATTTTGATTGTTTTATTTCATGTAAGCAACTATGATTAATAAATAAAAAAACTAAAAAGAAAAAGAAACTAGGTGTAAACGAGTAATGCTAGCTAGTGGGTGGGGGATTTGGTTCTCCACAAGAAGAGAAGTTCAATCCCAACTTTTGTTATTTTTGGAGGAAATTTTGTAATGAAAGATTTGAGCTACGCTCTCATGCAAGGTTGTCAGTTTGATTCTCGGGCTCATTTGGGTTTTCGTCTCATCATCAGAGAGTTCTGCTCTTGTGATGGCATAACGATTGTCAAGTGGCAGCCGGCCGTATGGTTTCCCGGCCTCTGGGGGAACGCTGCAAGCTCGACTAAGACATCAGCAAAGGCACGGTTAAGACACCCTCGTCTTACCTCAATGGGGTACGAGACTTCGGAGGAGTGCGGTAGCCTGATATACATGAAATCGCCGTTCAAAAAAAAATGTAAACTACCCATTGATGTAATGGGTCAAGCAGATAAAGTTAGGGCTTGGGGTCCCAAAAATTTAGGGCCTCATTCTTTAGTAGATGTATTCATCAAGAATAGTGTGGTCTAAGTGTTCGATTATATGTCAAAACCAACAAAGTCTTATGAAGTAAAATTTTCATAGGGTTTTCTAGATAAGGGTAATATAAGCAATCTCAACGATTTAGAATAAATAAAAGAAAATTAGTTTACTTATTACTTTTTTAGACCTTGTTGTTGCTATAGTTATAACGTTGAAGAAAGATGCTCTAATCAGAGAATGAGAAGAAAGAGAGAATTGAGAAGTTCATTCTAGAGAAGAAGTATGAACATAAGCTTCTCTGAAACATTAACTTTTAAAAACTATATATTTTTTAAAATTATGCATGATCTACTTTATCACTTAATAGGATTAAACACTTAAACTATTGGATCTATTAAAAAGATCGATCTCTATAGAAATTGATCACGAATGTTTTATTAAAAAAAACTTTGGTTTGCATAAAGCCAAAAAATAAATTTAGTCTAAATATATATATTTTGTCCACCTACAAAACTTATACACAAACACAATAAAAAGTGTAAAATATAAGCATTTTTCTAATTGATAATCAAGAACATGAAATTCATACGCAATTGACCAAGAATCTAAACTTTATTTATTGAATTGGAACTGAAAAATACAAGAAGGAAATTACAATGAAAAACTTAACAAAACCGGAACTCGAACCCAGGCTTTATAGCCACTAACTAACCAGCAACAGAATTTTGAAATACTTTCATTTTACACCCTTGAATTTACCATCACTTGTCATTTAATACGCGAAACTTATCTCATCCTATTTTCAGTAACAAGAAGTTACAATTTCAGTCCCTCGAGAATGTTGGATTATCAGAACCAACCCAAAGTATCATTTAACCTGATTTCTTCAACATTCTCCCCCCTAATACAATATTCTCGGTCAAGGAAACAATTTTAAGCATTAACCCACAATGAATTTGCATTAACACCGCATGCCATTGACCCAATGGGTTTTCACATACTGGTGTGCTCCTCCATATGAACTAATCTGAAAATTGCACCCAATTCTCAAAATTTAAACTTTATAATCTCTGACTCCTAGCAAATGCCTCATTTCTGCAAACCTCAGTCTAGGCAATGCTTTAGTCATGATATCTGTCTTTTGCAGATTTGAGCTAATAAACTCCACCTTAATCAGTCCATTTTCTATGCATTCCCTAATGTAATGATATCTCAAATGGATATGCTTGGACCTCCCATGGAAAACTGGATTCTTCATCAAAGATATGGCTGACTGATTATCCACATATAAAGTCACAGCTCCTGACTTTTCACCTGTGATTTCTTCCAACAAACCAGCTAACCAAACAGCTTGACATGCTGCATTAGTTGCAGACATAAATTCTGTCTCACAGCTTGATAAAGCAACTGTTTTCTGCTTTTGTGAATGCCATGATATGATAGAATTGTTGTAATAAAACACATTACCACCTGTACTCTTTCCATCATCACTGTCCATAACATGATTACTATCACTAAAACCAGTCAGTTTTCCCAATTTGCCCTTTTGATAACACACTCCATAATTGATGGTTCCCTTCACATATCTAATAAGGTGTTTAACTGCCTTCATATGTGCTTCTTTGGGCTTTTGCATAAACCTGCAAACTATGCCTACAGCATAGCAAATGTCAGGTCTTGACTGAGTTAAATATCTCAAGGACCCTACAAGCTTCCTGTATTGAGTTGCATCCACATCCTCTCCTCCCTCTTCTTTATGCAGCCTCAAACCAGGATCCATTGGAGTTTTAGTATCATTGCACCCTTCCAATCCTACCAACTTTATTATCTTCTCTACATAGGCAGCCTGCTTTAGAAAAATGTCTTCCTTCCTTTGAGAAACCTCTAAGCCAAGATAATAGTTGAGTAGTCCCAGATCAGTCATTTCAAAACTTCCTTGCATTTTCCTCTTGAACTTGTTCACCTCTTCCTGATTTGAACCTGTCACAAGTATATCATCAACATAGACACCTATAATCAAATTTATACCAATTATACCCCTGGTGTATACTGCCTGTTCATGCTGACATCTTCTGAATCCTAACTCCTTAAGAACTTCATCTAGCTTGGTGTTCCAGGCCCTTGGAGCCTGCTTAAGCCCATACAATGCTTTTATCAATCTATAAGCCTTATGTTCTGAACCCTTTTTGACAAAACCCTCTGGTTGCTCAACATAAACCACCTCCTTTAATTCACCATGTAGAAATGCTGCTTTAACATCAAGATGCCAAACTTCCCAACTCATCTTTGCAGCATATGCAAGGATTAGTCTAATAGTCTCAGTTCTAGCCACAGGAGCAAATGCTTCTTCATAATCTATTCCATATTGTTGCACATACCCCTTTGCTACCAATCTTGCCTTATGCTTAACTATTTGACCCTGTGCATCCTTTTTAATCTTGAATAGCCACTTTAGTCCTATAGGTTTACATCCTTTAGGTACATCAGACAAAACCCATGTCTTATTTCTTTCAATAGCTTTCATTTCCTCCTCCATGGCATCTTTCCACTCCTGGTGTTTACTGGCTTCTTTATAGCTATGTGGTTCAGATTCTTGAACCAACAAAAGCTCAATCAAATCAAGTTGCTCTTGCCTTTGATTTCTTACCTTTTGTCTACTGTTCATCACATAGTCATTAAACTTTGCTGGCATATTAATGATCCTACCTGACCTTCTTGAACTCATCTCTTGTGCTACAGAACCTTGTGACTCACTTTGCCTATCTTCACTGTTTGAATGACTTGTACTTGACTCTGCTTCATCCTCTTGATGCACATGACCATCTTCATGTGACTCATACTCAGTGTCACTTTCTGATTCATAAATCACATCATATTTACTCCAATCCACACTCTTACCCTTGTCTATACTAGTTGAACCATCCCATTCCCACTTCCTATCCTCTTCAAACTGAACATCCCTGCTCACCACAATTTTCCCTTTTTGAGTACTATACATCCTGTGAGCTTTAGTGCCCTCTTGACATCCTAGATACACCATGGGACTGCTCCTATCATCTAGCTTCCTCAAACCAGGTTGAGTATCTTTTACATGGGAATCTCAAGTTCTTGCAGCTTTAATCTCGTCTTAATAAGGAAGAATGTATATTAAGACGAGATTAAAGCTGCAAGAACTTGAGATTCCCATCTTAATGATTTTGTTACAATTTCATGTTTGTGATTGAAGTTTTTGGAATTGTATTGACATTTTTTCTTTTTAATTTTGAGGCAGGTGTGTGGAAAACAGATTTTTTTTGTTCCATAGACAAGTATGATCATATGCTTGCTTTAATAAAGAGCTTCAGGGATAACCGGTATACATATGGTGTTCAAGGTGATACAGAAAGGACAAAGGATTTCTTAAGCAACCGACAACTTTTTCTTTGGCTAATTAAATTTTATAATGGGTAATCATGTATACATGCTTTGATTCTAATGTAAATATTGATTAGAAGGAATCAAACATGTGGAGTTCGTGGCCTGCATGTAAACCTAGAGACTCTCTGCTTGGTTCTCTACATATGTAAAGGTAATAGTTTATAACTTATAAGTGTTCTAAGCCCATTTGTAACTGAATATGTTAAATAGGTACTCTCTTGAAGACAAGAATTTTTTTAGATCCATGTGCTCATGTCAGGAGATTTTTTGGTGTGTTTCAGTAGGTTTGAAATTGTATATCTATTCGAGAAGTTCTTTGTTTTGCATTTAATGGTCTGCTGCAACCGTATTGAAGGTATAAGACGGTCTCTACAGTAAGAAAATAACAATGTGTTTCAGTAGGTTAGAATCTGCCTTTTTATACTAAACGGGAACATTAATTTTGCTTTTATACGAACTCGAACCCTCATAATTTGGACTTTTGCTTTAATACTAACCGAAACATTTGTTTTATTTTTGTTTTGACTGCATATTGGATTACTCCGTTGCCAGTAGTTTTGTTTACTGTGATAGCCAATCTGTCTCTTATTTAAAATTATGCTTCGTGTTCGTTCCTTTTTGTGTTGAAGTGGACATAGTTTGATAAAGCTTAAATTTTTAGTTTTAATATTGATGTTACAGTATGTTCTGTAGGCCTCAATGCCTAATATTTGCTTTCAATTGTATTATAGTAACCTTTAACAATATCATAGTAATATATATGCACTTTTAAATTACAGCCATGTAGAAGGATTACATGCTTGATTATGCTATTGTTTTTTCCTTCTAGCTATTCTATGAAATTCCCTGAGGTAGCTTTCTTTTGAAAGTTTTTATAATTCAATAGCTAAACTATTCGTTTCGACGGTTTTTTTTTTGCAGATTTTCTTCCACGGAGATTGGGCGCGATTGGTGTGAGGTAATTATTCAAGTAGTTGGGAAAAGTGATGAAAATTTGGTTAGACCATATGGGTCATTGGACACAATCTAAGCTGCTATTGGTGCATCTATAGCATAGCCATGTTCTTACATTTCGGTATGTCATTATTGTTAACCTATAATATATTATTAAGTTTATAAAAAACTTTAAGCTTATATATGGATGATTAATTTGTAGGTGGTTTGTGACGAGTGAGAATGATGCATGACGACTGAAGACTATATTCTTTAAGTGTCTTTCATTACTTTAAGTTTCATGTTTAATGTTAGGATCTTGGATAATAATATTATAACTTGTTTTTGTTTAATGCTTTTGTTATCGAAATGACTTATTTCAATGATTATTAAACTTTATTTATTCCATTAGTTGAAGTTCATTTATCGATAAGTTGATGGTATCTTATTTGTATTTATGAATCATGTTTAATGAGAACAATTTTAAGGATGTTGGTAATCGTCCTTAAAATAGGTATGCTCATATGCTTTACAAATGAATAAAACGTCCCATCATCATTTGACATGTTAGG
Source organism: Deinandra increscens subsp. villosa (assembly GCA_039602395.1). Lineage (NCBI taxonomy): Eukaryota > Viridiplantae > Streptophyta > Magnoliopsida > Asterales > Asteraceae > Deinandra > Deinandra increscens. The sequence goes on along the minus strand of JBCNJP010000010.1, from coordinate 80,702,083 downwards.
ACCCTTTTGTGGTACTAATATAAGGATGATTTACTATTTGATCTATCCACTTTTTAGGACGCTAATATGTGTCATAATATATATGAATCTTAAAACCTGATAAAGTGTCCTATTTTGTGGTTTATTAGGACGCTAAAACGTGTCCTATTTTGTGGTTTATTAGGACGCTCTAACGTGTCATATTTTGTGGTTTATTAGGACGCTCCAAGTTTATAGGACCCCTTTAGAAAGGACAATTTTATTAGTGGTCCTATTACCTCATGCGTCCTATAAAATAACATTTTAGGACATTTTTGGGTGTCCTATCAAGCTAATTTTGTTGTAGTGTCCCTCTATTAGTTTGAGGTTCAATTGGTCCACACAGGTCCATTGAAACCATCTCAAGCGGTTCTTCTGATCTAAATGTTGATTCTTTAGGGAAGGAATTTCTAACCTGCTTACCTGCAAGACAAGCATCACACAATTCTGCAGTATAATTGATTTCAGGTACCCCAATGACCATTTTGCCCTTTGTCATTGATTCTAGGGTTCTGAAACCAATATGCCCAAACCTACCATGCCACAACCAAGTTTCACTATCAACTTTATTCAAGAAACACTCAGCTGACCCAGTTTTCAGTTTTACCTTATAAAGTCTATTAAAAGACCTTTTTACCCTAAGCAGTAATTTCCCAGTTTTTTCATAAAGCCAAAGGTTACCTCCTTTCATTATCACTTCACATCCATTTTCAGTAATTTGTCCCAAACTTATTATACTACTTTTTAAATGTGGTATGTAATACACATTAGTGAGCAATCTTTGTTGTTTAGTTTTTCCCTCTAGAATAACAGTACCTCTGCCCTCTATTTTTACCTTTGAACCATCACCAAAAGTGACATTCCCACCCACATTCTTATCCAAAGTAGAAAAATAGGAAAGGTTACCAGTCATGTGATTTGATGCACCATTGTCTAAATACCACATCTCTTCCTGTCCTTCATCTGATGCATATACCTTAGGATTTACCTTTGATTCATTCAAGAAAACCATGTCCCTTTCCACTGCATCCACTGCAGCCATCATGAGAATTGGCTCTTCATCCTCACATTGTGCCATGTGTGTTTCCTGGTTCTGTGAACTCACCTTGCCACATTCACTTGCATAGTGACCATATTTATCACATTTGAAGCATTTAATCTTTGATGTGTCCTTCTTTCCCTTTTGTGATCCTTTATCAATTTTCCCTTTCCACGATGATTCCTTTTTGCCACCTGAATTCTTGAAGCTACTTGTACTACCCTTAGCAGACTTCTCTTTGTCCCATTTATTCTTTCCTTTGGATTCTTTGACCTTTGCCTGCCATTCTGAATAGGACAACAACAATTGCTCCTCCTTTGACCCTCCTCCTTTAGTCTTCATGCCACACCTTTCTTCAAAAGCTTTGAGCCTACCAATGGCTTCTTGGATAGCCATTGTATCAAGATCCACAAACTGTTCAATTGAGGCTACAATTTGAACAAATCTGTCTGGAACTGAGTCCAATAGCTTCCTAACCAGGGTAGATTCTTCAATAGGTGATCCTAGACTAAAGAATTTACTTGAGAGAGAAGTCAACCTAGCAGCAAACTCATCTATGTTCTCTGATTCCTTCATTTTCAGCCCATCATACTCGCTCCTTAAAGTCTGAATTCTTGCCTTCTTTACCCTTTCAACACCCACAAATCGAGTCTTCAATTGATTCCATATATCTTTGGCAGATTCCTTGTCAGCAACTTGGAGAATCATCTCTTCTGGTAAAGATTGGAAAATATAGGCAACTGCTGCGCTGTTTTTCTTGTCATCAACAGCTGTTCCTTCAGCCGGTTGAACCGTATCCCACAATCCATGAACATTGAAGATGGCCTTCATCTTCAATGCCCAAATTGTGTAGTTCTCTTGATTCAACATTGGACACTGTAGCGGCACAGGCGTGTAATTTTCTCGAACCTGACGATTACCTCCACCACCTGCATCTCCCATGGCTGAAAACCGATTTCTTCTTGGTGAGGAATGGGGCGACCTCCGAGGGGAGATCAATAACCGGTGAATCTTGAAATTGGATACCGGAGAATCCTAATCTCCGAGAAGAACACACAGTTACGTCAATCGGCGAATTTCATGATCAATTCGATCTGAGCTCTGATACCAATTCTAATTGATAATCAAGAACATGAAATTCATACGCAATTGACCAAGAATCTAAACTTTATTTATTGAATTGGAACTGAAAAATACAAGAAGGAAATTACAATGAAAAACTTAACAAAACCGGAACTCGAACCCAGGCTTTATAGCCACTAACTAACCAGCAACAGAATTTTGAAATACTTTCATTCTGCACCCTTGAATTTACCATCACTTGTCATTTAATACGCGAAACTTATCTCATCCTATTTTCAGTAACAAGAAGTTACAATTTCAGTCCCTCGAGAATGTTGGATTATCAGAACCAACCCAAAGTATCATTTAACCTGATTTCTTCAACAATTTTTGTTTATTATTATCGATTCCAAGTCTGAGTATGTAAAAGAGAAATGTTTGAAACATGTTTTCTAGAAAAGCCGAAAGGCCCCGAAATTGGATTCGCTTAGGGCCTTCAAATTTGTTGAGTCGCCCATATTAACAACCTAGCATCAGCTTGTTAAAATTTTAACTCTAGTTGAGCTAAAATGAGCCCCAAGCTCAAGCTTTAATTATACGCGTAGCTTATTTTAATTTGTATAAACGAGTTCCCGTTCAAGCTTAATCTAAAAAGGTTTAACAAAAAAGCCCAACTAAACCCAAGTTTGAATAACTTCTTATATAGCTTAAGCTTAAACTTAAGAAATAAAGCATTTAATGAGTCGAACTTAACCGAGTCGAACCTAGATGGGGTTATGTTTGGCTCGGCTAGTTTCCATATCTAAATTTGTAATTGAGGATATAAGAATATTAGATCTTATAATTTTAAAGTGAAAACGATGAGTAGATATATATGAACAACTTGTTTTGAAACAACAATCATCGTAGCGTTGATAATTTGGGCATATATGGTCCACACTGGTGTGCTCTTAATTTGTTGTAGAACACTGAACACGATCAAATTCTGCAACTGTTTACATTCAGATGAACCATGCATTTCATGTTGTCGTGTTATAGTACGTGTTTGTAGAATTTAATTTCTTTTTGTACCCATATGGCATATTCATGCTTATCCATATCATATTCTGATGATGCATATATATATATATTTAATTATATAAATAGTGGATGTTGCGACCTTTGTGTTTTTTTGTGCATGTATGTTTTCTATAAAACGAGGTGTCAACCGCGCGTTGCTGCGGTTCATGTATTTAATTAAATTTCTAGCAATGTAAACGAAATGTAGTTAAAACATATGTACATATAAACAGAGTGTCGATATTCATTTAACATAGGCTATATGAAATGTCGATGTAACTAAAAACATAATTTAGAGTCAGTCCATGTCAATGAAAGATCGAATATTGTATTCTTCATCGTTGTAATCTTCTGGCTTAGAAAATTGCAGTTGCTGATCATCTTCATCATCGTCAATGTCACTCTTATATGGTGTTTTGCTACTAATATTAGAAATGAGATTAAGCTATGACTGTCCTTGTATGTGAGAAATGAGAATGTATAACGTGTCCTCAAGATTTTCCCTGAACCACTGTCAAAAGAAAAGGTTGTCTTTTTTGTGGGAGCATATTGTTAAGCAATTTGTAAGGAACATGTATCCTTTTCAGAATACAATTTCCTTCAAAGATTATCTAAGAAACAATATTTTTTGCATCTTTCTATTTGTCAATCGGCCATTTGGCACATCGGTTTCGTCTACTGTAGCTATGACCTTTCCAATAATTAGAATTTAGAAATATAAATCGAAATTTTTGTGTCCTAGGCGCAGAGGAACCACACTAGTCCATCCCTCAGATTTTCAAGAAAATATATAATTATTTAAATAATGACACCACACCACATAATCACATAGAGTATACCCCTTATATGTGCTAATTGTGTGTGGTACAGTCATCACTGACGTGCCCACCATATCACACCACATGAGTATACCACATACTTTTAAAAAAATATAAAATTTGAAACTACTTGAATCTTCCACCACCTAATGCGATCAACTAATTACTTAAACGTATATATTGCACATCGGTTTCGTCTATCGTTCGCATGTTCTATCATTTGGACAAAAATTCTAAAAGTTTTAGAAACTCATTTCAAGTCTAAAATGTAGGCAAGCATTCATTGAGAACAGAAATGCGGGATAAAAAAAACTCTATAAATACTAACAAAGAGTGCAAGACAGTTCAGACAACAGAAGTAGTTATACTTTGTGAAGGCCTATCATATTTTTGAGAGAATTCTAATATCATCATGCCCATGTTAACCTGTTCTTTTGGCTCTTTAATTAACACATTTCAAGTCTAAAATGAGAAAATTGTTGACAGTTGGAAAAAAATTCTTAGATAAAAAGGGCATAACCCAGAGAGTTCCAAAGAAAGTTATTGTTTAGCATTAGCTAAATAGGACATTGATCACTTAATATTTTCACCAAAGATCAGGCCCTCCCCTTCCATGTTACTCTTTTCAACCGGATCCGGATTTATTATTATGTTTCGGTTTCATAATCCATAATGTGAAAGGGTGGCGTAGAATCAAATTCGGTTGCCGGAGGAAGAAATAGAGGTGGTGAATGAATGTGATCTATTCCTATTACTTTAAGGCAAAATATGTTTTTTAGTGGAGCTAACCCGATGCATTAAAATAAAAAGTATTTCAAAATGTACGTTGATGTAATCCCAACCCCGGCCCGACCCATGGGAGCGGTGGAATGGGCGATTGCCCTGGACTAAGTTTTTCTAGGCGTCCGAATACTTTTATATGTTTTTTACATACATTTATATACATGTAAAAGACAATTAAATTATGAAAAGTGTTTAGTGATGTGGTGAAAAAATATGAGTTTAAATCTTTAGGTCTCAAGTTTAAATCTTGTATATTACATCAACCATTTCTTTATTAATTTTTTTTTTCAAATCTCCTTCCGTTTGTATATTTTTTTGTCTTCTTTTTCTTATTATCTTTTCGTTATTTTTTTTAATTTCGTTTTTGTTAGTTTAACATATTTGTGTTTATGTATCACAAATTCATCCTATATCTTAATGATACTTTTAACGGTATTATAATATTAAGTTTATATTTTAGAGACTTATTTTTTATATTCTTCAAGAACCACGTAATTTTAAAGATTTTTTAGAAAGGATGAAAATCCTAACACATGTGATAAAACAAATAATCGTGAGATTATATAAAAACTAATTTATACTTTAAATCTGAAATTCTCAAATCACATGGAACAATTTGATAATCAGTTAGTCACTCCTTTGTTGGAGGGTATTTGGGTGAGAAAACATTTTGCCGTTCAAAAAAAAAAATGGGTGAGAAAACATTTATAGCATCAAATGAATGATTTGTAATTAAATGTTGGAGTGTAATTTGATGAAAAAGAGTTATGAATCAAAACAATGTGTTTGGAGAGGCAAACGGGGTGCGCATAAAAAAGAACTACCTAATGCAAGACTGCAAGACTTGAACCTGGGTCTTTGCTATAAAAGCTCACGGCACTAACAACTGGGATGGAGGACTTTATTGTTATATTTTGATTCAGTAGTAATTAATATAGAAATAAGGTAGGTGGCAATCTTGTAATTAAGTCCACAAGTTGTTTAATGTGTTAATATATAATGTGATGCTTTATTAAATTTGTATAAAATCGGAAAAAAATAAATAACGGCTTGAAATTAAAGCTAAAAAAATTATTATTTTTTAAGGGCCAACAAAAAAAGTAATTGTCGACAAACTAGGAATAGAGTAACTTAAATGTCGCATGTAAACCATAAATGTAGCAGAGGTTTCTAGAAATGGTTTAATAAGGGTGAGCGTTACGAGGATAATTTTTTTAGGATGAGTAAAATAGAATAAGTTTTTTGGCCAATAGGAGAGTGGCACAGAAGTGAAAAAAGTATATGTCTTTTGTGTTTTTTGAATGGTATGGGCGGGATAAGTTGGGTGGGATAAGTTTGATAGTTTTTTTTTTATTTATTTTTTTATTATATTTAAATTATAAGTTTATATTTCATAAACATAAAACTAAATTTTTCATTAAAATTAAAAAACAAACATAGAAATAAAAAAAAACAACTTTCACAAATTTTAAAACCAAATCTAAAAATTACACTCCCAATTATGCAAAGCGGCGATTCGACGTTTCTCGGCGAGAAAGGTCGGTAGTAAGCTCGGGTCGACGTTAGTGGTTGGTCTTAAAAATATTTCAAGATCGCGAGCTCGTTTTTCGTTGTCCATCGCTTCTTTCACCGCCGCGTACATCATCGCCTTTCTCTCGGCGGTTTTTTCTCGAATAACCGCCTTCGCCTCTTGTTCTTTCTCCCAATTCCTTTCAAACCTATTCATCACCTCCAAAGCATTTGAGGACCCATCCTTTGACGATTCACCCGACTTCGTTTTTGATTTTCGTTGTGGAAGTGGAGGCGTCGAATCCTCGTTTAAGTCGGGCAAACGACTTGGCAATTGGGTAGACTCGACTTCGTTTGACGTTGTGTAGTCGTCCGCGACCGAGGTCTTTGTTCTCTTGGGCTCACTAACCCCACCAACCTTCCTCCTCGGAGCCTTCCACTTTGGGTGATCTTTCATAACTTCCCAAGCCGAAACATGAGTAAAACCTTTCTTTTCATAGATCTTTTCGTACTCGGTATTAGCCAACTTCCAAACATCAAGATCCCCCGCACCACTAGCCCTTGCATGTTCCTAAAAATTATATAAAAGAAACAAGTTAAAAATAATATAAATTTAAAAAAAATAACTATTAAAAATAAAAACTTACAAATTGAGCAATGAGACCTCCAAAGTTCATCAACTTCTTGTTCAAATTCTTCCATTTTGTGGAAAATTGATGAACGTTTCGATTTGTTTCGCGACCAATTAAACCGTTAAAATGGTCCACAACTCTTTGCCAAAAAGATGAAAACCTTTGTTGGTCACCAACTTTTTTGTCTTCGGTGACGTGAATGTAAGCTTGTGCCAAATACTTCTCTTCGTCGGAAGTCCATGGAGTTCGATCCGCCTTTGTTGTCGACTTCTTCTTGTTTTTTCTAGCTTGCTTCCGACGAGCCGGTGGTTCTTCCTCCATCTCTTCTTCTTCTTCTTCCTCTTCTACTTCTTCTTCAATCTCAACATGTTGTTCCTCCTCGAACTCAACCGAATTTTCTTCATCTACTTCAATCTCCTCGTCCATCTCTTCGCTATCACTAGCTTCGTCGACAAGACGACGGGGTTCTCGGAATTAAGTATTTTGATATGATTGTTGGGCCGATGAAGCGTATTGTTGGAAGTAGTCGGGATGTCCGAATCGAAGTAGATCATTAAAAAATTGTTGTTGTGGTGGTTGTGGTGGGTAATAAACGGGTTGGGGTTGAAAAATTATAGGTGGAGAAGGTACGTAGAAAGGTTGTTGGTTTCGGTTTGTCGAACTTTGTCCGGTATTCGACCGGACTTTGGGTCGAAATTTCTTCGAGGTGGAAGTGGAGGCATTTTTTTTCCGAGGATCCATTGTTGGAGTTTAGAAAAGTAGAAGAGAATGAAATGTGGTGTAAAAATTTTAGAGTTTTGAGGGTTTATATAGGAGAAAAACTTGTAAAAAAAACAAAAAAAAAAAATTAATGCTACTAGCCGTTGGCTAGTAGCCAACGTTCCAAAATGCAACGGTCACAAACCCCCAACGGTCCTCGGCATGAGTCGGCATCTACATGCCGTTTCTTTGATTTTTTTTACCGAAAAAATGGTTGCCGAAGGACTTGGTATGGTTGCCAAACATTGCCGAAAAATCATGGTTGCCGAAATGGGGCTTGCCGAATTTTTTGATCCCCAATACCGCCCATGCTAACAATTTAAAAAGCAACTTTTAGAACTGTATATACATACGTACAATTCATCTTTATGTAGTGTTTGTGGTTTAATAACACTTTTAAAAGCAACTTTTAGAACTGTATATATATACAATTCAATTCATCTTCATGTGGTGTTTGGTAGATGTGATGGGTTTAGAAATACATGTTGGTGTTTTGTATTTAACGACCTTCTACACATTTACGTAATGTTTTTAATAGAAAACCATGAGAAATTAGAAATTAAAGCAATATCTATAATTGTCACTTCTCTATTTAAATTGGTTATCGAATGGACGTTTTCCATATATATGTATGTGTGTATGATGGATTTGGTATGATGTTTAAAGATATTTGTAAAGCGACTGAAATTTCTCCGGACTTATCTTACTTTATTTATTGATGACAAAAATGTAATGACAGATATATAAATAGCGTGTGAAAATGATAATTAGTCAAACGCAAGGGGTTGTGCCACCATTACGGCACAACACTAGCACACATGGCATTAGATACCGTCACTTAACACCATCCAAACCAATTGAATGACGGTAGGGGAAACAATTCGTGAGGATGGTTTCGAATTTGTGACGAGAACGTGAGTGCTTGTGTGTGTGTGTGTTTTTTTTTTTAATTAATTGATGGGAAGAATGAAGGAATTGAGCATATGTTCATCTTCGAATAAGAGCTAATAAGGGGATTGGAATGTGAGGTTTGCATGAATGAGTGTTAATATGAATAAGGACGATAAGAAAAAAAGAATATTGGATTTTAAAATCATAGTTATTGTTTATTGGTTGATTTTTTGTGCAATGAACCAGTTTTTAATCATGTTGGAAATAAAATAAATAGATTGTCGTTAATATTAAACTAAGCCCGTTAAAAAAAATTAATTTTTATGATTGGCGTATGGTGACGTTTTATGTGTCATGTTTTTTATGACCGGCTTATAGAGATTTTTTATGATTTTTATATGTTTTGATACTATGAATAAATGTTTTTTTTGTTGTTGAGATTTTATACTTTTTAATCATATTGATTGTTTTTTGAAAACTTTCTTCACATACATAAAAAAAAATGTCACATAAGATATCACTATGATGTCCAATTATCCAAAAGTGAAAAATGTGAATTTTTTTTGTAAATTGAGTTAGTTTCATTTTTCATTTTAACAACTGTCTATTTAGTTCTAAGAGGCAATATCTGGGATTTGTATATGATGAACGGATTAATATCGCCCAGTAAAAAATAACTAAGATTACTAAAATCCATATTCCAAAAGAAAATGATTACCCACACGTCCTAAAGATATCTTTACAATTTGTTTCTATAACATAAAACTATATAAGAATATGTCTATAATCTTACAACATTTCATATCCCGGTTTTAAAGATAAAAAGCCTTACATGCAATGATGCAAGAATAAAAAATAAAAATTAGGATCATGGGTGCCGAAAACTGTTTTAGATATATGTTGCAAAAAATATATTTATATTTCATATCACTCTGTTTTGTCTTTATGGGAACGTTCTCTGAAGATAAGAAACTCTAATGTATTACTCATCCTCGTTGAGTATGAGTATAATTTGTAAAGGTGATATCACGTACGCATTTATGGTTTACACTTTATTTATTTGTAGAACATTTCGGGATGTTACCTGTCGTAACATCATCAACCGTTTGGAAGAGAGATGTTTAAATGAGAAGTTTGGTTTGAGTAAGAAGGATAAGAAGAAATTTCAGCAATTGGATCTTGATTTAATAAAAAAGCAAGGAGCGGTATTTTACTCTTAGCCATCTTTGTTGACTTTTTACCTACTTCCCCCGAACTTTTTTAAACATTCATAACTTTCACACATGACATTATTTTTTTTTTAAATTACACAATAAAAGCAAGTATTTTTTGTCTTTAAAACGCGTATAGTGTGGCTATATAAAAAAATTTTAAAAAATTACTTTTTTTATTTTTGACACAATGTTCAGATCATTGTGTCATGGTGTCAAAATGTTCAGATCATTGTGTCATTGTGTCATTGCGTCAAAACTATATATAGTGTTGCTATATATAAAATTAAATAGTCTTTCGGTTTTTGACACCATATGACACAATGATCTGAACATTTTGACACAATATGACACAATGATCTGAACATTTTTGACACAATTTGACGCAATGATCTGAGCATTTTGATACAATGATACAATGACACAATGATCAAAATATTTTAATACAATCGAAAAAGGTAAATCTTTTTTTTAATTTTATATATAACAATGATACAATGACACAGGTGTCCGCCTCCTCATTGGCTGGTAGAGATACGATGGTCCTTTCATGTGTGATGTGATTTTGTGACGTCACAACCTAACAGAAATGGGAAATGTGCACGACACTTGCGAGGTGAGCCTAACCCGCCTCGGAATTCTGTGTGGGTCGGGCCTAACTGTTATCTGGATAATCATACCATCAAGTCCCCCAGTTCAGAGTGCTCGAGGCATTTTCCGGAGAGTATTCCAGACTTAATCTCATGTTGTTCAGGTGCTTTAACGAGTGTTTAATGCATCCGACATCTTTTTGAGAAGTGAGGTAACATCACATCTGTTGTCTATTTTCGTCTGCAAGCTGAAAAATTGTCATTAAATTGTCAAGTTGTGATGGTTCCGTACTTAGGCCCACCACACGTGCTTCTCTTGCCTATATATATGCTAGTGAACGCTCCCTTCATTCACCATCATCTTCAAAATACCTTCTTTTTCTTCTGAATCTTTTCCTTTTTTTACTACGCCGTCAAATAGTAGTTCCCATCGCAATCCAGAGAAATCTCCAATACCCGATCAGAGGGATGTCCGAAAGATAACCATTACTAGCTCGTGCACAGGTATACGGATCTGATAAGCATGTATTGTCTCTTAGAGTAGGATTTGGAGTATCCATCGTCCGAGATGATTATGTCGACTCCCCCCATTGGTAACATCGTTGTCTATGTATAGTTCTCTAATGAGTGTAACTTTCGTTTTCACATTACGATGTTTTTGGTGAAGCTCTTGAAGCACTGCGGGGTTCATCTTTCTCATATCCATCCCATAGGTTTAAGTCGGGTAATGCACTATGAGTTTTTCGACCGTGCTAACAAACAACACCCATCTGTGGCCGCGTTTAATCTCTTTTACCGCTTGAACTTGAAGGGATAGTTGGTTTCCCTTTGGTAAGAAGGTCGGGGTAGTCGCTCATGCTAGTGAGATTCCACTATTTCATCACGTGTCTTAATTAAAACAACATATGTATTTAAAATTAGAAAAAACATGCAATATTTTTTTGAAGCGTTTAATCTACTATTTCTAGTGGCGTAGCCTATTAGTATGTGATCGGTTACACCCCGTAAATTTTTTTACAGTATTAGATTATGTACGATCCAATCCTAACTGACCCCAAAAAAATTTGACAACGACCCCATAAGATTTTAATCAGACCGATATAAATAAAATTAATTTAAATTTTAAAAGGTTAGCAAAGATAACCGAATAATTATTCAAATTATTAAGCCCGTTACTTTATTGTTTTAGAAAACTTGATTAATTGCTAAATTTGTGTATGTTAGATTGTTAGTTATTTACCGAGATACTAGATTGCTGATTGGATATTTTATTAATTTTATATTAGTTTGTCAGTTAATTAATTAATTTGAATTTAAATATGTTAATATGACTTGACCTGACCTGAACTGTATCGAAAAAGTCAATATTTAGTGTAAATTAACAACACTTAAAATTTTTCGAGCACCATAAAAAAATCTGAATTCTCCAATGACTATTTCATCACGTTTTTTATAAGTTCAATTTTCATATATTGACAATCTCTTAGTGTTATATATATTAAGGGAAAAATCCAAAATTTAAGAAGGAAAAAAACATGTTTGTATTGCTACTTTATGAAGCTTCTTAGCAATAACGTTTGTTTCGAGAAACATTGTGTGTGCCACCATGTGGTTTTGTCTTTGGATATGGACGAAAATGAAATTGCGTAACACATTCGACCATTGCATATATATTCCAATGGGACTATTGCATCTAGATAACTAGATTCCCCCATTTCAAACCGACTTTATTACTTTCCAAGTAATGCATGTGACAATAATCATATTGATTATGAAATAAATTGGAAGTTTTTAAAAAGTAAAAAATTATTTATTTATTCAGATAATTTAATAAATGTAAATTAAACTTACTAGACTAAGCCTAGACGTTTTAGGGAAAAGGGTGTGGTCCATAATTTGAAGCTTCAAGGCTTTAAATTTAAGTCAATCAAATTATGGCATTTGAGAGAGAAAGAAAAAGAAGATTTAAAGACTTAAACTTCAAATTAGAGAGTATAGTTCCAATTTGAAGCTTTAAAGCTTCAATTTTTTTTCTTTTTTTTAAAATTAACCACATGATATCAAAAACAACTTAAAACAAGAAATCAAACTCATACCTTCTATAAAACAAGTATATATAACAAGATGAAGATGAAGCATGGAGGTTCTTGAACTAAAAGTTTGATTGAGTTTAAAGATGTATATTTACTTTTAATCCTATTTACATGTGCTCTTTACCAGGGGCGGTTCTTAATGGGTACCAGCAGTGACCTCGGTCACTGCTGATTTTTTGTCCCGAGGTACCGAGTATAGGCGTTTTACGAAGAAATTTTTTATATATATCGTTTCGGTCACCACTAAATTTTTTTTTATATATTGAGTTGGTCACAACTAATTTTTTTTAATATTGAATGTATTAAGTCAGTTTCCAACGTAAAATTATTTATAAACGTTATGTATCTACTAAAAAATATCAAAAAATTAGATCTTAAATGACTTATTTTAACTAAAACAAAGTTTAGGGTTGTTTTGGTAACTAAAACAAAGTATAAGGGTACTCATTTATAGTTTTTTTGTTTGAACCGACTCGGTCCGGATTCAATATTTTTTGTTCTAATGGATTGACCCGACCCGGATTCGTTACTTATATATATATATATATATATATATATATATATATATATATATATATATATATAGGGTAAGGATCATGTAAAAACCACATCTTTTTGCGAAAACCTAAAAACTAATACTAAAACCTTCATAACTTTTTCATACGATCATATTTTTCAATGAAAATTGCACCAAAAATCTTAAAATTTTATTGTCTTTGATTCTGGAAAAGAAATTGATATTTCGAAGAAAAAAAAAATTAGTGCACATGTGTATTATTAGTGCACATGTGCACCATTTTCATTAGTAATACACAAATGAGAATTGTCATGCGAAAACATATTGTTTAGGTTAAAAACATTTAAAAAAACTAAAATATTCATAGAACTAATGATAATTCTACATATGCACTATAACTATTAGTTATAGTGCACATGTGTAGCATAAAATTTAAAAAAAATTAAAACGTTAAATATATTTTCAGAGTTAAAGATAACACAATTATAAGATTTATGGTGCAATTTCTCTTTTAAAATATTAATGTATACGACACGTATAAAGTGCTTTTTTATTAGTTCACATGTGCACTAATAAAAAACCACGAAAAAAATAACAAAATTATAACGTATTTGATGCGATTTTTCTAAAAAAAACATTAACGCACACTATATGTATGAGTTTTATTATTAGTGCACATGTGCACTAATAAAAAAAAAACGAGACGTTAAAGTTTTTTTTAAATTTTTTCCAGAATTAAAGAACTCATAATTCTAAGGTTTTTGGTGCAAATTTTTTTAAAAAAATATGATCGTATGAAAAAGTTATGAAGGTTTTAGTATTAGTTTTTAGGTTTTCGCAAAAAGATGTGGTTTTTACATGATCCTTACCCTATATATATATATATATATATATATATATATATATATATATATATATATATATATAGGGAGAGGATCATTTGAGAACTAATTGGGTTTGAGAACTAAAAAGAACTAATCTTAGCCACTAGTTTATATATATGGAAAACCCCCCCCATGAATTTGAATGCTCCCCCCTTGAAAATTAGTGGCCCAAATTGGTTCTCAAAAGTTCTCAAAAGAAAAAGTTCTCATTTGAACCTAACCCTATATATATATATATATATATATAGGGTGTGGAACTATTAATAACCCTTGCTTAGAGCAATAACCAAATAACTCATTTGAGCCACCAAAATCATGACAAGTGTCTGTTGGGTTTTACAGTGGGATCCGGGTTACCGATTTTAATTTTATTAAAACCGATTTTAATAATAAAATTAATTCCAAATTAATTTAGCAGCGGAAACGAATTAAACGCGGACG
>JBCNJP010000010.1:80565086-80687277 GCA_039602395.1 Deinandra increscens subsp. villosa | reverse complement strand
TATAGGGTTAGGTTCAAATGAGAACTTTTTCTTTTGAGAGATTTTGAGAACTAAATCTCAACCACTAATTTTAGATAGGGACCATTATAATTCATGGGGGGGTTTTCCATATATATAAATCAGTGGCTTAAATGGTTCTTTTTAGTTCTCAAACCCAATTGGTTCTCAAATGATCCTCTTCCTATATATATATATATATATATATATATATATATATATATATATATATATATATATTGGTTTGATCCGACCCGGATTCGTTAGTTATATATATATTTTTTGGTCACGTAACTTTCGGTCACCCATGAAATTTTTTTCAAGATCCGCCACTGCTCTTTGCTTTGCATTTCTAGTCGTGTTGTCTATGCGGGTAACTCATGAACTGATTAGTAATGCACGAAACATGTTTTATTTGATGCTTTTCTGTCATACTTACCTCAAGTTGACTAGACAAATAGACAAAAAAATAAAACATATACCAAAATATTTATTTGGCCATTTCTTTTATTTTTAGCATTTTGGCTTCTGCATGACTAAGGGGTTGTTTGATAACCTCTACCGGGTCCGGTAAGAGCTGACCACTGACCCGGTAAGTGGTCCGCTCGTTTGACATGTTAAATGGCCATCTCTGACCGAGTCCGATATCAATGACCGAGTCCTTCATTTTGGTATCTCTGACCGAGTCTCATTTCAACCCTAATGGAGAATCACCAGTGCTAAGAAAGAAAGAAACGGCGTTCAAGAACAGCGACAGTCCTCCTCCTCCGCCGCTCCACTCCTCGCAGCAGCCGCTGCACTCCGCCGCTCCACTCCTCTCCGCCGCTTATCCTCCGCCGCTCCACTCCTCTCCGCCGCTTATCCTCCGCGCTCCACGCCTCTAGTCGACGGGTACTCGCATCCTCCTCCTCTCGTAGGATTTCATATTGTTTGTGATTTTAGATGTTAATTAGGTAGAAATTGAAATCACCGTTGTTTTGAATCTCTATGATTCATCTATAGATTCGAACTATATGAATAAACCTATGATTCTTTTTTGGGTCTGCTTTCCTTGCTGTTTCTAGTTGATTTGTGAATTTAATTGATCTTTTAGTTCTGGGTAAATAAGAATTACTACAATGTAGAATTGATCAGGGGTAATGTTACAACAATTTGCTAGATTAGTATAACAATTTGGTAGATTAGTATAAAATTGATCAGGGGTAATGTTCTTTCATATGTTTAAAATTTGTTAGAATCTGGTTGATGAGATAACTTTTAGCTTAAAGCTTAAAGTTTGTTTGAATCTGGATGATGAGATAAATTTTTAGCTGTAAGTTTGTGCATCATAATCAAATTATTAGTAAACTGTGTTGTTTATGAGTTTATGAGGTGATTGAATTAACATGTGATGTTTAAAATTTGTGCATCATGCTTTTCATTTTGGAGAACTTGGATGTATTTTGATAATGATGAGTGTGTTTGGTTCTTGAAATAGGAAAAGGGTTATTTTGTGTCTTCTGATTTCTTCAAGATCCATTATTTTGGTGAACTTTGATGATGATGAATGTGTTTGTTTCTTGAAATGGAAAAATGGTTATTTTTAATAGCCTTCTATGATTGATTAATTAGTTTTCCTACCTCTAATGCTTCAATTATTATTTGATTGTGTGGATTTAGAATGTGTTTTTGAGAATTAGGATATTTTTTTTAGAGTAATATCATTGATCTTAGTTTCTCATATGTATCTAGACATGGGAACTCTATTTTATGTTCCAAAATATGATTCTGGTTTCAATTGATTGAAGATATGGTGCTATTTTATGTTGCATATCATGTTATACTTTAATTTTTTCTTGATATGCTACTATCATGGGATTGAGGTTTGATAAAAATAATTATTTAAAAAAAAAATTAAAAAAAAAAAAAAAAAAAAACTCAATCAGCTCTTACCCAGTCAGCTACTATCAAACACCCAAGTTTCAACGAGAGCTTCTTACTCAATCAGCTCTTACCCACTCAGCTCTTACTCAATCAGCTCTTACCCAGTTAGTAACTATCAAACAACCCCTAAGTGACTACAGTTTGGTTTTAAAAATTTGTTGTTTACCAGGACTGGATGCAAACAATGTACTGGGTTGATGTACATCTATTCTTGCTAATGATGCTTAATTTTGTCTCACCCTAAGCAAAACCCTGACTTTTGTTAGGATTTGTAGACAAATTTGAAATCGGTAAGGATATTGATGTTGATTCAAACTTACAAAGGAACGGAAGTTATCTCGTGCTAATATAAAGGCCTTGATTTATAAATTTTACTTAAAGGTAAGCATATGGATTAACTATTGCTCGATGCTTATAAGGGCACCCGGTATACAAGGCGCCAACCGGCGCCATTATGTGCTTTAACGGCGCCATTCGGCGCCAACACCGCCCCTCCCTCGCGTTGAAGACCGGCGCCATTCCCTCCCGTTGAACCTTTGGCGCCCGTTAAAATGAATTTGTTTACGTTGAACGGTCAGAAAAATGACCGTTGGGTCATTAAAAAAAAAAAAATTTTTTTTTCCACCACTATTTAAATCAACCATTATTCACTTTTTACACCCACATCTTTTTAAAAAAAACCAAACCCTCTCAACTCATAAAAATTAACATGGATTTCCTCTCGTCCAACGATTCATCCGACACATCCTCCGACGAAGCCGCGGAAATGTTTTTCCATATGATGGTGAACTATCAACAACGTCGGCTAAATAGACGAGCGCAACAAACGGTTACACGAAGAGTTCGTCTAAACCGAAACCGTGAAATGGGGCAAACGAGTCTTCTTAGAGACTATTTCAACGATCCATGCGTCTACCCGGCGGAAGCGTTCGAACAACGTTTTCGTATGCGACGTTCACTATTTCTAAGAATTGTGAACGATCTAGAACGAGAGCATTCATGGTTCCCGCAAAGAAGCGACGCGAGAGGAAGGATCGGTTTCACTCCATTGCAAAAGTGCACGGCCGCAATTCAAGTTATGGCTTACGGTGTTACGGGTGATTCATTCGACGAGTATCTGAGGATGTCCGATCGGACAATTAGGACGTGCATTCAAAAGTTTTGTAAAGGTAGCTTATCGTACAACATTTGTTTAGTTTTTTAATTTAAATACTATATATGTTTGTTTTATTCTCATACGTAGTTTTAAAATTAGCTCTTTACAACTTGTATGGAAGAAAATATTTACGCCGACCCACTGCTAGCGACATTAAACAGTTGTACGAGTTTCACGAGCAGAAATGGGGTTTTGTTGGAATGCTCGGTAGCATCGACTGCACACATTGGATACGGCGTATGAAGAAATCGACGAGGATAAAAAACGGGCAATTCGTCAAGAAATAAGAAATCGAGACATCCATAACCAATTGAAGGCGGACTTGATCGAGAATATCTACGAGCGATCACGATCACATTGAATATTTTATCAAGTATTTGTATGTTTTAATTTTTATCTCAAGTATTTGTATGGTTTATCTTTATAATAAATGTATTTTTAGTGTTTTTTTAATTTTAAATAATTATTTAAATTTTTTTTATTTATTTAATTTTTTCGAAGACAAAAAAATAATAATAATTTTGTAGTCAATAAAATAATTCGAAAATGAAAAGAAAAAAAATTAATTTAAAATAGTTTAACATGGCATGGAGTATCCCCCTCGGGTGTTAAGTGGTGTTAACTCTGACGTGGCGCCTACGTGGCATGTTTAACATGTTATGTTAACATGGGTATACCACACGCCCTAACATGTATCGAACATATACTTACACTAAAGTCTACGTTAACTACTACCTTTAACTTGCTTGGTCTAAGTCACTTCTAAGGTACATTCTTTAACTTTCAGAACTTTCCGTTCTTTTTGTTGGGTTAATCGGTTGGTTAAACGAGTTTGCGGGTCATGGGTGAATGAGTCATCCATCAACTAACGGGTCATGGTAATAATTTGTCAAAGCTTGGCCAAGTAAGTTGGAGATATATCCGAGAGCATGTAGCTTTACGTGAGTAGTTTAGTGGGTTATTTAGTATGTGGTTTTATTTAACTTTTAGCTATAAATAGGGAGTAGGAGTAGCTCTTTTATTGTACCGTTTTCCATTTTGAATACAATAATCTTTCAATTTCTTTGTTCATTCATTTCATTTACACATATACGGACGTGAGTGAGTGTGTATTGAGTGTGTAAGCAATGGCTTGAACCAACATGTGGTATCAGAGCCTAGGGCTCGTGAAGACGGAGAAGACGGTTTGAGAGTCGGTTTCGAGAAAGGATATAGCCCTTGGGTGCGGGGCAAACACATCAGTAGGAGTTGAGTTTGGGTGTGTTTTAGAAATCCGTTTTGAGATGACAAAGCAGGGTATTTGCGGGAAAAGATTCAGGACAGCAGGTGGCTGTTTTGGGGTTGTTTGCAACGGTAGACGGAGACCGGGAGGTGGTTCATGTCGGTCGTTGTCGCGGGGAAAGTACCAGTAGGGACGATGGGGGTGATGGGTGAACACCGGTGTGTCTCATGGCTGTTTTGTGAAGGTTTTTCAGCAGGGGGTGATGCTGTCATGATTTTCAGTCCTTGATCGGATTGTTCGTGATAAGAGGAGACCGACATAGGTGCGTGAAAAGCGGGCAGAAAAATCCGTCAAAGCAGGTGGCTTTGGATTCGCTGCGTTTGGCAAGGCGAGAAAACGTTAGAAGCGGTGGCTTTGTTTTCTTGGTCAGTGGAGAGCCTCTTTGAACAAGCATGATCATAAAAGTTTTGCATGTCAAAACAAGAAAGGTTAGCATGACAAGGGAACTGATACATAATTTGGATGAATAATTCATTGTTTGCATCCAGTTCATAGTATTCATGGTGTGCCTTGATGTTAGCCGTTTTGGTAGCCTTGGTTACAACTAAAGGAGGATAGTTTGACTAAGGGGTGGTAATATCCCTAATTGTCAGCGGTGTTAATATCAGGACAATGATGACCATATTTATATGCTAAACTGAGCCAGTGATAGTACGTGGTGATCCTTTGGCAACAATAATGTTCAAGTACACGAGAAGAGATACCACACAATTGTAAACGTTATGGCGTTGGAGTTCAATTGGATGGCTTTGGATGTGACCGAGGGAGAAGTCATTGATTCGCGAAGAGTCGGGATATTAGTGAACGGTTCCAGCGGGATGCCATGTTAGATGTTGCAAGTGTGGTGAACTCAGATTTAGGTTGAATAAAGACTTGACCGAGATGGAAGTCATATGTCTGGAAAAGGCCGAGAATCGAGATGGTTCGAAGAGAGGGTGATTAAACGCTCTTGTGACCGAGGGGTATGAACAACCGATTAAGGGGGTGATTGTTGAGTTAATCGGTCGGTTAAACGGGTTAGCGGGTCATGGGTGAATGAGTTATCCATCAACTAATGGGTCATGGTAAGAATTTGTCAAAGCTTGACCGAGTAAGTTGGAGATATATCCGAGAACATGCAACTTTACGTGGGTAGTTTAGTGGGTTATTTAGCATGTGGTTTTATTTAACTTTTAGCTATAAATAGGGAGTAGGAGACTAGGAGTAGCTTTCTTATTGTACCATTTTCCATTTTGAATGCAATAAGCTTTCAATTCCTTTGTTCATTCATTTTATTTACACATACACGGACGTGAGTGAGTGTCTATTGAGTGTGTAAGCAAGGGCCTGAACTAACACTTTTTTAGTTTTCAATTTTAACAACTCATATGAGGTATCTTGCTTTCCTTTGTAAGTTGCTTATATGAGTAATAACAAAGCCATAGTTTATATATATAAGAATCACGAACAATTCATGTAGTTTAAGTAATTCAAGTATGCTCTTTTTAGTGCAATAGAAGTGGATTGTGATTTTTTTTAGGTATGGCCTAGATCTTGATCCATTTAGATTCTTTTGACATTGGGTCTGTAAAGTGTTTTCTCATGCAGGGTGCTACCACTGCACCAAAAATGACTTTTAAAGCAACAGATTGTGTAGTTTCTTTGTCCGTTGATGGTGAGTAATATTCTTAAATATTCCAATTTATTCATTTTCTCCAAATAAACAGATGATAACATCATTGATTGTTATTAATAGAAGATTCGAAGGATCAGATTACAATAAAGTGGCAGGTAAACAGGTAACAAATTGTGCCGTAACCCCCTTTTGGATAACAAACCCGATCCTACTAAAAACAAAGCTATGATTTTTGGGGGCCAAGGAATTGATATGCACGACCCGCTGAACTCTGTTAAGGAAACCCACTGCCTCGGGGGGCAGGGACCCAAATGTATCAAACGCAAACGGGATAAAAACATGTTGATTCTCTGAACAAGCTTTATCGTGTTTAGCGACTTTGCCTGATTCCGCCTTTAACACAGCTTGGACAACAACAAACCCATTTCCCCTAAGCCCAACATGAGCGGACACTCATTGTAAGGTCCACACACGCTTGCACCCCCCACCTCCCCCGCCCATCCGAACACAAGGACGCCAGCTGGTCGTAGAGTAGACCTTCCTTCAATCGGATCCGTCAGAAAGTTAACAGGAGCTTCCTTTTTAGTTGATATCCCTGCCCGTTTAAAAACATCACAAAGAACACCTCTCACCAAATAATGCATGTATTTAAACCCAGGTAACTCCTTACAATGCACAGCATGCTCACCAAATTGATCCAAACAAACCATGTGGCAAACTGTCACACCCCGAGAAAATGACTAAAGGTGGGCATGTGACTGATTTGGCATCATGGTCATGGTTATGAATGATGACGTCTAATGAACATTTAATTAACCCATTTGTCTTCTGAAAATGTAAGTTTCAAACATTTAAATTTAAACATCTAAAACGTGGCAGCGGAAATAGAGTAGTGGTTACACGTTAAGTTTTCCAAAAGACAAGTCATGAGATTTATAAACATAACTACCCTAAGGCGTAATGCGTCTAAATCTCCAAAATGAAATGCATGAACACACAGCAGGCAGACCATGATATGACAAGCAGGATCACAACAGAAAAACATGGAGTTGCAGTCTTTAATCACCTGAGAATTCAAGAATAAAAAGAGTCAACAGAATTGTTGGTGAGTTTCACAGGTTTAATGACACTGAACTGTTTGAAAACATGTTTGGAAAATGTGTTGCTTGTCTTGATATTAGTTTGTTGACACTGTTGTTGTAAAGATCGAACATGAACCTTGAATTCAAAACTAACTGTTTACCCACTCCTGATGCTCTTCCCCAAGAGCACCGAATGACAAGAATAACAAATGTACCCCTTGACTATAACCATGGAGTCATGACTGGAGCGACCAAGTCAGAGTAGGGTTGTCAACCCAAATAGATCTATTCACAAGCTATCGTTTCGAATGAACTAATTGAATCCAATTAATAGTGGGACTTAGGCATATAACATGAATCAACATGAATACACTAGTGTGGGGATATGAAAAGAACATGCAATCATTACGTCGTACAGTTATCATAATATCAGACAGTTTGAAATTGAAATGCATTCATTGAATTCTCCCCCAAATTAGAAAACAGAAATGGAAAAGGGGCCGTGAAGACTCACTTGTTTGAAGGTGGATGTCAGGTATGTTTGATTGAACTTAGCCTAGCAAACGTCTACAAAGTAATGTTATGACGTATTAGGGTTTGGCTATCTAGAGTTAGTGAATACGTCACTCTATGTTCAAGGTTAAGTCTCGACTGGTTATTACCCAATGAAGGTGATGGAAATCCTAGGACTTATTTATTGTCAAATAAATAGTATTGAAGTTGATGGAGTTTATTATTTATCTGAATAAATAAATAATGATTACGTTTGAAAAATAATTATTGAATAATAGGGATTATTTTTCATTAAACGTTAGGAAAATCGTAAATATTTAATTCACTAAATATTTGTAAGATTTTGGACTTTTCGATTAATAAATATAATCTTCCTTTAATATGAATAAATGTTTCCACAATTATACGAAGTTATATTTTGGTAAAATTAAGCGTAGGTTCGTCCGGTGGTTAACCGGCTTCGCCAGTTTGACTGTTATGACGATGTTATGACATTTTGAGTTTTCTAATATACTTAGGATTTGTTAGTGGACTTGTCCTAATGTGTTTTAGGGTTTTGAGTTGCCAAATTAATTATTGGAAGTTTAACTTGTAAAATCCGACGTTTTCGAGTAACCGAAAGTTATAGTTTTTGTCCGGTTTGTTTATAAAACATGTTTTTCTTCATTCGAACTTTATAAAGTATTTTTATATGTCAAAACTAACATGTTTCATGTTTTGAACTAGACCCAATTCTCAATTGGAAATAAATTGCAATTTTTATCGAAACGTCGTAATTAAGATATTTAACCCTTTTGTTTCCAAGTGTTTGACTTCTCGAATTATTTAGTATGTTTAGTAAAACACCTTTGGCATCCCTAGAAATACATTACAAGTCCTAAGTGGTCACAACTTGTCAAAAGTCTTAAACTTAATCTTTCATAAAAATAAGTGGAAATTTTGTCATAAAAGTTCCATGTTCTATTTTTCTTGAAGTTTCATGTTTAATTCCTTGGTAAACACCTTCATGACTCAAAATCATCCTTATGTGAACTTGGGTTTTGGTTTGGAGTCAAATACAAGTGTTTTGGAGGTTTAGAAAAATATATATTTTTCTGCATGACAGCAGTTTTATGACACGCAGGAATAAGTGTCATCCCTGTTCAGTGTTTTTGTTCATATGGTTCACAGATGACAGCAGATTTATGACACGCAGAATGTGTGTCATCTCTGCCCAGTTTTTATAAAACTTATATTTTTCATAAAATTCGATTTTTAACACTTTGTATGTCCATTTCTCACCAAGATAAGTGTTCCAAATTATATTTAACATACATGAACCAATATTTTCCAACCTTGGTCATTTAAAGTGATTTCTTTTAACAAAATGCAAGTTATTTATATACTTTGTCAAATAATCTTTTTAACATATCTAGTTTCCATCACAAACACATAACCATACTAACATTTACGTTTGCTAGCAAGTCATACAACAACCAAATCAAGACTTAATCATGAATCATGACATGTGACATATAGAAATGAAAGATTTAGTGAGAAATAATCAAAGAAAGTAAGTTCTCCTCACTTAAAGCTTTCCGGATCGGTAATGACGTTAATGGGTTGTTGAACTAGCTTCCAAGTTTAGCTCCAAACCCAACCTTGATCTTGAAAGGTGAAAGAATGGTGATGAAAGTTCAAGGTTTTGTCATGGATTTTGACAAGAAAAACAAAGGTTAGAAAGATTTGTTCTTGAAAGATTAGATGAAGAAATGAAAGAATAAAGAAGTTCTTGGTGCAAGAAATGATTTACCTTGAACAAAGAAGGTTTGTAGAAGCTAGGAAACAAGATGATTGATGGTGAAATGGTGGTGGTGGTGGCGGTTCTTTGTGAGCCGAGAGAAGAGAAGAGAAAGAGTTGAGAGAAAAAGTGTTTGTTCTTGAATGTGCTAATTGAGGAGATGAGGGATTTGTTTAAGTGTTTAAAAGAAAAGGTGGTTAAGTGATGGTGTGTGGTTCGGTTACAAGTGAACCGAAAATGGGTGTTGGTTTGGTTGTTTTTGAACCGTAAAACAAGAGGGAAAAGGGAGAGGTTGAGGGGCTTGAATCATGAGTGTTCTCTTGTACAAGTATGCTTGGGAAATTGAAAAAGAACTAGAGGTATGGTGGGGATGTAGGCCGGCTAGGAGGATGGGACAAGAAGGTGGCTAGTTTGCTTGTGGGAGACACCTTTGTCAAGTGTTCTTATGGTCCAAGAGTTTACCCATTGGTTTCTAGTATTGTTGGGGAAACATGGGACACAAGTGTTGGAGATCAAACTAGCAAGTTGGTTGGTGTTGGTTTTCGGTTGTGTCTCAACCGAATGGGAGAAACCGGAAAAAGAAAAGAAGAAAGGAGGGAGAGGGTGGGCTCGAACTCGGGTCCGAGAGAAGAGAGAGGAACATTGGGCTTCGGCCCAAAAGAAAAGAAAAGAAGAAGCGGGCCGGGCCGGGCTGGGCCTGTGGGCCGAGAAGAAAAAGAAACGGGCCGGAAGGGGGGTTTGGGCCGAGGAAAGAAAAGAAAAGAAAAGAAGTTGGGCCGTAGGCCCATTGGGCCTTCTGGGCCGAACCGGGTCTCGAGTCGGGTCGGGTTGAGTCCGGTTTGGTCCTACGAGTCCAATGTGACTTTGTTTGGACGAAAACGATATCCGGAATGAAAAATGGATTTTTGACGTGAAACGAGTGATTGTAACAATAAAAATATTGTTTATCGCGGACGTTTACGGATAATTGAAATGTCACTTGTCATGATTTGGTGTTTATGTTGTGCATAAGTGATGTACTTCAAAATTGAATTAAAATGTTTGCTCGACGTGAGCGGGTTTCGTTTAAATGTATAACGAGATTTGTTTGACGGAATTAAATAGTTTGAAGGAAAAATAAATGGTTTTGAAGTTGAATAAGTTTTAGAATTAAAACCAAAGTATTGTTGGACTAGAATGGTCGTTTGCATAAACGACGTGTTTGAAATACGTTTGTCAAACGTAAAAGTTTAGAAAATATAAAATAGTCATTTTATATTTAGATTTCACAAAACATTGTTTATGAATTTTCTTGTTATTGAAGTTCCATTTTGAATAGTGGTGGAACTTTGGTTGATTTCCATTACGGGTAATTGTTGTCGGACCTAGATTGTCTACGTTCGCACGTAAAGGCATCTAATTTAAACAAATTAGCCTAATGCACATAGAATTTCAGTTAATTGCACATAATTAATATATTAAAATATACCTGGAAAATACGGGTTGTCACATACTCCCCCGGTTAGAGAAATTTCGTCCCGAAATTTAGTCTTGACCACCAGGGTTGTCAGCATTGGCAAAGAGGTGTGGATATTTCTCACGCATTTGATCTTCTCGTTCCCATGTATATTCTGGACCTCGGCGTGAGTTCCAACGAATTTTTACGATGGGAATGCGACTTCTCTTCAACCGCTTGATTTCACGATCACAGATTTCAGCAGGGGTCTCAATGAAATGTAAACGATCGTCAATCTCGATTTCATCCAGGGGAATGACCACAGATTCATCAGACAAGCACTTCTTCAGGTTACTGATGTGGAATACGTCATGAACTCTACTCAGTTCGGGGGGTAACTGAAGACGGTATGCTACTGGTCCAATTTCCTCGATGATTTTAAAAGGACCAATGTAGCGAGGGTTAAGCTTTCCACGTTTACCGAAACGAATAACACCTTTCCAAGGTGCTACTTTAAGCATGACACGATCTCCTTTGAAGAACTTCAATGGTTTGCGTCGATTATCAGCGTAGCTCTTCTGTCGGTCGCGGGCAGCTCTCAATCGATTGTGAATCTGAGTGATCTTTTCGGAGGTTTCATGTACCAGTTCGGGACCGGTGAGTTGGATGTCACCAACTTCAGTCCAACAAAGTGGTGAACGGCATTTTCTTCCGTACAAAGCTTCGAAGGGGGCGGCTTGAATACTGGTATGATAGCTGTTGTTATAAGAAAACTCAGCTAATGGTAGATGTTCATCCCAACTGTTACCAAAGTCAATGATACAAGCACGAAGCATGTCTTCAAGAGTCTGGATAGTTCTCTCACTTTGGCCATCAGTTTGGGGGTGATAAGCTGTACTCATATCAAGGCGAGTACCCAAAGCTTTCTGAAGGGTTTGCCAAAATCGGGCGGTGAATCGGCTATCTCGATCTGAGATAATAGAAATAGGTACTCCATGACGAGATATAATTTCCTTCATGTAAATTTTGGCAAGTTGTTCAGTGGTGTACGATTCCTGAATGGGCAGGAAGTGAGCGGATTTGGTTAGACGGTCGACAATAACCCAGATGGCATCGTTTCTGGCTCGAGTCTTTGGCAACTTGGTAATGAAGTCCATGGAAATTCCTTCCCATTTCCACTCTGGGATTATGGGTTGAACGAGTAAACCGGAAGGTTTTTGATTTTCAGCTTTGACCTTCGCGCAAGTCAAACACTTACCAACGTATGTGGCGACTTCAGCCTTCATGTTAGGCCACCAATACAACTCTTTCAAACCATGGTACATCTTATCTGAACCAGGGTGGATTGAATACCTAGACTTATGAGCTTCATCTAAGACCAATTTCTTCACTGAACCGAAATTTGGTAACCACAGTCTTTCCATGAAATAATAAGCTTCATCGGACTTCTTGACTAATTGCTTTTCCATTCCTCGTAAGCCTTCATTAGGGATATTTTCATTTTTGAGGGCTTCGACCTGGGCTTCACGGACAAGAGAGGTGAGATTGGATTGGATAGTTAATTTAAGAGCGCGAATACGGAGAGGTTTCACTCGGTCCTTTCTGCTTAATGCGTCGGCGACGACATTAGCTTTGCCTGGGTGGTAACGGATTTCACAATCATAATCGTTTAATAACTCAATCCAACGTCGTTGTCTCATGTTCAACTCTTTCTGATTGAATATATGTTGAAGACTCTTATGATCGGTGTAAAGTGTACACTTCGTACCGTATAGGTAATGTCTCCAAATCTTCAGAGCGAAAACAACGGCTCCAAGCTCAAGGTCGTGAGTCGAGTAATTCCTTTCGTGTATTTTCAATTGTCGTGAGGCATAAGCAATGACCTTGTCTCGTTGCATAAGTACACATCCTAGGCCTTGTCGGGATGCGTCACAGTATACCACAAAATCATTTGTTCCTTCAGGCAAGGACAAAATGGGTGCGTCACACAACTTTTGCTTCAACAACTGAAAGGCGATTTCGGCTTTAGAATCCCAGACAAATTTCTTGTCCTTCTGGGTAAGAGCAGTCAGAGGTTGGGCTATTTTTGAAAAGTTCTCGATAAATCTTCGATAATAGCCAGCGAGTCCTAAAAATTGACGAATTTCAGTCGGAGTAGTGGGTGCACTCCAATCTTTAATTGCTTCAATCTTGGAAGGGTCGACATGAATTCCTTTCTCATTAACAACATGACCCAAGAATTGTACTTCTCGAAGCCAGAAGTCGCACTTTGAGAACTTCGCGTACAACTTCTCATTCTTGAGTAATTCCAAGATAAGTTTTAAGTGTTGCTCATGTTCCTCTTTACTACGGGAGTAGATCAAGATGTCGTCTATGAACACAATCACAAACTTGTCTAAGTATGGCTTACACACACGATTCATCAAGTCCATGAATACGGCGGGCGCGTTTGTTAAGCCAAATGGCATCACTAGAAACTCATAGTGACCATATCGGGTTCTAAAAGCAGTCTTGGCAACATCTTCTTCACGAACTCTTAACTGGTGATATCCGGATCGTAGGTCGATCTTTGAATAATAGCTTGATCCTTGAAGTTGATCGAACAGGTCGTCGATCCTTGGTAGTGGATAACGATTCTTCACAGTCAATTTGTTTAGCTCGCGATAGTCGATGCACATGCGAAATGATCCATCCTTCTTTTTGACGAAAAGAACAGGTGCACCCCAAGGGGAGCAACTGGGTCGAATGAATCCTTTATCCAATAGTTCTTGCAACTGATTGGATAATTCCTGCATTTCAGAAGGTGCGAGACGATAGGGAGAACGGGCTACAGGAGCAGCACCTGGAACAAGATCGATTTGAAATTCTACTTGTCTGGCTGGCGGCAGTCCTGGCAAGTCTTCAGGAAATACTTCAGGAAAATCACAGGCGATTGGGACATCCTTCAGTGCTTTCTCCTTGGATTCTTTACCAACGACGTGTGCTAGAATGGAATGATAACCCTTACGAAGATATCGGCGTGTCTTCATACAGGATATGATATCTAGCTTGGTTCCACTCTTTTCTCCTTGGAGGGTTAGAGTTTCGCCATTTTCCAGCGGGATTTTGACTTGTTTAAGATGACAGATGATTTCCGCGCGATTCTTCGATAACCAGTCCATGCCAATTACGACATCAAAACTTCCCAATTCGACGGGCAGTAAGTCAATGCTAAACGGATGATCGGAAAGGTGCAGGGAACAATCTTGGAAAACCTTGTCAGTTTCAATTAGACTACCATCTGCTAGTTCTACGGTGTACTTAGTGTCTAAGGCACATGGATTGCTTTTAAGTAAAGGGCAAAAATCGGTAGACACAAAGCTTTTCTCCGCACCGGTATCAAACAAAACAGAGGCATAATTATTGTTAAGGATGAACGTACCGGTGACAGTATTTGGGTCCTGTCGGGCTTCTCCAGCGTTCATCACAAAAGCTCTTCCACGGGCCGTTCCAACAGCTTGATTCTTCTTTGGGCATTGGTTCTTCATGTGTCCAACAGCTCCACAACCATAGCAGGTGCGGGATGGACAGTCTCTGGCAATGTGACCTTTGGTTTTACAGTTGTTGCAGTAGACATTACTGCAATCCAGCGTATGATGAAGGTTACATTTTGAACACAGAGGCTGATTCCCTGTGTAGCCAGATTTCTTTGGTTCCTGAGTGGGAGCAGTAGCAACAAAAGCTTTGACTGGTTCAGAGGCTTTTTCGGGTTGTTTCTCAGATCGCTTCTCAGAATTCTTTTTACCGGAGTGACCGCGTTTGCGTTTATGGTCAAACTTCTTTCCAGACGAAGAAGACGGTGAACAGACATCAGCAACAGGTTTGGATTGATCAGAAGTCTTCTTAGCAAAGGAGACACCTTGGCGCGTAGCCTGATAGGTCAGACTATGTGCCAAACGAACGGCGGCTTGCAGAGTGGTAGGGTTGGAAGACAACACATTCCCTTGAATGTTGGGTGCTAAACCCCAAATGTAACGCTCGATCTTCTTATATAGTGGTGTCACCATTGAAGAACATAAATGAGCCAGTTCGTGGAATCTCTTGGTGTATCCAGCAATATCAGACCCATTCATGGTGAGTCCCCAGAATTCAACTTCTAAACGTTGAAGTTCTTCCCGCGGGCAGTATTCATCTCTCAACAGTTGTTTCAATTCTTCCCAAGGCATGGCGTGTGCTTGGTCAGTTCCGACGGTTTCGGCATGCGAATTCCACCATGAGAGAGCACCATCAATGAATGTGCAAGCAGCAAATTTGACCTTAGAGTGGTCGGGGCAGTTACTGATACGGAAAACAGATTCGGTCTTTTCGAACCAGCGAATGAGACCTACGGCACCTTCGGTACCTTTGAAATTGATAGGTTTACAACTCATGAAGTCCTTGTAGGTACATCCACGGGCACCTGAAACGTTAGATTAAAACCTTGAAAACAATTCGGGGGAATTTAAATTTTCGGGTTCCAACATTTATCGAAGGTCTTACCACCAGCAGCACCTTCTCCAGGGCCTCCGGCGGCGCGATTCGCTTCATTAGCGGCGATGGCATCAGCAATACGTTGGGCAACTAAGGCCTCGACTTGTTCAGCGTTCATGTGTACAGGTGGAGGTGGATTGTTCCGGTTAAGCGGCGGGCGTCCTCGGCGTCCAGACATGTTTTTCTTAATTCACGAATGTAAACCAGAAATGTAATTAGACAATGTATATGTATAACAATATAAAGTCCACATATCTATAATGAACAACCATACATGCATAACAACCATAACATCCATACATCCACAAGAAGCTACAATGAAAGTAATACAACCACAGTTAATTAATATTCGAAAACATACATCATGACAAACATTACAATTTTAGTACGAACATACCATAACTGTTTCAAAAGTCGGAGGCGCAGCTCCATTTGCCAAAATACAACATAGTTTTCATACATTAACTAAACATGACACGAATGCATCACTAGGTAGTACCACTAGTACGGGCCTCTGGGAAATGGTGGTAATGGCGGCATGACGAACAGTCCGGCAACCTGGCTGAGTGAAGCCATAAACGTCTGGAATATCCTCATCGAATCCTCCATAGCCTGCATACGCATCTGGAGCATCTCCACAGTCATCATCATGGTAGTGGTCGAATCAGAAACATCAGTGAAGTTTGCGTGTAGTGAATCCATAGCAAGTCCGGTAGCAATGGCACGATCTTCAATAGAAGTCAGGCGTGTCTCAAGGGTCTGAACGGTATGATAAGACAGCAATGCACGAAGCTCAGCAATGACTCGACGGATGGCATCATCATGCCCAGACAAACGTGACTTAATGAAGAGAAGGTCAGGAAGTGGAACAGGGATACCCTCATAGATGGGTGCAGTACGAGCAGCAGCTGAGGCAGACGACTCTCCTACCTCATGAACAGATGAAACAAACGGTGGCACAGGGACCGATGAAACAATGGGTGGCTCGGAAACGCACTGCCTTTTTGGGGCAGGCTCATCAACAGGGGCAGTGGGCATAGGGCGAGTGCGAATGACGGATTTCCTAGGTGTATGCTTAAGCCTATGACCACCTGGAGTGAAGCAGTAGAGACGATGAGACGGTGCAGGGGTAGATGCAGGGTCAAGAACTCGTGCAGGAGGATGAGTCATAGGAGGGTCAGACACAGAAACAATAGGGTCAGGAACAGAGACAATGGGGTCAGGAACAGACATCACTGCGACAGGAGGGTAGAATGTAGCAGGAATAGTCTCCTCAGGGTCGTCCTCGTAGAACTCGTCGTCTGACGTGATAGGATCCCAGTTGTCCTTTGTAGCGTCCGGCTGCGTCGAGTAGTCAGGAAGAGGTGCAATCACAGGAGCAGTCTCGAGAACAGGAGAAGATGGCGTGTACTCCGGCGACCTAGGCACGTAATCCGGTGAAGACGGAGTGTAGTCTGGCTCTGGATCGGAGTCAGAAGGTATCTCGACTATCTCTTTGTTTGCCATGCTGTGACATTTCCAAGTTATAACAATAATATATTTAATACTATGTAAGGCAATCAACTAAAAGAAACACATTAGTTTGCAAGTTGGCACACATACAAGGCAATGCATGAATGCACACACACACACAAATGAATGATGCAGAGCTTAGGTTATAGACTAGGTGCAGACCGATGCATCCTAATTCACTATAACCATGGCTCTGATACCACGTCTGTCACACCCCGAGAAAATGACTAAAGGTGGGCATGTGACTGATTTGGCATCATGGTCATGGTTATGAATGATGACGTCTAATGAACATTTAATTAACCCATTTGTCTTCTGAAAATGTAAGTTTCAAACATTTAAATTTAAACATCTAAAACGTGGCAGCGGAAATAGAGTAGTGGTTACACGTTAAGTTTTCCAAAAGACAAGTCATGAGATTTATAAACATAACTACCCTAAGGCGTAATGCGTCTAAATCTCCAAAATGAAATGCATGAACACACAGCAGGCAGACCATGATATGACAAGCAGGATCACAACAGAAAAACATGGAGTTGCAGTCTTTAATCACTTGAGAATTCAAGAATAAAAAGAGTCAACAGAATTGTTGGTGAGTTTCACAGGTTTAATGACACTGAACTGTTTGAAAACATGTTTGGAAAATGTGTTGCTTGTCTTGATATTAGTTTGTTGACACTGTTGTTGTAAAGATCGAACATGAACCTTGAATTCAAAACTAACTGTTTACCCACTCCTGATGCTCTTCCCCAAGAGCACCGAATGACAAGAATAACAAATGTACCCCTTGACTATAACCATGGAGTCATGACTGGAGCGACCAAGTCAGAGTAGGGTTGTCAACCCAAATAGATCTATTCACAAGCTATCGTTTCGAATGAACTAATTGAATCCAATTAATAGTGGGACTTAGGCATATAACATGAATCAACATGAATACACTAGTGTGGGGATATGAAAAGAACATGCAATCATTACGTCGTACAGTTATCATAATATCGGACAGTTTGAAATTGAAATGCATTCATTGAATTCTCCCCCAAATTAGAAAACAGAAATGGAAAAGGGGCCGTGAAGACTCACTTGTTTGAAGGTGGATGTCAGGTATGTTTGATTGAACTTAGCCTAGCAACGTCTACGAGGTAATGTGATGACGTATTAGGGTTTGGCTATCTAGAGTTAGTGAATACGTCACTCTATGTTCAAGGTTAAGTCTCGACTGGTTATTACCCAATGAAGGTGATGGAAATCCTAGGACTTATTTATGTCAAATAAATAGTATTGAAGTTGATGGAGTTTATTATTTATCTGAATAAATAAATAATGATTACGTTTGAAAAATAATTATTGAATAATAGGGATTATTTTTCATTAAACGTTAGGAAAATCGTAAATATTTAATTCACTAAATATTTGTAAGATTTTGGACTTTTCGATTAATAAATATAATCTTCCTTTAATATGAATAAATGTTTCCACAATTATACGAAGTTATATTTTGGTAAAATTAAGCGTAGGTTCGTCTGGTGGTTAACCGGCTTCGCCAGTTTGACTGTTATGACGATGTTATGACATTTTGAGTTTTCTAATATACTTAGGATTTGTTAGTGGACTTGTCCTAATGTGTTTTAGGGTTTTGAGTTGCCAAATTAATTATTGGAAGTTTAACTTGTAAAATCCGACGTTTTCGAGTAACCGAAAGTTATAGTTTTTGTCCGGTTTGTTTATAAAACATGTTTTTCTTCATTCGAACTTTATAAAGTATTTTTATATGTCAAAACTAACATGTTTCATGTTTTGAACTAGACCCAATTCTCAATTGGAAATAAATTGCAATTTTTATCGAAACGTCGTAATTAAGATATTTAACCCTTTTGTTTCCAAGTGTTTGACTTCTCGAATTATTTAGTATGTTTAGTAAAACACCTTTGGCATCCCTAGAAATACATTACAAGTCCTAAGTGGTCACAACTTGTCAAAAGTCTTAAACTTAATCTTTCATAAAAATAAGTGGAAATTTTGTCATAAAAGTTCCATGTTCTATTTTTCTTGAAGTTTCATGTTTAATTCCTTGGTAAACACCTTCATGACTCAAAATCATCCTTATGTGAACTTGGGTTTTGGTTTGGAGTCAAATACAAGTGTTTTGGAGGTTTAGAAAAATATATATTTTTCTGCATGACAGCAGTTTTATGACACGCAGGAATAAGTGTCATCCCTGTTCAGTGTTTTTGTTCATATGGTTCACAGATGACAGCAGATTTATGACACGCAGAATGTGTGTCATCTCTGCCCAGTTTTTATAAAACTTATATTTTTCATAAAATTCGATTTTTAACACTTTGTATGTCCATTTCTCACCAAGATAAGTGTTCCAAATTATATTTAACATACATGAACCAATATTTTCCAACCTTGGTCATTTAAAGGGATTTCTTTTAACAAAATGCAAGTTATTTATATACTTTGTCAAATAATCTTTTTAACATATCTAGTTTCCATCACAAACACATAACCATACTAACATTTACGTTTGCTAGCAAGTCATACAACAACCAAATCAAGACTTAATCATGAATCATGACATGTGACATATAGAAATGAAAGATTTAGTGAGAAATAATCAAAGAAAGTAAGTTCTCCTCACTCAAAGCTTTCCGGATCGGTAATGACGTTAATGGGTTGTTGAACTAGCTTCCAAGTTTAGCTCCAAACCCAACCTTGATCTTGAAAGGTGAAAGAATGGTGATGAAAGTTCAAGGTTTTGTCATGGATTTTGACAAGAAAAACAAAGGTTAGAAAGATTTGTTCTTGAAAGATTAGATGAAGAAATGAAAGAATAAAGAAGTTCTTGGTGCAAGAAATGATTTACCTTGAACAAAGAAGGTTTGTAGAAGCTAGGAAACAAGATGATTGATGGTGAAATGGTGGTGGTGGTGGCGGTTCTTTGTGAGCCGAGAGAGATGAGAGAAAGAGTTGGGAGAAAAAGTGTTTGTTCTTGAATGTGCAAATTGAGGAGATGAGGGATTTGTTTAAGTGTTTAAAAGAAAAGGTGGTTAAGTGATGGTGTGTGGTTCGGTTACAAGTGAACCGAAAATGGGTGTTGGTTTGGTTGTTTTTGAACCGTAAAACAAGAGGGAAAAGGGAGAGGTTGAGGGGCTTGAATCATGAGTGTTCTCTTGTACAAGTATGCTTGGGAAATTGAAAAAGAACTAGAGGTATGGTGGGGATGTAGGCCGGCTAGGAGGATGGGACAAGAAGGTGGCTAGTTTGCTTGTGGGAGACACCTTTGTCAAGTGTTCTTATGGTCCAAGAGTTTACCCATTGGTTTCTAGTATTGTTGGGGAAACATGGGACACAAGTGTTGGAGATCAAACTAGCAAGTTGGTTGGTGTTGGTTTTCGGTTGTGTCTCAACCGAATGGGAGAAACCGGAAAAAGAAAAGAAGAAAGGAGGGAGAGGGTGGGCTCGAACTCGGGTCCGAGAGAAGAGAGAGGAACATTGGGCTTCGGCCCAAAAGAAAAGAAAAGAAGAAGCGGGCCGGGCCGGGCTGGGCCTGTGGGCCGAGAAGAAAAAGAAACGGGCCGGAAGGGGGGTTTGGGCCGAGGAAAGAAAAGAAAAGAAAAGAAAAGAAGTTGGGCCGTAGGCCCATTGGGCCTTCTGGGCCGAACCGGGTCTCGAGTCGGGTCGGGTTGAGTCCGGTTTGGTCCTACGAGTCCAATGTGACTTTGTTTGGACGAAAACGATATCCGGAATGAAAAATGGATTTTTGACGTGAAACGAGTGATTGTAACAATAAAAATATTGTTTATCGCGGACGTTTACGGATAATTGAAATGTCACTTGTCATGATTTGGTGTTTATGTTGTGCATAAGTGATGTACTTCAAAATTGAATTAAAATGTTTGCTCGACGTGAGCGGGTTTCGTTTAAATGTATAACGAGATTTGTTTGACGGAATTAAATAGTTTGAAGGAAAAATAAATGGTTTTGAAGTTGAATAAGTTTTAAAATTAAAACCAAAGTATTGTTGGACTAGAATGGTCGTTTGCATAAACGACGTGTTTGAAATACGTTTGTCAAACGTAAAAGTTTAGAAAATATAAAATAGTCATTTTATATTTAGATTTCACAAAACATTGTTTATGAATTTTCTTGTTATTGAAGTTCCATTTTGAATAGTGGTGGAACTTTGGTTGATTTCCATTACGGGTAATTGTTGTCGGACCTAGATTGTCTACGTTCGCACGTAAAGGCATCTAATTTAAACAAATTAGCCTAATGCACATAGAATTTCAGTTAATTGCACATAATTAATATATTAAAATATACCTGGAAAATACGGGTTGTCACACAAACTGGGCAGGGCTCATCAATTGGAAATAAGGGGATCATTAACCGATACTTAAGGATCGTCCGATAGTCCACTGCAGACATGTGTTGACCTAACCCTTCAATGGGAATGACTATCAGGAAATCTTGAGCATGAGAGGCCCGAAGACATTCTAACACGGTTTTTTACCGAGAAGATAATCCGAACTTCTCTCCCAAACTCTGGACGGTTTTACTGAATAGGGCACTCGCCAAAGCATCATGGGCTTTTGGGGGGTGGTGTTCTTGTTAGCGAACCCACCAAGATCAAAACCGGGAAAGGAGTTGCACAAGCAATCCAGTGCACATCCGTAATCAGAATCTAACCTAGCAATACCACAATCTCAAAGAATGTGGTCCTGTAAACTCCAAGATTGTGCCCTCGAGGCCACAAAGGCGTATGTAGAAACATCTTCAGCCGAATATAAGGCTAAACCTCCAAAATGAGTCGGGAGGGATGCCAACCTCCATTGAAGATTCCCAAAAAACGAACCCCCACTAACTATAATATCCTCAATCGCTTATCGGAGGCCCTTGTCAAAAATAGAAACAGCTTCCCCGACAAACATAGGTTGACACGTTAGGAGGCCGAACAACAACTTGGCAACCTCCATACATGAGCGAAGCAAAATGAGCTCGCATTGAGGAGCCCTTAAGCAATGAAGACATCTCATTAAGTCCATTACCCTGGCTGCTCTTTTCATGGATAAATTACTGATGAAACTTGCATCCCGGCTAACAGCACCCCGGAGTAGTTTCACACCCAACTCTGGCCTCCCAATCCCGCTAGGAAACATACCCTCCTTCACCTTTACTCCGTTGCACAACGACAAAAAAACTTCAGTTTTTTGAACGTTAAGTTCAAGCCCCAAACATGGCCCCTGAAACCTAATGATATCCAAAGCTTTAGCCACTTCATAAACGTCTCCAGTAATCATACCATCATCCAGGTACCATGCATGGAAATGTAACTTGAAAGTATCATGTATTTGGTGAATAAGTGGGTGTAAAACTAAGGAAAAAAGGAGTGGCCCCAAGGGGTCCCCCTGCTGAACCCTAGTGGTAGACCAAATAGAGTCATATCCAACATATAACCTAGCCGGTTACGCATATAAAAAATTTACCCACAAGGAGATTGATAGACACTGAGTGCGAACCTCGTGAAGAAGAGCAGTCCTATCCAATAGGTTGAAGGCATTAGAGAAATCAACAGTAAGCATAGCCAACGACCCATTCGAGTGAAATTCATTTAAAAAACTTGTTCGCGTATATGCAGCACAGCCTCAGTCCCATTGGGAATTCCCACCCCAAATTAAAAATCCCTAAGATATTTAGCCATCTCCTCCTTAACACCCATCATGGCTACCTTAGAGACAAGTCTCCTCCAAATTGCTCCTACAGCAATGGGCCTAATCCCATTGTCTGGTTTAAGAAAAGGGTGGGGGGGGGGGGGGGGGGTTAGAGGGGCAGATACCACAAACTCCGCCAAGACCCTTGGTTTTTTCCAACCCAACCACAAATTGACCACATCAGAGATAGCCCTAAGCAACCTGTCGGCTAACGCCAACCCCTCCCCACAGAGAGTGTCTAAAATGTGTTGGGCCCTCAACCCATCTCTCCCACAAGAAGTTCCTATAGGGAAAGATTTAATGCATCGAAGCACGCTATCAACGTCCACAAGCAATGGGGGATCTGATAGTAAAGACTCAGGAGAAACGAGTGGGGGCAAGACAGGATGTTTAGCCACTAACGCTTTCATAGTATCACCATCAAGGGGTACAACTCCTGTAGAGCATAAAATTTTAACTGTGGCAGTAAAATGACCATATGCAACTTTTCGTAAACACTGCTTAACATTATTGCTCTCCTCAGAATTACCATGGTTGTCCCCCTCATGGTGTGAGCTCACCTCAGAGGGTTGTTGCAAAGACGATAGGAGGAGTTCAGGAGAACCAATCCCATCTCCCTAAGCAGCCAAGGCCCGCTGAATACTAAGGCATTGGAGGGATTTTCTATTTCCTGACCTACGCTCCTGTCGGTTAGAAGGCTTGAAAGCCCGCAACGTGCAATGTGGTAAAAACAAAAGTCTTACTCATGCCTCAACAGACTCCGGTCGAGCCACCACTTTACACAAGGAAGTAGTTAAGGCCTGGGAAAAAGCAATGCGATAACTATGGGGGATGCACTTAACAGTTTTGATAGGAAGGGAGAAAACACGGTCAAGGAGGACCACATCCACAACCATCCCCCCTAAGGGACCACACCACTTGCAGTTTAAGGATCCCCACAATGAACTCCTCAACCTCCCCCGCAACCCTCTTGAATCTGACCATCCCGTCCGCATGGTGGCATGCATGAGTGAGAGCGTGTAAGCACATACACTCTCCACATAACCATTGGTTAGCGACCTTAAGAGCGCTGCCAACCGTATCAAATAAATTCAAATCAACAGAGACTTTATCACACAAACCCCACTTCCGATCATCTGAAGACAAATGGATCCGTTTGATATGCGCCATCAACCTCGAAAACCCTTTGGACCCAACTATACCATCCGGGCAGCAATGAAACCCTTTGAATGGGCATGGCCAAACACCTGTTAAGGAGCTAACACTAACATCCCAGAAGGACCCCCACAGACAGACCGAGCCCTAGGCATACCCGAAAAGCTGCTGCCTTTTAAAGCCAATCTCGAAATGAGGTTGAAAAACCAAAACACAAACAGATGGGTAAACGAGAGCAACAACTGGTTGCCCACACCCTATAACCACAATATGCCCTCCTTACAACATGTGATGGGTTATGATGAATGGAAGATTCTTCTTTAATAGCTAAATAAAGGTCTTATGGTTTCTCCGGTAGTTAAATAATTCAAACCAATAGCATCTAGTGGAGTTGGTTGGGGCTTTGGCTTGAGTTTCTAGGGACTCAAGTTCAAAACCTCACTAATGACATTATTTGTTTCTTTGGTACCCTCAAAGCTCTTTGGGTTTGGAAAGCTTTTAGCGACCCAGGTTCGAATCTTTGGGGAGGGGGTTTTACCGGTGGCTGCTCGCAGGCCGGGTTTCCCCCGAACTGGGGC
The DNA here is from genome assembly GCA_039602395.1 of Deinandra increscens subsp. villosa. Lineage (NCBI taxonomy): Eukaryota > Viridiplantae > Streptophyta > Magnoliopsida > Asterales > Asteraceae > Deinandra > Deinandra increscens. The sequence continues at coordinate 80,663,020 of JBCNJP010000010.1, read as the reverse complement.
AAGGAGATGGTGTCCTGACTCGCTCGCACCCGCAGACTTGAGACACTCTCAGAGACACTGAGTCATCGTGGTGGGCTGAGCATCAGGTTCGACTGAGAAATCGCTGTTCAAAAAAAAAGTTAAATAATTCAATAGTTAAATAAAGGTTTTACGGTTACGGATTAGATTTACGGCTTAAATCTTCTTCAAACGGCTACATTTTGAAATTCAAAGTGACGTCAGCTTTCATAAGAAAGATAATGAACTGAAAATATGTACGCTTGCATTAAATTTCTTTCTAATCATTCTCAAATCCTTCAGACCAGATCGAAACTCATAATTAAAGACACAGTTGTGCTCGAAATCACAAACTGAGCAGAACGAGATGTGGTTTGATATGAATTAGTGATGGTTTTGAGAACCGAGAATGAATATAGTGATTATAAAACCGACGAACTGTGGAGTTTCTAGACAGTGGCGGAACCAGACATTTTTGTTTGGAGGGTCATTAAAAAAATTATACTCAGTGTATATCAATTGCTTTTTTTTTTATCAATAATCATTAGTTGAAATAATTAAGTTTGAAGCACAAAAACTTGTATTTAAAAAAGTACAAGTTATCTTTATGTTAAATAAGACTACTCTATAAATAGTGACAATTCAAACCCATTGATGGACAAAATAAATATATAAAAATTGCATTTAAAAAGTACAAATAACTATAAAGATGTGTGCATCGTGATATAATAATAAAATGTAAGCTTAGAAAATACAAAGAAGTAAAATTACAAATTATAATATAATAAATAACAAAATCTTATGAAACAAATGATATCATCCCTTATAAAATAAATAAACAAATAAAAAGATAATATATCGTAAAAGGAAAAAAGATAACTAATCAATAAAAACTTTAGAAAGTAAGAAAAGATAAAAATATTAAAGTAAACTAATTTAAATAGAGTGAATGAAGACCTAGTTTAGGTTTTGTAAGAGTGTAATAATTTTCCATGCTTTCCTTTTCCTTCTATATTTTGTTTTTATTTTTTATTTATTTTTATCTTCTTCTTCGTTCTTCTCTATCTCTGATCATCTTCATCATTTTCCGGTAAAAGAAAAAGTTAGTTTTCTCTATTGTTCTTCTTCGCCTTTTATTTTCAAAACTTCATAGAAGATATTTGGAGGGTCAGATTAGCAAAAACTCTTCTAAACGTCTTGATTAGCAGGAAAAATTGTTTCACCGGTTCGCCGCCGGAGGGTCACCGGACCCCCGGACCCTCCTGTGGTTCCGCCGTTGTTCCTAGAGATCCCAATTTCAAATCAAATTTTAAATTAATAGTTGCAATACACTCGTAGATGAATACCGAAGAGAGTGAAATATGATTTATTGTATTAGCTACACTGTAAGATTTTCTACCATTGGTGGAGTTCGAAGCTTTAGAAGACAAGAAACAAAGATTTTGTTTTTAAACAACACTTGAATGAAAATCAGATTTTATTTCACCAAATGGCTCGGATTCTTAATTGAAAATGGATTTGATTTGATCGGTTCACTCAAAGAATTAAATAGGTACAAATCAGAACGGGAATATATGAGGAAACCAGAGAATTTGTTGACGAACCAGAGAATTTGTTAACAAACCAAAGTATTAGCTCACAAATAAGTTGTAAATAATTAAAACTAAAGATGAGAAAAACAAAATATGGATTTCTCACACTAGAGAAATCGCAGATATGGAAACAGGAGAAAGAACGGGAGAAAAGTTATGGTTTTTTGTTGAGAAAATTTTGCTTTTATGAACAGGAGAAAAAACGGGCGGACAAAAGAGATACAAAGGTAAAGGGATCGGGCAAATGATTCTTCCAACTATATAAAAGGAAAGGAAATGCTGTGATGTGAGTGAGAGATAATAAAACCCTGGTGATATTTATAAATTTTGTGCATGATGTATAGTGCATGATCAGGGTGGACCGGAGATGGCAAGAGAAAAGTATAGTGCATGATCAAGTTGACTTTTATATTAACTGGAACTAAAATTTTATTGAAATGGTGATATTTATAAGATTAAAATTAGAATCGGAGATTGTTTTTTCTATACGCGCGCTGTTGATTTTGGATTCTCCAGGTTCTTCAAATCAAGTATAGAACAGTTGGTATCAAGAATTCATCTTTTCTTTTTATTCCTTTGTAATTTGTAATGAGATATTATTTATGTTTGATCAAATATTCACATATGTTGGAAGCTCGTATAATGTTGCTCAATATGTTTGAAGCGTTATTGATAGGAACCAAACGTAAGTGTGGCCGTGGTGATACTTTATATACTTTTAAGCTATGTACCTCCATTTTGTGCGAGTACATGTGTATAATAATTTTCATGAAAACAAGTTTTGCAGGTGAAGATAACTAAAACCTTCCTGAAAAGAGGGTGGTTAAAATGCTCTTAAGCTTTTCTAAGAACCAAATCTGGATGACCACCTTGAATCACTGGAACTTGAATGGACTAAAACCTACACACTAAAACATCGTGTTAAGGCGTTACAGGATGGACCGGAGAGGAGCCCCTATATTAGCCCTCCAGCATGAGAATCAGTAACTCGTAATGAGTATGTGAGTATAAGGAGAGTGAGTGTATGGAGAGAACAAGGTCCCTCAAATTAGTACCCCATTAGTGGGTATTTATAGACTTACTATTACGGTTTTCAGGTGCTCAGATGATGTCACGCACGTGGATTACATGCTGCGTGGGGGAATAATCAGGTAGTTACTCCTTTCTTGTGGAGCATTCTTATTAGCTGAGAGCATAATGCAGAATGTTAATTTGTTAGAGGTGGATCCACTTTGTGGTGGAGGATTAAATGTGAGGTTGTGGGGACCACCTGTACACACATGCTCAGTTCTTATGCGCGAGAACCATGCTGGTCATTTGGATCCGTGGATTGTGCTGTATGATTTTACGTTAAGTCGTTCTGCGCGGGTCATAAGTGATAAGCGGATGAGCCTCTTGATGTAGTTACTTTTCTCAATAGAGGGAGGATTTCTTTTGGTGCTGATAGGGTGTTCTGATGTACCTGGGGCTGTGGCGGAATGGTTTTCAGCGCATCCTTTGGTGGGTGTTTAAGTTATGTTGCTGGCAGATGAATTTTGTCCATAGTTTGTAGTTATATTTAGTGTATCTCTGAGTTTTTGCTTTCCAAAGGAGCTAAATGCGAGTTAGTAACTTCATTAAGGGTTCATTTATTTCTAATAATACGAAAGTAATAAAGAATGTCTTTGGTGGAGAAACGTGCACTGTTTTTGCATTTAATGTTTGACGTCAGACATTACCTCGCCTGTCTCTTTTTCAGCGCTAGTGGGAGCGCCGGTTCAGCTTTTACCATGGTTTCAAAGACACGCGTCGCTCTGGGATGAGCCCTTATCTGTGTGTACAACTTTTTACAGCTTTATGCCATGCATCCTGATCTTAGAGAATCATCAGTTAGAATTCAACGATGTGGATTGCGTGCGATTTAGATATTTTAGGTATTTATACCCTTCCCCCCTCTTGTTACTTTACAGAAAACTGCTTCTGTTTGAAACCCTATAATCCTCTCCGGTTTTCCTTAATCCCATAATTTCTTTTCGACTGTTTTCCTTTTTGTCTAAAAATGGCGAATGCTTTCAAGCGCTCGTTTATCTGCCTTGCAATGCAGCCTTTAGATTTTACTACTTTAGTGAAGAAATGTAGGCTGAATGAACCCGGATTTGATGCTAAGTTTCCGGAGGCTGCTAGTTTAGCGACATGGTGCCCTCCAAAAAAATTATCTTGTATTCTGATTTTTTCGGTTTGGCTCACTTTAGGCTTCCTATACCAGTTTCATATTTCTCAACTTATCCTCTTGGCTTGGCCAAAGTTGCTCACATTGAGTTTGTTCTTCGAAGTTTAAAAAGGGTGCCTACTTTGGCTATGTATAAAGCCTTCTTCCAATTGGTGAAGATAGACGATTGGTATACTTTAGAAAAAAGGCTTGGGGGAAAAATTGTTGGGTGTTATACCGTCTGCTTGTGGTAATCGTATGTGGAGAAAGAATTTTTTTTTATCAATGGAGGGGTTGTACCGATGGATATGGTGATGCGCAGGGGCGGTGAACCAATTGCTAATCTTTTGGCATCGGTAGAGACATTGGCCTCTCCCTTGTATGGATGGTTAAACAAAACCCCCAGTAATTTGCAGAAATTGGCGGAAAGTGCGTTGGTGCGGATGGTGTAACACCCATCTTATAAAAGGTTCCGTTTGAACATTTGAAAACACGTCCCAAAAAATTTCATCGAGTTCGTGACATATCATTCCCAAAATATTACATAAGTTACCAAGTTTAGGTTTTGGTCCTTAACCAACCATTACATCAGAGTTGCAAGATTAAACTTTGTTTTAATAACAAAAGATGTTTAACATCCAAAAGATCACGGTGTTCGGTTCTTTTAGCATCAACCCAACCTTGACCCGCTACCATCTACAGCCTTACCTGCCACACCACATACTAGTAACACGTTATAATGAGTGTCACATCACATATAGACTCACTACTAATGCATGAGAACATAAAATACTTTAAAATCCGAGACCTGGAATTTTTTATTTTTTTGTCACAGCAGCTCAAAATGGCCGCGGTGGGTTCCGAAACGGCCGTTTCGACATTCTGTCCATTTTTTCATCCCACTTCCAACCATTCTACTACCCCCTCTATTTTAGCTCAAATCACCCAAACATAAATTTTCCTGCAACTTGTGAACATCAAAGAGCAAGGTTTCTAACATAAAATTCACATTCCAAACATTTTCATGAATAAGCTTATCGAGCCAACCCGTTGACCCGTTAAGCCTCCAACCTAAGCTATTTCTTACTTTCACCCAACTAATAGTTCAATTAATCATCTTTAACATACGCATTACTTAAGTAAACTATACTACTCAAGTATGCATCAACTCACACTATACCACTTAACTAACTAGCATGAACTTGCTAGTTGCATACTTCCCTTGCTACAAGTTTCCTTGTAACAAGTTAGCATACTCACCCGAAGGTGCAATCACTTCTTTTGGTTATTTCTAACCTCTTCCCCATCCTAGATCACTTGGACTTCCAACAACACACTTAACCCCTATAGGTTCAATCAAATATCCCCAAATGGGTCAATTTCTACTTATATAAACACCTCAAATCATCAAATGAACCAAAGCATGGTGCTTCCATGAATTTATACTTTCCATACTAATTCTATACTTTATATTATGTTCATACAATTCTCAATATACTTCATGTGTTACCTTGTTTGTCAAGCTTTATCTTTAACCTCTCGGTGTTTGGTTGAACCTTCACCTCCTTCACCACCTACAACACATAATCGATAGAATTTATCATTTAGTAACTATCACATTCATCAAACAATCATAATATTGCAATCTTTGCAAGGGTCTCATCAACTAAGGAAATTCTGCATTCTCATAGGCATTTTCACAAACACCTTGTGTGCATTCAAAGTGTTCATGCTTATAGCCAACATCTAGGTTACCTATCCATACCCATATGACCCATATATATATATATATATATATATATATATATATATATATGGTTAGGATCCTGCGAAAACACATCTTTTTGTGAAAACTGCGAAAACACATATTAAAACTCACGTAACTTTTTCATACGTTAACGATTTTTCATAAAAGTTGTGCCAAAAGTCTTAGAATTACGTTATCTTTAAATCTGGAGCAAAATATTAAAAAAAAAACTGAACGTTTTTTTTCCCGTGTGATGCACATGTGCATCATATAATTAAAAAAGTTATAAAATGCTATTTTTTTCTTTAAATCTAAAGATAACACAACTATAAGATTTAGGGTGCAATTTCTTTTTAAACTATTAATGTATATCACATGTATGAGCGTTTTTTTGGTATGATGCACATGTGCATCATTCAATAAAAACGCAAAAAAATGATGAAAATATATGACATATGGTGCGACTAAGAAAAAAAATATTAACTCATACTAAAAGTATGAGTTTTTTTTTGTAATGCACATGTGCACCACACAAAAAAATATTTAAAAAAAATAAAAAAGCGTTAAGTTTTTTAAAACTTTTATAGGATTAAAGATAATATAATTTTAAGACTTTTGGTGCAAATTTTTTAAAAAAATATTAACGTATGAAAAAGTTATGTAGGTTTTAAGATTTGTTTACACAGTTCTCACAAAAAAGGAAAATTGGATATAAATAATCCCAAGTTTCAGGTGTTGGCCGGGAATAATCCCACTTTCAGAAATAACCCCCAGTGGTCCCAAGTTTTACCCTTGTTTTTCCCAATGGTCCCTCCGTTAATTTTCTTAACTCTGTTAAGTTAACTGCTTACGTGGCAATCTTTTAATCTATGTGGCATCCACATGGAAATCTTTTTCTTTTTTAACTTTTCTTAATTGTTTCAAAGTAGAAATTGGAACGTGAATTACCAAATGCCTCAAATATATGCGAACCCTAAAACACTTCTGCCCCAAAATTACGAACCCTAACAACATCTGAATTCACGATATTGCGTAATCAATGAGCGGCTTCATCCTCGTCAACTTCAACTACGGTGGGAAAATCATTCTCGAACCACAAAGTCGGTATGATGGTGGTGAATCAAAGGTTATACAGATCGAAATCGATAAGTTGTCCTATTTCGAGCTAGTCGATTATGTGATGGAAATTGACAGAAATTCATACAAATAAAAGGAAGATGTTCGTTTATACTGCAAGCATCCAGTGTTGGAAATCAAAGAAACCAGTTGGAAGACCAAAAAAGTCAACTTAATCATATTCTATGTTTATTTTTTGTTAATGTTTTGAGGCAAAATTGATGCCACTATTCATGTTTTTGTGAATGGTTATGCTTCTGTTATGCTAAAACCTTATGCTTTTGTTATGGAATATGGTTATGGAATATGGTTTGTGAATCTGTTTTGTGAATCTGGGTTGTGGAATTTGTTTGTGAATCTGGTTGTGGAATCTGTTTGTGAATCTGTTTTGTTAAATATGTTTGTGAATCTGTTTTGTGCAGCTTGGTTTATGATTTTGTCATTAAAAAGTCTATCAATAAATTGCCATTTAAAAGTCTATTATGTCAACATGGTCAAAACCGAGAAAAAATTACTTGGTCAAAAGTGCATCAGAATCTTATGATTCTTCCGAAATGAATGGCAAAATAAATGACCATTTAAAAGTGTATTATGTTGACTTTTAAATGTCAACATGGTCAAAATTTTATGCTTCTGCCGAAATGCTTCTGTCATATGAAATTAGAATGAGATAAGCATTGCTTTCTCCATAAAACATGATTGAGATATCATTGAAACAAATCAGTAGCATAATTTCACCATAAAAGTCATATATTTCAATTTCAAGGTCATTCTTACAATAGATACCATCATTTCCTTACATCATTGAGATAAAGATTAAATAAACTAGAATTACAACTACAAAAATTTTTGCCAATGAAAGCTTCAATTTCAACTTCTTGTTCTCTTCCAGTAAGATCATTTTTTCACCATCTTGTTTTGCAACATCATCTTGTAAAAGCTTCAATTTCAACCACCATTCAAGCTTCAATTTCAACCACCATTCTCTTCCAGCTTCAATTTCAACTTCTTGTTTTGCCAATGAAAGCTTCAATTTCAACATCATCTTGTAAAAGTAGATGGTCCACATCTTCTTTCCAAACAAAATAATTGCAACCACCATTCTATATCAGACATAAAACAACCAATTAAAGTCTTGTAGCAGCAATTCGTATGATTAATGCATAAAATTTAAGTCTTGCAACCCTGAAACATGTACTTACAGGCCACAAGGACCAGCAATAAAATTCCTTGCCAGGTCTTGTAGTACTACTCCCAGCGATCTTCTTCATGGCAACAATTTCATGGTTACAATACACGGTCCCATCTAGCCCAACTTTAACAATTTCGGTCTTTTTCGTGAACCAGAGGTGGAGGACGACGAGGAACTCATACCACTACGATTTGGGTTTTGGGGAAGAAAGACAGCAACTATATGGTGGTGTGGTCTGATCGAATTAAGGTTTGGGCGATTTGGGGGGGGGGGGGGCTGATCGATGGAACTCCCTGATCGATTTGGGTGTGATGAGGAATTAGGGCTTGGACGATTTGGGGGTAGTAAATTGGGGTCTAATCGAGATTTTGGTCTTGTGGGGGTGGGTTAGAATTTTAGGATATTATTATTTGAGATTAACTAGTCCCACATAGATTTAATGATTTAAAAAATAAATAGAAAATCCATGTCATATGCCATGTAAGCAGTTAACTTAACAGAGTTAAGAAAATTAACGGAGGGACCATTTGGAAAAACAAGGGTGAAACTTGGGACCACTGGGGGTTATTTCTAAAAGTGGGATTATTCCCGGCCAACAAAAAAATGGTGTTTTCGCAGGATCTATATATATATATATATATATATATATATATATATATATATATATATATATATATATATAACCATAGATTGCCCAAAACTTCAACAATTTTACCTACATATAAGCATACATGACCCAGGATTTAATTAAATCTCCCATTCCTAACCATATGTATCGATTTCTACTTGATGGGTTAAACCCCCATCAACAATTTCTATCAACCTTCCATTACAGACACATGCATCTAGAAATCCAACCTATACTAAGCATAACATCATGTAACAAACCCAATTTCTCCATCAATTTAACTTCCATCCAAGATTCATAACTAGAGAAGTTCATAGATTCACTTACTTTGCTAGAACTCTAGAAACAAAGTTGAAATCAAGACAAGGATGACTTCCTATGCTTAGAATCGTCGTTCTCCCTCCCAATTTACACAATTTCTGGTTCAATTTGAAGGGATTCTCAAGAACCCAGATTTCTCCTCCCTCCCTTCTCTTGTTCCCAATTTTTGTTTAATAATCACATTTACATACTGCCCCCTTCTTAAATTGACAATTTTACAACTTTGGCCCAAACTAGTATTTAACATAAAAACCCATCTTTTTAATAATCTACAACATTAAACACTTAGTTAACAATTTAGTAACTCACACTAACCATGTAGGGTTTTTTTTATCCTAACCCACTCTTATCCGACCGCCAACCCCCAATGAATAAAATATTTAAACAAAATGAAACTTAGGTTGTTACAGATGGGTATGAGCCGCCAGTGGGGGCAGGAGGATATGGTTCCGAAGTATGAGCGGAGGGAAGGATCCGCGAAGCAAGGTGATGCCGTTTTGTTCTTCCTTCTAGATGTTTGTTTGAGTGTTTAGTGTGGGATGTCAAATGGCTTGATGTATTTATCTATGTTGTCATGTGTATTGCGGAGGATGACGACATCGGACCAGGCTTCATTCCAGTTAAATCCCCTTGGATCAGGCTTGTTAATTTTTAGAGTATTGTGCTATATGCTTTGTCTAACTTGTATTCTTTGTAGTTTCTACAAGTCCAGTTGTTTTGGTGGAGCTTATTTTTCCCTCTTTAGCGGAGGGTCTAAAGTATGTTAGAAGGAAGTTGGTGGAGGGTAAGCCTCCCATGCTAGAGCGTATTGTTAATTGCTTTATTTTCCCATAGGTTGATGGTACTTGGGATAACGCGCGTGTTCTGGCGTGAGAAGTTAAGGTTCGTGCGGTCCCTTGGTACGTTATTCTCCAAAGCATTTTTCCTTGAAGCTTATTTGTTTCTTTTGTTTTCTAGGGCCCATCTGAGCTGGTTGAGGTGGAGTATTCTAAGGATTATTTGCGCGAATTAGGTTTACCTGAAGTTAGATTACTAGGATAGGCATTGGAAGAAGGGGTTCAAGCGGTTCAGCTAAAGAAAATATTATGCCCTAAGGCAGCCGATGATGATGAGAGGGCTGAGGAGAATATGACGGGTACTGGCTCTGTTGGTGTTGCTGCGGAGGCTTCTTCGGTGGAAGCTTCCACCGACACCCAAGGGGAAGGATTCCGCATACTTTCCGAAAAGGCCAAAGGCGGAAGGCGGGTGTTAGCGTTGCCTATATTCTGAAGGCCGGGCAGAGTGAGTTTTTTAGTTTTTTTTACTCCTTTTTCATGATTTTCCTATTTTTGTAGTGCTAATATGTTGGTTAACCCTACTGGGCCTTCCTCAAATTATACCCTTCCTCCGCACAGCAAAGAGAAGGGTCTGTTTGTCGGAAGCAAGAATTTGGCCGTTTTTCACGAAGCAGAGGTGGCGCATAGGGCGCAGGAAGAAGACGAGGGCAACATTGAGAATGCTGAGCGGGTTGCTGAATTGACCCGCAAAAATTCTGCAGCAGCCCGCGAGGCCCAATTGAGGAAGGTCGCGGAGGCTGCGGCTAAAAGAAAGTAAGCAGAGAAGTCTGTGGTGGAGGATAGTCATCAGAGAATAGAAGCCGAAGAGCGAGTTAGGGTAGCTGAGGGGGCTCATATACGGTTGGAAGAAAAGACACGTCTTGCTGAAGTGCAGGATAAAGTTACCTCTAAAGCCCAGTGGTGACTTCTATTTTGTCCCCTTTCGTTGTTCACGTAGCTCCATCTTCCTCCAGGACTACCAATCCTGACTTTTCCAGTTCTTCGCAAAGCTAGCTACAGTATCCCACCCGGGCTGATATGAACCGCCTGAATACTTCTGGAGTGTTTATACCCGGGAGGGATCTTACTCCATCCACCCTACTGAACACTTATGAGAAAAGTAAAGAATTTTTAAGAAGGGCGTTTCCAGACATAGAACTTGCGCGTTTGCACCAGCTTAACAATGTTGAGTTGGTAAGGAGTGTGGTGGGGGATTTGGTTGCGAGCATACTTGGACCCCCCGAAATGTTGCATTGGCACGCATATGACGAAAACAGGTGGAGGCAAGGTTTTAAGGAACTTCAGGTGGCTAGGGCATTGGCGGAAGAGAGGAGACTGAAGGTATTGGTGGAGAAGAAAAACACTTTAGAAAGAACTAAAGTTGTTGATCGTGTTGAAATAAGGCGGATGGAGGATGAAGCTCATGCTGACAAGGCGGTTGCTTCCATAGACAAGGTCAAGGGGGAGCTAAACGAGCTTCGTGACATAAATAAGAAAATCGTATGATCTTTATGAGAAGTGCATGGGAGAAATCAAATCTCTGCGTGCTGAAGTGGCGACAGCCAAATGTGAGAGGGGTGAAGCTGAGGAAATAAATCAAACGTTGTCCAACAATCTTACCTGGTCCACACAGCGGATAAAGAAACTTGAGGATGATCTTCTACAGAAAGATGCGGAATTGGTTGTTACGGTAGAAGCCAAAGCGACTTTAGAGGTACAGGTGGCCCAAGTGGTACCAATGGGAGAAGTTATGCCCGCTTACGGGAGGAAAAGAGGTGGCTGTTGGAAGATGGGTTGGAGTTGGCTCACTTGGTGGCCATAAACAACGTTGAATATAGGGACGCACTACACAAGTATATTGATGTTGCCATGTATTTGGGTCGTTTTGATGGTTTGCAAGCGGGATATGAATTAGCTCAGTAGGAAAAAGCCTTGCCTCTCATCCTTGGTATGAGAAGACTGTTATTTCCTATCTGGCAGATTGCGCTGAAGAGTTAAGCGATTATGAACCGCCTATCTTTGAGAAACAGTGTGGCTATTCCCTGGATGATGATCTTACCAGGGTTCATGAGACCCTGGCGGTGGCTGAAGAAGAGCATCCCATGTCTCAAGGTGATGAAGACCTTCAGCCAAACACGAATGGAGCAGGTTCCTCGGGCGCGGGTGGTGCATAGAGTGATAATATTTTTCCTGGAGTCTTGTTATCTTTCTTTTAAAATGTAGTTGTTGCCTTCGGGCTTCCTTTTGTAATTGTTTAAGGGTGATATCCCTTTTTTGGATGTATGGAATGTCATAATTGTTTTATTCCTGTCTTTTTTGTTTTTTGCATGCTTGTATATTCCAAAAAATGATGTTTGAAGGCTAGCTATGTGTGTGCTTTTATTTACTTATGTTGGACTTGTGTGCGTGTCATGATCACACCACACGCAGCTTTAGTCAGGGACGTATGAGCGCGGTGTCATTTGCGCGTACCATATTTCTAGGGTATCGTGCAGTTATTACAGGATACTTGTTTGATTTACAAGGTACTGGGGACTTGCGCGGGGCCTTGTTTTTCAAGGGCGCGCTCGCGAGAGTAAGTTTGAATTTTTATCAAGACTGTATTGATCCGCATCTAACCAGCTTAGGTTTTGTACTAAAGGGAATGTGCGCTACAGAAAAAGTATCCCGGACTTACGCATCTATTTTTTAGCGCAGACCACAAAGTAAAAGGTGTGTTTTTTACTAAGTCTTGTGCAACTTGTTTTTCAAGCGCACCGCAAATTTAAATGAGAAAATGCTTGTTTTTTTCTAACAAGGTATTTCTTTCTAAAGCCATATTGTGTGGGCGGCAATTTTAGAATTAATCGCAAACTTTTTTAGATTATAGCTTTCGCGTAATCTTTTTGCTTCAAGTTTTTTCATGTGCGAATATTTTGTTATGAAAGAAATTTAATTGAGAAGTGCTAGTACTCAGGAACGCCTATTAGTATGTAGCTGATACTTAAAAACAACACGTTACATGTAGCACTTTCTTAACTGGGGTGCTTCCAAGTGCGTAGCACTAGTTTTCCATCCAAATGTGCCAATTCATAGGAGCCTTTTCCCAAGTTTTTTTTGATAATGTACAAACCTTCCCATTTAGAGCCTAGCTTTCCCTGTGGGAGTGTGCAGCTTGCCTCATTACTGCGGAGGACGAATTCTCCTTCTTTGAAAATCTGTTTGTGCACGTTTTTGTTGTAGTATTTTTTCAACTGTTCTTTGTATCTTTTTTCTTTCACTACCGCCAGCTCCCGGCGTTCTTCCAACAAATCGAGGTTGTGCTGGAGTTCCTTATCATTGTTTATCAGGTGGTTGTTTAAATGGCGGTGGGAAGGGATGCCTATTTCAGCGGGGATCATGGCCTTAGAGCCGTATGTGTAACAACTAGGGAAAATCCGGTTAATGGATGGGAATTTTTCTGTTTATAGACTGGCCTCGGTAAGCCCAGCTAGGCCTGTTAGGCCCATTTTGAGATATGTGGTCCAATAAAGGCCCAATCCACTTAACCGATGTTCATATAAGTTGTTAGAATATTCTAACAGATCATTATTCAATTAGAGACGCTGCGGAGCGATAGAAGCTGAGTTCGGGTTAAAATGGTAAAGATCGTTGTTTAATGAGTTAACATACCGGATAAGAGAACATTATCATAAATATGTCGAGTTGATGAATTATGATAATGAGTATATTAACATGGATATTAATATTCGTCATAAAGGCTGTTTGGATAATTGCAGGGGTAGTGCATATGCGGAAATGATAACTGACGCTTAACATGCGTATGTCACCGGTAGTGACGGAGAGGTCACTGATATAGGATTAGGGTGTCTGGTATTGCTAGATACTTGATCATTAATGCTCTGATTGTTAGAAAGAATAACCGTGAGGTTCGCTGCGAGAAACGGTGAAATCAGAAAACCATTCGGTTCCGCGATAATAACCAAAATTGATTGTTTAATCGTTTGATATGGTTTTAACGGATCTATAAGGTTTTAAACACTTTCTAGAGGGTTTACTAAGAATTACAGTCATGAAGATATATTTGGTTTGTAAAACGGTGTTAATCGGACTCGCGTCTAATACGCGCATTATACCACATATTTAACCGAATAGTCGCCAGATTATATTTAATGTGATCTGACAAATTTTAGTTATGAGAGACCAATCGTTTATGATAACCGAGATGTTAAATATTTAACGTGTCCAGATATCGCGGTATAACACCAGTTCATTTGAATACACACCACATAAATTACCCAACCTATATAAAGGACCATATTTGTCTAACCCTGTTTTCTTCCTCTCTCCTCTACCCCTCTTTTCTTATAGTCAGCGGGGAAACGAAGCCGTCAGGGGACGAGTATAGCGGCGACGCCGTAGTGGGTTCCTGCTAGGGTAAGAACGACCCTCGCGATGACGGTTACCCGCCATTTCCATCTCCGATCGTCCTTCCTCTCTCTCTGATTTGTATTATAGCCGCGACCTCCTTTCACCTTCTCTCTTCTCGGTAACAACTACGGCTCAGCCTAGCGGCGGCGGCGGCGCTACCGGTTCTGCTGCTCTGGCGACCTGATGACGGTAAGGGAGGTCCGATTTCTTTGTTATCCTTTTGATTATCAGCTTGGAAATTCTCAATCCATACATGCATGTTGCAGATTCAAGTGTTTGATACGTTTGGTGGATGAATGGTGGTGATTCGCGGTGGTTGTACGGTTTTCCGGCGGTGGCCATAGTCTCCGGCCGCCGGAACAGTTTTGTAAAAGGATGGAGATGATGCTTTTGGTTTTAAAATGATTTTGGGTGTGTTTGGATGTGAATTAGAATTTTTTTGAGTCAACTCAGTAATGAGTCACCCAGTTGACTCGATGAACTCGGTCAGCAATTCGGTCAACAATTATAACGGGTCAAATGACGTTAAAATTAAAAACCGAGCTCACAGTATTGTTTGTGACGAAAAATCTTGCGGGATAGACTACTCATTTATTAAAATCTGAAACGTTTCGATTGACGGATAACCGGTCCAAGTTCACGTACCGACCGAAGGTATACCTTGTTTCAGTACATTATTATCATTATAATGATAATACATGTGAAACGAGAGAAACGTATTTTATAAACCGGGAGTTACATTTATAAAATAAAAAGTTAAGGAAATATATAAATATATAGTTTTGATTTTATGTAAAATAAAACCGTTCGATCGAGAGATACAACTAATATAATTTAACTAGTAAGACATGCTATACGATTGTATCGAGGCCAATGACATACAATCGTATTGGGCACGAACTGCTTTAATCAAGATTAGCAGATAAATACGATAGTGATTGTGTTATGTCATATGACTGTATCGCAACATCAGGCCGTATCAGGACGGTAACCTACAGACATATCGTATCGTTTAAGGTGCGGTAAATCACCGAGCCTAACCATTATTAGTATTGTGTTAAAGTGTTGATACCTATTTGTGTTTAGGTTGGCGAGTTTGCAGACTTGACGCGGGTCAAGCACTTGCCTTATTCCCAAAGGTGTACTGGACTGACTGTGAGTACCGCTAGCTTCCCCTCTTTTAAATATTTTAAATGTTTTTGGGGTACACATGAGCTGTTTGACTGCTTTTTCTCTATTACTATACTTGTTATATGTTTGCTAGCTAGGTGGGTCATATACTGGGTAGTAATCTTTCAAGAGTAGGCTACTCTGGTCATTAGGGATTGCGTATGCCACGGGGTGTATAGTTTTAACCTAACAGCTGGGTAGGGAGGAACTGCGGCTTCACATTTATAAAAGGTTCTGATATTATGTTATCTGATAGAAGTGTTCGCTATATGCCTGAACTTGAAGGGTGCATAGGGGCACGCGCCTGTGTTATGTCGGATTGAGTGTTGACCGGAGGCGACCACCAGTAGATGCACATAGAGTAGTAGTAATGAGAATGAGAAATGTTTGATTATTGATTGGTGCGGACTCACCAACAACATTATTATTGCTGACATGTTTTAGTTCATGGTGTAGGTAAGTAGCTGATTCGGGAAAGAGTGGTGTACACAGGAAAGGTTAGGCAGTTTGATGCTAGTGGGAACGTGATTCCAGGACTTGTGGTTTGGGAAAGATGTAGACTAGTGTTTAGTGCTATTGATCCCTGTGGTTTGGTTTATGTATGTAAGTATATAAACTCTGTTAAATTCCAGTCTTAGGGATACCTCGGTCCGTATTTGAACATTATATTGTGAGAAGTGCACTTACTATAAGTTGAACGTAATTGGTTCTTAAAGGACTGGTTGGTCCGTGT
This sequence comes from Deinandra increscens subsp. villosa, assembly GCA_039602395.1. Taxonomy (NCBI): domain Eukaryota; kingdom Viridiplantae; phylum Streptophyta; class Magnoliopsida; order Asterales; family Asteraceae; genus Deinandra; species Deinandra increscens. Next base: position 80,647,111 of record JBCNJP010000010.1, on the reverse strand, counting down.
TGTTATTATTATATGTTTGCTTCCACGTGTTCTGATACGGGCAGACTAGTCCCACACCCTCCTCGCATCCCGACAGGGCCTGCAACGGGGGTGTGACAGATTGGGGTCAGAGCCTAAGGTTTCAGCAGATTAGGTGTTCCGTTAGAACCCCTAAGCTCGAACCTATAATGGCTCTAAGACTCAGTAAGTAGATCACTCCTAGACTTAGGCAGATATTCGTGTGCTAGGCAGCGATCAAAGATTAGTGTAAGGTCGGTGCAGATTTTAGCCTCGCAAACTGACATCCGTACCCACAGATGCACTAGGTTTGATGAACCCTACCAGACACATAAATGCCGATAGTCTATAGTTGTTTGTGTATGTGTGCTTGTTTGCATAGGACACCTAGTCATTAGTGTGAATTAGGGTTCGTTACCCTAGGTATAAGTTTTATTGTGTGATTCTATAGGAATAAATGTTAGCTCCCTTGACAATTTAAGGCATTTTTGGGTCGTTTAGGCGGCTATTACGTATTCGGAAAAGGTTGGTAGGGGTTAGACTTGATCAACCTAACTACTAAGCCCACATGTGTGCGAAGAATGTTGGTGAACCCTACTAAATCAATTAATGCTAAGAGTACTGGCGCATAAGGAGAGGTTCACCTAGGACTTAAGGTTTTTTCGGTGTGTACCCGAATGGTCCAATTGCCTGGACGGTTATGTGAACGAGCGACAAGGATGCATGACAAGCTTCAAGAACCACGACTAGGGTCAGTAGAACACTTTGTAGTTATCTAGTTACGAACCTAGTGTAAATTGATGACGGTGATTCTTTTGGGTAACTAGAATAGTGAATCTAAGACTGTATTGGGTAAATTCTTAGACTTGTTTGTTAGAGATTTAATTGTTATTGTTAACAAAGTTTATTTTAAAGTATGATAGCATGTCACAACTATGTTAAATGTTTAATTGCATGTTGCTGTTAACATGGAATTAGTTCTAGTGTTAGTACTTAGAAATGGCCATATTTGTTTCTTGTACACTATAATTTGATGCGGTAGGACTTGCTTTGATATTATGGAATTGGCCTATGTGCTCCATGGTGACATGGGTCACTCTTAAAGGTATCTTTGTTTGATTGGTTGGGACAGATGTCGGGAGGATGACCGTGAATAAATATTGAGTATGCTTGATTGAGGTGGAACATGTAACATAGATGGAATTGTAATCTCTAGAGAGAATTCATTACCCAGGAAAGAGGAAAGCATGCCATGAGGATCCAGAGACCCATAAAACTTTCAGATGAGGACCCGTGATGTCAGGTAAAAACACAGAGGTGGTTGAACTTGTTAGAATTGTGTTGTCTTTCGAGAGTCAAAGCTGTGGGTCATAAGGATACGCGGTGTTGAGATATAATGGCGTTGTTATTCTAATTTAAGTGTCAAATATCTCATTGCACGCCCCAAGTCAAAGAGAATTGAACGAGCTCTTTTCAGGTAATTTGATCCAAAGTGAGCTGCATAGTGTAACTGGAAAATTTTAGCAGGGGATTGGCCACGAGGAGTCAGATGGAGTAAAAAGCAATTGAGGATTGTGGTAATGAAGATGGATATAATGAATATTTCTAAAGACGCAGCGGAACTCAATGAAGGATGACTACCAAAGATAATATGACGGTGATACTTATTTCTACTTAATGAGGTGGAGCAAAGGAGTCAACAAATTATTTCAAGTGACGGCAAGTAGTGGAGCGACAGTGGATGACGACAAACTTTATTTCTCATCCTTATTCTTATTTTTTTTTCTCACCTTATGAATCGGTCCATCTTATATATTGAGATCATCTTAAATCTCTATGTGTAACATTATTACATTCAGATAATATCTGACTCGTGATTTGATCATTTTTCCTTATCAATTCCGGATAATTGATTAGATCTTTTGTCTGTCGCACGCCCATTTGTAATTGGTCTTGCTATATTTGATTCAGTAGAGGTGGCACAATCGGTGAGAGTGCTCTGTTTTTGTCTTAATGTACAGTATTTTGATTCGTACCGTCTCTAGACTTGTGTGGTGGCAATTCAAGTGCAAGGATTCGAAAGCTGAGACAAGTGGATGTTTTGATTATCGAAGAAAATTACCACATAAATAATTGTTACGTGATCTCAGGCGATGAGATGGAACGTCAACTTCGTGGATATTATGATGATTGTGCTTATGTTCTAGATCTAGATAAGAATCCAAGAGGTATTGGTTAGCGAGAACCATACGGCTACTTTCCTCTAAGGAAATTTGGATTGTTCATGATCATAACTTTTCTATTTAAATCTATTGCTTAAACCGACAGGGTTTTAAGGCACCTGACAACGACTGTCATGATATATTTAATTCCTTGTGAGACATGCTGATATCATTTTGTTTAGCAATTTAAAGGATGAGTCGTGATACGGAATGGCAAGGTCTAGTAGTACGATTACTACAAGAAAAGACTTAGGGATGGAAAATGTTCGCGACTTACCAAGAATGGTGGGAATAGACTTATGACGTAACCATGGTGTAGACCTTGGGAATGCTAGGAGATAAGCAAGGAAATGGCTCATGTATGATGATTGATTTGCTTTCAGTTATGTTAGGCTTAAACTATATTCAGTGGAGCGAGCTGCCAAAGTATATGTGATGGGGTCACCCAGGTGTGGCAGGGATGCCATAACGAGGAGGATGCATTAAAATAACCATGATGGTTATGAATGGATCTAATAGTAAATCGGTGAATTCGCTTAATGTGTGAAATTAAGTTGAGAATAAAATGTCACAGCAGAGCAATTGAGCTAAATTACAACATTGTGAAACAAGTCAGAAACGTGTGAGCTAGTGATGATGGCTACAACTTATGTCTGTTAGAGAGAACGGACTTATCAGAATCAGTGGAATTGGTTTGGAGTAGCGTGATACTCCATGAGGATATTACCCTGAACTTTTGACGCGTGTCAAAAGAATATTAGAACAGACACTCTAAGTGTAGGGTAATGATCTGTTAGTATTTTCTCAGGATTGGGATTGATTAATGCTCGGTTGGGATTCGAATGAAATTGATAAAACAAGGAAAAAATTTCTAAGTATCTGGCCGGATACGGCCGTATAATAATAATGCTATACATCCGTATCGTGGGGTGAACAGAATGTTGATTTAGATCGGGTCGGATCAGATCCGTATGTAAACGGAAGTCGCGATACGCCCGTATTGATTATATCAATATGGCTGTATTTATTCGGAATTATATAAAGCCTGTTTGATAGGATTTTGGTCATTTAAGGAAATATAAGCCTTAAAGAAAGACTGGGATACCATAAGGTTGCGATAAATACCGAACGAGTTCGTACCCTTGTTAGTGAAAGGAAACCAGTGTTGGGAATTCTAGTTAACCCAAGTTACAGATAGTGAATGCTTTTGAGAAAAGTGCTTTGAGTATCCCTTAGAAACGAATTGTATGGATAGATTGGATTGAACTTATTAGTTCATGGACTTGACATACTACCAATGGAAATCTGGTGTTCTAGTAAGGAACACGTAAAGATAGCCATGTGTAGCTTTGACTGTGGGATTGGCATGGTGGTTGGTACATTGTGGGATCAACTACAAGGCCTTTATGTGTGTATATATGATTTATGATTGCTAAGTATTTTTTATGCATAAATTATTTGATAAATTTTTGTCTGGTAAGACAGTTGTTCTCACTTTTCCTTAAGCACGGTAGGTGGAGAAAACTATGAGGATACCTTAAATGTGTTCCAACAATTATTGTGGTTCCTTTAGGAATCAATTCCTTATAATCGTTTCTAAGTGGTGAACTAGTTAATAGTACACATTTAGAACTCTATAGGACTCCTGTTGTTATTGTTACTTCTTTCCTAATAGCAAAACTGATGTACCTTAAATTATACATATTTTCTAAGCAAATATCCCTCGCGTATTGGGTAAAATATGACTAAGTATTGCAAAGAAATAGTGTTTTTATCTTCTTTGTAGTTTTTCAGGTTTGACGAAGCCAAAATCACAAAAGGAACAGAAAATGAAAGAAAAAATAAAGACAGTGAAGATTTTGAGTTTAGCACGGTCGTGCCCCACCTGGCACGCCCCATGCCCAAGGCTAGCTTAGCCCTGACAGCACCAGCAGAGACATGCACAGTGCTTCTGAATCAACTCTGCACCATACGACCCATGTCACTGACTTGACATGACCCCTGCCCCAACTAGCACCCCCGTGCCCTTGATGCTTGAAGATTTAAAGATCGGCGGTCTGACTCAACATGCCCCATGCCACTGAAGACACACCAGTGCCTACTGACTTGGCGCGGCCCGTGCCTAGTTTAGCACGCCCCTCACCATTCTCGGCTAATCTATAAATAAAGGAGCCCTCTTCACTTCCAACTTGCCCAATTCTTCTCCCTCTCTTCCACTAGTTTATCTTCTTTTCGGTTTTGAGCCATTTGTTTTAGTGTTCTTGATCTACTCTTGAAAGATTGTAAGAACTTCAACTTATGGTGATAATGAATTGTTATTTGTCTACGATTATGTGATTATCCAGTAAGCACATCTTTAGACTAGTATTTGTCAACCTTAATCTTTCAAGTGTTAGTCAAATTCTTACACTCATTTGGGAATAAACAAATCTTTGATGGGTTGGTAAACTGTCTTTTGTAAACTTGCTTTAAGGTGAACTAATGACTTTATAAAAACCCTTTTTATTGAAAGTTTATTATTGATTTTCTGAACCTAACGTGCTCTACGTATCACAGAGCATTTGGGGAGTCGAAATCCCAAAGGCCGGACTTGTGACAACCGGTCTTGGGACGATGCATGATCCGAAAGTTGACTCGCGCCCCATGCTACATGATACGTTCGAGGTCCTTATGTCTATGTAAGTAAACTCGGCCGATCATGCAAGTGCAGGCTAAAATTATTTGGTTGGGGATGAGGATTGGTAATATTTTGTCACTTCACGGAAGCCGTGATGGTACGTGTTTGTGAACTTGGCTCTGGTTACGCCACACGTGCACGCGCGAGAGCGGTGCACGGAAGAAACGGACCTTAGTCCCTTAAAAAAATAAGTTTTTATAATAAAATAATTCGGCACGCGGGGTTGTTTCCCTGCTGGTTCATGACGGCGTGTCGAGTACGGTAAGTCGGCCGGTTTGAGGGACCCCGTAACTAAGTGGCATTAGCTTCACTATATGTGTTTGCCAACAGCACACCTCCCCGGGGTTCGTACTCCTCGTAAACGATCACCTAGGAGAGTAGTGATGCTTGATTTGAGGCTGAGAGGCGGTCTTGCTGCCTGTTGGTAAATAATCTTATGGGAATGGTATAAATTACGGGTATCAACATCACCACTGATAAGTCTCCCAAATGATATTAGCACTACTATATTGCCCATGATGGTTACACTTGCCCGTGAATGTGAGTGATTCGTGTTTATAAATTTAAAATCTTAACTGCTAAAATGTGTCACAAAATAATGATAAATTTTATACTCACCGCAGCACAAAAAAAAGCTGATTATGGTATGCGGATAAAAGGTAGAGAGGATATTTCTACGTCCACGAACATAGTAGGTGGAAGGGTGAGAAATATTGCTCTCTCGCTCCACGAACATAGTATGTGGAGAGTGAATGAAAGGTAGAGAGGATGTTTCTACGTTTTACGAACATATTAGGTGGAAGGGTGAGAAATATTATCTTTCGCTGCATGAACATAGTAGGTGGGGAGTTGGAGAATTGTCGTCACATACCACGAACATAGTAGGTGGTGATGCTTGAGGAAATTGCTCTTATGATTGTGATATATACCCTAGTAAATGCTATAAATTGTTCACCCGTCGCAGATGCATGAGAAATCATGTATATATGGATAGTGATACTCATTCAGTTAGTGACTTGTTGTAAAGATAGGATATATCAGTTAACCTAAGGAAGGGAGACTAATCAGTTCCGTATTCTCACTAATGAGGAGTGGAGGAGGAAGTATGATCGCATAATGACAAATGGATTCCTATAGAATCGTGTCACAGTGTAGTCGGTGGGAACCGACAGTTAGACTACTTCCTTTTGGTAAGACTACAGAGTGGTGATTAAGTCCGTGTGGAGATGAAATAACTGAATGGTATATAGGACGTTCGGTGTTGCAGCATCTTGGAATTGAAGATCAAACGGTATTTGTACTACGTATTGGCTTGATCACTAGAATGTAATCGTATTGCATGTGTTGCATATATTATGATATTTGGGACGCCGAATCAAGACCGGGTGATAGCCAATACCATATGGTAAAATATCGGTAATTGAAGAAGAACTGTCAGGTACCAGGTGATCATAAGACCACACTAACGACATGTAAGTCCACTAGGTAGTGACACCAAGGGAAGGCACCGAGGGTCACTTGGTGGCAATTGAAAAGATAGATCTCCCTAGAGAAACATCTAGCATGATGTGATCCACAGGTTTATGGTTACTTCCTATCCCGATAGTTAAAGTGACTTTCGAGGACAAAATTCTTTTAAGGATGGGAGAATGTAACACCTGGGAAAATCCGGTTAATCGATGAGAATTTTTTTCCGTTTATAGACTGGACTCGGTAAGCCTAGTTAGGCCCATTTCGATATATGTGGCCCAATAAAGGCCTAGTCCACTTAACCCATGTTCAGATAAGTTGTTAGAAGTATTCTAACAAATCATTATTCAATTAGAGATGTTGTGGAGCGATAAAAGCTGAGTTTGGGTTAAAATGGTAAAGATCATTGTATAATCGGTTAACATACCAGATAACCGAACATTATCATAAATATGTTGGGTTGATGAGTTATGACGATGATTATATTAACACGGATGTTAATATTCATCACAAAGGCTGTTTGGATAATTACAGGGGTACTGTGTATGCGGAAATGATAACCGACGCTTAATGCGCGTATGTCACCGGCAGTGAAGGAGAGGTCACTAAGAGAGGATTAAGGTGTCTAGTATTTCTAGATACCTGATCATTAATATTTTTATTGTTAGAAAGAATAACCGTGACATTCGGTGCGAGAAATGGTGAAATCAGTAAACCGTTCGGTTATGCAATGTTAACCGAAATTGATTGTTTAATCATTTGAGATACTTTCTAGAGGGTTTACTAAGAATTACAGTCATGAAGATATATTCGGTTCGTAAAACGGTGTTAATCGGGACTCACATCGCTTTATACCGCGTTTTTAACCGAATAGTCGGCAGATTATATTTAATCTGACATTTTAAACGTTGCAAGAATATTTTCGGGGCTTCTATAATATTTCAATCATGAGGGACTAATCGTTTACGAAAAACGAGATGTTAAATATTTAACGTGTCTAGATATCGCGGTATAACACCAGTTTATTTAAAAGCACAACACATAAATTACCCTACCTATATAAAGGACAATATTTGTCCTTTTCCTCATTTCTCCAAAAACACACAAAAAGTAGAGAGGGAGAGCTCTCGTGAGCCCATAACCGGTGAGCAACTCTCGGCGATGCAAATCCGACCAAACAACAGTAGATTTTGGCGGAGCTAGGGTTTTCGAACCCTGTTTTCTTCCCCTCTCCTCTACCCCTCTTTTATTCTGGTCAGCGGGGAAACGAAGCCGTCAGGGGACGAGTATAGCGGCGACGCCGCAGTGGGTTCCTGCTAGGGTTCCAATAACCCTTGCGACGACGTTTACCAGCCATTTCTGTCTCCGATCGTCATTCCTCTCTCTCTCTGAGTTGTATTATAGTCGCAACCTCCTTTCTCCTTCTCTCTTCTCGGCAACGCCTAGGGCTCAGGCTAGAGGCAGCGGCGGCACTACCCTGTTCTGCTGCTCCGACGACCTGATGACGGTAAGAATGGTCCGATTTCTTTGTTATCCTTTTGATTATCAGCTTCTAAACTCCCAATCTATACATGGATGTTGCAAATTCAAGTGTTTGATGAGTTTGGTGGATGAATGGTGGTAATTCGCAGTGGTTGTAAGGCGACGACCATGGTCTCCGGCCGTCGGAACAGTTTTAAAAGAGGATGCAGATGATGGTTTTGGTCTTAAAATTCAGTAATGAGTCACCCGGTTGACTCACTAAACTCGGTCAGCAATCTTGTCAACAATTATAACGGGTCAAATGACGTTAAAATTAAAAACCAAGCTCACAGTATTGTTCGTGACGAAAAATCTTGCGGGATACACTACTCATTTGTTAAAATCTTAAACGTTTTGATTCATGGATAACCGGGTCCAGGTTCGCGTACCCAACGAAGTTATACCTCATTTCAGTACATTATTATCATTATAATGATAATACATGTGAAACGAGAGAAACATATTTTATAAACCGAGAGTTACATTTATAAAATAAAAAGTTAAGGAAATATATAAATAAAACCGTTTGATCAATAGATACAACTAATATAATATAACTATTAAGACATGCTATACGATTGTATCGAGGCCAATGACATACAATCGTATCGGGCACGGACCGCTTTAATCAAGATTAGCAGATAAATACGATAGTGACCGTGTTACGTCATACGACTGTATCGGGACATCCAGTCGTATCAGGACGGTAACCTACAGATATACCGTGTCGTTTAAGGTGCGGTGAATCACCGAGCCAAACTAGTATTAGTATTGTCTTAAAGTGTTGATACCTATATGTGTTTAGATTTGACAAGTTTGCAGACATGACGCGGGTCAAGCACTTGCCTTATTCCTAAAGGTGTACTGGACCAATTGTGAGTACCGATAGCTTTCCGTCTTTTAAATATTTTAAATGTTTTTGGAGTACATATGAACTGTTTGACTGCTTATTCTCTATTACTATATTGGTTATGTGTTTGCTAGCTGGGTGGGTCATATGTTGGGTAGTAAGCTTTCAAGAGTAGGCTACTCTGCTCATTAGTGATTGCGTATGCCATGAGGTGTATAGTTTGAACCTAACAGCTGGGTAGGGAGGAATTGCGGCCTCACATCCATAAGAGGTTTTGATATTAATTTATCAGACAGGAGTGTGCGTTGTATGCTAGAACATGAAGGTGTACAGGGGCACGCGCCTGTGTTATGCCGGATTGAGTGTTGACCTGAGGCGACCGCTAGTAGATGCACATAGAGCCGTGGTAATGAGAATGATAAATGTTTGATTATTGATTGTTGGACTCACCAAGAACATTATTGTTATTGGCTTGTTTTAGCTCATGGTGCAGGTAAGTAGCTGATTTGGGAAAGAGTGGTGTACACTAGGAAGGTTAGGCAGTTTGATGCTACTGGGAACGTGATTCCAGGACTAGCGGTTTGGAAAAGATGTAGACTAATGTTTACTACTATTGATCCCTGTGGTTTGGTTTATGTAAGTAAGTATATAAATTCTTTTGGATTCCAGTGTTAAAGCTACCTGGGGCCGTATTTGAACATTATATTACGGGAAGTGCACTTACTGGCAGGGCCTGCGATGGGGGTGTGATAGTTTGTCAGGCTAAATGGGGTCTCACTGTTGCTTGTTTTCTTCATTGTGCGATGAGCCCATAAAATATGGGGGACCTCGTCCACCCACGAAGCGCCTTCGTAGTCCAATCTTATCTTGATCCCCTCCACAATGCTGTAATTTTTTCTTTCGACCTGGCCGTTTCTCTGCGGGTGTGCGACCGAGGTGAAGATTGGTTGAATTTGCAGCTCTGCGCACCAATTTTTGATGGTTTTGTCGGTGAAATGAGTGCCATTATCTGACATGAGGAAGAGAGGAATGCCAAAGCGGCCGATAATGAATTCCCATAAGAATTTCTTAATACCTATTTTGTGAAATAATCCACCGCCACGACTAACAACTTTACCCGTCCCGCGGCCTCTGGAAACGGTCCCACAATGTCAATGGCCCATTTTTGGAAGGGCCAGGTGGAGGTAACGGGTATGAGGTCGTTCTTGGGTCTAGAAATGACTAGCGCGTATTTTTGGCAGCTCATACAGTTCCAAAACTCTTCGACGGTCATCGTATGCATGCATGGCCAATAAAATCAACGCATTTGAGCTTGGCCACGATAGCTTTCTGACCCGCATGTATTCCACAAATGCCTATATGCAATTCTTGGAGCAAGTAACTAGCTTCTACTGTGTCTGCACATCAGAGTACTGGGTCCATATAGACGTGGCGGTATAAGATGTTATTTATCATTTGATAGTGTGCGCATTTACTATGCAATTTATGCGCTTCTAACTGATCGACGATTGTTGGGAAACGTTGCGTGATGCACTTGGACCACTGCTTGCTTTAGTTCTTCAACATGAACATTTTGGAGGGGCTCCGCAAAACAAGAAGCCAGCTTGCTGAGAGCTTCTGCCTTCTTATTTTGGCTTCGCGGAACATGAAGGAACTTCACAGGTCTTGAAGGCTTTTATAAGGGCCTTACAAACAGTTAAGTATTTAGCCATTGTGGAATCCTTGGCGTCATACTTTGCATTTATTTGGTTTGCTACCAAAAGGGAATCCACATGTGCCCATATATGTTGCGCCTTGTGTTTCAAAGCCAACTTGAAGCCCATAATTAGGTCTTCATATTCTGTTTCATTGTTACTAGCATGGAAATTCAACTTAAAGGCGCGAGCATACTCTTTTTGGGTGGGGCTTATCAGGATAACTCTTTCTCCAACACCTTCTGCGCACTAAGCGCCATCAGAATGAAGCTCCCAAAGTTGCTTTTCTGGGGCGACCTTTGGTGATGGGATACACAAATCCTCCAGTGGGGTGTGGGCTTCCGCAGGTATTTAGGAGAGAAAATCGGCAATCACTTGACCTTTTACAGTGGTGTAAGGATTGATAGAGAGATTATAAACTCCTAGCTCAATTTCCCATTTACGGAGGCGCCCGGATAGATCGGGCTTCTTTAAGACATGTTGTAATGCGTAACATGTGAGGATTTCAACATCGTGCGATTGGAAGTACCTCTGCTGCTTATGGGAGGCATGACCAGGGACATGACCAATTTTTCTAGCACTGAGTAGTTAGCTTCCACATCGCTTAGGACTCATCCTAGATAATATATAAGAGTTTGGATATCATCTCTCTCCATAGTTAAAACTGAACTGATTACCCTTTTAGAGGCCGCCAAGTACATTTTTAAAACTTTATCAATGCACGGAGCAGTTAAGGCGGGGAGATTCACTAGATAAACGGGAGGCAACGTTTGGTGTGTTTTGAAAGGAATTTGTTCATGGCGACAAGTCTGCCATTGAGAGCTTGAACTTCCTTTAGAGAAGATGGAGAAGGCATGTTTATTACTGAGGAGACCTTGTCTAGATGGACGCGGAATCCATCCTTGGTGACTATTATCCCTAGGAATTTGCCCTCCTCCATCCCAAAAGAACACTTTCCAGGATTGAGCATGATGTGATTCTTTCATAGCACGAAGAAAGTTTCAACGAGGACAGGCGCTTTTCATCCAGAGTTTTAATCACTAAGTCGTCCACATACACCTCCACATTCTTCCTAATTTGATACTTGAAGACTTTATCCATCATATCTAATAAGTGGCGCCCATGTTTTTTAACCCGGAAAACATCTTGGTATAACAGTAAATACCACTATCGGTATAAAATGCAGTCTTGTCTTCATCTTCCCTGGCCATTTATACTTAATGGTAGCCCTTGTAGGCATCCAAAAAGCATTTAAAGCGAAAACAAAACCAGGGATTCCACCTTCACATCAATTACAGACAACGGATAAGCTTCTTTGGGGCGCGTGCGGTTAAGACTCATGTAATCTACGCATATGCGAAGCGAGCTATCTGCCTTGGGTACTATTACTGGATTAGCAATCCGGGTTTTGACCTGCATGTGACGCATAATGCCTGCAGCTTCCAATTTTTTTACTTCTGATTTGACAAACTGTCAGCGTTTGTCACCCATGTGTCGGCGCTTCAGAATAAAGGGCTTAAAACCTTTGAATGTTTTAAGGTGGTGCTCCGCCACACTACGCGAGACCCCTTTCATATCATTCTGAGTGAAGGCGAATATGTCAAGGTTGTCTTTGAGCTGCTGCTTGAGGTGGTATCTAATTTTTGGAGAGAGCATGGGTCCTAGAGAAACTGTTTGGTCGGGGAAGCGATTGTTTAGAACCCAATTTTCGACTTCATTTGGTGGAGGGGGGAACTGGGAAGGCGTTATCTCTGCAATCATTCTTGGTTTATCAGCCCAGACTTAACTACTCCGCATGGGGTGGGAAGCATTAGGAGGCCATGTGCGGTGGAAAATACGGCAACTAGATTTCCCAGTGTGGGCCTACCAAGAATGGCGTTATGCTTGCTTTTAGCTGGGATTACCAAAAAGGTCACCATGACTATTCTGTCCTACATGTCGTCCCCCATAGTTACAGGAGAATCAATTTGCCCAAGGGGCATGCTGGTCTCACCTGAGAAACTGCTTAGAGGCTCGTACACTGGCTCAAGGTGAGCTTGGTCGGCAGGATCCATGTTGCGGAAACATTCTTCATAAATAATATCTGCGGAGCTACTTGTGTCAACAAGGACTCGGCGCATGCTGTATGTGCCTAGGCTGAAAGTAATAGTGATTGTGCATTCATTGTAATCTCCTACTTACAGGGGAAAGACTACTGGAGCATGCATCCAAGGCTCCGCCCACTGTCCCACCCTCTTCTCTGACCTTCTATCACTATGTACCATGAACATGTCTTTGTATTCTAGGGAGTCATCCTTTTTCTTGTCATCACCCTTTAGCAAATGTGAGAGTTTTCCTTCTTTGACAAAACGAGCGACTTGTTTTTTGAGAGCGAAGCATTCATCGGTATGTGGCCATACCTTTTGTGGTACTCACAGTACTTCTTAGTGTCATGCGTGCTGCTTTCTTTCAAGGGTCTTGGATCTTCCCATTTTAACCCTTCACTGTTGAAGATTGTGGTTGGTGACTTAGATAACTACCAGTTTGCAGGAGAAGTCGCGGACCCGCGTCGCACGAATGCTGAAGCTTCCTTGTGGCGATCATGTTCGTGGTAGGCATCGTATCATCCCGCGCTCACATTATATGGCGTAAATCTGTTCCTCGAATGTCTATCACTTCCGCGCGAGTAACGTCCACCATGAAAATCCTTATTTCCATCAGAAGAGTGGGCCACCTCCTTGCCACGCTCATAGCTGCGTTTAAGAAACTTTTTTTTCCCGAATATATTGTTTTTCAATAGACATCAACTCATCCATTGTATGCGGTTGGCCACAACTAAGGAATTTGCGCACCAGATGCTCTTCACGAACTCCTTGAATAAAACATGCGATCATTAAGTCTTTATGGCTCTGCCTATTTGCAAGCTCTCTATATTGAATCTAGCTATGGAGTTTTCCAAAGTTTCATTGTCTCTTCTGCGAATGTGGAGTATTTCCGCTTTCTCTTTGGTATGGCGCTTCTGCTGTGAGAACTACTAGAAAAATTTGCTTATGAGCTCTTCAAAACACCTGATTTGCCCTACAGGTAGGGAGTCAAACCAGAGACGCGTGGTGCCCACCAAAGTTTGAACGAACATATCACAACACACGGGAATTGACCACCTTAGATTTTCTAATGCATTCGCATTAATAAAGTAGTTGTGGTGGTCATTTGGGTCCAAGAGACCATCCTATTTGCCTACCACTGATAGCATTTTCAGCTTCACGGGAAAGGTTCCCAAAGCTATCAGCGCGATGAATTTCGACTGCCCCTAAGTTAACGTGGGCTTGTATGGTGTAGTGTAATCCACCGTCAGGGGTGGAGGTGGTGGAATGTAACTTTTTGCGGGCCTTGGTGTTAAAAAAAATAGGCGTAAAACTGGGTACTGGTATGATGGGCATTAGAGTTGATGAGACTGCTGGGGTGCTGCCTACCAAACTTAGAGTAACTGAGTCGAAGTTGAGGTGCAAATGCGCGCTCATGCGGAATGAGGCCTGAAGCGCGTATAACTGATCATAATATTGTTGTTGTTTCTCCAACCAGCGCGTAACCTCTGGCGGGGGTTGGCTGAACTCCGCAAAGGACGGCGGAGGTGAGTAAGCAGGAAGTGTTATGTTGCTGACTAAAGCGATCGTGTTAAAGGCAGAAGGCATAGAAACTTGAGTAACAGCGGGTAGTATAGAGAATGTTGATGAGCGATGCGGAGTAAAAGACGCGCGCGCAAGGTTAGTTGAGGGGCTACTATACCCCACTAAGGTACTACGCAACGTGGAGCTTGTTTGGAAAGGGCCAAAACTGAAACCCGTGTCAAAGGATTACTGCAAAACGGAAAGTTAGGATGATTTTGAGAGAGGAAAACCGCTCCAGCCATGGAGGAAACGGTACCAGCGCCTCTTGATATGATAGTGAAAGCTATGGGTGAGGATGAAACATTAGTGGATCGGGAGGCCTCTGTCGGAAGGGTCAGAGGGGGTTCAAAAAGCTGGTTTGATTCCTGATGATTATTAGGATCCGAAATGGTTGGTGAAAGAGATGGATCAGACATGACTAATCAGAAAAGCAGGGAAACTGTTCTAGCACAACTTTGAAGGATAAGATGGCACCAATGAAGAGAACTAAAGCCTTCCCGAAGAGAGGGATGGTTAAAATGCTCTTAAACTCTTCTGAGAACCCTAATCAGAATGAGCACCTTGAACCACTGGAACTTGAATGGACTGAAACCTCCACACTGAAACGGCGCGTTAAGGCATTACAGGGTGGACAACCGAGGAGCCCCTGTATCGGCCATTCGGCATGAGAATCAGTAACTCGTAGATGAGTGTGTGAGTATAAAGAGAGTGAGTGTATGGAGAGAACAAGGCCCCTCAAATCAGTAACCCATGAGTTGGTATTTATAGACTTACTATTAGGGTTTTCAGGTGCACGGATGATGTCATGCGCGTAGATTGCACGACACGTGGGGGAATAATCAGGTAGTTACTCCTTTATTGTGGAGCATTCTTATTGGCTGAGAGAATCATGTAGAATGTTAATTTTTTAGAGGTGGGTCCACTTTGTGGTGGAGAATTAAATGTGAGGTGGTGGGGACTGATGCTTTGCATCTTATACATGTTTTAAATTACTAAAATCCCGCATTTTAACCGACTTTTGATTAGGTTTTGATGAGATTTTGGTCCTTAATTGTTCATTTGACAGATTTCAGGTAATATGGGATTGTTGTGGTGAATTTGGGAGCAAACGGATGCGGATCGGAAATCGAGAGTGAAAGATAGAACAGTGTGAAGTTTCTGCTACAGTGATAGTCACGGATCGCCACTATCTCCACACATACGATTAGCGGTCTGCGAATAATAAATTCAGAAAACAAGAAAAGCCAAAGTCGCGGACCGCGACCTTGGCCTTATGCAAATTTGGTGGTCCACGAATCTGGGAAATCAGAAGAGGAAAGTGACAGTCACAGACCATCGAGTTTCAAGACTATATTTTGGCGGTCCTCAATCTTTCCAATCGGCTAAAAACCTTCTGATAGTCTGTTTAAGTAAATTTGGAGCTGAGGGTTAGGGGAGAGAACGTTTAAGAGAGAATTGAGAATTAGAATCAAATTGTGGAGCGATCAAAGGCTCAATTGAAGATTCTAGAGTAGAGATTAAAGATTTAGAGGCTTCGGGTTGCATATTCTTCATCTTATTCGGTTTCTTCTTCCTAGTTTTTTATTGTATGATCATGTATTGCTCAGATTTGATAGATTTCATTATTAGATGCATGATGTGTGGCTGATTTCATTCATATCACCTTGTTTAAGTGACTATATACCCAGTTTGACTATTCAACTTGATTATGTGAAATTTTGCTTCATGATTCTATTTTGATTACTTGGATGATTATGTTTGCTTAATTTGCTGCTGTTAATGTCATATCATGTGGGTTAATTGGTAGGGATAGTAGAACTACAACCACTATTGATTTTCCTATTGTTAGCCTTTGTACTTGTTGGGTTTTTAGGTTGATACATGATCCAGAGACCTCCTACATGATGATATGTTATTGATTTGCTGCTGATTTTGTGTGCATCCATATGAGATTGACTTTATTGATTTGTTTCATATGCTAGTTATTAGGTGGACATTGTTTGGTAGGTTAGAGTACTTGTGACCGCAAGTTTTGAACCTGCTTATTTGTGTTTAGTGATTTCTAGGTCCTGGGTAATTAAAATCAAAATCATTGCATGTATTAGGTGCCATTTAGAGAGACCTTTCTAGTGGTTTCCTGATATATATGCGTGGTTTGCTTTTTTTGACCGAAACTGTGAAACCGTTATGCAAATTTCTCATATTTAGCTATTTGTGCTTCACCTAGGATTGCTCGAATGTTTAGGATGTGTCTATAGTCCTCTTCAGTTGGGTTCTTCTCATTAGACGATAGTTTTCATGTTGATAGGTATATCTGGGTGTCTTGTTGGGTTTAGTGGATTCTAGACTGGGTGATATCTCTCTCATTTTGACTCTCTGTTTTTTTGCCTTGTTTGCTACTTGTTTACTACTTGTTTAGTTTACTTCAAACATTCATTCCAAATTCATCGGATAAATATTAGTTATGATACATTATCAGGAGTCTGTACACGCGTCCGTTGATTGATAATCGGTACTTATTGGTAGAGCATAATCCTATGCTACAGAGTGTCTCGTGTATTTTAACTAAGTGAGAGCGTGTTTGTGAGTCTTAGGGTCAACGAACCATGGTCCTAACCAATGGTTCGTTAGCCAACGAACCATTGGTTCTATGATTGCTTTGTTGGACAGAATGCACAACACAATAAATAGATTGAGCTTGTTTAACCTTGAACAGAACTTCTGTCATTGTACCCATTCTCTGTGTGTGTTCTAGAGAGAGAAACCAGAGAGTTTTGCTTGTAATCTTCAAGTGATTAATAAGACAAACTCTTATTTACCTTTCTTGTTCACTAGATTCGATCGATTCTATCAGCAGTAAGATCATTCCATGCACTTACACTTATTGATACTATATTACATACGACGGGTACGCTTGCCCTAGTGTGTGGTTTGGTCACTCAGTTTTTAACTTTTTTTAAACTTGACTTGTTTTTCTTGTTCAAACCCGACAAATCAAGATTTAGCGTCGTTACCAAGGATGCATCAGCTTTCGAGACCTATCAGAGCTAGTAGTTTAGTCACTTTTCTATTTCGCGTGTTTTGTCTGTTTTTATCTGTTTTTAGTATGTTTGCATATTTCTGTGTTTGCTTTCGTGTTAGTTAGTTTTTTAGCTTAGTCTAGTTTCATTATGTCATGTTTCTGTTTTTTCTGTTGCGTTTTCATCTTTTTATGTGCATTCGTCGGAGGAGGAGGAGTCACTTCTCACAATTGTCCGAGCCTGAGAGAGCTTCTCATAGACTTCGACATAAAGAGGCATTACCAGTACCAGTACCGATGGTAGAGGGGCGTACCCTTGTCGACTACGCACGTCCCGACATCGTTGGGACGCAGCCCAGTGTCATACGCACACCTGTGGAAGCTAACAACTTCCAAATCTAGCCTCAAACTATATCATAAACTATGTTCAGTTCGATGGATTACCGAACGATAATCCGATGAGTCATATTTCAAATTTCCTTGAGGTTTGCGATACTTTTAATTTCAATGGAGTCACATCGGATGCGGTAAAGTTGAGACTCTTTCCATTCTCCCTTTATAATGCAGCGAAGGTGTGGCTTCGGTCACTTCCACCTAGGTCCATTACTACTTGGGATGCTCTGACCCAGAGGTTGGTCTCAAAGTATTTCCCTCCGTCAAAAGCCGCAATGTTTCAAAACAAAATCTATTCTTTCGTGCAGAAGGATACACACCTCCTGTTCCATATCCCGCACGTTTGAGACATGATAAAGCCAAGGAGAATTACAACACATTTCTTGCCCTGTTCATACAGCTTCACATCAATCTTCCATTTGTCGAGGCATTAGCACAAAGGCCTAAGTATGCCAAGTTTCTTAAGGATTTGTTGAGTAATAAAAAGAAGCTTGAGGATTCGTTGACAGTTACATTGAATGAGGAGTGTTCAGCAGTTCTCCAGAACAAGTTTCCACAAAATATGAAGGATCTCGGGAGTTTTACAATTCCATGCTTGATTAGTAGCTTGTCTGTCAGCAATTCTCTTGCTGATCTAGGTCTTAGCATCAATTTCATGCACTATTCTGTATTTGCTAGACTAAATCTTAGTGAGCCCACTCCCACGCGCATGAGTATACAGCTTGTTGACCTTTCGGTCAAATATCCGAGGGGTATTATGAAGAACATGTTAGTTAAAGTAGATAAATTTGTGTTCCTTCTCGATTTTTTTTTATCTTGAATATGGATGAGGACGAGCACGTGCCTCCTATCAACGGTACACTTACATTACGCGTCGAGGACGAGATCATGATCTTTGACATTCGTGATTCGATGAGACGTCCTCAGGGTCAGGATGATACACTCTACTTTGTTAACACCATCACTCCACCCGTGAGTGATCAGTTTGAGGATATCTGTGATTCAGGAGTTTCAGATACGTAGCTTTGGGGTGGAATTGACCCACAGATGAGTGTGTATGATGCAGCTGTAGTTGAGGAGTCATGTGCAATAACTAGCACCACAGATTTGAGTCCAGAGGTATTTGAGGTGATGAGAGTATATGGGCCAAATCTAGTCCGTCTATCAAGGATCCGCCCACATTAGAGCTTAAGGAGTTACCATCTCACTTAAAGTATGCGTTTTTGGATACGGATTCGCGACTTCCTGTTATCATTGCATTGGATCTGAAGAATGATGAGAAACATAGATTGTTGGATGTCTTGAGAGAGCACAAATAGACTATTGCGTGGAAGATTATGGATATTAAGGGGATTAGCCCTTCTTTCTGCACGCATAAGATCTTGATGGAGTATGAGTTTAAGCCTGTTGTGCAGCGCCAGAGGCGACTAAACCCAAACATGCATGATGTGGTGAAGAAACAGGTTCTTAAGCTTTTGGATGCCGGTTTGATACATCCTATCTCCGATTCACTGTGGGTCAGTCCAGTTCAGGTTGTGCCCAAGAAGGGGGGCATGACAGTCATGGCGAATGAGAAGAATGAGATGATACCTACGCGCATAGTTACGAGGTGGAGAATTTGCAGTGATTATCGCTGTTGGTACCAGATTTCAGGAGATCTTGAGCAGCTCGCAAGCACATCGCTGTAAGGATCCTGAATTATATTTTTTCACTAACGATTGTTTTTCCCCTTTTGTTTGTTATTCACAGGTTAACTCCAACATGAATCACGTGTCCTAAAGACTCAGTCAGCTAACAGAAACGTGGACTAAGTGGACTCCAAACATCTATGAGGAAACGTGGAGTTAGTTGCTAGTTTTTAGGAGATTAGTTTTCTTGCAATCTTATATATATACGTCGAGCTATAGGCACACACACACGACTTATGTTTTGGCAATCCTCTGTAACACTTAGAATACAAGCTCACAATCATTGTACTCGAACATTTTCTGATTATATAAAAGTTTGAGGAAGCAGGCACTTTAAGCCGGCTCCCGAGGTTTTTTGCTAGGCTCCTTAAGGATACTCAAGGAATCCCTGGATTTTTACCTCGTTATATCCTCATGTCAATCTCCAAAATTTCATTTTCATCTCTTTTTACATCAAACACTCTACCTCACTTACAAAGTTTGATCAACTAATTGCTTAGGCAATTTTTGGCCAAAACAATCGCAAACTCAACGATGCTACGAGGAAAGATCATTTCCCACTCCCATTCATTGATCAGATGTTGGACGTTTAGCCGGTCATAGTTATTATTATTTCCTTGACGGCTTCTTAGGTTATTTCCAGATCCCCATCACACCGGAGGACCGTTTGGATTATATAACGCTCCAACGACATTCCAGCGATGTATGGTTGCGATTTTTCATGATATGATCGAGGACACCATGGAGGTTTTCATCGATGATTTTTCTATTTTTGGGAGTACCTTCGATCAGTGTTTGACGAGCATAGCGCGGATGCTAGCTCAATGTGAGGAGATGAATGTGGTGCTTAATTAGGATAAGTGCCATTTTATGGTTCGAGAGTGCATTGTGCTTGGGCACAAGATTTCACATGCGGGTCTTGTTGATTGAGCCAAAGTTTATACTATCTCCATACTTCCATCTGCCACTTCTGTTAGAGCGATTAGGAGTTTTTTAGGCCATGCGGGACTCTAACGCTGATTCATACATGATTTTTTGAAAATTGCTCGGCCGCTGACACAAATCCTGGAAAAGGATGCTCCGTTTGTGGTTAATGATGAGTGCATGCATGCATTCAATGTGTTAAAGGAGAGGTTAGTGAATGCCCTGATTATGGTTGCTCCGTATTAGACGTAACCGTTTGAGCTGATGTGTGATGCGAGCAATTTCACAGTTGGGGTAGTCTTTGGAAAAAGGAGGGATAAACACTTTCAGCCGATTTACTATGCGAGTCAAACTCTTAATGATGCACAGGAAAACTACACTACCACTGAGAAAGAGTTGCTCGCTGTTGTGTTTGCCTTAGATAAATTTTGATCATATCTTGTGTAGTCCAAGACTATTGTGTATACGTATCATTTGGCTATTATGTATCTGTTAAGCAAACAAGATGCTAAGCCGAGACTCGTTCGATGGATCCTACTGTTATAGGAATTTAATATTGAGATCCGTGAGAATTAAGGGAGCCGAGAATGTGGCGACCGATTACCTCTCGTGTTTGGATAACACGGATGATAAGAAACTCGAGGGGATGCCCATAATTGACCATTTCCCCCATGAGTTGTTACTCGATTATGTACGCATGAGAGATGACGATGAGAGTCCATGGTTTACAGATTTCGCGAACTACTTGTCAAGTGGGATCATGAAGAGAGGGTACGGGTTTCAGCAGAAGAAGTTCTTTTCTAGACTAGAAACATTACATTTGGGAGGATCCTTATCTTTATAGGATCGGTGTTGATTCTGTTATTAGGAGATGCGTGCATGGGCATGAGGCATGCCTGATTTTGAGACATTGTCACAAGGGTCTGACCAGGGGACATTACGCTGTTGTTTTCGTCAAAAATCACCGAGATGATTAAGTGATTCAAACTTTGTAAGTGAGGTAGTGTGCTTTATGATGAAGATGACTGTATATCAAAGTATGGATATCGGCACAACGATATAATGAGTGAAAATCTAGAATCTTTCAAGTTTCCTCTAGGAATCCTGGCAAAAAACCTCGGGAGCCGGCCTGAAGAGCCTGCTGCCTAACACTTTTATTGGTAATAAACTTAAAATTACAAGAGTCTTGGAGGTGTGATCGATCAAACTAAGTGTTACAGCGATTGTATACTATTAGAGCTAAAGTGTGAGTGAATTGTGTGTCCCTATGTCGATCATCACCTCTGATATATAACGATTACAATGATAACAAACTCTCCGAGATTCCCGAGATCTCATCCTCTAACTAATTTGACCGTTAAACCATAATGTATCCACTTGGTCCACGTCTCTCAACAGCTAGAGTGATTCTTCAGGAGGTAGTTAGTCGTCCAACGTTACCTACAACCAATTAAACACGAGGCTGAATAGGGATTAGAGAATAAATAACAAATCAGGATACCTGAGCCGGTAGGATTCCCAAGTTATTTCAGGATTCCTGAACTGTCTGAGCTTCCTGGTGAGCATCTTGAAAATCAACCCCTAACAATTGCCCCTTGAATTTCGATGGTTGTGGATAGGATCGACAGCTGCCGAAATTCAAACTTTCACTTTCATGGCGTCAAGACGGTAAATTCAGTTGAGAAAGGACGTTTTTACGGCTTCCCATCCGATGTGATAGCCATCCATCATTACCTTCTTTAAATATGAGCATATTAACCCCATTTACCTTTACCTTCTTCGGGAACCCTTAGAGATTCTCCGCAACGCATGTCAGTTTCTCCTTCTTCATCCTCTGTTTTCATCTTTGTTTTTGGCCATGGACAAGAAAACCACTCGGTTGACCTCGTTTTCCACCATGCCCAACATCGAAGATTTCATCGATCAGGGGATTCTGGTAAATTCTGAGGAGGAAACTTGCTCCTTTACTGACCAAATCATTCAATCTCTCAGAGATTCCTGTCTATTTCCTTCCTCTGCAATTGTTCGTAAGTATGACGCACGTCTTAAAGCTAATTTCGTTTCCAAAACCTGGGTATGTTTTATGTTCTACCCGTTTTCTCTTGGTATGTCATACCCTTTTCCTGATATTGTGAACGATTTCTTTGAAATTACCGGCCTCTCATATTCCCAGACCATGCCTATGGTTTGGCGAATCTTGTTTTCTCTCGGTAGCTTGAACCATTCCAGGAATCTCGACATGGGGATCCCTGAAGTCTGCTCTACCTACCAGCTGAGAACCTATGGGAGCAATCGGCTCGTTCTTCAAGCTCATTCTTCCAACTCTCAATTGATACCTCGATCTTCTCATAATAACCATGATTGGAAAAAGAAATTCTTTTTTGTGAAGCGCAGGTCGATTCCCGGGGGTGTCGGGTTATCGATGAAATGGGTTGGAAAGGGTAGCATGTCGTCTTTTATTTTTTAGAGTCTTCGCCATTGAAGCAGCAGCCAGTGAGCAGAGCTTCTCAGTAGATCACCACACTCCAGAGATGTCAGGTAAATATTTCCGGATACCGATTTTTGCACTTTACTTAAGAATCCCATATAATTTCTTGTTGTTTGCCGTTCCCAAATCCGGCTCCTCATTTTCCCTCAAGGACTTAGACTCCATGCTCACAGTGAAGAAGGAGAAGTCAGAACCTCTCGCCGTCTCCAAGCCGCCTGCCAACCGGGCCAAATTCTCCCCCTCTAAGAAAAGGAAGAGCACTGAAGCTGTGGTGGATTTGGACAATTTTGATGGCTTGGCTCCCGCTGAGGTGGGCAACAAGCTGCCCTCCATGCAAACCATGATGAACCTGGTAAGAAGCTTAAATATTTTATAAGTTTCATACATGTCGTTGTTGCTACTTAGGATTACTGTCTTTCTGTGCAGGGCATTGAGAAGCTTAGCACTTATGCCATAGAGATGGAGCAAAAGCTTGCTGAGGCTGAGGACAAGATCAAGGCCCAAGATGAGATCGCCTAGGGCAAGACTCGCTACTATGAGCAGAAGCTCATAGAGCAGCGTTGAGCCTTTGATGTTGAGAAGGTCACTGATGCCGAAGTCACTAGGGTTTCAGCCGCCCAAAGTGTCTTGGAGAGCAGGTTAAAAAATGGCGAGGGAAGCTGAAAAGGTTGGTGTGAATATTCCTGGCTGGGATGCTAAGGCTTGGAGGGCATTCTGGAGTCCTTGGGAGGAGGTGATGGCGAAGGGGTTGAAACTGGGAAGGATGGGAACAAAGGTTGCTCCTCCAAAATGATTTCGGATGCTCAAGAGGCGATGGCAGTGGCGTATGTTGTGACGGTCGACGAGGGTGAGAAGCTTGGTGAAGAGGTGAAGGTGACGGGCGATGAAGATAAAGCAACGGTCTGAGCCCAGTTTTTTAGTTTGAATGGTGATGTTGATGTAAAAACAATTTTCTTTTATAGTTTTCTGTTCCAAATAATGTTTGGATAATAAATAACAAACAATGGTAGGGATCCGGGTGGAGGGATCTTGTGGTTTACAATCCGAAGCTAGATTCCTAAAATGAACAATGACCTCTAAGCTTCCCAGGTGGAGGGATCCTGAAGTTTTCAGGATGAAACTTGGGGAGCTCAACCTTAACCCCTTTTGTTAATAATATTATGGCATGGCTTTTGATTATCATGGTGTATTTTGATTTCCAATTCCGTTTATGAAAATTATTCCAAGTATTTAAGTTGTAGAAACCTTATAGGTGTAACTATAAATTGCAAAATAATTTGGAACATTTAGAAGTTGTAACGAAATAAGACGAGAAAGGCATAAGGTCATAGGTTATAACCCAATAAGGTATAATTTGAAAATACTAAGTACCTGACCAATAGGTTTTACCTTATGAAATTTTTCAAGTTAATTCACTACCTTTTCCCCACATTCTTATGGAATCCCAGTTGGGATCCTTACAAGAATCTCTTTTGGTATCCTGGCAAGTAACCTAGGCATATTACCTGTAGGATTCCTAAACTTAAAATAAGTTAGGAAGCATAGATTAACTGGGGATAAACCCGGAATACTTGGGACTAAGCCAATTCTGGGGACAAGCCCTTAAATCTTGGGACAAAGCCAACTTGAGTGACATGTAAATGCCAAAACCTTTGTTAACACGTAAGTGTTAAAAACCTTGAGAATCCTCCTAGCGGCCTATAGTGACAAGATTGTCAGCCACCGCTTAGGATGGACAGGTCCGGCCACCTTGAGCATACTAGTGGACAACGTGTGCTCCTGGAGAGGGTCGTGCGCTACTGGCGATTACCCAAACGTAGGATAGGAGATAACCTTTCAAACCTTACAAGGTATGCAGGATACCTTAAGTGAAGGGGAGGTGGCCAACCTCTAACTGGGGATATACCCAAAGAACTTAATCAGGATCCTCAGAATCTACAAAACACTCATCACTTGGTGATGGGTGGGTGTCAACTTAATTAACACCACTCCGATGCTTAAATCAGTATCGTATTATAGAAATAATAAAAATAAACTAAGATTGGAATAGTGGACATACTCGTTAATGTTAAGGCAATGAGGACCCTTGGGAATTCCAGCAGGATTCTCACATGAAATAAGCCTTAAGATGAATAGCATTCCAAACCCTTAGCAAAGGTTCTCCTTCCATGTTCACTAAACGATATGCTCCTTTTCCTTCTTCAGAATCTGTTAAGTATGGGCATTCCCATTTGGGTGCCAACTTCCCATCGGCAGGGTTTGTTGTGTTTTGGAATGCCTTTATGAGCACCATATCTCCCACTTGGAATCTTCTGAGCCTTGTATTCTTGTTGTAAGATTTGGCCACTCTTTGCTGGTAGGACGCCATCCGAATTCTGGCCAAGTCTCTAAGCTCGTCAACTATTTCGAGATCCTGAAGCAGATTCTGATTGTTGGTTTCAGGATCCTGGCAGTTGATCCTTGCTGTAGGTATCACCATCTCTGTAGGTGTAAGGATCAATTTAACCCTCACGTGATATCAATGCTTATTAATCTCGTGCGGAATCCGAGATTAACAAGTGATTCAAGTAGAAATCGAAAGGAATATAGCATACACAAGAAAATACTTAAAGAAACACAAACCGATTTGCAACGCTTGATGAAGATCCGATTACTACACTTGAGAGTTACGAATTCACAAAGTGAATTCGGTACACAATTGAATCCGCCAACCACACTTGCAAAACCCTAGTCAACCAACAACCTAAAACACCTAGATTAGATAACCTTATATAGGAAAGCTTAACTTGTTAACCAAACAAAAAGATTTCGGCCCACATGGCCTATAATCGACCGGACTCAAGCCCACTACTAACCCAAGAACTAATTAACCCAATTACAATCATAACTAGCCCAAAAAGATTTCTAATGCAAAAGCCTCAAACAATTATGGTCTCTACAATCTTCCCCTAGGCTTTAGCATTAGACAACAGTCTTCACATTCTGAACTTCTTTGATAACTGCACCGTTGCTGGATCATACCATAACTCTTTAGCCACGATCTCTGCAATAGCTCTCGTGTAGCATTTAGCATATTCTTCAGTTTCCGTGTTGCTTTCAATCTGATGCTTGGCCAGAACTAGTATATCCTTCTTATGGAATCTCATCAGATCATGAACCTCCATAACATTTATTGTCTCTGATTCACAGAGAATCTTTGCTTCACCAGAGTAGTCACTGTATGCCCAAGTCTGAAAGTCATGTAGACAACCCTCTGGATGATGCATTGGCAGAGGTATTGTCTTTTTCTTCTCTGTTGGAGGGTACAACACATTAGTGAACTGCTTCTTAGAACCACTACCTTTCTTCCCATCCCACTTGAACACACCTCTGTATTTTTTAACATATGACTTCTTGTGGGGAAAGTCTTCAAACCTTTTGAATTTGCTAAGCACTGCATTCTCCAATTTTCTGTAGAAGTACTTAGCCTTATCATTCTGTGATGGGTTTGTAAACAGGGCCTTAAACAACATTATCAGATCCACATTTGTCCAAGAATAAAACTGGGTCCAGCTTTTGTAATACTCCAGAGGATACTGACCCTTTCTTCTGACCACAAACATGTTCTTCTCAGCATCAAACATCCAGGATTTGATTTCTTTAGTAATCCCCCTTTTGTCATGATAATGATCTCCCAGCTGAATCAAATACCTTTCAAGAGGATAAGCATATGTCTAAGCCTCCCAACCACTATCAAATTCTGAAGCAGGCACAGTCATGTATTCTCTGTCTCTTGTGTCTTTATCAGTGACTTCAGGTAATACTGGGCCAGAAGTATCAGGAATGTCTGACTCAAAGTCAAATACAGGTGATTGAGATGAACTACTGGCACCTGGATTTCCTTCCTTGTTTCCTGGATCTCCTTTGTCATCTTTCTTTGAGTCACTTGTACCAGCCGAAGTAAGCTGTTTTATCATTCTATGCAATTCTTTAATCTGACTTGAGAACTGTCTGTTGACCTTCTTCTAATTCTCCAGTTCTGTAGCATGAATCTTCTGTATGTCAACAAGATCTCCAATCATCTCACTTTGGGCAGTGGTTTGGGCTTTTAACTGTGCAATTTCATTTCTGAGTTCCTTTTCCAATCTGAACTCGGGTGTCTCCAACGCTTTTCCTTTTTCTTGGGCGGTGGATTGTGAAGATGATTGACCTGCACCGGTACTGGTTACTGGTGGTGCACGAGGATCTAATCTTTTTCTTCTAGGGTCATGTGGAGTTTCTGCGGTGTGTTGTGTAGTAATCTCTACTTCATCAGTCTGCTCTGTAGTAGTAGAAGTACCAAGGGGAGGCTCCTCAGTAGCTTTCCGCTTTCTTATCAACGGCGTCTCAGAAATCTCAGTCTCAACATCTTCAATATTGATGTCATCAAGGTATGTATCATAATTGATACACTCTTCACCTTCAAAGTTCAATGCACCAATCTGCACGTCCTCGAGATCAAAATCTTCCCAATCTGAACTATCTGTCAGTTCAGTAACAGGCTTCTTAGAGGCAGGTACATTATGTTCTTCATCAATAACTGCATTTCTTTCTGCAGGAACCTCCTCTCTTGTTATCTCAGCAAACTCACCAAACTTGTTCCCAAACGGTACCTTGTTAGTCAGTTTCTTTTTCGGATTAATCATCAGGAAAACCTCAATCCCCATAGGCTTAGTATCATGAGTGTCATTGGTCTTCCTCAAGGCTGGATATCTTGAATCCAGAGCTAGCTGGATGAACCTTGGAACGGCTGCAAACTTTTTATCCCTGGTCACTACTGCCTTCACATTATCAAAAATCAACCTTGACCAGTTGAAACGAACCCCTCTAACAAGTGACACCATAGCATGGGTGTGCACTTGGTTCAATTGATCTGTTGAGCTCTTCTTTGCAATCACACATTTCTGCAAGTAATGGGCTAGCATTCTCCAGTATGGTGGAAGGAGAGCCTTCATAGTAGGAGGAGAAACTGTGTGATAACCCATTTCTTTCAGGCATTGAGACACCATTTCTTTATCAAGAGCAATAGGATCAGCAGCAACATCTTTAAGCCTGAGAGCTTGTCTGAAATTTTCTTCTGATAAGACCACTGCTGTTGATTGTATCTTAGCGATTATCTGCTTTCCATCATCAGACACGAACGCCGTCTTCCAAAACTCCTGTTGCATACGCTTGCAGATAACAGGGTTTGCTGTAAGTGCAAAGTGTAAACAGCACTTCTTCAGTCCCTTAATCATTGACTCATACTTCTCCCGGTATTCTGCAGGTGGATCCAGCAAATATGCTACTGTGTTGTGATCTTTGATAAATTCTAGATCCCTGCACTCACAAACATAGATAAACACCCAAAATAGACACAAATTCATTAGTCACAAAGATTTTCTCAACAAACGGGCAGCATAATGGCTTAAAATGAATGAAGCTAATTGAAACACATCATCAGGTACCTTTCCGATCGAAAACTAGGTTCCCGATCGAAAAGCATCCATCTGATCGAAAGCTACTTGGTTACCGAGAATCCTAATCGAAAAGCATAAGCTCTCGATCGAAAAGTGCTAGATGATCGAGAAGCCAGACTCCCAATCGAAAAGCCTAAGCTCCTGATCGAGAAGCCCATCCTCCTGATCGAGAAGCCCATCCTCCTGATCGAAAAGTGTAGTTTTCGATCAAGAGGCTCCCGGCTATCGGTAAACGGTGATCGAGAAGTACCCAGGGGCCGATCGAAAAGCTTCTCAGCCTGATCGAGAAGCCCCTGGTCGATCGAAAAGTCATGTCTTCTCCATTTAGCACCTGCAACTCAGTTAAAACTTGCATACATGTGTGTTTTAATCATGATTTCAATCAAACAATGCACCCAAACCATGATCCCTTCCATTTCGACCGAGAAATCACAAGAAAAATTTAAAAAAAAAAACCTACTCAATCCGATCTTTTGGGGGTTGAGCTGCTCTCTTCAATCGGGGTGCCATGGAGTGAAATCGACAGTGGGGACGTGATCAAGGGGTGATTCCGACCAAGGGGGGTGGCTTCAGATGATGGCGACGGTGGCGGAGGCAGTGGTTTGAGGAGTGGCAGCAGCGGTGGTGAGGTGGGAGATTGGGAGTGGTCCGGTGATGATTTTTTGCGGGAATAGTGGTGGTGCGGTCGCAAGGCAGAGGCGAGAGTGATGGTGGCTCGCGATGGTGGTGGCAGTCGGTGGTGGGTGATCGTAGGTGGTGGGTTACGGAGGTTAGGGTTAGGGAGTGGAAGAGAGAGAGATGAGATGAAATGGGAAAGGGGAAGGGCCGGCTCCCTTTTTCTTTGATTCAAAGATTTAAAAAATTACATCTTTACCCCCTCAAGTTTGATAGATGTCCCAAAACACACAAACTTTAACACAAACCAATTTTCTCTTAAACAGGCTTAATTTTTTTTATATCAAAACACCCAATTCGACAACCTTAAAACCCATAAATTACAGAAAGCTTCCCCTGAACTCAAGCCCGAGAGTTTCATTATATGGCAACTTTCTTAAAAAAATAATACACACCACACAAAAATCAGAAATTAAGATAAAATAACAAAACAGAATAAAAAAAAACTTAACTGACTGAGTTTCGATTGAAGAGGCATTATAAGGGATCATACCAGATAGTCTGTGACTGAGGAACCCTTTTCAGCTTCAGTTACTTCACGTGTTCAGGCGATTGCCGGTATTATTGGTCCATCTTTAAACTCATGCTGCTTTCGCTTACTCAGGCAGTTTCATCACTTTAATTTATATTTTTTTCAGGTTTATTAAATATGAAAATCTGTCCAGGTCACACACATAAGTCCTAGGTATAGTTTGTACATTCTATCAAGTACATCTGGCTTCCATACAACATTTTTCACGACACCTTTCCTTAAGCCCAATATCATGCTCCAGACTGGATTGAGAAAAGAAAGAATAGATCACGGAGGTTTTGTTGGATAATATACAAAGTCAACTGAATTTTTGAAACATTTTTAATAATGCTCTCATCAGTGACAAAGGCTGAGGGTTTTGGACGCTTGAGGGTCTCTTTTGATTGTGCACATTGGCATCTTTTAGGTTTAACATATATATACAATGTGATCTAAGACGTACGTGGATCAGGGAGGTTCCAGGTCTCCGCTTTCGCAGAACAGAGGAGTCCTAACTCACGTACAACATTCCCAGGTCATTGCTTATGCAAAGCAGAGGGAATGGGATTTTTGAGCATGACATCAAAACTCAGAACTGGGCGTGTGTCTCAGGATTCTTGATGCATAGTCAAATAGAAATTGTACTAACCTAAGCGTGTGCTCCCTTTCAAGCATCATATGTTATCTTCAAGTGTTGTGATAAAAACATACCTTTTGATTGATTGTCAGCAGAGCCTACCAAGCATATCGACCATGAATCACTGCTTTTCACTTCCACCTTACACGTGTCAGTCAGCAAACACCTGGAAATTTATATCACTTCCCAGCCTGGTCAACCAAAACCAGAAAAAAAAATTAAAAGCACACACTTTAGAGAAAATGTAAATCTTATATCTTCTCCTTGCTTTTAGATTTTTTTTAATTACAAAAAAACACTAATTTTGTTGTTTTTAATTTTTTCAATTTTTGTTTTTTTAATAATAAATGAAACATAAAAACAGTTGCCAGACTACTCATCAAAGGCTATCATCCGGAGGCCTTTGAGACACATTTCAAAATTGGCACTTGGAAGGGGTTTTGTGAACATATCTACCACATTGTCATCCGATGCCACCCGTTCTAAATGAATGAGCCTGCGGTCATAGTAATCCCGAATGAAGTGCGGTTTAATATCTATGTGTTTGGTCTTGGAGTGCTGCACAGGATTTTTCACAATTTGCAATGCAGCATTGTTATCACAAAACTTGGAGTATCGAAAAAATTCAAACCGTAATCTCCCAGCTGATGCTGCAACCATACCACCTATGAACAACAAGCAGATGCAGCCACATATTCTGCTTCGGCTGTCGAGTGGGACACCGTGTGCTGCTTCTTGCTCTGCCAGGATACCAACCTGTCACCTAAAAATTGAGCTCCAGCAGATGTGGATATCCTGTCAAGCTCATTACCGCCATAATCGCTGTCAGAAAAAGCATACAGATTAAATCCTGACTCTTTAGGGTACCAGAGGCCTAGTCGAGGCCGACCCTTCAAATATTTAAAAATACGTTTAACAGCAGAGAGATGAGAGAGTTTAGGATTAGCCTGATAGCGTGCACATTGGCACACAGCTAGCATGATGTCTGGACGGCTGGCGGTTAAGTACATCAAAGACCCAATCATAGACCGGTACATGTGTTCGCTCACCGGTTGACCGTCTGGATCCCTGGTAATTGCTGGTCTGGCCGCCATAGGTGTGGAGATAGGCTTTGCATCCATCATTTTGTATTTCTCCAAAATTTCTGTGACACATTTGGCCTGATGAATAAGTATCCCATTGTCACTTTGCTTTACTTGTAAGGCGAGGAAAAACTCCATCTCGCCCATCTGACTCATCTCAAACTTTGTGCGCATTACCTTATCAAACTCTTTGCACAAGTCTTCATTGGTTGAACCGAAGATAATGTCATCAACATATACTTGCACCATGATTATGTCATTCCCAACCTCCTTCCTGAAAAGTGTCTGATCCACTATGCCTCTTGTGTATCCGTGTGCTATAAGATGATCAGTCAGAGTCTTGTACCAAGACCGAGGGGTCTGGTGTAAGCCATAAAAGGCCTTGTCTAGCTTGAACACATGATACGGGTGTTCCTCATCAATGAAACCAGGAGGTTGAATGACATATACCTCTTCATCCATTTCGGCATATAAAAAGGTTGTTTTCACGTCCAACTGATAGACCGTGAAATTCATGTAGGATGCATAGGCTAAGAAAACTCTTATCGCCTCTAAACGGGCAACTGGTGCATATACTTCATCATAGTCCACTCCTTGAATCTGTTTGTGGCCTTGAACCACCAACCTGGCCTTGTTTCTGACAATGATGCCGTTGTCATCCTTTTTTTCTTGTAAAGCCACCGAGTAGTGATGACCTTTTTGTCAGCAGGCCGTTCTACTAACCTCTAAACTTGAAGCCGTGAAAATTGGTTTAGTTCTTCATGCATAGCCTCTACCCAACTAGGGTCTGTCAAGGCCATAGTGATGTTGGGGGGCTCAATTTGTGAAATGAAACAGGAGTACATACAATGATTGACGTCCCTTGATTGGCTTCTTGTTACCACCCCGGATGCTAACGGACCAATGATGTTTTCCAAGGGGTGGTGTTTATGAATTCTAGTTTCTGCAACAGCTTGAACTAAGATTTCAGGAGGTAAATTTGATTGATCGGGCTCATCATGTGTTTCAACCTCACCTTCTGTATCGGCTCCCTGTGTTTCAGGAGTGTCGGACCCGGGGTTGACATCTGCTTCATGAACATCTACAGGATCTGCAGACTCCTGTACTGGTGTGGTTTCAATTCCAGAGGCAACAACTGGAGCCTTGGCAACGGAGTATGGTAAGGACGGTCCTGAAACTGGATCTTCAAATAATTCTTCAGCGATGACAGGTTCCAAACTAAACGGACGGAAGAATTGGTTATAGTCAAAAGCATGAGGAGGACCCACTCCACCATCTGATGGATTTTCTTCTAGCCAATCCACATTGGTGGATTCCATCACAATCCCGGTAGTTTTGTTGAATACCCTGTAAGCAGAGCTGGCAGAGTAACCTACAAAATAACATTCATCATATTTAGCCGCAAATTTAGGCACATCAGTGTTTACTAAAATGGTGCAGAGGCACCCAAAAGCCCGAAGGTGGCCAATTCTAGGCTTATCATGGTAGATCAGTTCATATGGGGTTTTCTGCTGCCGCTTATTGATGAGCACCCGATTCTGGACATAACACGCAGTGTTAACTGCTTCTGCCCAAAACATAGTCGGTAGCTTTGAGTCACACAGCATAGTACGAGCTGCTTCAATCAGGGTCCTGTTGCGACGTTCTGCAACGCCATTCTGCTGAGGGGTGTAAGGGGCACTGTATTGATGTTCAATTCCCTGATCAGCACAGAAATTATCAATACTTTGATTTTTAAACTCAGTCCCATTATCACTCCTGATGGCCTTCACTTTCTGCTTCAATTTGTTTTCAATGAGCTTGATGAAAGCAATTAGTATACCTGCAACATCACTTTTCTTTGACAAGAAAAACACCCAAGTGAAACGGGAAAAATCGTCAGTAATAACTAAACAAAATGCACATCGGTTAAGACTTAACATACTGACTGGACCAAATAGGTCCATGTGAAGCAGCTCCAGTGCGGATGAAATTTTGCTGAACACCTTTGGTTTGTGTGGTCGTTTGTGCTGCTTCCCTTTAGCACAAGCCACACATTTCTCCTTGAGCACTCTCTGGCATAGTGACCATATTCATTACAGTTAAAGCATCTCAAGTTGGCTTTGTTGAAAGATAGCTTTACCCCTTTGCCATCATTTCAAGTTTTGCTCCCAGTTCTTGCCATATACTGCTTGGCTCGTAGAGCAGACATTCCCATTTGATAAGATATGTCCATCTTTTTAAGGTCATATGGGTTCACCTGATTCACATCCTCATGGGACAGGTCATTTGGAAGTAAAGTACCTGCAACCAAAGCTTGATAACAACTCATTATTCCTACTCCCAAGGCAAAACTAGAATCTTTAGCTAAGGTGTTAACATCCAATGTAACCAAATTAGAGCCATTTGAGGAACTGGATCCACTAGCAGTTTGAGAAATAAAGGCTAGTGGGCTTGATGTCAGATCAACCGTTTGAGTTGCTGGAACACTGGGCTGCGATGTAAAGGCTTGATTCACTTGTTTGGCGGCTGCTCTAATTCCCTGTTTTCTTGCCCTCTTGAGTTTCTTTTCTTCATAAGCTCGAACTGTAGACATGAGAGAGCTAAGGGTTGCTTTGTTCAAGTCCAGGACTCGTTCCATTACCTCCACTATGCTATCCAGTTGGGGGGTAAAGAGCTAATCAGCTTCTTGTTGACTTCCTTTTGAGTGTATGTCACATCAGCTTCTTTCATTGCAGTGACGATCTTGATGAACCTTTGCAATTGAGTTTCTATATTCTCACCATGTACGTAGTTGAAGTCATTGAATTGCTCTCTAAGGTTCTCTTTCCTTGACTCCCTCATATCTGAGTTTCCTTCATATGCATCAACTAGAGCATCCCACAAAGTTTTAGCAGACTTGTATTCCTTGAAGGCTTCGGCAACCTCAAGTGAGAGTGCCATAGTTAATGCAGCAAGAGCCTTCCTGTCCTTTTCCACCTTGTCCCAATTAGTGTCTGACCATTCATGCTTCTCTTTGATCACATCAGGTTGTCCAGTTGTTTGAGTCTTCGGAACATAATCTCCGGCTTCAATAGATCTCATAATCTTGGGATCATTGTAGTTAGCATAATTGACGAACCTGTACTTCCAGCTCATGAAGTCCTTTCCTGAGGTCAATCTTGGTGGTCTTGTTGCGGTACCGATTTGGGCATCCATTTCTAGAGTAGCCGAAGAAAGATTAGCCATATCAAATGCCATTGAAAGGGTTTTCGGTTGGGTCGAAAAATACTTTCCGATTGCACAAGGTTTGGATCGAAAAGTGGTTTCCGATCACGCAGGGTTGGATCAAAAAGGGTTTCTGATCAAGTAGGGATGAATCGAAAAGTGTTTCCGATCGCAAAGGGTGGATCGAAAAGTCTCGAAAGGGACTTTCCGATTGCGATGTGGCGGTGATCAAAAAGTCACTGGGTACCTTTTCGATTGAGACTTCTGATCAAAAAGTCGCAAGATTGGACTTCTCGATTGTAAACAGCCAATCGAAAAGTCTGAAAGTGGTACTTTTCGACTGAGGCAAGACTGATCGAAAAGACACTAAGGGTCTTTCTCGATCAACGAAGAGCAGCAGATGAGGGTTTTCGATCAAAATGTCTGATCGAAAAGTCTTGAGGTGGATCGAAAAGTCTTGAACGAGCAAGCACAGGGTCTTAAAAGCGTCTGTTTTTTATTCACAACCTGCAAAAAGACTTCCGACTTGTGCTAACTGCTGTGAAACACAAAAACACTCAAACTGTTAGAGTGTTAGTTACCAAAACTCGAATCTGATATCGCGAGAGCCGTGAAACTTGCGTTTCTTGGCTCTGATACCAAGTGTAAGGATCAATTTACCCCTCACGCGATATCAATGCTTATTAATCTCGTGCGGAATCCGAGATTAACAAGTGATTCAAGTAGAAATCGAAAGGAATATAGCAAACACAAGAAAATAATTAAAGAAACACAAACCGATTTGCAACGCTTGATGAAGATCCGATTACTACACTTGAGAGTTACGAATTCACAAAGTAAATTCGGTACACAATTGAATCCGCCAACCACACTTGCAAAACCCTAGTCAACCAACAACCTAAAACACCTAGATTAGCTAACCTTATATAGGAAAGATTAACTTGTTAACCAAACAAAAAGATTTCGGCCCACATGGCCTATAATCGACCGGACTCAAGCCCACTACTAACCCGAGAACTAATTAACCCAATTACAATCATAACTAGCCCAAAAAGATTTCTAATGCAAAAGCCTCAAACAATTATGGTCTCTACAGTAGGGATCACGACCTCATTTCCAAATACTAAGGAGAATGGAGTTTGACCTGTTGCATTCTTAGGTGTCGTTCTACTTGCCTATAGTACAAATGGCAGCTCCTCATCCCACTTGCCTTTCTTGGAACCCAACTTCTTCTTGAGGTTGTTGATGATGATCTTGTTGCTGGATTCCGCTTGACCATTGGCCTGAGGGTGAACATGTGTTGAAATGATCATCTTGATCCCCTAACTTGCACAAAAGTTTGTAGTTCTCTTGCCAATAAACTGGGAGCCATTGTCACAAGTAATTTCCACCGGAATCCCAAATCTGGTAATGATGTTCCTATTGATGAAGGATATCACCTCCTTATCCCTTACTTAAACATAGACTTCTACTTCAATCCACTTGGAGAAATAATCTGTCATTGTAAGCATAAACACCTTCCCTCCGGGAGCCTTGGGCAGCTTTCCCACAATATCCATGCCCCACTTCATAAATGGCCAAGGTGACACTATAGAATGCTGATGCTCAGCCGGTTGATGTAGAATATTGTCGTGCCTTTGGCAGGCATGGGATTTCTAGGAGAAGCTCATGGCATCATTTTTCATTGTAGGCTAATAGTAACCAAATCTGAGAATCTTGGAGAAGAGTGCTCTGCCCCCAGTGTGGTTTCCATAATCTCCTCCATGAATGTCTTCGAGCACCTCAAGAGCTTCTGACTTTTCCAAGCATCTCAAGTAGACACCTACAAGAGATTTTCTATATAATGTGTTATTTAAGATAAGATAGGGTACTACCTTGGCGCAAAAATCCCTAATATTTTCACCCTTAGGAATCTCCCCATCTTGCAGATATTTTCTGGTCGGGTGAGTCTAGGATTCCTGAACATCTTTGGAATCCTCAAAATCCATGTCTCTGTTACTACCAACTGCGTGAGCTTCCTGTTCAGCTATTACAGGGGCAGGATGTCTGTTATTAGGATCCTGATATTCTCTGGTATCCTGAGCGATGAAGCTAAATTTGCTAAAGTATCAGCTTTCGAGTTGTCTTCTCTTGGGACCTGTGTTATGTTAAAATTTTCAAAGCACGAAGCTAATTTTTTAACAATATCAAGATATTTAATTAAGTTTCCCCCTCTCACTGCATAAGAGCCATTAAATTAGTTAGTCAATAGAAGGGAATCAATGAATACTTGAATCACCGGACTCCCATATCCCTGGCTAGTTGTACTCCAGCAATCAAAGCCTCATATTCAGCTTTGTTGTTGGTAGCCTGAAACTCACAAGATATGGATAGTGAGAGAATCCAACTGTCGTCGAGCTTCTCAAGCTCTTAGACTTCTTTATCGGCTTCCGGCTCAATGTCGCTGTTGAAATCAGCCATAAAGTCAGCCAATTTGTGATGTGCTGGTAGGTCCAGCTGATTTTAATAAAGTTGAAGCGTGCCTAGTTTGTGATGTGCTGGTAGGTCCAGCTGATTTCTGTTAAGCTTAAAAATCCTGGTTTTGCTACTTAATTTAGCTTTAAATAACAAAGCAACTCTTGAATAAGCTGATAGGTACCACTTTTCACAAAATGTTTATGACTTGGAAATTTCCTGGAACGCTTTTCTCTTTTTATGTAAATGATCTCGAGAATTAGTGGCGCCCCATTCCCCCATTTTTCATCCATTACGAGCTTGTTTTGAAAAAAAATAAATAAAGTGCTAAATCTTTAAGCCTACGTGTTTCCTCTTGGGATAGCGACTCAGGAAATACACTATTGGGCTGAAGTGATTTATGCATGAGGATCGAGGCCTACGTACTACCTGTCGGGATCGCGACTTGGCGGATGTACCCATGGGTCCATATTCGATTTAGTTTAGGAATCATTAAATAATTGTAATTCAAGCTCAAAACCTCATCCATCATTCCATTCTCCATAATTTTCAAGTCATAAACGTTTTATCAATTATTGTGGGAAATACCCTGATCCAGTTTACCCCGTGTTGATTCATGCATTGAGATGGGAGTAGGCCTAGATGCGAATCTTATAGTGTGGGGCCCATAATTAGAATTTGATTTGAATAAAGCATGTTAAGGGGATTCGGATTTCGACGGTTGGGTTTATTGGGACTGAAGTACCGGTGATTGCATCTAGCGTGTGAGTATCTATGATTTGAATAAAGAATAATAGCTAAAAGTCAATTTCGGTTATGATTCCATCGCGAACTTTTTCAGGATGAAAAAGGGTTAAGTGTGGGGATATTTGATGTTGTGCATCTTATACATATTTTAAATTACTAAATCCCGCATTTTAACCAAATTTTGATTAGGTTTTGAGGAGATTTTAGTCCTTAATGTTCATATGATAGATTTCAGGTAATCTTGGATTGTTGTGGTGAATTTGGGAGCAAACGGGATGCGGATCGAAAATCGGGAGTGAAAGATAAAAGAGTGTGAAGATTCTGCTATAGTGATAGTCGCGGACCGCGACTATCTCCACACATACGACTGGAGGTCCGCGAATAATTAATTCAGAAAACTGGAAAAGCCAAAGTCGCGGACCGCGACCTTGGTCTTGTGCAATTTGGTGGTCCGCGAACCTGGGAATTTATAAGAGGAAAGTGACATTTGCAGACCAACGAGTTTCAAGACTATATTTTTGGTGGTCCTCGATCTTTCCAGTCGGCTAAAAACCTTCTGATCACTTCTTTAAGCAAATTTGGAGCCGAGGGTTAGGGGAGAGCACGTTTAAGAGAGAATTGAGATCAGAATCATATTGTGGAGCGATCAAAGGCTGAATTGAAGATTCTAGAGTGAAGAATGAAGACTTGGAGGCTTCTGGTTGCATATTCTTCATCCTATTCGGTTTCTTCTTCCTAGTTTTTTATTGTCTCATGTACTTCTCAGATTTGATAGATCTCATGATTAGATACATGATGTGTGGCTGATTTCATTCATATCACCTTGTTTAGATGAAGTTATACCCAGTTTGACTATTCAACATGATTATGTGAAATTTTGCTTCATGATTCTATTTTGATTACCTTGGATGATTATGTGTGCTTAATTCGCTGCTATTAATGTCATATCATGTGGGTTAATTGGTAGCGATTGTAGAACTACAACCATTATTGGTTTTCCTATTGTTAGCCTTTGGACTTGTTGGGTTTTTAGGTAGATACATGATCCGGAGACCTCCTACATGATGATATGTTATTGATTTGTTGCTGATTTTGTGTGCATCCATATGAGATTGACTTGACCGAGTTGTTTCGTATGCTAGTTATTGGCTAGACATTGTTTGGTAGGTTAGAATACTTGTGACCATGAGATTTGAACTTGCTTATTCGTGTTTAGTGATTTCTAGGTCCTAGGTAATTAAAATCAGAATCATTGTATGTATTAGGTGCCTTTAGAGAGACCTTTCTAGTGGTTTCCCGATATATGTGTGTTTTGCTTGTTTTGACCGAAACTGCGAAACCGTTACGCAAATTTACATATTTAGCTATTTGTGCTTCATCTAGGATTGCCTGAATGTTTAGTATGTGTCTATAGTCCTCTTCAGTTGGGTTCTTCTCATTAAACGATAGTTTTCATGTTGATAGGTCTATCCAGGTGTCTTGTTGGGTTTAGTGGATTCTAGGCTGGGTGATATCTATCTCATTATGATTCTCTGTTATTTGCCTTGTTTGCTGCTTATTTACTATTTGTTTAGTTTACTTCAATCAATCATTCCAAATTCATCGGTTAAATATTAGTTATGATACATTATTGGGAGTATGTACACGTGTTCGTGGATTGATACTCGGTACTTATTGACACTATATTACATACGACAGGTACGTTTGCCCCAGTGTGTGGTTTAGTCACTCAGTTTCTACCTTTTTTCAAATTTGACCTATATTTCTTGTTCAAATCTGACACATTAGGGACCACCTGTTCACACATGCTTAGTTCTTATGCGCGGTGTTGAGGGTATATTTTCAGGATGCTCACAGGAAGCTCACGTGGTTCAGGAATCCTATTATCGTCTGGGAATCCCACTCATCCATGTATCCTGATTTATTTCATTTAACTAACCCTTATATTTGCCACGTGCCTATTTGACCAGGTACCGTTGAAGTCATCAACTACCTCCAACACTTAAGCTCCAGCTAGAGAAGATCGTGGACCAAGTGAACGAAAGGGCCTTAACGATCGAGTTAGTTGGACGATAGGATCCCGCGAATCCCGGAGAGTTTGTTATTATTGTATTTCTTATATAATCGAGGATTCGATCAGTAGGAACACACATTCGACACACCTTAGCTCAGTTACAACTGCACAACATTATATCACGTAGTTCTGATCGATCAAACCTCCAACCCATTGTAACTTTTTCATTTTGTTATCAATAAAAGTGCTAGGCAGCAGGCTCTTCAGGCCGGCTCCCGAGGTTTTTTTGCTAGGATTCCTAGAGGCAACTCGAAGGATCCTGGATTTTTCCCTCGTTACATCCTTGTGTTCAACTTTACTTTTCGAGCAAATTGACAAGCACACTACCTCACATTCTAAGTTTGAAATACGAGATTCCTTTGTGAATTTTTGACCAAAACAGTTTGGCGCCCACCGTGTGGCAAGTGGTGCTTAATCTTACCAAAATCCCATACCTCATTCACTTCATTTGATCTCCAATCTCAAAAATGTCAAACCAACAGAAAACTATTTCGGCCTCTACATCGTCCTTCATTCCTCCTCTTCCTTTCACTCCAGGAAATCAGAAGAAGACTAGTGACCGTCAAGAGAAAGTGGACGAGCAGCCGAGAAAAACTGACTATCCTGTCTTCACAGGATCCCAGGTCTAATCTGTTGATCCCGTTATTACTAACAATGATTTGTTTGCTTTGATTAGATAGGTAAAAAGTCAAATGGATCAACAAGAAAAGACCAATCAAACGGTGATGAAGGAGATTGAAGAGCTTAAGAAGTCTAAGAAACCTGTGGAGAAACAAAGTCCTCTATTTCCTAGGCATCTTGACTTCAATGCTTCAGGATCCTCAGATCCGTCTCGCTACAATTACAAATCAGCATCAGGCCTCACTACAGCCCTACAATGACTTCTCAGGCCGCTGGGAATGCAGGGAGTACTGCCAGGTTCTCAGGAGCTGTCCCACCAGAATCCTCACAGTCACGCTACAAGGATCTTTGGATTCCACTACCGTCGGGATCCTTAGCCTCACCATCTCAAGGATATCCTTTTTCTGCTGGGAATCCAAGCCAGAACCCCCAAGGATATCAATACTCTAACCCTTCTTTCTCTGTAGGAATCTTCAAGACCAGCTCCTCAGATGTGCATGATGGTGACTTCATCCCCATGCAAACAGCAACTACTACAGAGCCGAGCATCCCAACGAGCTATGGATATAATCCCAGGATCCCAGTCCAGAATCCTGGCCCAGGTAATGTGTCCAATTCGATTCCTATTGTTTCTAACCAGGGTGCTTCTTATGATGCAGGTATTCATCCAAGTATCACTAGGGAGCTCCAGAAGTTGAAAGAAATGATATCAAATGTTCCAAGGATCCTGAAACCCATCCCTGAGGTTCCTCTGGAAAGTCACAAGATCTCTAGATTTACTTAGCCAATTTCCCAAGTGGAGATCCCGAAACGCTTCCAAACCCCAAGCATGAAGCTTTACGATGGAACTACGGATCCTGAAGAACACGTGGCACATTATAAGGAGCGTATGGAGATCAATCCCATTCCGATAGAATCAAAGAAGCATGTCTGTGCAAAGGCTTTGGTTCAACCTTAACAGGACCAGCCATGAAATGGCTACTGAGCATTCCTCCTAACACTATTACGTCATTTTCTCATTTAGTTAACCTGTTTAACAATCAATTTTCTTGCAGCAAAACCTTTGAGAAGCTCACAGGTGACCTGTACCGAATAGTTCAGAAGCCAGATGAGCCGCTCAGGGAATACATTGCCAGATTCGGAGGAGAATCTCTTGAGATTCCCAATCTGGATATGGCAGCAGCCGTGGAAGCCTTTAAAATGGGGATCTCCAAAGACTCACGTTTTTATGATGATCTTGTCATGACTCCTTGCAAGAACCTTGACGAAGTACGCAGTAGAGCTTTGAGATTTATTCGTTTGGAAGATGACAAAAAGATCCACCAAAGATTGGAGGTTCCTAAATATGATCCTGACAGTAAAAAGGCAGAATCCCCCGGGAAGCCATATAGATCTCGTCCATACTCCAAACCGGAAAATCATAAAGTCAACGTTGTTGACCAAGACGATGATGATGAAGAGTATCCTAAGGTACCTGAATACTGTTTTTCAGTTGATATTGGTGGTTTGATGTGTGCTATGTAGGACCTAGGTGAAAAGGCAAGATGGCCCAGGAAGGATACTAAGCAGGGATCCTAGAAAGACAAGACCAAGTGGTGTGCCTTCCATGAAGATTTTGGCCACTTAATAGATGAATGTATAGCACTTCGAAAGGAAATTAGCTATCTACTCAGTAAGGGGCAT
Organism: Deinandra increscens subsp. villosa; assembly: GCA_039602395.1. Classification (NCBI taxonomy): domain Eukaryota; kingdom Viridiplantae; phylum Streptophyta; class Magnoliopsida; order Asterales; family Asteraceae; genus Deinandra; species Deinandra increscens. Next base: position 80,605,374 of record JBCNJP010000010.1, on the reverse strand, counting down.
CTTAAAGAATTGATAGGCAGAAAGAGGGTCAAGACTCAGGAAGCTGATAAGGTGCCTCAAAGAGCTGCTTCTCCACCACAGGATGCTCAAATAATCAACTTTATCTCGGGAGGCTCAGACATCTGCGACACTTCGTACTCCTCAGCCAAGAAACATGCTAAGGAATCCAAATCTGAACAGGGTGACAGACCTATCCGGACATCCACTCTAACTCAAGACAAGCTCATACCCTTTGATGAGAGTGTCGTTCTCATGTTCAGGATCCTCATCATGATAGTCTCGTGGTTACTTTATATATCCCTAACCATTTTGTTCGCAGGATATTGATTGATAATGGAAGCTCAGTAAACATAATTCGTCTTGATGTGCTCAAAAAGATGGGGATCCCAGAAACTGAAATAGTTGCAAGGTCCTCAGTCCTGGTTGGCTTCAGCGGTGAAACTAGAAGTACCGTTGGGGATATCAGGCTACCGGTATATATAGAGGGGGTAAACTCTATGCAAAAATTATGTGTTATAGATTCTCTCTCTTGTTGCAATATTATTCTTGGCAGGCCATGGATTCACGAGATGAAGGCAGTCCCTTCAACATATCACCAGTGTATCAAGCTTCCTACACCCTAGGGAGTTGTGAGAATTGAAAGTGACCAGCAGGAAGCCAAGAACTGTTATTCAACGTCGATGAAGAACACCACTAAGGTGACGAAGGGATAGCAATTACAGAAAAGGGCACTTGAAATACAAGAGGACAAGGAGCTTGATGTCAAAGAAGTACCTTTAGACCCTGGGAATCCTGAAATCAAGGCGCTCGTAGGAACAAGCATCCTAGCGAATGTTGAGCAGGAATTAGTTAAACTTCTCAAATCCAGAACTTCAACTTTCGCCTGGAAACATGAAGACATGACAGGTATCCCTAAACATGTAATTACTCATAAACTTGGTTTAGATCCTTCTTTCAGGCCTATACAGCAAAAAAGGAGGAAGTTCGCTCCAGAGAAGAATGTAATCATCCAGGAGGAAGTTGACAAGCTTCTCAAAACCAAGATGATTAGAGAAGTCAAATATCCTAGGTGGCTAGCAAATGTGGTGGTGGTCCAGAAGAAGAATGGAAAATGGAGAGTTTGTGTCGATTACACAGACTTGAATAAAGCCTGTCCTAAGGATCCTTTTCCACTTCCCCATATTGATGCTATGGTGGATGCCACGGCTGGTCACGAGATGCTCACCTTCATGGATGCCTCAGCAGGATTCCAACAAATTCAGATGGAACCATGCGACCAGGAGCATACGGCATTTATGACTCCAACAGGTATATATTGTTACACTGCTATGCCCTTTGGTTTAAGAAATTCAGGTGCCACCTACCAGAGGCTCGTCAATATGATGTTTAAAGAGCAACTGGGGGACACGATGGAAGTCTACATAGATGACATGGTGGTGAAATCCAAGAAACCTGAAGATCACGTCATGGATCTCCAAACTGCCTTCGATATCCTTGATCAGTATAACATGAAGCTCAACCCCTCCAAATGCCACTTTGGGGTGCGAGCTGGAAAATTCTTATGATACATGGTTACCGAAAGAGGGATCGAAGCAAGTCCAGAGCAGATCAAAGGAATCCTAAATTTGAAGTCCCCATCAAACGTAAAAGAGGTACAAAGGTTGACAGGAAGAATCGCAGCACTCAACAGGTTCATTTCAAGATCCTCAGAAAAAATAAGGATTTCTACGATATCCTGAGGAAAAATAAGAAATTTGAATGGACTGAGAAGCATGAAGAAGCCCTGAAGTGCCTGAAAGACTACATGTCAGCAGCCCCGCTGCTAATGAAACCAGAAGATGGGGAGCCACTATATTTATATCTCGCTGTTTCCGGAAACTCAATCAGTGCAGTCTTGGTAAAAGACCATCAAGGTCAGCAGCATCCGGTATATTATGTAAGTAAAACTCTGCTAGACGCAGAATCCAGGTATTCTCACCTTGAAAAATTAATTCTAGCTCTTATAATGGCTTCCACTAAACTTAGACATTATTTCGAAACTCATGTTATAATTGTAAAATCTAACTATCCTATTAAGGCAGTTCTCAGGAAGCCAGAAATGTCAGGTAGGATGGCTAAGTGGGCAGTCAAGTTGAGTGCCTATGACATCAAATATGAACCAAGAATAGCAATCAAGTCCCAAGCATTAGCTGACTTTGTGGCGGATTTCAGCAGTGACATTGAACCAGAAGTTGAAAAGGAAGTCCAGCAGCTTGAGAAGCTTAAGGAAGACTGGATCCTCTATACTGACGGCTCCTCAAATGTCAGAGGAACAGGGCTGGGAATCCTGCTAAAATCGCCATAGGGGGACATAATACCTCTATCCATATCTTGTGAATTCCAGGCTACCAACAATGAAGCTGAGTATAAGGCTTTAATTGCTGGATTACAGCTGGCGAGGGATATGGGAATCCTGTCCATGCAAGTGTTTGTTGATTCCCTCTTATTGTCTAACCAATTTAATGGCTCTTATGCAGTGAGAGGGGAGAATCTGATCAAATATCTTGAAATTGTTAAAAAATTGTCTCTATTTTTCGAAAATTTTAACATTTCGCAGGTACCAAGAGAAGATAATGCAGAAGTAGATGCCTTGGCAAACTTGGCTTCATCGCTCAGGATCCCTGAGGATGACAAGATTCCAATAACTCACATCCTGACGCCAGCGATAACTCAACAGGAAGCTCAGGTTATCAATAATAATGTAGTTGCAGATGTTGAGAATCCTGAAGATGCTCAGGAATCCTGGACTTACCCGATCAGGAAGTATCTCAAAGATGGGGAGATTCCCAAGGGCGAAAACCCCAGAGCTTTTCGCACAAAGGTAGTACCCTATACTATTATTAACAATATCCTATATAGAAGATCTCTTGCAGGTGTCCACTTAAGGTGCCTAGAGAAGTCAGAAGCTCTTGAGGTGCTTGAAGACATCCACAGTGGAGATTGTGGGAACCATACCGTGGGCAGGGCACTGTTCTCTAAAGTTCTCAGATTCGGATATTATTGGCCAACTATGAAGAAGGACGCCGAGAGCTTCTCACAGAAATGTGATGCTTGTCAAAGGCATGGCAATATCCTCCACCAACCCGCTGAGCATTTGCATCTTATAGTATCCCCATGGCCATTCATGTAGTGGGGCATGGATATTGTGGGTAAGCTGCCAAAGGCTCCCGGAGGAAAGGTGTTTATGCTTGCCATGACGGATTACTTCTCCAAGTAGATCGAAGCAGAAGCCTATATTCAAGTGAGAGAGAAAGAAGTGATATCCTTCATTAAAAGGAACATCCACACCAGATTTGGGATTCCGGCAGAAATCATATGCGACAATGGCTCCAAGTTTATAGGCAAGAGGCTACAAGCTTTTGTGAAATGTAACATCCCAAATTTTTAATAGTTAAATTTTCCCGCTAACGTCTAGTCAACTAGAATTTGTTTCGTAGTTAAAAAAAATTCCCTAAGTATTAGTAAGTATTTCTTGTATATGTAATTAGGGGGTTTAATGTGTAAATTGATGTTTTGGTCAAATAATATCTAACTAGCTTAAATGGAGGGACCAGAATTGTAATTAGCTTAAACTAGAATAAACAAAAGAAGAAAATAGGGAGGGGAGGTCGCAGATGCGACCTGCACATCGACCCCAACCCTCTTCTCCTTCTAAACTCAAATTTCTGCAATCCTAGAGATCTAGGCTGCGATTTTGGCATGCAACTTTGGTTTTGGAGTACTTAATCACCCCTCATCACCATTATTGAGTCAAGTAAGTAAAGCTCCTTGAACCTAGCATGTGTGGTCACGAAAATTTGACCTTAAAATCTGCAATTGGTTGTTGTTATGTGAAATCTATGGTGTTAGTAACCACATATAGGGTCTAAATTCCTTGTTGGGTTAGCAATTTGTGGTGTAGCCACCAATTACTCATTCTTGAACCTTCATTATATGTAACCACTTAGGATGCTTGTGAAATTGCTTTCATTGCTTGATTTCATGTATGAATTTAGTGTTATATGGTGTATTGATGTTGGGTTGGTGATGGAGTTCACCAACATTATATTAAATGGCTACTTGAGGGTTCAATGAGTTGAGTTATATGTGTGTAAAAATGTGTGCACACAAGGTGTTTGATAAAATGCCTAAAAGAGTCAAAAAGTGTGAAATGCATCAAATTTGCTAGTGTTGGTGTCGATTAATCATAGGAAACAATATGTTCACAAATTGAACCAATTTGATGTAAATATGATAGTTGGCTAACATGATAGAGGTATGCCTAAATTGATATTGTGGTACTTATGAAATCATGAAGTTTGATGCATAATTTGATAGAATGCTTGATTGTCAATTATGTGTTGGAATGTATTGGTAGCATAGAAATCATGTTATTGAAATGTTGTAAAACGCTACTAAGATTTAAGGTCCTAACATTGTTGGTGACCCATTAGGCAATCAAGGAGATCAAGGGAATAACTCCGGAATTGGTGGAAGCGGAGGATCAAGCTCTAAAGGTAACATTAATCGTGTTACATGATGTAGATAAGTAAATGTGTTTTTGCTACTTGGAATAATAAACTATGAAGTGTATAATGGGTGACGAATGGTTCTAGGAACCGTGAAGCTCAAAGCCAATAGGTTCTCCAATGATAAACTTGACCATAGACAAGATTCAGATGAATCGAATAACGTGTGAGAGTTACAATGGCTAAATGGGCTTGTAGAGCTTACGCCAAGTAACAAAGGAATGGAAATCTTAAATGGTTAGAGAACCAGAGATTCCAATGCTTAAATATGGTCAAGTGAGGCATTTGGGGTAAACCAAAGGCAAATGACCCGTCTTAACGGGTCAAATAATGGTACAAGGCTTATTTGGTCAATTACTATAATGATGTAATGAACTAACGATAAGTACAATGGAATTTATGTGAACTATGCACAAAACTTAAGTGTACGGGTAAGGTGTAAAACTAGATTCACAATGGAAGTGTAGAACTAATTGTATGTGCGCATAAGAGCATTATGAGTCTATGTTGCTTGCATTATGTTCCTAGAAGTATTTCTTATGATGCAAGTCATTTCTGCATCAAAACAAATGTAATTATCATAATGGGTTGGGAGAACCCGGGGTTGGCTATAGTGATGTATCGCGGGCTAAGGTATGTCATGGTTCATACATTTATGCTTAAAAATGTGTATTGGGACACTCTATTGAGTGGTGAACAGGTTCCAACAGGTTTAAACCAAATCTGGTGGAAACAGGGGAAATGGCCAAAATTTTGGCTAAGTACAAAACTGGGCGGATTTGGCCAGATCTCTGGAAAGTAGGCTCCAAGCGTATCGCTTGGAGCTTCCCACACAGAAGGCGATACGCCTACTGGTTCTAGCGTATCGCCTAGTACGCAGATTATTCTAGGCGATACGCCTGGAAACCCATCTCAGTTTTTATATGCTATTTTCTATTAATTATGATTTTGATACTTGTTCATGCACTAGAAACTCACTATTGATGGTGAGTATGTGCAGGTAAGGGGAAAGTTTAAAGGACGCTCATCAAGGCCGCGAAGAACCGATCATGTGGAGATGTAATCCCCCGTTTTCATATTTTGAGTCTATAAGACTTGTAATTAAGGTTTAACCATGTGAATGTCGAACTAGTTGCAGTAAACTTTTAAAAGTCAGTCACTTTAGTGGCATTTGATGATTAACAAATCTTATATTTTGTAAAGAAATTTCTGGGACCAACCTTCAAGGTTATAAAATTTTATGTTTGACATCAAATTGTACATGGGCATTACAATTTGGTATCAGAGCCATGGTTTGAGAGAATTAAGTACTCGGGGAGTACTTGAACTCAAACCTTGAGCTCAAGGGAACGGGATAAGTGATCGGTTCAAGCTTGATGAAGCGTCCGGGCAAGGTACATAACCTTCAACTGAATATTGAAAAATTGCATTTAATACTAATGAATGTTCCTATATGCCTCTAAAGGCAGAGTTGTTAGCTATCACTCGGGAAACGCACGAAGAGATGTATTCACACCCGAACCGGGAAGTGCGTGAGTGAAGTGTCCCAGGTAGAAGCGGGGTAATGCTACGGCTAGAAACCTCGTATAAGCCAGTGGGAACGGGATATCGGCTATGACCGATATAATGTATAAAAACCTTGCTGCGGTAAGGGTAAATAAAAGCTGTTAAGCTAATGAAAAACCTTTTTCTGCAGATCAATGGACCATGATGGCGGTGATCTTGCAGAGGAGCAGAGACAACTGGCCTTAAAGGCCCAAATCTCTGAAGAAGTGGGAAATGCCATTCAGGCAACTATTCCCGAGTATGTACAAAAGATCCAGGAGGATCTATTGAGCACCTTGAACGAGAAGTTCGAGGAATTGAAGAATGCCCTCCAGAATAAAGGGGAGGCAAGTACGCCAAAGAAGAAGGGGAGTTCCTTCAAATACTTTATGGCATGTAAACCCCCGCAATACACGGGTGATCCCGACCTAATAGCTAGTCATCGATGGGTGACCAATGTGGAGGGGGTAATAAAAAGAAGCCATTGTGAGGCTGCTGATCAAGTTATCTTTGCAACGGGTCTACTAGTAGATCGGGCAAAAGATTGGTGGGACACGAAGGTCCTAGAAAAAGGGCAGGCGGTGACAGATGCCCTAACTTGGGCGGAATTTAAAGAATTATTTCTTGAACATCACTGCCCACCCTCTGCGGTCAATGAACTAAAGCAAGAGTTCCTGAAGCTAGAGCAAGGGGAGACTCAAACCGTTGATGAGATCACCGGTATTTACCTTGATAGGGTAAAATTCTGCTAAGATGTGCTACCCACTGAAGGGGCACGGATGTTCTTTTACCGGAACATGCTGAAGGCAAAGATAAAGAATTTTATGCCTCTAGACCGGTTCACCACGGTGGAACAAATGATTAACGCCGCTCGGGCGCGAGAGATGGATGTCATCCGGGAAGAGGCCAAGAGGCAAGAAAACCCATTGGGGGGAATCCGAATCCTCCCAAGAAGCAAAACGTTGGTGACTCGTCCAAGAAAAAGGACACAAGAGGGGGCGGATCAAAATGCAAAGTGTGTGGCAAAGGACACTCGGGAGAGTGTATATTCAAAGACCGCCCATGCTTAAACTGTGGTAAGAAAGGCCACGTTATTTCTAATTGCCCTTCTGGCGAGCCACGATGCTTCAACTTATACCAAGCTGGGCACAAGAAATCAGAATGCCCAAAACTCAAGAAAGAAGGGCAAGAAGCGGGGTAAGGGTGGAAGTGCCAAAAGCCACGGGCCGAGCATTCCAACTCACGGCCGAAGAAGCCAAGTCAGACCCCAACGTGGTGGCAGGTACATTTCTTGTAAATTCGATACTTGCTCACGTATTATTCGATACGGGAGCTAATAGATCATTTGTCTCATATGATTTTATTAAGCATCCCTCATTTACAATTGAAAAATTGCATGTACCCTTAGAGGTAGAAATAGCTAATGACAAAAGTATTCTTGTTTTTGATGTATGTCGGGGATGCAAAATCTCCATCAATGATGAGGAGTACTTGATAGATCTCATTCCAATGGCGATGAGAGAATTCAAGGTGGTGGTGGGGATGGATTGGCTATCCCACAATCACGCAAAGGCCATTTGTGACCAGAAGGAGATAGAGATATCTTCGCCAATGGGGAGCAAAGTCACCATTCATGGTGAGAAACAAAATGTTCCAATTATGTGCTCGATGATGGAAGCTAAGAAGCTTATGTTGCACGGGTGCCAAGCCTATTTGGCTATGGTGACGGATACTAGAATTCAAAGTCCCGTAATAGATGACTTACCTGTGGTACAAGAATTCAAGGATGTATTTCCGGATGATTTACCGGGGTTACCACCCGATCGAGAGGTGGAGTTTAAAATTGACTTAGTGCCAAATGCTAAGCCGGCGGCTAAAGCTCCGTATAGGTTGGCACCGGCAGAACTACAAGAATTGAAAACCCAAATCCAGGAGTTGTTGGATAAAGGGTTCATCCGTCCGAGTGTATCTCCGTGGGGAGCACCGGTGTGGTTTGTGAAAAAGAAGGACGGTAGCATACGGATGTGCATAGACTACCGGGAATTAAACAAACTCACGGTGAAGAATAAGTACCCATTGCCCAGAATTGATGACTTATTTGATCAACTTCAAGGGGCAAAATGGTTCTCGAAGATAGACCTACGTTCAGGGTACCATCAACTGAAGGTGAAAGAGGAAGATATTCCTAAAACGGCCTTCAGAACAAGATACGGCCATTATGAATTTTTAGTGATGTCCTTCGGGCTCACTAATGCGCCCGCGGCCTTCATGGATCTCATGAATCGGGTGTGTAAGCCGATGCTTGATAAATCGGTGATTGTGTTCATTGATGACATTCTGGTGTACTCCCGAGACGAAGCGGAGCACGCTAAGCATTTACCGGAGGTACTAGAAAGGTTAAGGGAGGAAAAGCTATATGCAAAATTCTCTAAGTGTGCCTTCTGGTTAAAGGAGGTGCAATTTCTAGGCCATGTCATTGGCGCCGAAGGGATTATGGTAGATTCGGCAAAGATCGAAGCCGTCCTCAAATGGGAACCCCCAAAGAATCCGACGGAGGTGCGGAGTTTTCTAGGGTTAGCAGGCTACTATCGGAGATTTATTTAAGACTTCTCAAAGATAGCCCTTCCCATGACTAAACTAACCCGAAAAGACACCAAGTTTGTGTGGGGTGAAGATCAAGAGAAGGCTTTTCAAAGCCTTAAGCAAAAATTGACGCAAGCACCGGTTTTAACCCTCCCTGAGGGAACGGAACACATGGTAGTTTACTCCAATGCGTCAAGATTGGGCCTTGGTTGTGTTTTAATGCAACGGGGCAAGGTGATTGCCTACGGTTCAAGGCAACTAAAGGTGACCGAGCAAAATTACCCAACTCATGATTTGGAGTTGGCAGCGGTGGTGTTCGCCTTAAAAATATGTCGACACTACCTTTATGGGGTGAAATGCACCATTTTCACCGACCATAAAAGCCTCAAGTATTTCTTTGACCAAAATGAGTTGAATATGAGGCAAAGAAGGTGGCTCGAGACCATCAAGGATTATGATTGTGAAATCCACTATCACCCGGGCAAGGCCAATGTGGTGGCGGATGCGCTTAGTCGGAAAGGGGATTACGCACCTATAAAGGTGCGATCGATGAAATTGGTGGTGACATCTGATTTGATCACCAAAATCAAAGAAGCCCAAGTAGAGGCTATAAAAATTGAAAACCAAAAGAAAGAGCGAATCGTGGGTCAAGTGAAAAACTTGGTAGAAGAAGAAAGTGGGCTTAGAACCCGATTCGGGAGAATTTGGGTTCCAAACACCTGTGAAGCAAAGAAATCGTTGCTTGATGAAGCTCACAATTCGCGATACTCAATTCATCCGGGGGCAACAAAAATGTACCATGACTTGAAACGCGACTATTGGTGGCCCAGCATGAAGAGGGACATAGTCAAGTACGTGGGAAAAATGTTTGACTTGCTCACAAGTCAAGGCGGAACATCAAAAGCCTTATGGAAAGCTCCAACCATTGGAAATCCCAATGTGGAAATGGGAGCACGTAACTATGGATTTATTGACCAAATTACCCAAAACACCCAAGGGATATGATGCTATATGGGTGGTGGTTGATAGATTGACTAAAAGTGCTCATTTCATACCAATCCGGGAGACTTACTCTTCCGAAAGAATGGCGGATGTGTATATCAATGAAATTATATCACGCCATGGAGTACCCGTCTCAATCGTATCCGACCAGGATACCCGGTTCACCTCCCAGTTTTGGAGGGAATTTCAGGAGTGGTTGGGTACAAAACTTTTACTTAGTACCGCTTACCACCCACAAACGGATGGACAAAGTGAAAGAACCATCCAAACACTTGAGGACATGTTGCGGGCATGTGCTATTGACTTTGGTGGGAGTTGGGATCACTACCTTCCACTTGTTGAATTTTCCTACAATAATAGCTATCACTCGAGCATTGGGATGCCGCCTTACGAAATGCTTTATGGTAGAAAATGCCGAACACCCGTGTGTTGGGGCGAAGTGGATCAACGAGAACTAGCTAGTCAGCAAGTGGTTAAAATAGCATCCAAAAAGCTCGACGTTATAAGGGCTCGTTTGAAAACGGCTCAAGATAGACAAAAGTCCTACGCGGACAAGAGACGAAGCCCTATTGAGTTCAAAAAGGGGGACATGGTCTTGTTGAAAGTGTCCCCATGGAAGGGGGTAATCTGTTTTCGAAAGCGGGGTAAACTAAGTCCTAGGTTTATTGGGCCTTTTAAAATATTGGCCCGTGTGGGTGATAATGCTTATCAATTAGAATTACCGGAAGAATTGAGCGGAATCCACAACACATTCCATGTGTCCAACCTACGAAAGTGCTTGGCAGATGAAAGTGCTTATGTGCCTCTAGACAATTTGGTTGTGGATAAGAAGCTCAACTATGTAGAAAGGCCTATTGCGATTCTTGATCGTAAGGTGAAAAAGCTTCGAAACAAGGAAGTGAACCAAGTGTTGGTTCAATGGGAGCATAGAAAAGGCTCCGACTTGACGTGGGAAGCCGAGGATGAAATGCAACGCTACTACTCTCATTTATTCGGTACGTAAGATCGTTTCGGGGACGAAACCCCTTTAAAGGGGGTGGAGTTGTAACATCCCAAATTTTTAATAGTTAAATTTTCCCGCTAACGTCTAGTCAACTAGAATTTGTTTCGTAGTTAAATAAAAAAAATCCCTAAGTATTAGTAAGTATTTCTTTTATATGTAATTAGGGGGTTTTATGTGTAAATTGATGTTTTGGTCAAATCATATCTAACTAGCTTAAATGGAGGGACCAGAATTGTAATTAGCTTAAACTAGAATAAACAAAAGAAGAAAAGAGGGAGGGGAGGTCGCAGATGGGACCTGCACATCGACCCCAACCCTCTTCTCCTTCTAAACTCAAATTTCCGCAATCCTAGAGATCTAGGCTGCGATTTTGGCATGCAACTTTGGTTTTGGTGTACTTAATCACCCCTCATCACCATTATTGAGTCAAGTAAGTAATGCTCCTTGAACCTAGCATGTGTGGTCATGAAAATTTGACCTTAAAATCTGCAATTGGTTGTTGTTATGTGAAATATATGGTGTTAGTAACCACATATAGGGTCTAAATTCCTTGTTGGGTTAGCAATTTGTGGTGTAGCCACCAATTACTCATTCTTGAACCTTCTTGATATGTAACCACTTAGGATGCTTGTGAAATTGCTTTCATTGCTTGATTTCATGTATGAATTTAGTGTTATATGGTGTATTGATGAGGGGTTGGTGATGGAGTTCACCAACATTATATTAAATGGCTACTTGAGGGTTCAATGGGTTGAGTTATATGTGTGTAATGTGTGCACACAAGGTGTTTGATAAAATGCCTAAAAGAGTCAAAAAGTGTGAAATGCATCAAATTTGCTAGTGTTGGTGTCGATTGATCATAGGAAACAATATGTTCACAAATTGAACCAATTTGATGTAAATATGATAGTTGGCTAACATGATAGAGGTATGCCTAAATTGATATTGTGGTGCTTATGAATTCATGAAGTTTGATGCATAATTTGATAGAATGCTTGATTGTCAATTATGTGTTGGAATGTATTGGTAGCATAGAAATCATGTTATTGAAATGTGGTAAAACGCTACTAAGATTTAAGGTCCTAACATTGTTGGTGACCCATTAGGCAATCAAGGAGATCAAAGGAATAACTCCGGAATTGGTGGAAGCAGGGGATCGAGCTCTAAAGATAACATTAATCGTGTTACATGATGTAGATAAGTAAATGTGTTTTTGCTACTTGGAATAATAAACTATGAAGTGTATAATGGGTGACGAATGGTTCTAGGAACCGTGAAGCTCAAAGCCAATAGGTTCTCCAATGATAAACTTGACCATAGACAAGATTCAGATGAATCGAATAACGTATGAGAGTTGCAATGGCTAAAATGGGCTTGTAAAGCTTACGCCAAGTAACAAAGGAATGGAAATCTTAAATGGTTAGAGAACCATAGATTCCAATGCTTAAATATGGTCAAGTGAGGCATTTGGGGTAAACCAAAGGCAAATGACCCGTCTTAACGGGTCAAATAATGGTACAAGGCTTATTTGGTCAATTAACATAATGATGTAGTGAACTAACGATAAGTACAATGGAATTTATGTGAACTATGCACAAAACTTAAGTGTACGGGTAAGGTGTAAAACTAGATTCACAATGGAAGTGTAGAACTAATTGTATGTGCGCATAAGAGCATTATGAGTCTATGTTGCTTGCATTATGTTCCTAGAAGTATTTCTTATGATGCAAGTCATTTATGCATCAAAGCAACTGTAATTATCATAATGAAACTTCCCTAACGGGTCACGGGTTGGGAGAACCCGGGGTTGGCTATAGTGATGTATCGCGGGCTAAGGTATGTCATGGTTCATACATTTATGCTTAAAAATGTGTATTGGGACACTCTATTGAGTGGTGAACAGGTTCCAACAGGTTTAAACCAAATCTGGTGGAAACAGGGAAAATGGCTAAAATTTTGGCTAAGTACAAAATTGGCCGGATTTGGCCATCCCTGGAAAGTAGGCTCCAAGCGTATCGCTTGGAGCTTCCCACACAGAAGGCGATACGCCTACTGGTTCTAGCGTATCGCCTAGTACGCAGATTATTCTAGGCGATACGCCTGGAAACCCATCTCAGTTTTTATATGCTATTTTCTATTAATTATGATTTTGATACTTGTTCATGCACTAGAAACTCACTATTGATGGTGAGTATGTGCAGGTAAGGGGAAAGTTTAAAGGACGCTCATCAAGGCCGCGAAGAACCGATCATGTGGAGATGTAATCCCCCGTTTTCATATTTTGAGTCTATAAGACTTGTAATTAAGGTTTAACCATGTGAATGTCGAACTAGTTGCAGTAAACTTTTAAAAGTCAGTCACTTTAGTGGCATTTGATGATTAACAAATCTTATATTTTGTAAAGAAATTTCTGGGGACCAACCTTCAAGGTTACAAAATGTTATGTTTGACATCAAATTGTACATGGGCGTTACATGAAAGCTGGGGCATCAAGATGATCACTTCAACACCTGTCCATCCCCAAGCTAATGAGCAGGCAGAATCCAGCAATAAGATCATCATCAACAACCTCAAGAAGAAACTGGGCTCCAAGAAAGGAAAATGGGCTGAGGAGCTGCCGTTTGTTCTTTGGACAGATAGAACCACACCTAAAAATGCTACTGGCCAAACACCATTCTCATTAGTATTCGGAGCAGAAGCTGTGATCCCTACGGAGATGGTACTTCCTACAGCCAGAGTCAACTGCCAGGATCCTGAAACCAACAGCCAGACCTCCTTTAGGATCTCGAAACGGTTGAGGAGCTCAGAGATATGGCCAGAATCCGGATGGCATCTTATCAACAGCGGATAGCAAAATCCTACAACAAGAATACCAGGCTACGAAGATTCCAAGTAGGTGACTTGGTCTTAAGGAAGGCTTTTCAGAATACTACCAATCCTGCTGATGGGAAGTTAGCACCCAAGTGGGAAGGCCCTTACCTTATAGATTCTGAAGAAGGAAAGGGAGCATATCATTTGGTAAATGTGGAAGGAGAACCTCTGCCAAGAGCTTGGTACGTATAAATATTGCAAGGTACGTATACTAATCCTATTTCAAGTTATTCTTATTATTTTTATGACACATTACTGACTTAAGCATCGGAGTGGTGTTAGCTATGCTAACACCCACCCCTCACCAAGTGTTGAGTGTTTTGCAGATTTTGAGAATCCTAGAAGTATTTTGGGTATATCCCCAGTTAGAGGTTGGCCACCTCTCCTACGTTTAAGGTATCCCGCATACCTTCCAAGGTTTGATAGGCTGACTCCTCTCCTAAGTTTGGGTAATCTCCAGTAGCGCACGACCCTCGCCAGGAGCGCACGTTGTCCACCAGTATGCTCGAGGTGGTCGGACCAGTCCACTCCAGGGGTGGCTGACAATCTTGTCACTGAAGGTTGCTGGGAGGATTCTCAAGGTTTATAACACTAACGTGTTATCTAAGGTTTTGACATATTCATGTCACTTACGAACGGGCTTGTCCCTAGTTTTGGCTTTGTCCCAAGTAGGGTTGTGCAAACGGGTCAGACCCGCCAAACCCGGGTAGAACTGACCCGGAACCGAGAACCGAATGGAAAAATAAAAGGAACCGGGAACCGGACCCGGTTTGTAGGCAGTCGGGTCGGTTTTTGGCGGTTCTACTAAACGGGTATGACGGTTCTATAATGGAACCGTATAGTCCAAGATTTCCAGCCTTTCCAACTTAGCCCATTAGCCCAAGACTACCATCGATGCAACCTGTTACCTGTAGACAATCAGCCCATTTAATTTTAAATGACAAAATGATCCATTATGTATTTGCTGCAAAATGACATGTTCCAATTTCAAATCAAGTTCACTGTGAACAGATTCAATCAACATTCAAAATGGCAAAAAGCCAAAAACCTCAAATAAGTAAAATAACATATCAAGCTCAAATCAAGTTTTAACTAACTAAAAGTCTTAGAATGAGATATACTTAAAAATTGAAATCAAGAAACCATCTTCATTCAATCATTCTTCAACCTTCAACTCTTCAATTTTCAGCGATCCCCAACGTTGCGATTTTATCAAAAACATCTAAAAAAATTACTAATGTTAACAATATAGCAAAACAAAAATACAAAATAACAACGCAATTATAAACATAATTACCTTTTGCGAACTCATCAAATTTCTCTAAATCATCATTTTCACTAATGTGTTTCCTTCCCTGGCGAATCCAATCCTGACTGCATAATAATGCTTCAACGATGTTAGGGGATAATGAACTTCTGTAGGTGTCGACCACCCGTCCACCCGTACTGAAAGCAGACTCAGAAGCTACGGTTGAAACTGGAATAGCTAAGATATCTAAAATAAAGATAAAAAATTAATTCTAGTACATAGTTCTATAAATATATAATTATACAAGTATGAATTCAATAAAAATATTACATTTTGCCATCCGCGAGAGAATTGGATATCTACCCGATTTGTCCCTCCACCATTGTAGGATATTAAAATTGTATTCTTCTGTTGCTTCCACACCATCCGCCAAGTATTTTTCAAGTTCTGTAACTTGACTTAAAGTTTAGCATCCCCTTTCCGGAATTTTTCAAACTCAGACATCCATGAATTTTGATTTGGACGAGGCTGCTCATATGTATTTCCCATCTTTACTTGGTTAGTTGAACGAGTTCCACACAAACCTTCATACTCCCTATAGAGTATATTCATCTCAAACTTCACATCATCAAGATCGATACCAGCAAACTCACATACTTGAAGCTTATATCGCGGATCCAATATTGATGCAAACTTAAACAACATATTTTTTTTCCCATCATCTTCAAAGTATTTATCAAATTTAGCTTGCATTGCTGCTATCATTTTTGCATAACTCTCTTCACCTATGTTACTATCATGCATGATTCGTAGATTATGACGTATATCATTAATCTCAGAATATAAAACATGGGCAACTACATAAGTTGAACAACTAATAATTTATGTTTTTCTCTTGAATAATTCAAGTAACTTAGCCAACTTTTTTGCCGTTTCCCAATAAATATGTCCCGGAACAACATCTAAGTCACTCCTAAAATTACTATGTTTACGAGCATATACTTCAAAACCTCTCTAGATCAATGGCCCTTTGTAGCATATCATAGGTACTATTCCATCTCGTGCACACATCCAAACTTAAACACGCCTTTGTTTTTAATTTGAGCTCAGCAACATAGGATTTAAAGTCATGAAGCCTACTTGGTGATGATCTGATATATTTCACAGCATTACGAACACATTCAACAGTTTTAACTTGCTCTTTCAATCCATCTTGCACAATCAGATTAGTTATGTGAGCAAAACATCTAACATGTAAGTATAAACCATTACGAAGCAAATTTGGTAGGCTAGTCCTTAGCTCTCTAACTGCCACGTTGTTTGATGATGCGTTATCCATAGTAAATGTCATCACACGTGTTATTCCCCACTCATGAATACAATCCTCAATAGCCCTCGCGATCTCTTCACCCTTATGGCTTAGTATGGGCCTAAAGTTTATTATTCTTTTCTGATAATTCCAGTTATCATCAATATAATGTGATGTCAAAGACATGTAGTTAATACGCTGGTTTGAAGTCCAGGTATCCGTGGTGAAAGAAACTCTTTGGGAAGCTTTAGTAAAAAATTGTTTCAACGTTTTCTTTTCTTCAAGATAAAAATCAAGGATATCACGGGCAATTGTAAACCGTGAAGGAAGGTTAACACTAGGGCACACCGTGTCCACAAACTCCCTAAACCCATCCCGCTCTACGAAAGAAAAAGGAAGTTCATCCCTAATAATCATCCGAATTAACGCCTTTCTAACCTTGGCGGGATCGAACTTCCATGTTTTTAACGTACCTTGGCCATCATCAGATTTCTTCAAACTTAGTTCAGGTTGATCTTTCTTCTTGTTTGCAGGATTGTCCTCACACTTATTAACATGCTTATTTAATGACGATGTTCCGTTTGATGAAGATTCCGCACACAACACCTTATTACAGTAGTTGCATCTTCCTTTTCGCAGACCTTCTTCGTCATAAAACTCTTCAAAATGTTGCCAACATTTTCCCGTGAGCTTCCTTTTCTTCTGTGGAACCTTTCGTTTGCCGGTTTTTTTTCGTTCATTTGTTGGACATCATCTTCTTGGCCATCCATTCTGTTCAGAATTCAGAAATCAGAAATTCAGTAACACAATCTGAACAGTAAACACAATCAGTCACAGATTAAAACACAGCCCTATACGTAACTAAAACACAAAAACAAGAGGAACATTATATGATTAAAACACAGCAACTACTATGTATGCCATGAATCGCGAATTCATCCTCATGAAACAATTCAACAAAAGGCTTAAACAGGTTTAAAGAATCATAACCACTTCTGATTTAGCATTATATGATTAAAATACTTAAACACAGTAGTCACGGATTAAAACACAGCCATCATTCCATCACTCAGTCACGGATTCATCCTCAAAAGTCAAACCTAACCGCAAGTTTCATAGAATCATAACCACTTCTAACAGATTACACTAACAAACACATAATATTCTGGGTTTATATCAAAAAATCGAATGGTTCGGTTAGTTACTTACTTGAAAATCGACGAGTAGATGAAGACTTGAACGATGGACTGATGGTGATGATTCAAACTAGTTCAACATGGATGATTGCGAAGTGCTCACTGAATCGATCAGAGAAAAAGAGATGGAGACTGGAGAGAGTCTGATGCAAACTTGTTTGTAGATTACTAGATTTTAGAAATTAGAATAGAAGATGAAGGGATGGAGAGAGATGGTACGTGTTATGATAAACCACTAAACCGTAATATTGAATATTGATTATTGCCTCTGCAGGAATTTTGGAAACATACAAATAATTAATAGGTCCCTATAATTTGTAGGTTTTGAGATTATGAAACGGGTAAACGGTTTTATGGCAAACCCGTCGGGTCAGACCCGAGACCGACCCGGAACCGTCTGAATGATAATCTGAGAACCGCGAACCGCCTTTGAATAAACATCCGGGTTCGGTTTCCGGTTCTAACGGGTCGGTTCCACCGGGTAAGTCGGGTTTACCCGACTTAAGCTCACCCATAGTCCCAAGTTTATCGGGCTTGTCCCCAGTTTTGACTTAGTCCCAAGAATCCCGGGTTTATCCCCAGCGTATTTTTTAACTTACTACTTTACTCCCAAAAGCATTAGCTTCGGTCGAAGGCCAAGAAACTTCTTAAGATTGTTTCAGGTTCCTGAGGAAGCTGAGATAAGTTCCAAGAAAAGTGATTTCAGGATTCCCGTCGGAATCCCGAATAGGATGAAAGAAGAAATGGCTGTTTGAATCAAGAAGTCGACTAAGGTAAATTTTGAAGGTCAGGTAACTTAGGTTTTTATTAATCTTGGAGCCTAACCTATTTAATTATTTAAACCACAAATGGTTTTTCAACATACAAATCATTTTTAAGATTCTTGATAAATTTTATAAACTAATCCTATCCACAAAAATTTCAATGCAAAACATAACATGAGAAGCCAAAAGATACTGATATTATTAACATGCACGAAAGGTTTTAAGCTTCCCAAGCTTCGTCCTGAAAACCTCAGGATCCCTCCACTTGAGAAGCTCAGAGGTCAAAAAATTGTTTTTTAGGAATCATGGTTTCGTCTTGTGAACACAAGATCCCTCCACCAGGATCCCTACCATTGTTGTTTGTTACTTGTCTATTACAGGAACTAGAAAAAGTTTTGTCAAAAACCACCAAAAACCCAAAAAAGTGGGCTCAGACCGTTGCATTGTCCTCATCGCCCACTGCCTTCTCTTCCTCCACCTGCTTCACCGCATCCTCCAGCTTCTTGCCCTCTCCCAGCTCCAACACATAAGCCCTTGTCATCGCCACCGGAGAATCCGGAACCGTCTTTGAGGAGCCGCCATCGTTCCCATCCTTCCCTGCCACATCACCATCTCCTCCTAACGATTCCAAGACCAGTTTCCAGCCTGCGATGTCCCAACCTGGCACTTGGAAGCCAACCGCCTCAGCCTCTTCTGCCATTTGGATCTTGCATTCTAGGACGCTCCGGGCAGCCGAGATTTGGCCAATTTCAGCATCAGCGGCCATCTTGGCTTCCAGGGTTTGACACTGTTCGGCGAGCTTATGCTCATACAACAGGGTTTTACCCTTAGCAGTGTCGGCCTGGGCCTGGATCTTCTCATTGGCTTCGGTGAGCTTCCTCTCCATATCCATGGCCTGAGTGCTCAACTTCTCAATACCCTGAACAAACAGGAATCCTGGTCAACAGCTGTAACAGGTATGAAACTAACATAAAACTTGTATGAGCTTCTTACCAGGTTGATCATGGTCTGCATCGAGAGGATCTTGTTGCTGACCTCGGAAGGGGCAAGATCTTCAAAGGTTTCCAGGTACACCACAGGAGCTGCAGGAGTCTCAGGAGCCTTTCGCTTCTTGGAAGCTGAGGCCTTTGGCCGGCTAACAGGTGGCTTGGAGGTAGTAGGATGCTCAAGCTGTTCCTTCTTGACCTTGAGCAGATTGTCAAGATCCTTCAGGGAAAATGAGGCGTTGGATTTGGGAGCTGCGAACAGAAACGGGTTGTCAACATTCAGGATGTTTGTATGACTAAACAGTTCAGAATCCTGCGAAGACTTACCAGACATGGCGGGAGTATGATCGGCTGAGTAGCTGTTTTCACTGGCAGTTTCTTCAAGCACCAGGGCTCTTTCACTGGCAGGAATCTGGTAAACTGCTTTGAGCTTTTTAAAATCAGGCTGCTTCTTGATGAGATTCTCAAACTTGGATGGTGTAAAAAAGAAAACAATAGAAAAGTTAGAAATATATTAGAAATTGAGTAACAACAAAAGACATCAGTATCCTACCCTTCTCAACCCACTTCAACGGCAACTCCGTCCCCCTAGGAATCGAGTCTCGTTTGACGAAGAAGAAACGTTTCTTCCAGTCATGGTCATTGTGGGAAGCTCGGGGAATCAACTGGGAGGTGGAGGTGCGAGCCTTGAGAACGAACCGGCTACAACCATGGGTTCTTAATTGGTATGCTTCACAGATCTCATGAATCCCAATGTTGAGATTCCTGGTTTGGTTCAACTGGTCAAGAGAATACAGGATTCTCCAAACCATTGGCATGGTTTGGGAGTAGGATAGCCGGGTGGTATTGAAGAACTGGGTGATGAGCTCCGGAAAGGGGAACGTCATATCAAGTGAGAAAGGGTAGTACATGAAGCAAACCCAGGTGGTGGAGATGAAATCGGACTTGGTTTGAGAATCGAAGGATCGAAAGATTGTATCCGGCGGAAAGATACCGGAGTTCTTCAACTCGAGAATATCGCCGTCATCAAAAGTGCAGGTTTCTTCCTCACAGGGATAATGTACCCCTGATCATGGAAGTCCTCGACGACCGGAGAGTTCAGCGAAGAAGATGAGCGAGTGTTTTTCTTGGCCATGGCTGAAAAACGAGAAGAAAAACAAGAAAGATAAGGAGGAACTGACCTGGAATATCGGAGAAGCTCGAGAGGTTTTGTGAAGAAGATGATGAAAATCTCATGGGGTGATCTCCTATTTAATGAAAAGGTCATGATTAGCGTCACATCCGTTGGGCTCCGAGAAACCAGTCGCTTCTCAACTGCTTTTACCGTCTTGACGCCGTGAAAAAGGTATCTTTTGAATTTTAACAGCTGTCGAACTTATCCACACCTATTGAAATTCAAGGGGCAATTGTTGAGGATATATTTTCAGGATGCTCACAGGAAGCTCACGCAGTTCAGGAATCCTATTATCGTCTGGGAATCCCACTCATCCAAGTATCCTGATTTATTTCATTTAACTAACCCTTATATTTGCCACGTGCCTATTTGACCAGGTACCGTTGAAGTTATCAACTACCTCCGAAACTTAAGCTCCAGCTAGAGAAGATCGTGGACCAAGTGAACGAAAGGGCCTTAACGGTCGAGTTAGTTGGACGATAGGATCCCGGGAATCCCGGAGAGTTTGTTATTATTGTATTTCTTATATAATCGAGGATTCGATCAGTAGGAACACACATTCGACACACCTTAGCTCAGTTACAACTGCACAACATTGTATCACATAGTTCTGATCGATCAAACCTCCAACCCATTGTAACTTTTTCATTTTGTTATCAATAAAAGTGCTAGGCAGCAGGCTCTTCAGGCCGGCTCCCGAGGTTTTTTTGCTAGGATTCCTAGAGGCAACTCGAAGGATCCTGGATTTTTCCCTCGTTACATCCTTGTGTTCAACTTTACTTTTTGAACAAATTGACAAGCACACTACCTCACATTCTAAGTTTGCAATACGAGATTCCTTTGTGAATTTTTTACCAAAACACGCGGGAACCATGCTGGTCATTTGTATCCGTGGGCTGCCTTTTGGGAGGCCTAATAGGACCTTTTATGGGTTGTTTTGGGCTTTATGGATAGATTCAGCATCTATCCTCTTCATTATTTTACTATGTTGCATATATTTACAACAAGAAGATTTGATGTTGCTTTGAAGGTAAATAGAGACTTTGACCAAGACCCGGGACCACTTATACCTGATTTTTCTTGAAGCTATAATTGTGTGTTTTTTACAACTAGTTCCAGTTAAAACTCTAATGTAGAATACACACCATTTGTAAAGATGATGAACTTACGTATTTATGAATTTTAAATCTAATTTTATTTTCAGTTATCATTATCATAATGCTAAGGCATTTATAATTGATAACTACACATTATTTGCATATTATATCTTATCTATTATGTATTATAAATATAACGACAACGATCCATTTTTCCCATGTGATAGTATATCGTGTTTGCATTTTAAAACATAATGCAAAAAAAATAATAAATAAAAAATTAGTTCTGACTTAACACAACACACACCGATAACGTCACTTACATTCAATACTCCCAGAGATGATGTGGTAAACCGATGTCCGCTACTTCTAAGTTTATTTAATCCGATCACTTATTTTATTTTTATCTTCACTTCACTTTCTTAATAAAAAAATTATCTTAGGGTTGTTTCTAATTACTTACACGTCAGCCTGTGTGGTACATGGGTTACAAACCTAGTAGAAAGGAATATAGATTTAACTAATATTTGTATCCTTAGGCTTGCGTATGTTTCGTTCTTTAACATACTTTAGATTTAATCTCTTAGATTTTAAGCATATTCTATGTTGTTCCTATGTTACGTTTCTTTGTTAATTTTTTGGGCCAAATTCTTCTAAAAGGTATGGCTTTTTTTAGTTCTTTTTTTGGGGTTTGATATCTCTGTTTTTTCGTTTCTGATTTACATTATTTACAGCGACTGTTAGATTGAATACTTTATTCTTTGTTCAGGTATATTTATAATTTGTAGCCAATAATGTTTGTGTATGTAATTCTTTGTGTTTTAAATCATAAGGATCTAAAATTTAATGTCGTTACTTTTACTAAGAATTTCGTATGATTCGTCCGTACTTTTTTTTACACGCCCCATCTATATTTGCTTTCATTTCTATATACACAATATTTTATTTTCCCAGACACTATTATGAGAGGACTAAAAATAATTTTATTTATATTCCTATCTTCTATCTAATCGTGTTATCAATTTTACAAATTTGATTCTCTTACACACTGATAGTCAATATGTTATTTGAGTTTTAAACAATCCAAGCCTAGGGCAAAATATTGTGGTTTTAGTTGATATGAACCTTTTTTGGGGTTTAATTTCTCCGTTCTTCCATTTCTAGTGATTCTTAGATTAATTTTTTTTCTTTGTTCAAGTGTATTTATAATTTGTAGCAAGTACTGTTTATGTACTTAATTCTTTGTGCTCTAAATCGGATCTAACATTTAATGTTGTTATTTTTACTAAGAATTTTATATGATTTGCCCGTACTCTTTTTTTTCTTTTCTAATACACCCTATCTTTTTTTTTTTGAACGAAGACTTCAAACCACAACCCCCTAGCAAGCCGCTAGGAAAGGGAGCAAACAAACAACAAAACAAAAGGAAAAGAAAGACTTACATTTTAAAATTATCCCAATCTCCTCCCACCTACATATATTCTTTATTAGATATATATGATTTAGTATGAGTTATATTATATAGTTAGAGGGTGTGATGTGAATATTGTATAGGTATAAATATAGGGGTTGTAATACTATTCAAGGCATGATAACATGTTTAGAATATGGTATCACAGCCTCAATTAGTCTAAATCCTAATTTGTTTCTCTCTCTCCTAACAAATCCCACTGCCGTCAACCCCATTCCACCCTTTCATCCCTTTACTCCTCTCCAAATTAATTTTATCAGCTTATTCCATTCAATCCCTTCGTCCCATCTCTTAATCAATATGACGGATGTCGATTCTTCCTCGGCTACGGCCAAACTTAGCGAGCTTTACTCCGTTATTAATCTGCACTTGAAAGTACGTGTTCTTGATGGGAAGAAACTTACGTACTCCACATGGGTAAAACTATTTCAACTCCACGTTAAAGCATATAAAAGAGCCAATCATATCGATGGCACCGACCCCCCTGCCGAGTCCAACGTCACCTTCCGTACGTGGGCTGAAATTGATTCAGTTGTGTTGCAATGGATATATTCCACTGTATCGGATGAGATATTGGTTCGCATTCTCAAAAACGATACCACCGCTCGCAAGGCTTGGTTGAAACTCAAAGAGATATTTCACAACAACACGGGATCTAGGGTTGCCGCCCTTGATCAGGAGTTCACCAACCTCACTTTGGGTGCGTGTACCTCCATGGATGACTATTTTGAAAAGCTTCAAAATCTTGTTGAACAATTAAACAATGTCGGCCGTGATGTTTCGGGAAGACCGACTTGTCTTGCAATTGGTTAGAGGTCTTCCACCCGAGTATGATACTATTGCTTCTTTTATTAACCAAAGCTCACCCACATGGGACGTTGCTAGGAATATGATACAATTAGAGCTCCAAAGAATGTTCGCTCGTCCCAATCCTACCCAACACACTACACAATTTGCCCTCATAGCCAACAACCCTTCCGCCAACCCCACTTCCTCAAAACCCACCCCATCCCAACCTACTATCCCACATCATGCTCCACCACCAACCTACCCAAACCAACCCCCTCAAAACCCAAACTATTTTGGCTAAAATTATGATCCTAACTACCAACATAATAGGCGCAATCAAGGTTCCAACCGGGGCGAAATCGCAATACTTACCGGGGTGGCCGCAACCAAGGAAACCAAGGGCCCAATTCCACATACCCGTCAACACCACCATGGGGGTGGTGGAATGCCCCTCCTAGCCCCTACCCATCCCAACCGACTCAGTGGGTTCCACCGACGCCATGGACTCTGAGACCCCCTACACAACAGTATCACTCAGCTAACCTGGAAACACCATACTACTCCCCCTACGATGCCTTAAGTCCCATGGATCTTAGCTGCGCCTATCAGAACCTACATCCAACTACACAAGATCCGATATGGTACATGGACACAGGTGCTTCCACTCATATCACGGCGAACCCAAGTATGATCCATTCTCATTTATCAAATTCTAATGCAAGTAATATTTTTGTTGGCAATGGCTGTTAGTTGCCAATATACGGGTCGGGTAATGCGTTACACACTTTACCCAATCATACCTACAAGCTAAACAATATCCTTTTTGCTCCCACCATTATCAAAAATCTTCTTCGGTACGTCAATTTTCCCGTGATAACAACGTTGCTATTGTTTTTGACCTCTTTGGTTTTTTTTAAGGATCTCAAGACTGGCAAGCACCTTTCCCACCACAATAGTTCTGGGGATCTCTATCCATTTACTCCTCCATCGACCATCAACTTTACCGGCCTCACTACATCATCCTCTAAAATGTGGCACAATCGTATTGGGCACCCGGGATCACATGTTTTAGATTTCTTATCAAGTCGTCATTTTATTTCATGTAATAAAGACAACTCGTTGTCTATTTGTCATTCGTGTCAAGTTTCCAACAGTAAACGACTTCCTTTTAATGATTCAGTTTCAGTCACTTTTACTTCATTTGACATTATACATTGTGATTTGTGGACTTCTCCAATTCCAAGTAAAACTGGGTACAAATATTACATGGTTCTTCTTGACAATTTCACTAATTTTGTATAGGTATATCCGTTAAAACTTAAATCTGAAGCATTCCCAACCTTTACCAAATTTCACAAACTCATTCAAACACAATTTAATAAATCATTTAATTCATTTCAATGCTATTTAGGGGGCGAGTTTGATAATCGCGATGTTCACACCTTCGCTCACACCAACGGCCTTGTTTTTCGCTTCTCATGTCCTCAAACCTCACCTCAAAATGGCAAGGCCGAACGGATGATACGTCGCCTAAATGATATCATCCGCGCCCTCTTAACTCCAGCCAATCTTCCTCCGCCCTTTTGGGTTTAAGCTCTTCATACCGCGGCCTACCTCCATAATACTTTACCCATTAAACGACTCAATTTCCATACTCCTGCGTTTGCCTGGTACTTACGACACCCTACGTATGACCACCTTCGTGTGTTTGGGTGTGCTTGCTATCCCAACTTATCAGCCACTTCAACTCATAAACTTCACCCTCGTAGTGTTCGGTGTATATTCCTTGGTTACCCAAAAAACTTATGTGGCTACCGGTGTTATGACCCAGCGAGCGGTAGAGTCCATATTTTCCCGCACATTATCTTTGATGAACAGGTGTTTCCTTTTGGTGAGTCTCCTTCTGACTCGCCATCTCGCTCTATCTTCACTGAAACTGATGTACCCTCATGACTCCTTCCCACCCACCCTCACCTACCACAAATTCCCCTCCATCTAGCCCCGAGACCAGTCCAATACCATCAACCTCTCAATCCTAATCTGGGCCCACAAGCTCGCTACCTAATCCTCACTCTAGTCTAGCCAGGTCTACGGACCCATCATCCCCGATTCCACCTCATACCAACCAAAACACACATCCCATGCGTACTCGAGCCAAGTCCAGTATAACCAAACCCACTCAATGGCTTAACCTTCACATTAACAATACCCCGCTATCTCTCTAATACCTACATCCTATAATAAAGCATTATCTGACCCGCACTGGCGACAAGCCATGCTAAATGAATTTAAAGCCTTGTAGGGAAATGACACATGGGAATTGGTTCCTAGACCCGTTGGCCATCCAGTTATTCGATGCATTTGGCTTTTTCGTCACAAATTTAAAGCCGACATATCTCTTGAACGCTATAAGGCCAGACTAGTTGCTAATGGCACATCTCAGACAGTAGGGATTGATTTCACAGAGACTTTTAGCCCGCTTGTGAAGCTGGCTACCATTTGGACCGTTTTATCTTTGGTTGTCTCACGTTCCTGGCCTATACATCAGTTAGATGTAAAGAACGCATTTTTACATGGGGATCTCACAAAGACAGTGTTTATGCAACAACCCCCCGGGTTCCTTGATCAGTCGGCTCCGGATTACGTTTTCCGTCTGAAACGCTCATTGTATGGCCTTAAGCAGGCTCCACGGGCATGGCACACTCGGTTTTCTACATTTATATAATCACGTGGTTTTAAAAGTAGTGTATGTGACACCTTGTTGTTTGTGTATCACCACGGCATTCACACAACCTATTTATTGCTATATGTGGACGACATCATTCTTACTGCATCAGACCCCACATTTTTACAGCAACTTATTACTATTGTCTCGTGAGAATTTGCTATGACCGACCTGGGCAAGCTTCATCATTTTTTGGGTATTCAAGTCACACGTGATGCATCCGGTTTATTTTTGCAGCAATCATAGTATGCTAAAGACATTTTACAGCGTGCGTCTATGAGCAACTACAAACCCTTAGTTAAACCGGTTGATACTAATTCTAAACTAAGTGCTGATGATGGTTTACCTCTGGCTGATGGTTCTCTTTATCGTAGCCTTGCAGGTGCCTTGCAATATCTCACCTTCACCAGGCCATATATCAAGTATGCTGTCCTGCAGGTTTGTCTTTTCATGCATGCCCCACGGGAGCCACATTTTCAGTTTATGAAGCGCATATTGCGCTATTTACAAGGCACTTTGGATTATGGTATACGGATTACTCCTAGTTCGCCTTCATCTCTTACTGCTTATTCCGACGCCGACTGGGGGGGGGGGGGGGGGTTGTGTCCGGATTCGCGACGGTCCACGTCAGGTTACGGTGTCATTCTAGGAAATAACTTATTATCATGGTCTTCTAAGCGCCAGAACATAGTCTCCCGGTCGAGTGCAGAGGCCGAATATCGTGTCGTTGCTAATGCAGTGGCTGAGGTTAGCTGGCTGTGCAACCTCATGCTTGAGCTTCATGCCCCTCTACGCTCAGCTACAATGGTTTATTGTGATAATGTTTCCGCGGTATACCTTTCTGGAAATCCTGTTCAACATCAGCGGACCAAGCATGTGGAGATCGATATTAATTTTGTGTGCGCGTGGGACACATTCGCGTTTTGCATGTTCCATCTGAGTTTCAGTATGCTGATATCTTTACGAAAAGCTTACCGCGTAACTTGTTTCAGAGTTTTCGGGCCAGTTTGACCGTTCGTCCTTCTCTCGCTCCAACTGAGGGGAGATATATGATTTAGCATGAATTATATTATATAGTTAGAGGGTGTGATGTGATTATTGTATATGTATAAATATAGGGGTTGTAATACTATTCAAGGCATGATAACGTGTTTACGAATATTCTTAACCCACAAAAAACCTAAGCATTTGACTTCATTAAACATCATCGGAATATAAGGCTTCTTGTCGTGAAAAAACGACGTCATTCCTTTGCTTCCAAATCACCCAAACGACAGTGATAATGACCGCATAAAAGATCATCTTGGCTTTACTATCAAAATGGCTCTCGTCCACCAATTTGACAAGCTCCTCAAGCTCAAAGGCATAGATAGGGCTCACCCGACACCATCTCGAAATCAAGTACCATAATGTCTTTGGTGGCAATTCTCCCCTTCAAGGCCCTCCAAAAGAAGATGTTAAGCTTAGCCGGGACGAGTTTGTTCCAAGACATAATGAAGAGTTCGGGTTACATGTATACCACTTAACCAATTTCTTCAAGCTTGCGACCGAGAAAACCCCGCTACATCCGCTTTCATTTCTATATACATAATATTTTATATTTTATTTTCCAGGCCCTCATTTTCACACATGCGACTAAAAATAATTTCTTTATTTCTCTAATCTAATCCTGTTACAAATTTGATTATGTGATAGTCAATTTGTTAAACAATCCTAGCCCGGGCAAAATAGTAATTTACGGAAAAGAAACATGTAATATTCCGGGCGGAAAAATACCCGCAAAATTTCTACGCTGTGTCTCCTCATCATTCACCTCTCTCCCAGATCTAGGTTTTTTCCACCTTCAATCACCTCTATCAAATCTCATATAAACCTCTAGAAATCAATCGTTCTAGGGTTTCCAAATCACAGATTATTATTCACCATTCAATTCCTTACACATTCGTGTATAGAATTTATCATCTGCTGATCAGATCTGTTTCGATTTTATCCCCTGAAATCGGTTTGCTACTTCAGGGGTTTTTAGATCAATCTGCTTGATAAGTTTACTATACCATGAATATGAAATCGGCGCAATCTTCGTCTTCGTATAGAGATCGTACACATGAGCTGTCGAGCATAACGGAGAGGCTAAGAAAATCGCAATTACCGTCAAATGCGGTAGCCGGAAATAACAGTAGCGGCAGTGTTGGTGGTGGTTCCACCAAGGCTGGAGGATCACGATCAACTATAGCATTCCAATCGGAGTTTAACAAGAGAGCTTCCAAAATTGGGTATGGTATTCACCACACATCGCAGAAGCTAGCGAAGCTTGCAAAATGTGAGTTAATCTGTCTGCAATGACTGGATTCGTGATTAGGTATATTTGATGATCTGTTTGTAGTTATGGTGTATCCTCACAATTATTATACTCTTTTGGAATTGGAAAAGACTAGAATACTAATGTGGATTAAAGCTTACACATAACTTTGGTGCTTGAACTTTTGAAGAAGTTTAGCTCGAAATTTAGCTTTCTGGATGCTCTAGTTTTGTTGTTATCATTCTTTGACATCCATTTCCATGTTGCCTAAAAGTTAGAATGATGAGGCTTTTTATAAGTTTAATTAGCTACTTGTAACCTGTCACTATGGTTTTAGTTGATATGAACCTTATTTGGTTTGTATGTTTGCCTGTTATGGGCTTAGGGTGATTTTTTTAAACAATGTTATCAGAATTCAGAACAGTGGTCTATAATGAGCTAGAACTGTGAGTCTTTTAGTAGTGGGCTACTTAAAACTTCGCAGTATCTCACCGTGATATTGGTTTGATATGAATGATATCGAGTTGTTTGTTTATTTGGGCTTCAAGCATTACATATGATTAATAGTGTTTTGGGAAGCCCGTCTGTTACAGAAAGCAAGCCCATAACTCCATCAGCATGCATTTTGTGAGGTTATATGCTTTACAAGCACTTTATATTTTGTGTGATTACACATGTTACATGCTCTACGTGCATTCGAGTTTATGTATATAACTGTATATTCATTCATTGT
This sequence comes from Deinandra increscens subsp. villosa, assembly GCA_039602395.1. Taxonomy (NCBI): domain Eukaryota; kingdom Viridiplantae; phylum Streptophyta; class Magnoliopsida; order Asterales; family Asteraceae; genus Deinandra; species Deinandra increscens. The sequence continues at coordinate 80,576,031 of JBCNJP010000010.1, read as the reverse complement.
TGATGAGAATGTGCCATGAAATAATACCTAATGCTAAAACCAAAATCAAGCAACATAAAGAACTAAAGAAGTAACAGTTTGACAAACATGTATATTCTCACATTAAAGAGTTGTGAACAAATGAATTCCCTATGATGCTAAACTGAAATATTGTTTTTATTTAGCCTCTAATGGTTAACATTATAGGCTTACTTTTCTCTTATTTTTTATAATGATACATGAACGGACGATGAACAGTTCATATATTATAGAGTTTTGTACAATGGTGGTCTTGTGGGCCTGTGACGTGCTTATATTGTTTTTAATTGCTGCTATTATGCTTGGTTCCACGCGTGTTTTCTGGCTATAGCTTGTAGGGCCTGCTTTCTTCTTGATTTTCGTGTCTTCGTTTTGATGATGGGAGTTATAGAGATAAAGAGATTGATCGAAATTGCCCTCCAACTTATTTGCTTTGAACACTTTTGGTCCATGTACTAATCTAATTTATTTTGTGACTGGCCCCTCATCACGGAGAGATTGTTTGTGGTGTTTTTTTAAGGTTTTCTTTCTAGCACGTAACTTTTATCATTGTGTCTACATATCCATATTAGTTTCAGGTTTAGTGTTATGATCATCCTTGCCATGCCGATTTATGCGTTAAAAGGCAAACTAATCCGGCGCGGCGCCGCGCAGCGCAGATCACCTAGTTTAGGCATAACGCTTATTTGTTATATATATCGTTTTTTAAATTACAATTTACTTACTCATTTGTAAAACAAAGAAGCTATAGTTTGCGAAACATACATATTCTACAATTAGAGAGTTGTGAACACATGAAGTCTCCTGTGGTGGTAAACTGAAATATCGTTTTTTATTTACTCTCTAATGATTAACCATTTAGGCTTGATTTGCTTTTATTTATATTACCTTTTCCAATTTAGTCTTAATAGGTATTTATTGTTTGTATCATTTTTATGTAAGCTACCTTATATTTATTCATTTTCTATTTGTATAACCATCTGTATGGTATGGCCGTATGGTGGCACTTATTATGTTTATTTTAGAATATATTTTCATCTGATCAGTTTACGTTTTGACTTTAATTTGTGCGTATGGTATGCCGGTATGGTGGCACTTATTCATTTATGCATGCCAGCTTTCGATCTACTTTTATTTTCTAAAAAAGAAAACATCAATTATTTAAACATCCTATATAGGGTGACTAGACGTGATATATAAGAGATTGCATAATATCTTGTGGCTTATACGTCAACGCAATTCACAAAGAATAATTTATCATTTACCACTTATTCCAGACAGAGTCTTTATCTATACAAACTTCTTTATACAGATAACCCTTGGTCATAAAGCTTAACAAACATGACACATGGTGTATTAATTCTTTAGCTTGAGGGACTATATACTGACATGATCTCGCTACTGTTCTTCCAGTGGCAAAAAGGACATCTGTTTTTGATGATCCAACTACTGAGATTCAAGAACTGACAGCTGTCATCAAGCAGGACATTACTGCCCTTAATTCAGCTGTGGTGGATCTGCAATTTGTTTGCAATTCTCAAAATGAAAGTGAAAATGTTTCAAGTGACACAACTACCCATTCAACAACTGTTGTTGACAATTTGAAGAACCGTTTAATGAGCACCACTAAGGAGTTTAAGGACGTTCTTACCATGAGGACAGAGGTTTGCACCCACTAAATTACATGTCTAGAAATGGTGTCTTAATTAATGGGATTATGTATACATGTGAATGACTATTATACCCTGTGGTTTAGCTCTATATACAAATTTACTTGAAGATACCACAACCACCATACCTAGTAAAGTCCCACCAATAGTACAAAGAAAGTTCTATTAGTAGGGTCTGGGGGTGTGGGATGTAGGCAACCTTACCTCTACCGCAAAGGATATATTGGATGCTTCCAGGGCCTCAACTCCGATAAGTTAACTAAGAATCTGGGTTTCTTTGCAAGTTTTAAAATCTAATGGTTAATTTTAGATTTTTAATTTGAAGTTGATGCATTATGGAGTCATACGTGCAAATCCAAAATATTACATCCTTGATTTCAATTCTAAATTACAAAATTGCCTAATGAAGAGTTATATATAGTTCTTGGGCCTTTTTCAAATTTGTTAGAAAAAAATTACTTTATAAATTGAAATTCAAAATATACGTTTTACGGACTTGTAAGTCGAAATGTGCAACTCCACAGGCAGCAGTTACAGGACAGAGCCAGCAGCCTCTCTTTCATTTTTGTTTTAAGCCTCTTCAAACTCTTGACCCTTAAGTTTACATGTTTATGTTTTGACCACGACACGAGTTTAATGTAAAAAACCAATGGTATAATGGTCATCCATATATGGTCATCTCATATGGAATTTTATGCCTAGGCTGACTTGTAATCTTTGCAATAGGTTTTGTGCTCTATATACGTTATCCCTTCTTATAACTATGAAATTTTTACTCACGCGGCAAACATTTTGGTCTTTTGGCTGCAGAACTTGAAGGTTCATGAAAACAGAAGGCAGTTATTTTCTGCAACTACTTCTAAAGAAACTGCTAATCCGTTTGTACGTCAGCGTCCTTTGGCTAATAAATCTACTGCTAGCTCATCAAATTCTCCTCCTCCATGGGCTAACGACTCTTCAAGTTCATCTGCATTGTTCCAAAGGTAAAATCAAATATGACTGATATGTCTGTTTTTTTATCTAACCTATAATGTCTTAAACTACTTAGGATCATGTTATTACCTTTGATTCAAATAGGTTCTATCACAAGATACTTTTCTTGTTAGATCGTCATGAGATTAGTCTATAATGAAGTAGGACAAAAAGCGATCTTTAATGACTCACATGTGCAAAAAAGTATAATGACTAAAACGGGACAATCGGTTAGAATTAAAAAAGAGTCGAATCAATCCATTTTCAAGCAAATTGATCAATATCGCAAGTTCTACTAGAAGCCAATCGGTTCTTTTTTTTTCTTTCAAATCAAGTAGGTTTTGATTGCTTGAAGACTTGAAGTGACTAATTAATACATGGAAATCTCACTGGTAACATTTCAAATGCTTAAACTAAACAATTAAACAATCATCTGGACGATATTAAGTCTCCTAAAACTAGCTTTAACCCTGCTTGATTCTGTTTGACATTTTTTGTTCTTTTCAGGAAGCAAGCTGACACTGAATCTCAACCATTGATTCAACAACAAAGTCAACAACAACAGATGGTTCCATTACAAGATAGTTACATGCAGAGCAGAGCTGAGGCTCTTCATAATGTTGAGTCAACTATTCATGAATTAGGAAACATTTTCACACAACTGGCAACCATGGTATCTCAACAAGGGGAGCTTGCAATTAGGTCAGTATGACACATCCATATACTTTTGGAACTTGGTACTTTTTAAATCTGGTTAGTTGCAGAAAATAATAACCCACTTTGTTCTAGTTTGTATTTTGGCAAACATAAAGGAAATGGATTTTTTTTTTACCTTTGTCAGACATTAGCAACCAACCTTAATCTAGGTACAAGTATACAACATATTAATCAACTTGCAATTTATTATCGAATTTAGCAACCCATCTTGTTGTAAGTGGCTTAATGTTAAATTGATGACGTTCCACTGGTTGATTGATTACATGTTGGCCATCACATAAGATGGACCATATGTAGAAAATGCTTATGTTAAACTAAATTTTTAAAAAATTATGTATTTACAAGTTTTAAAATAGTTGTTTTAATTGTAATTATTTAATGTCACATTAAATGCGACATGGTATATACATATGCGCTAATAAATGTAATTTGGTTTCTATGTCGCACCTAACTCTATTTTGCACAGTTTACCTCCCTAAGTATCATAAATTGTACGCATGGCCTGCTGTTCACTCAAACGTAATATTGTTAGTCCCCTAGAGTTGATGTTTGTTAAAGTTTGTGTTAAGTTCTTAAGAGTTGACCAGAATACCCTTTATAGAATATTAAAAAAAATAAAAACATAAATAAAATGTAAAGATGGACCCACATAATTAAGAAAATTAGTTAAAGTGTGGGTGGAGGGTGGGACCCACTTAGTGACCAGAGCCAATCTTCTTCAAGACCACCCATCCCCCTCCCCCTCCGGCCGGTCATCTCCCCAATCTCCGCTGAAAATCCATCTCCGGCACTCATGTTCTCCAAACACCATTATCAGTCTTTTATGATTTTGATGGAGATACATTGACTTGAGAGAGAAAGATTTTGGTTTTTGTTTGCCTAGAATCATTATGTCAACAAAGAACACATCGAGAGTTTGGAAGCAACCATACTCTAAGAATTTGGTAAGAACAAAGTTCACACATTTTCAAAAACCCCAAAACTCCTATTTATACTAATTCCAAACTAAATCCAAGACTTCTTTATTTACGAGACCCAATCAAATTAAGTCATACCAACTCAAAAAATCCTTACCATCTAGACATAATCACAACCAAATAAAGACTCCATACCATATAAAAACAAGAGTTAATTACGGATTGCGTCCCTGTGGTTTGTAAACCTTTTTGAATTGAGTCCAAAGGTTCAGAAATTTTCATTTGGAGGTCTGAGGTTTGTATTTCTTTTCTATTTGAGTCCTTGGGCCTAACAAAGTTAAAATTTTCTGTTAAATGGAAGGGTATTATAGTAATTTTACACATCGGGAGCTATTTATGTAAATTAACAAAATATAAGGACTGTTTTTGTAATTTAGATAAAAATTAAAAAAATAAATAAAACAAAAGTCATTTAGGTAATTATATTAAATAATTATAACAAAAGGGGACCACAAAAACGAGAGAACTTGAGAATTGAGAAGTCGCTGAGATATATTCGAGAACGGCGACCTCCGACGGCGATTCCGTCGACCATCCACCGAACAAGCGGAGGCGGTGCAACAACGATTTCGCCCTCACTCTTCTTCTCCTTCGTTCCTGTCACATAACCGAACCCCAGTTCATTTTTCTGGTCGCGAGCGATAACAAAAGCCACAACAGCCGCGACGACGGTGGAGGCTAGGGTTTTGCCAGGCGACGGCGGTGCTTCCTTTCCCCTCTTTTCGACTATAGGGACGGTAAGGATCGAGGTGGGGGTCATAGATCTAAAGAGCTTTTGAGCAGATATTGAACATTTGATGAGTTTGGATGATGGTTGGTGGTGGTTTACGGTGGTTGTAGGGCTGACCGGATCTATGGCCGCGTTGCAGGTCGTCCACAACGTGTACGGGTCGTTCGGGTTCGGGTACAACTTTATCCCGTGGGGCTGCGAGTTCTCCCCGAGCCCGTACAACAACGACGCGTCGGTAGGGAGAGATGCTGAGATCTCGATATACTGGACTTTGAAGATTATTGGATTGTACGGAGTGGATTTATTCGAGGAGGAGTTGAAGAGTGTCTGGCCGTTGGATTTTGGGTGACAGCGGAGGAGAATGGGGTGGAGATGTAGCTGAAGATGAGCTCGCCGCCTGAGAATACAGAGACAGTGATGGGGTTTTGGATTGGCCGGCGGAGGGTTCGGTTTCGTGCCTGAAATTAATTCCGAACACAAGCAGTCGATTAAACCATTTTTCAGAAATTAATTAATCAGCCCTTTTAATTATGAACTGTTCCGTTTCAGGCCCCTTTCACGTAGACATGAAAAAAAATTACATAGGTCCCTGATGTGTAAAATTACTATTATACCCTTCCATTTAACAGAAAATTTTAACTCTATTAGGCCCAGGGACTCAAATAGCAAAGAAATACAAACCTCAGACCTCTAGATGAAAATTTCTGAACCTTTGGACTCAATTTAAAAAGGTTTACAAGCCATAGGGACGCAATCCGTAATTAACTCTAAAAACAATACGTAATAATAACTGTTATGTATCATAGATTTATTATATTAAATACAATCATTATACTTATATAAAGAATAGGTTTTGTGAGGCTGGTATATGAATCTCGGTCTTGAGCTCAAGCTCATTTATTAAACGAGCTACAAGTTTGGCCTAAGCTCAAGCTCTTCTGAACTCGGCTCTATTTGATTCTTTGAAGCAGATAACAATTTTAATTAGTAATGCCAAACACCCACTGATCGTAACTTTTTCAACAGGATTGATGAAAACATGGAAGATACTCTAGCAAATGTAGAAGGTGCACAAGGACAACTAATGAGGTACCTCAACAGTATATCGTCTAATCGATGGTTGATGATCAAAATATTCTTTGTATTGATAGCCTTCCTCATGATTTTTCTCTTTTTTGTCGCGTAAAGAAATCTTATGCAGATTTTATTGTTGGAAAATATATAATGCAAGAAAACAAGCCTTTTTTTTTATTTTTAAATATTGTTTTTCGTCTGTACATACTCATCAGTGTTTTGGAAACATGAGTTACAAATTGTTTTAGTGGGAGCACACACACTTTCTACTCTATACATATTGTACGTTTAAAATCACCACATGTGTACTCCGTATGATCTAAACCCACAACTATTTGGTTGGGTGGTACACTACTTTACCTTAGAGATCCTTCTATTGGATTTTGGTCGGTCTGGTTAACATGTCAGACCAAAATTAATATGTTTGGTTGAAAATTTGTTGACCCCTATATCATCGTGGCTGAACTTATTATTTATCATTCGTATTAACTAGTAGAATTCAACCCGTGTGAAACTAGTAGGATTCAACCCCTGTGATGTCGTGGGGAAATACATGAAGTTTTGGCAGCTTAGTGTAATTAAAAATCAGGAAAAAAAAAAATAGGTTGTAAAGAACATTGATAATAAAGCACCCGCTGGGATAAAAAAATCAGGGAAAAATTACAGTAAAAATCAATTTTAAGAAAAGCGAAAACCCGATACGGTTTTAACTAAAATCCACCTCAAAACGTAGGCTTTGTTGGTTCTGAATGAATATTACACCAAAATATAAATAAAAATAAAAATATCCTAACGTAATATTTTGAATATAATATTTTGAATATATGAATGCTTTATATTTTACAAGATTTGAGTTGGTGAACCGCCGCGCGTTACGACGGGCCACCAAAGTTTAATTGCAAGTGAATCAAGTTGAAACTAATAACAGAGAAGCATACACAAAGGCATATTATGATAACCAAGGTTCAAAAACACAAAAGTATTAACCAAGGTACAAAAACAACAGTGGTAGCCAGAGTATTGTTTAGAGGATAGTTAATTATTAATAAGATGATATTACAAAAGATGATGACTTGCATCTCAAAATTGAGGGTTTTTTTTTCCACTCTGATTGTGGTCTGGGGTTTATGACCCATCTAAAACCAAGGTTTGTGCACTGTTTTTTAAAGTGTGAGTAGACAGACATGTACAAAATATGCAGGCTTCACTTGTCTTCTTTCCTTAGTCTGCCTTTTCTTTTGATTTCTTCAAGGTTGGTTCCTTGTCATTTGTTAATGTAGGAATTGAGCAATTTGTGATATATATATATATATATAGGGGAAGGATCCTGCGAAAACACCATTTTTTTGTGAGAACTGCGTAAACAAATCTTAAAACCTACATAACTTTTTCATACGTTAATATTTTTTTAAAAAATTTGCACCAAAAGTCTTAAAATTATATTATCTTTAATCCTATAAAAGTTTTAAAAAACTTAACGCTTTTTTTATTTTTTTAAATATTTTTTTTGTGTGGTGCACATGTGCATCACAAAAAAAACTCATACTTTTAGTATGAGTTTATATATTTTTTTTCTTAGTCGCACCATATGTCATATATTTTCATCATTTTTTTGCGTTTTTATTGAATGATGCACATGTGCATCATACCACAAAAAACGCTCATACATGTGATATACATTAATAGTTTAAAAAGAAATTGCACCCTAAATCTTATAGTTGTGTTATATTTAGATTTAAAGAAAAAAAAATAGCATTTTATAACTTTTTTTAATTATATGATGCACATGTGCATCACACGGGAAAAAAAACGTTCAGTTTTTTTTTTAATGTTTTGCTCCAGATTTAAAGATAACGTAATTCTAAGACTTTTGGCGCAAATTTTATGAAAAATCGTTAACGTATGAAAAAGTTACGTGAGTTTTAATATGTGTTTTCGCAGTTTTCACAAAAAGATATGTTTTCGCAGGATCCTAACCCTATATATATATATATATATATATATATATATATATATATATATATAGAACTTTTTTTTTGAGAACTTTTGAGAACCAATTTGGGCCACTAATTTTCAAGGGGGGAGCATTCAAATTCATGGGGGTGTTTTCCATATATATAAACTAGTGGCTAAGATTAGTTCTTTTTAGTTCTCAAACCCAATTAGTTCTCAAATGATCCTCTCCCTATATATATATATATATATATATATATATATATATATATAGGGTTAGGTTCAAATGATAACTTTTTCTTTTGAGAACTTTTAAGAACCATTCTGAGCCACTAATTTTCAGGGGGAAACATTCAAATTCATGGGGGGGGGGGGGGGGGGGGGATTTCCTTATATATAACTTGTGGCTAAAAATGGTTCTCAAAAGTTCTCAAAACCAATTGGTTCTAAAATGATCCTCTCCTTGTATATATATATAATATATATATAATGAAAAGTTTATTGTAGACACCTCCATAAGTGTAGACAGGTATACACCTTTTTTCACCATTAGATCTCTTGATCTAATGGTTATGATTAATTTCTTTTCTTTTTTTCATGTGAAAACACAGGTGAAATAAAGTAATTTCACATGTGAAATAAGGTGTCTTACCTGTCTACACTTATGGGGGTGTCTACAATGAACCTCACCCTATATATATATATATATATATATATATATATATATATATAGGGTTAGGTTCAAATGAGAACCAATTACTTTTGAAAACTTTTGAGAACCATTCTGGACCACTAATTTTCATTGGGGGACCACTCAAATTCATGGGGGGGGGGGGGGGGGGATTTCCCTATAGATAACTAGTGGCTCAGAATGGTTCTCAAAAGTTCTCAAAACCAATTGGTTCTCAAATGATCCTCTCCATATATATATATATATATATATATAGGGGAGAGATATAATGAAAACCTCTCCGAGTTTGAAAAACCGTGAAAACCAAGCTAAAAAATTCGATTTTTGTTCCGATTTTTTTATGGTGATTCTCTAAGTTAAAAAGACCCCCTTTATGCAAAAAAATAAAAATAAAAAAAACGCCTAGTAAATTTTTTTTTAAAAAATATTTTATAACTGAGGTTACATATGTAACAGGGTACTGTTACATATGTAACCTCGGTTATAAAATATTTTTTTTTTAAATTTTAGTAGGCGTTTTTTTTTATTTTTTTGCATAAAGGGGTTTTTTTATAACTTAGAGAATCACCATAAAAAAAATCGGAACAAAAATCGAATTTTTTAGCTTGGTTTTTACGGTTTTCTAAACTCGAAGATGTTTTTATTTTATCCTTCCTCTATATATATATATAGGGTTAGGTTCAAATGAAAACTTTTTGTTTTGAGAACTTTTGAGAATTAAATCTCCACCACTAATTTCAGTTGGGGACCACTACAATTCATGGGTGGGGGTATATGTAAATATAACTAGTGGCTTAAAATGGTTCTCAAAAGTTCTCTCAACCAATTAGTTCTCAAATGATCCTCTCCCTATATATATATATATATATATATATATATATATATATATATATATATATATATATATATATATATATATAGGGTTATGTTCAAATGAGAACTTTTTGTTTTGAGAACTAAATCTCAACCACAAATTTCAGGGGGGGGACCACTACAATTCATGGGAGGGGGGATACATGTAAATAAACTTGTGGCTCAAATTAGTTCTTTTTAGTTCTCAAATCAATTTGGTTCTCAAATGATCCTCTCATGAATTGTAGTGGTCCCCCCCTGAAATTTGTGGTTGAGATTTAGTTCTCAAAACAAAAAGTTCTCATTTGAACATAACCCTATATATATATATATATAGGGTGAGGTTCATTGTAGACACTTTCGCATGTGAAATAGCTCTTTTTCACATGTGAAAGTTTCTAATTAATGAGAAAAAAAAAAAAATTAATCACAACCATTAGATCAAGAGATCTAATGGTGAAAAAGGGTGTCTACCTGTCTACACTTATGGGGGTGTCTACAATGAACTTTTCACTATATATATATATATATATATATATATATATATATATATATATATATAGGTTTGGGGTAAAATACATCCAGCAAAAACGCTACATCCATTGCGGATTCATCTTGGGCGTCCATCAAGATCATCCAACAGCCAGGATCTATGGTGTTTCCGCCTATGGTGTTTTTTTCCGCCACCGAAAACACCATAGGCGGAAACACCATAGATCCTGGCTGTTGGATGATCTTGATGGACGCCCTAGATGAATCCGCAATGGATGTAGCGTTTTTGCTGGATGTAGGCTAACTCGACTCTATATATATATATATATAAGGTTAGGTTCAAATGAGAACTTTTTCTTTTGAGAACTTTTGAGAACCATTCTGAGCCGCTAATTTAGTTCTCAAAAGTTCTCAAAACAAAAAGTTCTCATTTGAACATAACCATATATATATATATATATATATATATATATATATATATATATATATATATATATATATATATATATAGGGAGATGATCATTTGAGAACCAATTTGGTTTGAGAACTAAAAAGAACTAATTTGAGCCACATGTTTATTACATGTATCCCCCCTCCCATGAATTGTAGTGGTCCCCCCCCCTGAAATTTGTGGTTAAGATTTAGTTCTCAAAAGTTCTCAAAATAAAAAGTTCTCATTTGAACCTAACCCTATATATATATATATATATATATATATATATATATATATATATATATATATATATATATATATAAGGTTAGGTTCAAATGAGAACTTTTCTTTTGAGAACTTTTGAGA